>OW240919.1:20589792-20925362 GCA_933207985.1 Pelobates cultripes | reverse complement strand
CTGACTGACTGTGACTGACTGTGACTGAGACTGTGACTGAGACTGTGACTGACTGTGACTGAGACTGTGACTGACTGTGACTGACTGACTGTGACTGACTGACTGTGACTGACTGTGACTGAGACTGTGACTGAGACTGTGACTGACTGACTGTGACTGACTGTGACTGAGACTGTGACTGACTGTGACTGAGACTGTGACTGACTGTGACTGAGACTGTGACTGACTGTGACTGAGACTGTGACTGACTGACTGAGACTGTGACTGACTGTGACTGAGACTGTGACTGACTGTGACTGAGACTGTGACTGACTGTGACTGAGACTGACTGACTGACTGACTGAGACTGTGACTGACTGTGACTGAGACTGTGACTGACTGTGACTGAGACTGACTGACTGACTGAGACTGTGACTGACTGTGTGTGACTGTGACCATTTTAATTGGCCATATTACCATGTTTTTTAAGAGAATAAGTCTGTCTTCCAAATGCTTATTACATTGCACTGTGAGAAAATGGCCTGCCTTTAAATTGGCCTTCCCAGCCACAGATGGCTTTCTGATAAGTGATCATGTGGGTTTGTATTCTAAACTGTGGTGGACTGGATTAAATGCACATGGTAGTCTGACTGCTACAGTGTAAAGTGGGCTGGATTAAGAGCATGTGGTGTTCTGTTTACTAACTTGATGGGAAAAGTCAGTGGCCAATTAACTACAGCTCACAATTTAGTGGGTAAACACAGTGCACTACTGTCCCTCCCTATATCCCTGGGATGAGGAGGGAGGGGTTTAAGATGTAAGTGGGGGTTGATTTGATTTTACACAATGAACTTGAAATAAGTCTATTGTCATTCTGATTGTGCAGGATGTTTAAAAGACCCCACCCCTTCACACTTCTTTCAGAGATCCCCTGACTTCCCCAGCTACCAGTATTTGTGCAGACTCTGCTCCATTCACATCGAAAACGTCCAAGGAGCACACAAGCACATAAAGGAGAAACGTCACAAAAAGAACATACTGGTAAAGTTTTCTCCTGTTTTCATCACCACGTGCACTTGTAATTTTAATGTTCTTTCATTAAAATGGTGGCTGGTGTGTGTTTTTGTGATTACATTGGCAGAGGAGTCTTCAGTCACCCCAAATATGCATGGGTGAGTATTTTATCTGGGTTATTGTATTCACAATACAGATAACTGACTCTTTATGAATCTGATCTGTCGGCTATAAACAGAGCTTGGGTTTTGCTTTTTGAAGTTCAGTTTTAAAGTCAATTTTCACGGTTTATAATTAACTTGGAGGTTTATTCAATGAAGGGATTGCTGAGGTGGATATTGCCACTCCTCCCGCCTACAATTTGCCATTTGCTAAACTGGTAATCATTGGGGAAGGCTTGGATCAAAATGGCCCAACTTGGAATAATAAGGCAGCGCATATATAGCTTCATATTGTGTGCTATGTATATTTTGCTTGGTACATTTTTCAAATCTTGCAGGTTTTTAATCCCATTAAGGATCACAATCTGATCCTTTACTACTGGAAAGTCCTGCTTATTTTGCCACTGCAGCTTTATACAGACTTGTAATTATAAAAAATAAAAAAAAATAGATAAAATACACTACAGGCACCATGATTACAACAGATTGACATGGCTATGGTGCCTGGTGTTTTGTGGTCACTGGGTTCTGCATCAGTGTAAATTTACCTAGTACGTGCTAGATACTCAGTCTCTGGCAACCTAAAACCTGAAATGACGGAGACTGAGCAATGCTTACGCACTAAACCATATCCTATCCTACCAAGGATTAGTACAGTAATTAGCTGAGCGTGCTGCTGATGCTCTCGGCCAATCACAACCCCTAGTATAGCTTGTTCTTGGAGGCTGGGCTTCAGGCTGTTGTGGTCAGAAGATCTACTAAACTTGCATAAATTGTCCAGTACTGATACAGGACTAGGTACCATGACCACATCAGTCCATTGATGTGGTTGTTCTTAGTGTTGCTTTTTAAATGAGTGTAAAGATCCCTTCTCAAAATTGAATATCCCAGACTGTTTTAATGTAAGCCTTAATGGGTTTAATGTTTTGAATGCTTTAGCGAAAGCATCCATTTAAACTCCATTTGAAATAATGGACTTTAATTTATAATGAAACCCAGCTTGTGCAGTACCTTGCCATGTGTTTTACTGCCCTTTGCTTTTTAGCTAAAACTTGCACAAAACTTGGCAAATCTCAAACCGATTAAGATTTATACTTGATCAATTTCTATGGTAATCCACTACTGTGATTCTTGGACAGAAAATAATCTCAAGTATAGTTCTTGACATAATTTATTTTTAATATCCACTTATGTAAAGATAAAACTTAATGAATGTCGATAGCTGCTGATTTTTTTTTTTTTTTAAGATGTTCTTTCCTTGCCAAAAAGGATTTACTTTGTAAATCTGGCTTTAATCTTAACTTAACCATGTTTACCACTTAATTCTGTGTAATCTTGCTAATGCATGCTATCTTGTCAGAATATTTAACACACCATAATTCTTGTCTGGCACAGTCGGTCTGCTACATTAAAATGTTATGCAAAATACTGTCAGATTGTAAATCTACAAAACAATCTGAAAACCTTTAAATTCACAATTACATTTGACACTGTGCATATGGGACATTTTAGTCATACAGACTTGCATTATGGGTTTTTTTTTTTGTTCCTGCAAATGTATATGGCTTTGTCTGAAGTTAGGCTTTGTGGACTTTTTTGATAGCACCAGTAAATTTTGTTTTTGTTAAATGTTTCTTGCAGGAAAAACAGGAGGAGAATGAACTGCGCTCATTACCGCCTCCAACCATGGCACAGATAGATGCTATTAGTGTAACCTTGATAGATACTGCAAAAGAATATGGAATATCCCAGGAGGACTTCATTTTACGTCAGGACATTGTGAACAACATGGAGGAAATTATCCAAATGAAGTTACCTGGTAAGCATCTCGTCGGGAGGAATGAAACTGGGTTGATTTTAGTCACACGTAACGGGATCATCCTTCTGGATCAGACATTTGAAGATGTATAGAATCTTACAGAAAAAAGTAAAAATATGGCTCTAAAATAAATCCCTGAATATTAAAATAAAAACCTTACAATGTGAAACTCAAACACGTATATTAACATAGAACAATTTGCACTGTTTTTAAGACAAATGATTAACACTATAAATGCGACTTAAAATGAGTGCATATAAAACCGTGCAAAATGTGCTTAATGCAGATTAAAACACACTGCAATTCAGTGCAAAATCTAAATACAAAGCGCTACCACAATTGTGCACCTATTTCTATGATCCTGTACTCCCATATACAATTTGCTTGATGCAGGTATGCTTCTCCAGATTATATGTGAATCATAATTTATAGTTGGAAATACATTGCAGACAAATTCAATGCAGTATTTGCCAACTATAAATTATGATTCACATATCTGGAGCATACCTGCATCAAGTAAATTGTATATGGCAGTACAGGATTATATAAATAGGTGCACAATTGTGGTAGCGCTTTGTATTTATATTTTGCTCAAGTGCACTTATCTTTTAATGCCGTTTAATCTCTAAGTGTTTTGTGCAATTTTGTGATACATGCACTTGCATATTGTATAGCATTTATAGTTTTAATAATTTGTCTTAAAGACAGTGCACATCTACTTGGAGACATATATCAAGTGACAACCAACAAATGTCTGATTGCATTGTGGAATTGTAAGTTTCACATTTCCCAATTGTCTTGCATTGTTTCAGTTGCATATGACCTCTGTGCTTGGGGTGTTATGCATGTATTAGAATTCATTTGTAATGGAAAAGGATTAGTTGTGTGGTGTTTAACGATCCATTTAAATATAAAAGCAAGGCAACCCACTTAAACCTCCCTCATTTAATTGATTTGTTTTTACTTTTCTTTAAATGTCACATGTAATTGAAAAATGGAGGAAAGAATAAGAAATTGACAATGTATTTATGGTCACTGAAAGGTGTGCTGTCTGCATTTCTGTCCTAATTTTTAGTATTCTTTGTTCGCTATATTTTCCAATTGCATTTTATGTAGCAGGACTAGATACTTCCATTGAAACAAAGTGCGCTAGAATTTAAAGTGCAAATTTTACTTCCTGCATTAGTTTTGTGAAAATAAGTGCAAAATGTTGTTTAGCTTTAAGTGCAATGTGCATCTACATACTTTTGAAAAGTGATCATGTGCATAAATGTATAAAGTAAACTTACTATAATATCTCGAGCAGATGAGCCTGCTCTACTTCGAATAGCCTCAATATGCAGAGATGTCCACTGCAGCCAATAGTGTAAACTATTTTCAATAAATAAAACTTCAAACTTAAAAGAATCACTGGATCCTGGATGGAACTTATGCTTGTGGAGTCGGTGCAGCTGCCGGCAAATGCAGGGTCTCGTGCACGCTCAGCTTTTGGCAAAGTCCACAGGATACTTCTGGGAGGTGGGACGTGCGCGATGATGTCACTTGAGTCAGATGATGTGGTTCGCCAAGGGATCGGCTTTTTCAGATCCGATCCCTCGGCGAACCGCATCAGATCTGAAGAAGCCGATCCCTTGGCGAATCACATCTGACTCAAGTGACGTCATCGTGCACGTCCCACCTCCCAGAAGTATCCTGTGGACTTTGCCAAAAGCTGAGCGTGCACGAGACCCTGCATTTGCCGGCAGCTGCACCGACTCCACAAGCATAAGTTCCATCCAGGATCCAGTGATTCTTTTAAGTTTGAAGTTATGTATTGAAAATAGTTTTTTACCCTATTGGCTGCAGTGGACATCTCTGCATATTGAGGCTATTCGAAGTAGAGCAGGCTCATCTGCTCGAGATATTATAGTAAGTTTACTTTATACATTTATGCACATGATCACTTTGTGAGTTTTTTTTCTGCAATCTGCACTTTTTCAAAAGTATGTAGATGCACATTGCACTTAAATCTAACATTTTGCACTTATTTTCATAAAATTAGCACTTTAAATTCTAGCGCACTTATATTTTTTTGTTTCGATTGTGATTTGTTTCTCTTGAGCCAAGTACACGTATAAGTGCTTCTATACTTAAACCATTCTAGGCACCCAGACCACTTCAGCTTAATGAAGTGGTCTGGGTGCCAGGTCCAGCTAGGGTTAACCCATTTTTTCATAAACCTAGTAGTTTCGGAGAAACTGCTATGTTTATGAATGGGTTAAGCCTTCCCCCTAATCCTCTAGTGGCTGCCTCACTGACAGCCACTAGAGGCGCTTGCGTGCTTCTCACTGATTTTCAGTGAGAGCACTCAAGCGTCCATAGGAAAGCATCATGAATGCTTTCCTATGTGACCGGCTGAATGCGCACGCAGCTCTTGCCGCGCGTGCGCATTCAGCCGACGGGGAGGATCGGAGGAAGAGAGCTCCCCGCCCAGCGCTGGAAAAAAAGTTTAACCCCTTTCCAGAGCCGGGCGGGAGGGGGTTCCTGAGGGTGGGGGCACCCTCAGGGCACTACAGTGCCAGGAAAACTAGTGTTTTCCTGGCACTATAGTGGTCCTTTAAGTATATCACAATTGGTGATAAGCGCCATTTTGTCACTTGTATATTGGACTTCCATTGAAACTGTCAACCTGACCTGTTACATTAGATAAGACACTGAATGTTATAAAATAAACTGAGGGTTTGGAAGAAACGTCCATCTAGAATAGATGTAAATAAAACGGTAATGCCCTTATATGTACAGTTTTCTCTTCTAGTCCTGCTGAAACGTATTGCTGCTGATCAATATTTTGAAAGGCCGTTGACTCATGCCCTTATTTTTTATTTCCAGAATGTTCTCTAAGAATGTATGGCTCCTCCTTGACAAGATTCGCCTTGAAAACAAGTGACATTAATATTGATGTTAAGTTTCCCCCCAAGGTAGGTATAAACTTGCCGGCTTTCTCCAGCAGCAGGTCCTCTTCCCCATGCTTTGTGCAATGGAGACTGACCAGTTTTCTTTCCTGTCCAGATTAAATTAGCACCTGCACATCAATTGCCATGCATGAGCCAATCAAATGTGGCGATCGGCTTCGCATAAGGAAGAATTGGATAAACGCTTCAATATAGAAGCTGTCCCTACCACTTGAGCAGTCCTTAACCCCTTAAGGACCAAACTTCTGGAATAAAAGGGAATCATGACATGTCACACATGTCATGTGTCCTTAAGGGGTTAAGGACACATGACATGTGACATGTGACATGTCATGATTCCCTTTTATTCCAGAAGTTTGGTCCTTAAGGGGTTAAAGTAGAGTGAGTCAGGATTCCTTCCTGGAATGTACCTTTAAGCTATGAGGACATGATGGAATTTAAAGTACTTTTAATTTTTTAGTACTTTAGACTACATTTTCCAATCCTCTAGTCAACTTTCAACCTTTCACTGGTCTTGTCTGTTTTAGTTCACTGCAATTTGCCAGCTCTTCTAAATTCTCTGGGTCCCAGTTTAGTGCATAACCTTGAAAAGTGGTGGGGTAGGAGGCTTGGATGTATTTTAGGAAGGCCTTGTGTTTCTAATCTAAATGGTCCCACTGCGAAAGAAATTTAATGGGATATGAAGAAAACCATGTGCAGTGCTATGGCACTCAGAAACTTGAGCTGCACATTTTTGTCCACCTATTAGTCCAAACGCTACAGGACTTCAGAAGTAGCTGAGATGCTAGATCACATCTTGCCTATTGTATAATAGCATGTTGACTCTGTTCGCCTCTAACACTTCTTTTTTTTTTTTTTTTTTCTCTGTAGCTGACCCAGCAAAATGTTCTAATAAAAGTACTTGAGATTTTGAAAAACTGTAGTAAGTATTTTCATTGCATCAGTGACCTTGTTTTGGAATTTGTGATGTGCCTAGATGTCTAACTTGGTCCCATTTTGTTTTCTTTCCAGCTTGTTACACAGATGTAGAATCTGATTTCCATGCAAAAGTCCCTGTTGTGTTTTGCAATGATAAAAACAGGTATATTTGACATTAGTTAACAAATTCTTTTTGTGATTTTCTTTTGTACGATTAAAAGTGGAAAACTTAAGAGCAAAGATCAATTTGTGTAGTTTGCGAAATGTCATGGTAATCTGATTCATAAATTCCCACTACAGATTTGTAATTGCAGTGTTAACTTGCATGCTTATGTTTGACTTACTAAAAGTGGCAAAAATCTGAGTAGTGCTGTCACTTACCCAATCTAAAAGTTTTCTGTAGAACGAATGCTGCAGGTATCTAATGGTTTACTTGCGTGTTTGTTTTTTTTTTTTAATAAAAATGCATTTGACAGTCTTACAGCAGATATGGATGAGATGCATTAGAATGCTTTAAAAAATATATATTCAAAGAATGGGCAGACTAGTTGCCTGTCACCACAAATGCCCCACCTTGTAGTTTGAATATTTTCATGGGGGAATAACTTTGGGGTACCATAACTTTGAGATGAAGTTGCTATGGCTCCAGGAGGTCCCTGGTGCTGGCTCTCCTTTTGAATTAAACCATTCACGAACTATTAACCTCAGTCGGTTCCAGTGCTGGATTGCCATTATTCTTCCACAAATCTTACATGCTGAAAGGCTTGGGCTGAGGAGCTACTGATTGGTTTTGAGCAGATATAAGGCTTGCTGCCTGTGTGTTTTGTGTATACTTTTAAAGTGGCTCCAATAGGGGTAAGGTGTATTTTTGTAAAACTGTTTTATTCTATCCTTAGTGGGTTAACATGCAAAGTGAGTGCTGGGAACGAGACTGCATGCCTTACCACAGAGTTGCTGACTGCCCTTGGTAAGCTGGAGCCGGTCCTCACTCCGCTGGTGGTGGTGTTCCGATACTGGGCCAGGGTGAGTTACACTAAAATCAGTCCATTCATCACAATAGAAATGAGCCCTGCTGCACTAGGAAGAAGTCTTTCATTTCCTCTGCAACATGGACACATTAAAGGGAAATTAAAACGTGTGTTTTAGACAGGCACACATGGCAGTGCTGTACCAACCAACTTCGATTTTAGTAGCGCTAGATTTACTGGCTATGTGCGTTAACATGATTGTAGAGATTAAAGCAAATTATGAAGACTTGCAACCTAGTTTCTTTAAAACTTTACGTATGATGTAAACACAGCTACCTTGCTTTTAGTAGAGGTAAAATCTGTTGCTAGCAGTTAAATTCAGGCAATACAACAATCTTCATGACAACCAAAATATCTAATCAGTGTGCGAATGTCTGCTCTACCTTACCATGAATACCTGCATTCTACATTAGTATAAAATACACCCCAAGCACTATATATTACTGTAATGATGGTAGGAAGCAGTCTCTGAAAACACCCTTTAAATGATGATCTTTCATGAATTTTCACCTTTGGTTCTCTGAATGGTATCGGATCCCACAATCCAGAGACAATGTATCTCTGAGCCACCTAAGTGTTTGAATGAAGGAGGCTGACATTCAGGGCTTGATCAGGCTCATCAGATGCAGAGAAACTGCAGTGAGCATGCATGCACCTAATGCACTTTGTTGCCTCTGAGCTGTGTACTCTCCCAGGTACAGATCTGTGCTGTGTGCATGTGAAAAGCACTGGTGCCATACTGCATATTTTAATGTCCTCCGATTTCATATCTGCTCTAATTCGATGTGCTTTCTTTCAGCTGTGCCATATAGATTCTCAGATGGAAGGTGGGATCCCGTCTTACTGTTTTGCCTTAATGGTGGTGTATTTCCTTCAGAAAAGACCATCACCAATACTACCAGCATACCTGGGATCCTGGGTAAGGAAACTGCATCAGTATGAAAACTAGGCTTCTCTTCTAGCACTAATGGGCTTGTTAATTATATACTAGAACACTCCTGGCGCCATAACCACTACAGCCTGCAAGTGTTTCCTTTCCAATCACCCATTGTATCACTTGTCCTCTGACATGTACTGATAACTTCCTGTCTCGATCTCCTGTACATGTAGATCGAAGGCTATGACTCCAGGAAGCTTGATGAATACCACTTGCAGGGAGTGTCTGAGGGAAAGTACGTGGATTGGGAACACAAGCAACCAAGCCCTACTGACAGCAAGAATTCATTAGCAGTGGATAATGGTATTAGGGCTGATCCGAACCACAGGAAAGCTGGATCAGAAGGAGAGAATGGGAAGAACAAAATCAAGCAAAGAAGGGTAAGCTTCATTGAATTTAAGAGGGAAGGTTTTATGGACTTCAGTCATTTGGGATTAAGGTGCACCTGTCAAAAGTAACTTGTTTTTTATTTATGCTTAAATTTCCTGAATTGGGAGGTCAGGGGATGCTCTGAATGCAGCCCAACATTTCTTCTGTTTGTTTGCAGAGCCCCTTGGTGTTTGAACAGACTTGCCAGGTGGCGACTGGACAGCTATGGTTGGAGCTGCTAAAGTTTTACACACTGGACTTTGACGTTGAGGATTATGTGATTAGCGTGCGTGTCCACGATGTGTTATCCAGGGACAACAAAAACTGGCCCCGAAGGCGAATAGCCATTGAAGGCAAGATTTATTTGTATTCATTAGGATCCCTGTTCAGTGCTTATATCAAACTTGGAAAATACTCACCGAATTACACTCCTGGTTTCATTCTGTTTATAAACAAATGGTACCTGGAAGTTTTATCCTAATTTTCAAGGCGTTTCCTGTACAAACAAATAGTAAATGATGTGATCTATATGTGAAGGGACTAAAAATCTCTCACAAAGGCAACAAAAATTGCTATAAAATAACACAAACTGGCATTTTCCCCTAAAATTGAAATGCTGATTATCTTACATTAAAGGAAAACTATAGGGTCAGGAACACAAACATGTATTCCTGACCCTATAGTGTTAAAACACCATCTAGCCCCACATGCCTCCATAAATATAGCAAAATCTTACTGTATTCAAGCCAGAAGTTGTAACTCTGCATGTTTGTCTCAGAAAAAGCAAGCAGTCTGCTGACATCAGAAGTGGTAGCCTTATCCAATTCCCTATAGGATTGTCTGAGACTGACATAGAGGCAGATCAGGGGCAGAGCCAGCATGATTCAAACAGTCCTGGCCAATCAGCATCTCCTCATAGAGATGAATTGAATCAATTAATCTCTATGAGGAAAGTTCAGTGCATGCAGAGGGAGGAGACACTAAATGTTTGGATGCATTTTAGGCAGCCATGACCCAGGAAGGATCTCTAACCGCCATCTGAGGTGTTGCCAGTGACATTATCACTAGGCTGTAATGTAAACACTGCATTTTCTCTGAAGACTGTGTTTACAACAAAACGCCTGAAGGTAATGATTCTACTCACCAGAACAAATTTAATAAGATGTAGGTGTTCTGGTGACTATAGTGTCCCTTTAAGTTGTATGCCAGAGCTCTGCTGTATTTGTACAGTCCACTTATTTAGACTGTTATAACAATCTTCATAAGTTGTTACAAGTTGATTACATTAATCACTTATATATGTATACACTGTACCTCTATATACAGTGCCATTCTAATTAGTTTTGGTATGCCTTGTGATTTAAGCCCTTTTAATCTATTTCAGCACTTGTGGCGTGATTGCTCTGGCCTAGCTTGTCCTGCGGTCTACCTAACACTTCCAATGCTTTGCAAACGCTGGAGAGTTGGCGTTCCCTTCCTTCACTTTTGCTAATACACTTCTACAGCGTCACTCCAGCGACTTGGTGTTCTTGGTTCCTTAGCAACTACCGGTTACTAACTTTCATACACCATAACGCTTTCCTCTTAGAAGCGCTCTGTTCTGCTCTGAACCTTATTCCAAGAAGGAATCTCCTTCCTTGATCTGGGGCAGAACTTGAAATCACTTGATAAATGAGAGGCATGCTCTTTGAACTTCTCTCAGGCTTTTTAGTAGAAGTGGTGCTGAGGGAAAAAAGTGACTAGCTTTAAATTTAAAAAATAAAATAAATTTGATACTGTCTTTGTTTATCCATTTAGGGTAATAAGCTTCTCTTTCTAACCGTAGATCCTTTTGCTACAAAGCGAAATGTTGCAAGAAGTCTAAACAGTCAGATGGTGCATGAGTACATTCAGGAGCGCTTCAGAGGGGCCTACAGATATTTTGCGTGCCCACAGAGCAAAGCGCGGAATAAATCCAGATCGGATATTAGGAAGAAGGGGAAGCTGCACGGGTTGTTAAAGCCAAAGGATCATGTGGTTAACGGCAGCCTTACAGATGACGAACCTTGTGATACAATGGAACAGGATGAAACTGGAAAAGATATGCTGGAATGCAATGGCCCAGCCCATTGGGGGCAATGTAAGGACGAAAGAGACCTATCGGACGAATTTGTAAGGGACAGAGATGAGTCGGACTCTGATACAGACATTCTCTCCGCCATTGCAGACTTTGAAAATACTACTGAAAATAGGTGCAACTCACGGTCTCTGGAAGCTAATTGCTTGGACAGCTGCACTAATGCTACCTCGCTCCATCATGAAGCCCTTAAGGATGAAGGAAGCCTCAGTGAGGACGATTTATACTATGTCTTTGACAAGTTTATTTTGACTTCTGGGAAGGTAAGATGTGATTTGATTTTTTTTTTTGATTTTTTTTTTTTTTTATGTAGAATTAAAATCCCAGAAGGCAGAACGCCTGCCTTCATTTCCAACCCATAGAGGACATTTTATGTGGACCCCAAACTTCCCTCTCATCTGGTTTTAACTTTTTCACAGAATGTCACTCTACTGCTTTTTAAAATCTCTTTATTTAGGATGCATTATGAACATCTGTGATAACTTCTGATAAATGTACCCTCTTTCCTCAGCCTCCCACCATAGTCTGCAGTATCTGCAAACGTGATGGGCATTCTAAGGAAGACTGTCCTGAGGATTTCAAAAAAATTGAGCTGAAGCCTTTGCCACCTATGAATGATATATTTCTAAATATTTTGGATAGCGTGTGCAGGCGGTGCTATGGTAAGCTGGCTGCCTCTTTGGTGTTGAAGTACGGACTGTTTTAAAATCCTTAATATCCCCTATGAATTGTCTGCTTGAACGGCTTTTTATTTTTACTTGTAGTACACTACATTTATTAAGGCATTGTCTCAGTAGAATTCCGTACAAATAACTACAGGTTTTTATTTTTATGAATAGTCATTTGGTTAAGTGTGAATGCTGCTGGTGTACAGGTAGCTTTGAGGATTGTTGAAGTTATTTGCACATATCCTACAAGAATATGCAGATGTAGGAGTCTGTTGTGGCAGCACAAACTGACATGGAAGTGCTTTGAAATGACTTGTAAGCTTCAAACAAACTTGCTTGCTGTTGTAGTCCTCCAGCTGATTAACTAAACTTCATTGAATTCTTGGCTGGCAGATTACTAGGAAATGTCAGTCTATAGGGCCAAGGTAGCAATACTTTGGTATGTCATACTCCTCACACTGTAATGACTTTCCTCTCTCGTTAGAAAACCTCTCTCCAAATCCTTGTGAGCAACAAAATAGAGAGCAAATCCTTGCGTATTTGGAGAGGTTTATCCGTAAAGAGTTTAATGGTAAGTCCTCTTTGGTTTTATCAGAATCTAGACCATGCATCGTAAACGATAAATTGTTACAAATGTGTAATGCCTTCTAATCAGCCTGGGACACTGCATGATTTTGGTTGTTCTATTTGAGGAAGTTGGGCATCCTGTATGCTCAAATAGCATAAACCACTGATTCTATTTTCTTTTTTTTTATAGTGATTTTGACTTTATTCTCCATACATATAGTTCAACCCTAATGTTGCAATGCTGTTAACATGACTTTCAAAATTCTGACATTTTAAATGCAGGGATTTGATGTACAGACTTTATGAAAATCACATTTAAATAAAGTTTTCTTTTATTAGGAAACGCCAGACTGTGCTTGTTTGGTTCATCTAAAAATGGTTTCGGGTTCCGGGACAGCGACCTTGATATCTGCATGACCCTTGAAGGCCATGAAAATGCAGAGGTAGGAGGCTAAGCGTACACAAATCCATACAATACAAGAAAGTATAAGCGCTATTTGAGTATAAAGTCTTAAAATTATATATAATCTAAACAGCTGCTAACCACCGTGAGAATCTTTTAAAGAGTGATAGAAAATAGTAAGTGGTACCGGTGTAGCGCTTATGTGCAAAATTGAATATGAAAGAAAGTTTTACCCAATTTTTCCTTCTATGTTAGTCAATTATTTCTTGTTAACCTTAAGGTAAAACAGAGAAAAAATACATAACATAGTGCAGATTGTATGTAAATATGCAAAAATTAATTTAAAACAAAAGCCAAATGGCAACTCACAATTTTCTGAGCTATAAATCTAGCTCAGAATTTTAGTGCTTTAGGATCCGTATAGGCGACCCTCTCCCTTCTCCTTTCTTTAGTCCAGTCCTATATGGATACAGGAGGAGGTATATAGTGTAGTATAGTTGATATTATGGGTATATAAAAGTGATAAATGAGGTACTCACAAACCCAGAGCCAGTCTATAGGCTCACTTCAATGCGCATATGTGGTTTTAGGACCACACTCCTTCTTTATATTAGCAGGAAAAAAGCCATAAGTGTGTCAAAAAGTATGTATATTTGTTATAAAAAATTATTGTTACACATTATAAAAATTCTATTAAAAATATATATATATATATATATAAAAAAAATATAAGTGTCTTCAACATTGAACCCAGACCACTTCAGCTCATTGAAGTTGTCAGTACAGTGTCCCATCACCCACTGAGCATGTAATTATTGCAGTTTTTATAAACTGCAATAATTACCTGCTAGAGTAAACTCCTCCTTGAAGCTGTCTACCAAACGGCCACTAGAGTAACTTCTGCGTCTCTAGGTGAAATTTGGTCACCTAAATGACGCTGGACATACTCGTGCTATGCATGAGGACTTCCTGTCACCGCTATCCCCATAGGAAACTAGTGCCAGAGAAACCAGTTTGTGTTCCTGGCACTGTGGTTTAGCTTTAAGTCCACATAAATTCCAACTGTGATCTTACTAAAAATTTTTGCTAAATCTTGTGTAGTTTCAGACCTCAGATGTATTCTGTTGCCCTTCTTTTTTATACAGAACTTTTGGATTTTTACAAAGTATTGTAGACTTATTTTTGTGTGGAACATTTAGCAGTGGAACACACTAATGCATGTTCTTGGTGTTTGTGCAGAAGATCAAGCAATTAGAACCCAATAAAGCCCTCAAATGTACAAGCCATGGCTCTGCCAATAGCCACTTAAATCCAGGAAAATAAGAATCTTAAAACTTTCATACAAAACAGCCGCTCTGACATGCCCAATGAAATGGGTGACACTTCAGCCCCTAAGAGTCTTTGTTACATCTTTGTTTTGGCACTTAAAGCGGCACTGTCATGCTGAACTTAACTTTCCTCAATCTCTTCCTCTTCTCCCCCTCTCTCATGATCTGTTCTTTTCTTCCTGTCTTTAGTTTTCTTTAAAATCATAAGCCAAAGTAGGGACTCATTGCCTTATGGAGGTTTCCTCTGCTTGACCAGCAGAGGAGCAAAGTGTGCTTCCTTTCCGCTGGTCACAGCAATTTTCCCACAATTCTTACCTTTCCTCTGTGATCTTGCGATGCTTCCGGTCATTTTAGACGAAACTGCCGAATTGCGTTCCAACTGAATGAGAACAGTATGTTCGTTTCTTTTAGAACTCAATTTGGCACTTTGTTCGGATCGCAATTTCATTCGAATGAAAAACTCCAATTCAACTTGTGCTGTGGCTGCATCTTCTAGCCGCTTAGTAGATAGCTCCCTAATTCCCACGGTATTAGGGAGTTATCTACCAAAAGGCTGAAATACCTAAATTGATTACTTAGTATTGGTAAAGTATTATTAAATGATCTGCCTAAGCAGTGGCTGCTCACTGTGTAAAAAAAAAAAAAAAAATCTTTCCCCCACCCCTGTGCGACAGGTGGGGGGACCTACTGTCCTCCCCCTGGCCCCCACCCCTGCACAGTGGTTGGGGGCCATAAGTTACAATGGGGGACCTACTGTCCTTTCCCCCCCCACCCCCCTCCACCCTTGAGCGGTGGATGGGGGCCATAAAGATAACGAGGGGGGACCTACTGGGTGGCGGGTGGGGGCCCTAAGACAAATACCATCAAAGGTGACTAGGGGTCCCCAAGCCCCTAGTCACCCACCCCCACCCAATAAAAAAGTAACCCCCTACCTACCCCCTCACCCTAAAAAATAGTGAGGGGGGAATAAAATAACTAACCTGTAAAGAAAAAATAAACTTACCATTTGACTTTTTTTTTTTTTTTTCCTAAAATATTCATTTTTCAGCCCCAAAAACAATCATACCCGTTGAAGTTAAAAAAAAAAAAAAAACCTGAGCGCAAAAAAATCCATCTTCAGCCATGGAGGGCTCCACACAGACTGAGCTCTGCAGGGCGGGGAAGGCTTATAAAGCCTTGCTCCGTACTGCAATTAGGCTAAGAACACTCTGATTGGTGGGTTTGCTCTTTGTCATTTTACAGTGTGGGAAAATGACACCGAGCACTCTGGGTGGCTTAAAATCCATCCAATCAGTGCTTTGTCATTTTACACAGCGTGGGAAAGTTCCAAAGAACTTTCCCACGCTGTGTAAAATGACACCAAGCACTCTGGATGGATTTCAAGCCACCCAGAGTGCTGTCACTTTACACAGCGTGGGAAAGTTCTTTGGAATTTTCCCACGCTGTGTAAAATGACAGAGCACTCTGGCTTAAACCCACCAATCCGAGTTAGCCTAATTCCAGGGCGGGGAAGGCTTTATAAGCCTTGCCCTGCAGAGCTCAGTCTGCACAGAAGATGGATTATTATTTTTTTTCGCTCAGGTTTATTTTATTTTAAGTTCGGGTATGATTTTTTTGGGGGCCTTTTTTGGGGTTGAAAAATGAAGATTTTAGAAAAGATGTCAAATGGGAAGTAAATTTTTTCTTTACAGAGTGGGGGGGGGGAGGAGAACAGTAGGCTCCCCTCATAATCTTTATGGCCCCCCCACTCCCCTTGCAGGGGTGGGGGGCAGGGGGGATTTGTCTTAGGGCCCGATGCCGAGGTGTGGGTGCCGGGGGAGGACAGTAGGTTCGGGGACCTAATTTATGGCCCCCACCCGCCGGGCCGGAGGAGGGAGGACAGTAGGTCCTCCCCCTCATCTTTATGGCCCCAACTGCACATGGGTGGGGGATGGAGGGAGGACAATAGGGCCCCCTTTATTGTTATTTAGGGCAGCCATCTGCTGCTCACGGTTTAGTGGACATGCCCCCACTCGCAGTATAGAGAAGGGGCATTCAGGAGATTTTAATCTCACTTATGCTATTATGGGGGTCATATTGACCCCATAGAGTGAGGACATGGGCTTATGAAGTGACGAGGAGCACAGCTCCCTGCCGCTTCTATCTTTACATATTACAAGGAGGGAGCTGTGAGCCAGTAGCTCTCTCCTTGTAATAAACTGCACGAACAAATGAACACTGATACTCATAGTTCGTCTGACTTTTCTATTCATTCATTCGTTTATCTGACGAATGAATAGATGAAATTCCCGTACACTGGGCATGTGCGGGAATCTCAGTCTATCTAGTGTGGGCAGATGACGTGTCCCACAGGGACTTCTACCCACACAAAGATGGCGGCGCTCTGAATATAGATCGGGGCAGAAAATAAAAAATAGGTAATATGGGGGGCTTAGGGGCATTTGGGAGTGACTAGGGGGTCAGTTAGATGTAGGAGTCGGGAGGGGGGTTAAAGTAAATGAACACCTGTTTTGTAAATGGTTTGTCAGATTTTTCATTTCCTGTGCAGATGAAGCCAATTGATATTTAAATATAAAGATTGATCTGTTTGAAATTAAATAACAGAATTTCTATTTACTTTTTCTCCCCCACTTAGAAGCTTAACTGCAAGGAGATAATTGAAGGTCTGGCTAAAGTTCTTAAAAGGCACCCAGGTAAAAATGTGTTTATATTGCATTCTAGTGTATCTATATAAATGTCGCTGCTTGTTTTAAATTTCTCAAAATGGTTATACTCTCTAAGCACACAAACTCTTGTATATTTTCCCTCTGTTCAGGGTTAAAAAATATATTGCCCATTACAACAGCCAAAGTCCCCATTGTGAAGTTTGAGCATAAAGAGAGCGGAATGGAAGGGGATATCAGCTTGTATAATACTCTGGTAAGTGTAAGATAAACGTGGCTTAAATATTATATGGTTAAATAATGCTACTATGTTTTTAAACCTTTAACACTAAAATTATAAATGTAATTATGGTGCATATGATTTACTCGCTGGAATTTATTAAATAGAAAAACCTTTTAATGACCAACATTCCAGGTGATTCTCAGAGCCTGGGACAGACTTAATGTGTCACATGCTAGAAGGGAAAGTAGCCGACATTGGAACAAAATGCAAGAGTATTAGCCATATTCTTGTATTTAGTGCATTTTTTACCTAATCATACAGAGACATGGGTAAAGTATCTTTAAGATCTTGATTAGAATCAATGTTGTGAAGTTTCATCCAAGTATTTTGGTGATGTTTATAAATACTGGTAATAAAGCCATCTTACCAGCTTTGTTTTGTAGGACCATAAGTAGTAGAACTAGCTTTTGTATTTAACTTTTCTTTTTCCAACCAAGCTTTGCAGTTGCATGTACAAAGTAAATGTCAAGTGATCTTTTGACATAATCCTAGAAGTGAAATGAATAGACCCTGCTGAGTCTGACTATACACCAATATTTGCAAATTTAATCTGTTTAATGCTTTATTCATAGGCTCAGTACAACACAAGAATGCTTGCTACGTATGCAGCCATTGACCCTCGAGTGAAATATCTGGGATACGCTGTGAAATTCTTTGCCAAGGTAATTTTAGATTTCAGAAACTACTAGCAATCAGTCAATGCTGTCATTTTCTTGAAATCTCCACATTTTAGTGAGCTGATCTGGCAATAATTCAGACTACAAATATATGGTTTGCTTATCCTTTACATTTAAGAAATGTCTTGTGAGGTCTGGGGAAATAAGTTACAAATCCACTCTAAATTTACTTCCATCCTGGCAATTGTCAAATCAGCCCTTTGCAACTGTAGACAATGTCTTGTCTCTTCCCATGTAATTTGTTCCCCAGTTGTGCCACGCCTGGATTGCAATAGTTTAAAATTAAACAGAGCAGCACTTAACAGGTGTGATTAATTCCAAAATAGGAGCTAATTTTATTAGCCCATCTATATAGAACTGTCGGTGCTGAATATGTCCCCTGCTAGCATAAGCTCATAGCACTTTTTTTTTAATCTTGGAGTGTTCTTAGAACAAACGTGTTTTCTCTTACAGCGTTGTGACATTGGCGATGCCTCCAGGGGGAGCTTGTCGTCTTATGCCTACATTCTGATGGTGTTATATTTTCTTCAGCAGAGGAACCCTCCTGTAATCCCAGTGCTGCAGGAGGTAAGAACAGGCGCATATAAAGCGCAGCGCTGAAAATAATTGGAAATAAAACAAACTTCAAAATGTAATAACTTAAAATATAGTTCTGGCACTGCCCAAGCTATATATAGCTGTAAAGAATTGCTAGATGGCTTAATTGTGATTATGTATGCGACAGGCAAGTCAAAGTGCAAGTTGCACTATGTAGAAAATATACATAAAACTTGTATGCTTGTCCCTTTTGGGGTGTCTTATGTGAATTTTATCCTGTTTTTGGTTTTTTTTTATTTGTAATTTTGTCTTTGCCTATTGTGACGAAGTGCCCTTCGGCACTTGGCCCTGGAGAGGCCTGCTTGCCAGCCTCCTCCCCTGTGACTATGACTTTGATGTATTTGGCTTTAAAGCCCCTATTCTACCTTCAGACACACTATTTATGTAGGTTGCTTTATTTCTCATGTTTTAGTCACCCTGTAACCATTATAGGTGTAGGGTGTGTGTAATGCAATTGTTTATAGTGTGTGTGTGTGTGTGTACTGTGAAATGTATTGCCTGCTCTCCTGTACTGCTGAGGTTTGCTACCAACTAGGTGGGTTTGGCTATGGAGCTTGTCTAGTGCCCTCTGTTGGTAGCAACAGCAACATGCACTACCTGAATAGCAAGACTGGTTCATTTGCATATTGCTAATTCTGCAGGCACGTGAGATTTTCTGTTAAATATTATCTCCCCACCCCTTTAAAAATATGCCATTGTTATAAGTCACTGTGTTGCCTGCTATGATTTGACTGTTTGTAATTTTATTGAGTTTTCACAGCATTGTTAATGTAATGACCATATGGGCTAGTTCCAAGTAAAATAAAGGTTTAGACAGTTCTTGATCCATGTAAACGTTGCCTTGTTTCGATATTGGAGGGAGCTGTTATAATCACACTGGGGATTGCTATGTTCTGCATACTCCCCTGAGCTTGAATCACTTGGCTCTTTTAAGAGCTTGTTCCTGACATGCTCTGCTTGGAGGAGAGGTCTTCCCCACACAGTCCTGGATGCTGGAGGTCTTTCCCACACGGGACAGAAGCTGATCCAGGGTGGACGGAAGACGGTGAGGCTCCAGTGGTTGTTTCCGGTGCGTTGCTTGTGGTCCTCGGCGCAAGCTAGGAAGTGTCCATCAGCGGAGGGTACTAGGTCGGAGTACGGGGAGCTCCATTACACCTATATTTATATTTCAACTGGTCAGATTTCTGGGGGAAAATAGCAGACTTTATATCAACTTTATCTTTTAAAGGTACATTCATAGCATCATCATAGTATATTATGATGCAACAAGACTTTGGCTGAGGTCCCTTTGAGTTTTGTCAAACTGGTTTCAAGCTTTTTGATAAAACTATGCAATCCCTCACTCAAATTCCATCCACACTGCTGGGAATGTTAGTGATGGGGTTCACTTAATTATCGAACAGTGTGTGGTGTGCGCATGCTGTAACAATGGGCACTGATGTAGAGGTTTCAGTTGTGTTGTCCAAGAAACGACCTATGCACGACTTATCTGGCAGTACAGAAAGTTATATTTTAGCAGTCCTCACCTCTCCTGACACTGGCTGTCTTTCAGTGATCCGCAATTCAAATGATCTGTAAAAAATATTTGCAGCAGATGTCACAAGGAAGACAGTCTTATTCAGTCTATATAGAGGTGTGAGCTTAGGATGCTGGAGAATGCTTTTGTCAAATCACTGTTTCTGCACCTGTTTATTACTGGTAGTTTTAGTGCTGGCAGTTTCCACTCTTAACACATGGATATTTCTTCAGCACTTTTTAGGGAGACCCTTAAGCGGGACAGTGTTTTGGGCAATCCAAAGGAGCGATTAGTCCAGTTATGTACTGTAAGTTAGCTGGGTTTACAATTTGTATATATTGCGGTCAAGTAGACTGGAAATCTCCACCAGATTTGCGCTTTAGTGTAAAGTACGATATCTAAACAGCCATAGCCTGTGGCAATGAGGCTTACTACATAGGTCTTAACACATTTACTTTTCATGTGCAGATTTATGATGGACCAGAAACACCAAAGAGAATGGTGGATGGCTGGAATGCTTTCTTCTATGAGAACACTGAAGAGCTGGTAAATACAGGGCTTTTTCTTTTTGGAGGAATGAACAAATATAAAAAGCATCCTGAAGTGCGGTTTGCAGGCTCCCTGTTCAAATCAGCGAACACAAATAAGCAGTGTGTATGTCTAGTGATCTAGGGTCTCCATTAGGACTGGACCAACTAAAAAAGCTGTTTTTTTTTTGTTTGTTTTTAGGCATTATACGTTGCCTTAGTGTGCAAAGCCTGCAAGAACTTGTACTCCAGGTGTAGTTGAAGCTTTTTCTTAACACTTGGGTTTTGCGCAAACTCTCTGCTGTATAGTCAGTGGGAGGACTATTTGATCAGAGCACTTAGTTGGCTTCAAACTTCAATATCGGAGTACTAAAAAGCATAGCATGAATAGAACCGGAGGACAAGCAACACGTTATTGTAAATTATGATAGTACTGTATAGGCACTAGGAGGAATATTTTTACTGACCTTTTTGACTACTTTATAAATGGAAAAAGCTGTAGTACGATGAAAGTGAAAGTAATTTGAATTTAGCATATTCAATAAGGAGCCCAATGAATGACATTTTAAATTACATAATTGAAGTGCTAAAATAAGCTTCAGGAAGTCATAAGGGACAGTTTGTCTTTCTGGCACAGGAACCTGTATCAGTACCATGCTGGTGGCTGCCTACAATAGGCCCATTGCTTATGCCATTCATATTCAGTTTGTTCCAATTGAGACAATGTATCACCTGATCTATCAGGACCCCATGTTATTGTCTGTTATCCCTTACCTGAATATTGGACAGAGGCACTTAATTACTACCAGACCCAGGAAGTCTTCAATTCTAGTAGGTGTCGTTGTTAGGCGTTGAAACAGCCATTAAGCATGTTCTAGAACTTGTCCCTTACTACCGGTCACCAGACCCCACAGTATCTGGGTATAAATTATCTCACGTAACTTAAACTGACACAGATGTTTACCTGAAAAAGGATAAAATCTTATCTTCCTCATTTATAACATTTAATTGTAGGCATATTCTACAAATCCATATAGTGCTCTTCTAAATACGTATAGGTATATGTGGATTCCTGAATTTGATTTGTAAATATGCTTCTTTAAACTGCGATGCCATTGAGGAGGCAACATAACTTCTGAAATGTAAGGGCTGTGCAGGGAGAGAGGGAAGGAGAAATATAAGGGCCCTTTAAACTGTTCAGTTCATCACACGTAAACGTTGCCATGTGACTGCTGAAAAGTAGGCTGTAAGATCTATGTAATAGACTGATGCAGGATAATTGTGTAGAATAGGTAGAGTATAATGAGCGCAACAATGGATGTTTAAGTGGTTACTATGTTCACTCATTGCACAATGCATCTATTTTGTGTGGATTATGCAGGATATTTAGAGTACAAAGCCAAAGGCTGGGTGACAAAGCAGTAAATGTAAATGAGCTGATCATTGGAGCAGTCCGAAAGGCACTAGAATGGCTTACTTTGGGTGACTGACACAGGACAGCAGATAAAACGCCTTCACTATGCCAACTGTTATAATTTACTTTTTATTAAAATTTTAGCTTAAACAAAACATGAAAAACCATATGGCTGAGTGGAAAGTGTGACTTGTAAAACTCTTAACTGCAGAATCCATAACAAACCTTAAAAAAATTAAAATGTTTCAGTCCTAAATGTTCCTTTGTGGTTGACTCTAGAACTCAAACTACTAGATGGTTTACTTGGAGGGGGACACTTTAGTAGGTGATAGAATGTATGGTGGCACACTTGCCATTTGAGGCTCTAACTAATTCTGAGGATGCGGTTCTGCATTGGTGTGATTTAGAACCTGATCCTACATTGCCTTCTGTCTGCAGTTTGTACACTCTGGTTATTTTCTCCTACAGTCAGATAATTGAATAAAGCCCTTATGCAAACTTGTATGAAACATGTGCCATAATTTCTACATAAGAAAACTAAACCTTATATCTGCCAAAATCCTCAGGGGCATCAATGGTCCAGGATCTTGGGAAAATAACATGGAATACATCATGGCCTGCTGGTGTGCTTTGAGGAATGGTTTGGGAACCACTACATTAATAGCCAGATTCTTTACCTGCCCCTAGGTCCCTAATTTCATCTAACCACTTTGTGTTAAAAAAATTATATATATATTCATATTCTCCTTAAAATGGACAGCCTGTACACCAGGTGTCAAGTGTTTTCTGCTTAATTTTTCTTTAGATTGTGTAAAGAAAACGACTTCATTTTCCATATTTTAGTAATCTAAAACCCTAATAAAATGTGCCTGGCACATCTTTGCTTGTCAGTTGACATAACTTTTGTGTTCGCAGAGAAGCAGGTTCCCTTACCTTGGGCAAAACAAGGAATCTGTAGGTGAGCTTTGGCTGGGCTTCCTTCGATTTTACACGGAGGAATTTGACTTTAAGGAATATGTCATCAGCATTCGCCAGAAGAAACTTCTGACCACCTTTGAGAAGCAGTGGACTTCAAAATGTATTGCGATTGAAGGTATCAGCCCTATCATGTGTTTTTATACATATTTATTTTGTAGTCAGAATATATAAAGGCAATATTTTTTTGTTTTGAATCTCTGCACCATTCTGCCTCACATTCTATAACAAAATATATTGTAATTTATTTCTGTTAAATGAACTTGAAGTCTCTTATGTCCTGAACACCTGTAATTTTTAAATGTTCTAGATCCTTTTGACCTAAATCACAACCTTGGAGCAGGAGTCTCTAGAAAAAGTAAGTATTGTCACTGTTCAGACATGCAACTTATCTGATCCTGCCAGTGATACTGAATTTTTGTTTTAACGTGTGTATTTATTTCCCAGTGACTATTTTCATCATGAAGGCGTTTATTAATGGAAGGAAACGATTTGGTACTCCGTACTACCCCCATCCTGGTCATGAAGACGTACGTAATTAACTTATATGAATTTGTTTTTTATAGGGACACTCCATGGTGGATTTGGCCTTTATTTTATGCATAATAGGAAAAAATAAAATCCCTTGTCCCAAAATGTCTGAGAATTAGATGTATATTAGAATATTGTGTATTTTTGCTGTTACATATGCGATTTGCATTCTTGAGCTGACCTAGTCAGGTCTGCTGTAAATGATTTGGAGCCTTTAAGATAAGCAATAGGAACACTGATTTTGCTCCAGTCTTCCCTAAAGTATTTGCATATTTCCCTTCAGTTTTTACCTTGTAACACATTGTGTTGCTTTTTTTTTTCATTAAATTTTTTATTTTCATTACACATGTGGTTACAGTATTAACGACATACGCCACTACACCGTACGTGTACATATTTAAACAGTAGCATCAACTGTAGCGCATTCTTGTTTGTGGTTACATGCACAATTTTTAACCAGTGGACCTTACAATTGCAACCGTTACATGTCTACAGTTCAGGTGTATCAAGGTTGAAGCAATTAGCTCTATATGCTGGCTTAAGTTTCACTTTTAAGGCGAGAAGGTGATTATGCCATGTTCTACATTCTGGCTGTATCATATTTAAAAAGCTAGATTTTCCACAGTAATATCGATATTATAATGGTGAGATACACTTAGAAGGAATTATTCAACCCGAACGGTCTGTACTAGCGCAGATATCGTGTTTTTACGTCTTATTGTGCCCTATGACTGTCCTGTTAGACGGCATGTCAACCACAAGTAATCCTAATTCTATAACCGGGGACTGGTAGGTCCCAACTTCTTAGCCAGGTCTGTGGCTTGTTTATTGCTGCGTCGGGGGAGAGGGAGGGTGAGGGTTGGGGGGTGAAGGAGGGGGGGGTGTATGCATTGCCATTGGGCAGTCTTGGAGATGGCCCTGAGCAACTCGAGTTCTCATGATGTTGTGGTATTGTCTATGTATTTGGACCAGGGTTCCCATGCGGAGGCATAGTGGGCGTATTTGTCATTCATAGAGGCTGTCCGTTCCTCCATTATTCGAATAGACTCGACTTTCTGGAGCCATTCCCTCACCGATGGTGCCTTAGAGGCCTTCCAATGTATTGGAATGAGGAGGTTGGCCGCCGTGAGCAGGTGGGTCGTTAGGACCCTCTGTGGTTTGGCGATGGGGTCTGAAAATAATAGGAAGAGCATTGTCTCCGGGTTGAGAGGTAAGTTCCCCCCTGTTACAGTGTTAATTATCTCCCTCACTCTTTTCCAGTAGAGTTGTATGGTTGGGCAGTGCCACCAAATATGAGCTGTTGTTCCTCCCAATTGCCCGCATCTCCAGCATGTATCTGGCATGTGCGGGAAGATACGTTGTAATTTAGTGGGCGAGTAATGCCACCTGGAGATTTTCTTGTATGTGCTTTCCTGGATAGCAGTGCTGACGGAAGATCTCTGTATGCCCTGAAAGATGATACCCCAGCCCCCCTGGGAATGTGTTGCTTTTTGATGTTTTTTACAATGCTTACTTTGTATCTTTTTCTCTTAAAAGGAATACTTCTTTGACTCAAAAGTCCTAACAGATGGAGAGCATGCACCCAATGACCGTTGCTGTCGAGTGTGTGGGAAGATCGGGCACTACATGAAAGATTGTCCCAAACGCAAGAGGTCTGAAATGTTTATAAACGTGGCTGGAGATGTTGGCCTCATTGTTACCTTTTCATTTCTTATATAAAGCAATTCTGTTCCTGTAGTGTAGATTAAAGTAAATTATAACACATTTGGTCTCTTGTCAATCCAGCTTTAAAATACTTTCTCAGTGCAGATTTAAAACGCAAATATTTTTTCCACAGGATCAAAAAGAAGGAAAATGAGAGAGATGACGACCGGGACATAAAGGAGGATGATAGAGATCACAGGGAAAAGAGGTGTTTTACATGTGGGGACGTGGGTCATGTGCGAAGGGACTGTCCTGAAAATAATCCGATCCGGCAAAAGAACATGCTGAGTAAGAGGAACTGCTTTTGCCAACATTCTGCATGATGCAATACGTTTTCTACTTCTAATGCCTACTTCTGTCTGTGCTATTGGTTCTTTCTCACTGAATGTTTAACACTGCGATTTAAGAATCTTGATATCTTAGACACTGCTTTTAAGAATGCCTGTGAAGCAGAGACTGTTACATTGGTTGACAGTGTTAAAAGAAAACCTACCTCTAACGTTTAAGTTATCCATTTCTTTGCTAAAGCAGAGGTAGTGCTCTC
Source organism: Pelobates cultripes (assembly GCA_933207985.1). Classification (NCBI taxonomy): domain Eukaryota; kingdom Metazoa; phylum Chordata; class Amphibia; order Anura; family Pelobatidae; genus Pelobates; species Pelobates cultripes. The sequence goes on along the minus strand of OW240919.1, from coordinate 20,899,673 downwards.
CTCCATTGAAACTTCCCATAATCGGCTAGCATATTTGCAGACAAATGCTGGCTGTGGGTAATGGAAGATGGGACTCCTTGTGTTTTTGTCAGCTATTCTAGCTCTAAGATAAGGCCAGGGACTAATGAAAGTATTTAGAAAATTGGGCAGACAAGATGGGCCGAATGGTTCTTATCTGCCGTCACATTCTATGTTTCTAGGAGTATCATTTAGACTCTTTGACCTTCAGGTAAAGCAAGATGATGAATTGGATCCCAATGTGCCTTTGAAATGGTTAACTCCTCACATTAGTTATGCCAATGTACTTTGTCAGTAAATATTACGGTCTACAGCTGTTATTCAGTACAGAGAAATCCTGGAGCTGCCACTCGGTAAATGTAATTGTATCTGCAGTTTACCGCGTTAATAAAATATATGTGCCGGTGTGGTTTGTGCATTTTTCTGAAATGTAATCTAAATAAAGTACTGGAAAATAGACCGGCTTTTAACATTTTATTTAATGGTTTTGTAATTCTAGCTTCCCAGCTGTTGCATAGCCTAATCTCCCCACAACCAGTCCTCGCATCATTGCAACAATTGGAACGTCCTTCGTGTCCAAGGCAACCCTCTGACTTGGTGAGTATCTGAGCATCAGCAGATGGTATCTTTTAAAACTTGGAATGATTTTGAATAGTCTGCAGTATTAAAGAGCAACCCAATGCACCCACAGAAATGCATATGTGTAGTTTACGTTTAGTTATGCAGTTTGGTCCCCCTTACATAGGACTATCCTTTCTGTACCCCTCGAATAGTGTTTTCCTTTGATGCTCTAGTTATACTGTGTGTAAAGTCCTTTAGGTTTTCTTGGGTTGTCACTACTATATAAGGCTTACTGCTGAACTACAACTCCCATGAATTCTTGTGCTTATAAAGAATGGAATGTGTCCATTTCAACCTGTAGAATTCCTACAGGTTTAACATGGTTATTGTCTGCTATATTGTAGAACTGTTCAAGCGTAGAAGTCCTTCAGCTTATGAAAGGATTCGATTTACAGCTGTATGTGCTTGCGCTAGAATGCTTGATCATTTTCCCGGTATTAACACAAGCCTGCTTCTTATTTCTTTACAGTCTGAATCCCATCCATCTTATTCTCCGCAGCCTCAGCCATTCCAGCAAAATTCCATGAACCAGAAGCAGCAGAACAAGCATGGTGCGCAGAAACCTCACCAGGTTCCGAGGCCGGCGTTTAATTTCCAACACACTCCCCATTACCCAGCTCTGCACAACTTGGGATTACTCTCTTTGCACCCCCAAATTATTCCTAATAACTCTTGGCCAATCCACAATCAAATGCTCCAATCTTCTGTGAAGCCACCTCATTCTGGTGTCAAATTCTCAGCTAGATCAGGCAGCAGCAGTCCCTCCACTAACCAGAGTGCTATAAATCTGAATGATCCCAGTATCATCTTTGCTCAACCTGCAGCCAGATCGCTAGGTGCTCCAAACTCCACCCGCGATGGACTCTGGCACAACTCTCAGAATCCCAACTCACTGATGAGCAATGGCACAGTGGGTAGCACAGGTAAATGTTAAACGCTACTATGAATTGGTGTGAACACAGAATTTAGGAAACTTCAAAAGACCAAATGGCTAACAAACACTTGTTAAATGGACACCAAGCACTAGAACTTCAGTTAATGAAGCAGTTTTGGTAGATCTTATTGCCTTGCAGTTTAACTGCTAACTTGTCATCTAGCCTCCCTATAAATTTCCAACTGTTTTTTCTTCCCTTATTGTGTCTAATTTTGAAGTTTTAATTCCCCTATCTCAATGAGACATGAAGTACCCCCTCGTTCCAAAAATTCCTTATTTTAAGGAGTGAATGTATACACCTATAGATATAGAGGTTGAGCACATGGAGTAAATGTACCATTTGTATATGTATGTGTTGAGTACAGCTAACAAATGCTTTGTTCTCTTGCCAAACAGATCAGGGATTTCAAGGGCCATTTGGAAAGCCTTCTCCGCCTTGGGAGCATGGAAATGCTCCACATTACCCTCTAATTCAAGGATCGTTGCCTTATAATTTGCCCCAGAATTTATTGCATCAAGGGGCAGGCAGCTATCATTCCAAGGCTTATTACCCACAAGGTAAGGTGGTTGTTTTAATTTTGTTTCACAGCTCTCTGCTTTACTCATGAAGTCCCTCTGGGTGGTTTCTGAAACTGTTATCTCTTCCCCCCCCCAAAAAAAAAAATTGGAAGTTCCTTATTCTGAACAGTTTTCATACATTACAGCCATCTCTGATCCAGGGGGAGTTGTAATTTGAGTCCTCTGTACCAGCTTTTCCTTTAGTGTTGTCGGATGAATAACAAATGTCACAAATCTAATATCGACTCTTAAATGTGACGTAATACTGGGACAATATATTGTCAGATCGTCACGTTATAAAATTCAGATATCATCCACTAGGGTTAAAACGGTTTGCCTTCTGCCTTTATTTACCCATGTTCTTTCTGTCTCTTTAGCTGCCTCCCTAATCCAAAATGGTACCCAGTTCCCATTGTTATCACAAGGGCATCCACATCTAAAATCAAGCTACATCCATCAAAAGAAGTAAATCTCCATGAAGCATCCTTCAGCCACCGTGGGGCTTTTATTTTTCTTGCTACTCATGAGACCTTGTGAAGTCATCCATAATATGGACAGAAGAGAGCAGGGCACTTGGGACACCAGGACTTTTAACTTGTACCATTTTGTACATATGTAAACTTTTGTTTTACTGGAATCATTCCTTTGAGTGATGCTAATTTCTTTTATTTCATTGCCCCATTTTAAGGGGAGTCTTGCATAATATCCAAATGAAAAGTGAAAAAAAACAGGGGAATGGGCAATTAAGTCCTTAAATAGAGAGCTTTTTTAAAATAGTTCTTTATTTTCTATTAGCTTTGTTCATAATTCAGCTGCTTCAAGCTCTCTATAAATGTATATATTTTAGTTAAAAAAGAGGATTTAAAAAGAAAAATGTAATTTTTTTAATGTCTTTTTATTTTGGTCTGGAGCAGGTGCCAAAAATATTTTAACGCTGAAGTCTTTCTTTGGTACCAGTGAAAAGGCTGTTTTATCAGATTGTGCCCCATGAAGTGAAAGAAAAGAAAAAAAAAATACTTTTTTTTTTTTATTGAAATGAAACTCCAAGCTGCAAATTGTAACATTTGATAAATTGGTTTCTTCATTTTTAATAAAACTGAGAATACAAATGTATTGACTATTTATTTTAAATGAAATTTTTGGATGAGATTGTATAAAGATGAAAAACCACCAAATATATTAAGAAAATAAGTTCTGAAAATCTTTATAGAAAGATTTGGTGAGCAAATTATAAAGCTGAATGTAACAATGATCAAATCTGCCTTGTTAAAAAAGTTGTGGTGGTTATGGTGCTTAGTGGTCATGTGCCAGGCCTTTCCTTGTAGATCAGCTTCACAGTTTACTTGCAATTATGTTACTATAACCAAAACATGCAGTTTATTCTGCACAGGGTTTAAATGGCTAATGCTGGGATCAAGGTTTTTTAAGAACTGCATATGAGTGAGCTCTTGGGTATGTGATGCTATGTATATCCTTTGTATAGTATATACAAGGTACACATGTTAGGTAGAAGGCTCCCACTAGTAACAAGCTGGGTTGTCAGTCAGAACATTAAACATGTAATGAAAGTTCTGTGTAACCTTTCAATGTTATATTTGTATAAATTCTATGACTAATGCATTGGAAATATAAGCAAAACTGAAGGGCTGTGGCACTTACTCCTGACCCTCTGGGGTTTGTAATTCTCCTACTGTGGAAAGATGTCTGCACATTCCTTTGGCTTATTTTTGAAGCTGTGGGCTGGTTTAACCACGGAAAACCAAACCATTCCTAAGAGGATTCCTCAACTTCTGTAAGACAGAAGACCCTTAGCTACACCTTTACCTGACTACCCCCCTTCCCTCCCCTCTCACCCCGGGCTCTTGTTTTTCTTCTCATACCTCAATAGGAAATACATTGTACAAATGTAAAAACCTCATAGTTGGTTGTTTTTGAGCTCTAAAATTTTAAATTGAGCCCCTGCATGTGATAGGGAAAAAAAACTTCAACTAAGTGGCTTAACCATGCTGACACAAAGGGTCATGACAAGAACCTCTCAATCGATTTTGGACCACATTACATGGCTTTCATGTTGGTTGATTGGAATCTCACAACACAAGGAACTGCTGACCGTTTCTTTCTGACCTGGCGGCCATTAATTCCCTAGATACTCAAAAGAAAATATTCTTAACTTTTCAACATAATTGAGATCTGCAACAAACTATACTAAATAAGCCTCCAATCACTTTTTGTAGGGATTGGAATCTGAGCACACTGGAATATGACTTAATGCTGTCAGCAGCAGTGTTCATTTTATAATTTCAATTTAGTTTTAGTCAGACTTTACTAGAAAAGCCCTCATACTTTTTATTTTTGTGGTGCAAATATTGAACATACTCTTGCAACTCAGTAATAAGGATTGGAAGATACATATTTTAACGTGTGAGGGAAATGGTTACTGATAAAAGTGGTGCGGATGTGGTCTACCACTGTAAATACCTAACGGAGGAGCTGATTCACTACCTTATAAGGGGTTTAAGCCCTAGAACAGGCATAGGCAACCTTTGGCACTCCAGATGTTTTGGACTACACCTCTCATGATGCTTTGCCAGCAATTTGGGGATGTCCATAACGTCTGGAGTGCCAAAAGTTGCCTATCCCTGCCCTAGAACATATAAATGAGAAACATAGAATGTGCCTAAACACATAGAATGGATAAAATATAACCTTTACATGAAATCTGAGTCCAAAAAACTCTCCATAATATGAATTTGAAACCATGGGGGCAAACATGTTATGTCTCATTAAAAGCTTGTTTTAATTCCCAGTACCCATCCCCTGCTGACCACTGTTAAAGGACCACTATAGTGCCCTGAGGGTGCCCCCACCCTCAGGGACCCCCTCCCGCCCGGCTCTGGAGGGGGAAAGGGGTAAAAATGTAGCTTTTTCCAGCGCTGGGTGGGGAGTTCTCCTCCTCCGATCCGCCCTTTCGGCTGAATGCGCACGCGTGCCAAGAGCTGCGCGCGCATTCAGCCGGTCGCATAGGAAAGCATTCAGAATACTTTCCTATGGACGCTGGTGTGCTCTCACTGTGAAAATAAGTGAGAAGCACGCAAGCGCCTCTAGCGGCTGTCAATGAGACAGCCGCTAGAGGAATTGGGGGAAGGCTTAACCCATTCATAAACATAGCAGTTTCTCTGAAACTGCTATGTTTATAAAAGAATGGGTTAACTCTAGAAGGACCAGGCACCCAGACCACTTCATTAAGCTGAAGTGGTCTGGGTGCCTAGAGTGGTCCTTTAATTTTGTCAAAGCAAATCAGATGATTAAAATAAGACTAAAACCAAAATGGCTTTAGTCAAAAGACTAGGACTGAAACAATTGAAATTTGCAGACAAAAGTAACACTGGTGGGTGAGACGAGGGGAGGGGAACCTGGGGGAATAACATGGCGATGAGATGCATGGAGGAGATGGAGGGACACAAAGCAGCAGAGTGGCTGGGGGTGAAAGACACAATGGTGCTTGGGGTGGGGACACAGAGGGGCTGGGGAAGGGGCAAAAGAGACCATGCTTGGGAGAGAAATGCAGAGGCTGGGTGGACAGATTGGCTGGAGAACAGAGCAAATTATTTATATAGTGCCAAAAATTCCATAGCACTTTACAGTGGGTGGACGAACAGACATGTAGTTGTAACAAGACAAGTTGGACATACACGAACAGAGGGGTTGAGGGCCCTCCTCAATGAGCTTACATGCTAGAGGGAGTGGGGTAAAGTGACACAAAAGGTAAGGCTAGTATTAGACTAATAGTTGCAAGAGAGGAATCAGTCGGGAGCTATTAACAGTTTAATTGATACGCTTTTATGAAGTGGGTTTTTAATTTTGTTTTTGGGCGTGGAGAGTGGGTGAGCATCTAACGGAGGAGGGAAGTGAGTTCCACAGGAACGGTGCAGCCCTGGAGAAGTCTTGAAGGCAAGCATCAGAGGTGGGAGTACAGACAGAAGATAGATGTAAGTCTTCAGCAGAGCATAGGGGCCTAGATGGGACATACTTGTGTATTAGGGAGGATAGATAGGTGGGAGCAGCATTATGTAGAGATTTGAAAGCAAAAAACAGAAAATGAGTGGCTTTAAATAAACCCATTAGATTTTAGCCATGTCTACTAAAATCTGCTGGAGATAATCAACTAAAGCTAGACCAACTATTCAAAGGAATAAAATGTGAATAAGAATGAGTGCTTGTGCATCACCATAGCGTAGAAAATTAAGAGCTTATTTATGCAAACACAGAAAAACGGGTAAGTGGCACTAAAAACAAAATATACAATGGATATATCCCAGTGCGTCTAAAACCAAACCCATGTTTTATTCACCTACAAAACACTTGCATAAATACGGAAAATAACCAAAATAAAATGTAAACTTGCTCTTTATTCGAGATTTAAAAAAAGCACAAACTAGCACAACGCGTTTCGACCACTCTCTTGGTCTTCCTCAGGTGAAATAATGGGTACCACTGGCAGGTATATATGGACTTTTTGGGCGGGATTTGTATCATTTGTGCACATGTGTAGTTTGTTTGTAATTTTGTCTAAGGTATATAAACCAGTCAGTGGTACCCATTTTTATTGCACCCAAGGAAGAGCAAGACTACAGTTTAGAGCCGACTTATATGGCTCTCTAGATTGTGAGTGCTCCAAGTTACTTTTACTATACACTTTATGTATATATAGCCCTATGATGGTTTATTTATATATTACAGATTTAAGTCACTATTTATCCATCATGTGTGCAAAACCTAATTTTCTTGTATCCAATCGTACTTATTTATGTTCTTCTATTATTCGCAAAGCACATAATACTGAACCACAGATCTCACAACCTACTGTTTAGTCTAATCTGCATTGTTTCACTTTTTTAAATGTTTCTCATACTCCTGTCTTATTAGCATGTTTTACAATACATTTTCTCATAACCATTCACATGTCTGGGTAGCTCACGTTTATTACAGCATTTGTTTTTTCTATATACTTCAGACATGTCTGCCTAGCCTGTGACTTTGCTACTTGACCAATAAAAAATGTGTGCTGTAATCAAAAATGAGAAACTTAGAATGTGGTGAAACACCAAGAATAGATAAACTATAACCTTTAATGAAATCTGATTAAAAAAACAAAAACCACCAAGCTATCCAACGGATGGATGTATAAATATAACAGCTGAGTGCTCTGTAGTAGGAAGAGAATAGCAATTCAGAAGAAAAAGCGTGACTAAACCGTGAATAGAATTAGAGTACATCTAAGCAATCAAATAATTTATCCTGTGACTCAGAGTAAATATTCCCTAGGAAAACTTGTGTGGTGAAATCCTAAGGACGGAGTACCAGCATATTCCTCCCAAAGTCTGGAGCGGGAGAAATATGCATAAAGGATATTTGTATGGAGATACACAAAGTTGTAAGGAAGTGGCAATCAGGATCAAGTACTGAGGTGCAGATAGTGTGTGGCAGTATAATTAGCTGCCTCCCAGTTTGCCCATATGCCACATACCAACTCTCTCTATAGCTCAATGATGTGGGAAAAAAGTATCATACACCAAGTGGGCTGAAAGTCCACCAAAAGCTTATAAGCAAGTGTATGCATAAGTAAACCAGTAATCCTACGGCTGTTAATTAAGGCAGACTAGGAAACTACTGTGAGTATAGATGTGGGTGTATAAACACAGAGAGCAAGTTTGTAATATAAGCCGTCAGTCCATAGATTGTCCTAAAGTATGTGGGGTCACAGGAAGAGGTACGTGTGTCGGTTGGTCCCTGCACTAGTATAAAGTTAGCCACAATTATTTTCTAGTCCCTACATATTTGACAGCTGACACACATTCCGCCCCCCCCATGTGAGTAAGCCAAAATGGATACAAATATGCCAACAAATATAACAAAGTTGTAACAATTTCTGCATTAAGTATCAATACTAAAGAGACTAAGTAAGTAAATAAAAAATCTTCTAGGAGTTAAAGTTCAACTAAAGCATGGAAAATCAGAAGTGAGAAAAGCCGCCTGCTCCAGGGAAGGCTAGAGTCTGCACCCCACGTGCATTTCACCCGGCGGTCGTAACCGGATCATCAGAAGGTGAGTCAGTTTTTAGATACAACCGTCAAGGCTGTTATTGGTTGATTGGTCCCTGTCGGGGTATGACCGCTAAGCGGTTGGTTGTATTTTCTGCCTCCAGCGTTTACTCTGCTGAGAGGAGTGGATTTAGGAAACCAATGAAGTTTATCTTTTTCTTAGGAAACATGGTCTAAAGGACATAAAATAGGAGAGAGAGAGACCCAAATTAGATGTTATACTGAATATTCTGTATAAGTAAAGTAGGAAAGTTCTGAATGAATGCAGTTTCCGTGCTGTTACTCAATCAGCGCTTCGCTATGGTCGACAAATCATTCAAAATAGAAAGTGGATGTGCTGACGTATATTCTCTAATAGTCATTACAGATAGAAATTAGGTTTGAAAGATTTGCCTCTGTTGACATAAGTGATTTGGTTAAGTCTGTAAAAACAGGTCTAAAGTAACTTGGTTGATGGTATCCAAACATAGGTATAGTTAACCACCCTGGAAGAACACGATCAACTTATTTTAGATTTTGCATCGGAATATAGCAAACTACCAATAATCTCCCTTGGGAGAATCAGACCTAATAGCATTCCAGACCCGTACATATATATGCCTTTTACTTTATAGGTTTTTCAACATATATTTTATGACATGTTTACAAATGATTCAATTGGGATCCCATTCAATCAAATGACTCTTGCACACAAATTGTTTTTAACTACGTAACCAAATCACTTATCACAACAGAGTCTGGCATATCTTTAGTAGACAGGACTAAAATTTAATGGGTTTATTTAAAGCCTCTGTCTCTTTTGTCCCCTTCTCTAGCCACTCTATGTCCACCCAGCCTCTCTGCATGTCTCTCTCCCAAATATGGTCTCTTTTCCCCTCTGTGTTCAGTCCTAGTTTTTTTTAACTAAAAAGTAATTTTGCTTTTAGTCTTATTTTAATCATCTGGATTGTTTTAGTTGACGAAATTACCAGTGGTCAGCCGGTGATGGGTAATGGGAATGAAAACACAAGCTTTTAATAAGAGAAGAGACATAACTGTAGCATGTTTGCCCCCATCCCTGCAAACACGTATCTGTCAAGATTGATTCAGTTTAACTTTCTGTAACCATGTTAAATGTATCCCATAAGCCATACTACATGGGCTTTGCTATGGTTTCAAGGAGTTTAAGTTTGCCTGCAAATTATAGACCTGTGAGCTTAACTTCTGTGACTGGGAAAAGGGCTATTAAGGGATAATATTCAGGAATTCATTGGGAAGAACTTTGTTATTAGCAATAATCAGCATGGCTTTATGAAACATTGGTCATGTCAAACTAACCTAATTGCATTCTACGAAGAAGTAGAAGTATAGATCAGGGTGTTGCAGTGGATGTGATCTACTTGGATTTTGCCAAGGCATTTGATACGGTTCCTCACAATAGGTTTGTCTTCAAAAAGAAATTGGTCTAGATGAAAATTCTTGTTCTTGGGTAGACATTGGCTTAAGGATAGAGTACAATGAGTTGTCATTAATAGTACATTTTCAGGCTGGAAAAAAGTGGTAAGTGGTGTCCCTCAGTGCTCTGTTTTGGGACCCCTTCTTTTTAACATGTTTATAAATGATCTTGAAATTGGGCATTGAAAGCCATGTTTCTGTGTTTGTAGATGACACAAAACTTTAAAAAAGTAATAAAATGTGAGCAGGATATTGCTTTGCTGCAGAGGGATTTGGATAGATTGGGGGACTGGGCACTAAAACACCAGACTGATTTTCCTCTCTAGTCGGTTCTTACATTGGCTTCCTGTATCCTTTAGGAGTCGGTTTAAGGTACTAATTCACACCTATAAAGCACTAAACAATTCTAGTCCCTCATATCTCATCACAGAGTGGTCTCTCCACTCTGCCCATGACCACCTCTTGTCCGTTGTTCGCACCCGTACAGCCAACTCACGTTTGCATGACTTCTCATGGGCGGCTCCCTTCCTATAGAATAGCCTGCCTACCGCCATCAGACTCTCCCCTAGTCTTCAATCAATTAAGAAGTACCTTAAATCCCATCTCTTTAGGAAAGCTTATGGCCTCCCAGAGTAACCTCTACCTTACATACCGGTCTCTTGCTCTCTCCTAAAGGGCAGCACTCTTTTCTCTCCTCCAGCTCTGCCTCACTCCCACCTTATTTGATTGCAAATTCCTGTCCTATTGTGTTTTACACCCAACCTGCTATAGAATGTAAGCTCGTTTGAGCAGGGCGCTCTTCAACCTATCGTTCCTGTAAGTTGTCTTGTAATTGTCCTATTTATAGTTAAATCCCCCCTCTCATAATATTGTAAAACGCCAAGGAATCTGTTGGCGCTATATAAATGGCAAAAATAATAACGTAGAGAAATGCAAAGTTATACACTTCGGGGTTAAGAACACACAAGCAATTTACACCCTAAATGGTAGTGAACTAGGGATAACCACACACGAGAAGGATTTGGGAATTGTTATAGACAACAAATTAGGCAGCAATATGCAATGTCAATCTGCAGTTGCTAAGGCTAGTAAGGTTTTGTCATGTATAAATAGGGCCTTAAATTCTCGGGATGAAAATATAATTTTGCCTCTTTATAAATCGTTGGTAAAACCACACCTTGAATATGCTGTGCAATTTTGGGCACCTGTTCTAAAGAAGGAAATCATGGCACTAGAAAAAGTGCAGAGATGAGCTACAAAATTGATAAAAGGAATGGAACATTTTAGTTACGAAGAAAGATTACAAAATTTAAATCTCTTTAGTTTGGAAAAACAGCACCTCAGAGGGGATCAAATATATTCGAGACCAGTACAAACCTTTATCTGGAAATCTATTAATAAACGGGGCTATACAAAGGACATGAGGTCACACATTTAGGCTGGAAGAAAGGAGATTTCATCTAAAGCAAAAGGTTTTTATTACAGTAAGAACTATAAGGATATGGAATTCTCTGCCTGAAGAGGTGGTTTTGTCAGTCTATACAGATGTTTAAACTGCAATTGGATAAATACCTGCAAAAACACAACATACAGGGATATAATTTCTAATTAGTGGGGTAATAGCTGCTTGATCCAAGGAGACATCTGACTGCTATTTTGGGGTCAAGAAGGAATTTTTTTCCTAGTTTGTTGCAAAATTGGAAGCGCGTCAGACTAGGTTTTTTGCCTTCTTTTGGATCAACAGCAAAAATATATGTGAGGAAGGCGGAACTTGATGGACGCAAGTCTCTTTTCAGCTATGTAACTAAGTTCTACTGAAAGATACCGACAACTGAACTTTTATAATTTCTTCCTTGAGCTAGATTGTAAGGATTGAGGCAATGATCAAAGCTCTGTACAAAAACAAAATCTTGAATTTGAGTTATAGGTCTGTTCAAGCATAATTTTGCGTTCATATTAAGTGCACCCAAAGTTACACTTTCAACGAGCTTGCTCATTTCAGTTTTAACACATTGAAATTTGCTAGATTGGTTTGCTGGGCCTCTTACCTTTGAAGGAAAGACAGTATTTACATTAAAGACTAGGAATACCTCCAGTGACCACCACTCAGATGCATCTCCGATCTGCCTCCTTGACAGTCTCAGCCAATCCAATGATTTCCTATGGGAAAGCATTGATTGGCTCACAGAATCACTTAAGATGTCAGCCAAGCAGGCAGATCAGGGGCAGCAGCAGACTGGAGTAAATGCAAGATTTGTACTATATTTAGAGGGCTCAATGGTGTTTTTAACACTATAGGGTCAGGAATACATGTTTGTATTGCTGGCCCTATAGTGTTCATTTAAAGGACAACTGTCCCCTCAACAATATTCTTTTAGTATGATCCTTTCATCATGTATTGAAAGGAAATAGATTTTTTTATTAAATTAATTATATGTAAACAAAAAAAAATATAAAACAAAACTACCTTTAGTATATGACCAGATACTCAGTGGTGTACCTAGGATATGGCAGGCATTATACATTCCCTAGGTGTTACTTGAAGGGTTCAGCTCTGTTTGGGGCCATGAGTTCAAAAGATCTTCCTGCACAGCTCTTTCAAAAACAGCCCTCCCTGGAGGTTCAATTCCATGCTCCGTGAAGGTGTCAGAGTGACGGCACCAGGTCTCCCAGTGTGCACTCACTTCCTCCAACTAACTAAAGAGAATTATCATACCTCTCATTTCAAATGGGGAAAATACAGGAATTTTATTTAAGGACCTTTTTTTAATGAAAGTAAAGGGCCATATTATGGTGTTTCCCAGCTGTGCCTCCAAGATGGTGGATGCAGCCTGTAGTTTTTGACCACTGAGGAGAGGTGTTTTACTCCCCTCCTCCCCCCCTCAGTATGAGCTGAGCAACTTGACCCTGCCCTCCTAATCAGTAACATCTCTCTTATTATCTGTATAAATAAGAGGAAGGTTTTAAGTTTTTTTTTTTTTTTATGGGATTGAGTGAGAATAGATACTTCGAGGGCATCTACTAAGTAAGTTGCTTTGTGAAGAGGTTGTGTGGACAGTGTAACACTTCAGAATGCTGCATAACTTTCCCCCCTTTGTTTAGCAAAACAGTTTTAATGGGAAGAAAAAAACAGCATGAATGAGGCCAAAATTGATCAAATACACTTAACTTGTGATGGTGGGCCAGTGCTTTGGGTATGTTGCTGGTAAACTGAAAGGTGAAAGGCATATAGATGGGATTTAAAACAAACTTTAATTGCAGTTGTACCCTATGAAAAATCATGGACCCCCTTGGAGTGAACTTTAAATTGGTGCATGCAAAACCAGGATATCACACACCTTGTGTGAAGTACAGCTGCACTGATTTATATACACTGTGTTTCAGTTGTACTTTCTAGAAAAGTGAAGGCATAACAGACTTGCAAATATCAAGGGACACATCAGCTCAGCACGGCACCTACCGGTTAGCACAGCGGTGACGAATTATGACAACGTTTTGAGTATATACTGACCACCATCAGTGGTTTATGTTTTTATTAAAAATCCAGCAGAAACCAGAACAAAAAACATGGACATGGGTTGCAAGTTTATTATATACAAAAAAAATTAAGCTATTAAACATAAAAATATTCGTTTTCTTCTTTTACTCGTTGCCTCTTCTACTTTTCTTATGACTTTTCTTTGACCTGAAACAAACAGGGAATGAAATATATTCAGTACAGACTCTAAACATTTGCATACTCTGTATAGCTTAATTTAATATGAAGCGGTAAGAGGAATGAAATGGCTACAAGGAAATGCTTCATTAACGTGCTGCAAATAAGAACACTATCCAGAGGATATGACCAACCCATGTGCTTACTCTTCCTCAAACTAATTGGTTTCTAGAGCACCCGAGATTGAGTAGGTTATTAGTTTAAATTTTGAGTCATGAAAACTAGATTGTGGAATACAAAAAAAAAAAAATCTTCATTTATTTTAATCCCTTAAGGACATGTGACATGTCATGATTCCCTTTTATTCCAGAAGTTTGGTCCTTAAGGGGTTAAAGAGCCACAGTTTCAAAACAAAAAGTAAACCAAATAACTGCAAAACTAAACTTACCTTTCAGGTGACTTGGAATGGCTTCTATGTCTGTGACTTCGATGATGTCCTGTTAGGTGACAAATACAAATCATGACTTTCTAGTATTGCCGAGGCATGCAGCTGTTACATATTACCACCAAAAAGCAATGTGAGAAACACAATATTATCAAGTACCTGGAGATTTAGATTTGGATCGGTGGCGTCTCTCTCTGGACCTACTGCGGTGTCTCCGTGGACTTTTACTTCGGTGTCTTTCGCGCCGAGGAGGAGAAGGGCTGTCAGATGAGAGAGTTAAAATTCAGTTTAGTGAAACAATACTGAAAATGCTGAGTGCAAGAAGCTTTCTAAGGTTCCTTTCAGATGTGGCTACCTCAGAAGCAGAGTAAATCTTGTGGCAAGATGATTTAACCAGGCATACTTACAATGTTGCAGTGTAGCATCTAGCACACCTGTATATATCTTTCTCTGGAGAAAACAAACAAATCTACATCTCATGTGAGGCATGCAGGTTCCGCAACTACAGAAAAACACAAACGTACTTCTGGATCTCCTCCATAATGAGGGAAGAAATTCCTTGATCCATAGGCAAGATTAAATTTAAAGTAAACATAGTTAGGACACACAGAGTGAGGAAGTGAAGATAACCACTGGTGCATTTCGTGCCTCACCAGCACTGCAGAGACTGAGGTGAGGAATAATATCAATGGTGATCTTCACTCTTCCCTTGTGTGCTAACTATAAGTTTGTCTTTAGAAACATCTTGATCCATAGGAAAGGATGAATCTAATCTCATGATGGAGGAGATCCGGCAATCCATTTAAGTTCACTGTTGCTGCAACTGTTAATTCTCTCAAAAGGAAGTAAGAAAACCTGATCTGGAACTCAGTGAAATATGCCCCACAAACTCACCACAGTAATTCTGGAAGTTGCAATCATGTACTAAATATAAATGGGTGACTATAACAAAATCATGAGCATGCACAAGTGACATCATGTAGATAAGCACATTCACCAAGTCTTTAGAAATCAATGACCAGCCATTGGGTAAAAGGTCTCAATCAGTTCCCAAAACAAGTGAAAATTTAGGGGAGGTTTAAAAATTGTGAGTTTGGGGAATTCACGGGAAATGCATGTTTTAATTTCATTTTGTGCTAACCCAATAAGATCAATTAAAACAGTTGTAAAGGGGAATTAAATCTGTGTGAGGATCCTGAGTGAGTAATTAGAATTTCTAACCATTATGTAAACCTACCTCCTCCTTTTAGGGGAGCGACTGCGCCTGTAATATAAACAAAAGCATGGAATTAACAGAGCTCTCGATACACTATAAAATCAACAATTAAACAAAGTGCACTTTATAAAATACTCCGTTACTAGGATATATAGTGTCAGTTTACAGGAAACTACTTTTTCTGATTAAAAAACAGTGCCAAATAACTACAAAAGAATGACCCATATTACATGTTTTTAAATGAAGAGAATGTTCAGTGGATGTGTCTGCGGGGTCAATAAAAAAAGTGCAACTAAGCTGGGTAACTGAAGAAATGAAACAGAAGATCAGAATATGGAGAATGGCCAAAAACTCAGTAGCTTGCGATTTGTTTAATCCTCAAGTCTCAAATAGGTTTTTGCTCATATGTGTCATTGTGAAGAGATCATTACTTCACTTGCAGCCCACACATTATCATCTGTGATTACTGAACCTAGTGCAGTGAGAACCAATATTTTGAATCTTGACTGCTCTGGGTTTGGCTTTCATGGGGCCTCGTCAGTAAGGTGTACAATCACTGTCTATATTAATATATATATATATATATATATATATATATATAAATAAATAAAAACAATACATTCATTAAGAAACACTCACTATTTAGATTTTACACTTTACACCACGTGAACATTAAAAGTGGTCTTATCTTATTTCCCTTGGCACGACAGTCTCTAAATCGTCACACTGCGCACAGTGAGCACCTCTTCATACAGATGCATAGCGTGGAGAAGCTGAACTAGTAAACCTGCACACATTCTGCTGGCCAGTTTTTCTTACCTCCTAGGTGAGCGACTGCGGCTTCTTCTATAGCGTGGAGAGGGTGATCTACGTGGCCGGTCCACGTCTCTGTAGCTTCTTCTGTGATGCTCTGGAGAAGGTTCTCTCCCCTACGGAGCAAAAAATAAAGGTCAGTGAAAGTGGTAAACTAAATTACCTTATGTGTACATTTTGGGTATATTTTACAGGTACATAAAAAGAAAAACTAAGGTTCTCAGCCCTTGTCCACCAGCACATTTGATTGACTGTCGGACGTGAGCACCTACTTACCCAACTGAAGTTCATGCTGTTTTTGTGCAATGATGTTACCAAGCAAAACACTGATCTTCAGTCGCATGTGCGCATGAACCAGAGCAATGGTCAAGTAATTGGCATTTCACAGGTGGAAAATAGCTAGGGGCCCAACAGCATTCCTTTAAAGCTCAAAGTATCCGTTTATTGTACCATCGTGCATGGCTGTAATACCATGTGAAACTTATACCACTTTTTAATCAAAAAATAAAATATAAAAATCCTAGTTTTGTTTTTCACACACACACCTTATCATCATCATCTTCTTCATCTTCACTGGACTCCACATCATCCATGTCTTCCTCCAATGCACTCACCCGCGGATCAAGCTGTTCAGTCTCCTCCAGAACATAACGTTTCTAGAGAGCATAATAATAAACCATATATCAGAAGCACTAAACATGTAACATTTTTTTTCTGTAGTATTTTTTAGCTTCCTGTACATGGTGCATTGGAGTAGCCCTGTGAGGTATACCAAGAAGCATTGTAAAACAGATTAATGTGAACTACTACATTTTGCATCCTCAATATGCTGAAAAGACAGCATACATAACAGAAGTGTCAATTAGTCAAATCTTTCAAGTGAAAAAAAATCTTACACTAAGTGCATATCAAATGAATTAAGTGTTATCCAAATGCAAAGTGCACTATTTGCAATAAAGTGCATCAACCAAGAATAAGCAATATAACTTGCAGTGCAAACCAATTTGTGTAACATTTGTCACAACTGTGCACAATAGATAACACTTAAAGCACATTTACCTTTAATTCATTTAGTTAATTGTTTTTAAAGGCACAGCATACTGTTTATATTTTTAGTGTTTGTTTTTAGTAGTGAGATTGTTTTGTGTTTGTTTCTAGTAGTGAGATTAAATCAATGCAGGAGCACCTGATAAAATTACTTTGCATGCTTAATTTGAAAAATATAGCGCCTCAATCACTTGCTTTTGTATTTATAAGAAAGAAAAAAAAAAAAAAAAGTTTTTGAATGCAAAGAAAAAAAATTATACAAAAAACAACGTACCTGTAATCGTGGTAGTATAATATCACATACTCGTTCACTGTGCAGGAGCTCATCAATGAATTCATCGACATGCATTAGTTCGAAGTCTGCCAAAGAACACAATATTTGTGCATTATAAAAAAAATATTTTAACACAAATCTACATAAGTCCATTATTATAAGTTCCAGATTGCAAACTATTTGCTTTTCATTCTACATACTATATCAGATTTTTGAATCTTAATGAAACACTTGAGCTACATGCACAGATACTAGCATCGACTTGTACTTTACCTCCATCCCGGTTTTGTGTTTTGACTTTACGATAGTCGTTATACAATGGCTCTAAATATTTGTAGCAGTCACTAGCAGTGCCTGTCAGGCGCATGTACAGAGCTCCCAATGTACGTACATACCTAGTAAGAAGTTTAAAAAATAAAAAATGAATTGAAAATCATTAAAAAGCAGAAAACATTCTACAGCAATATTTATTCCGAGGCATACAAAATTTCTTATTACTCTGGAGCTCCGGCTAGAAACTGGATCAAGGACTCACTTGAAATCTTCATTCTTTATAAACTCCACAATAATGTCTTTTTCTGGCTGGATTTGGAGCATCTTCAGGGTCAGACACAGGAAAGGAGTTGGCTTGATGTTTCCTCCAAAAACCCCTCCGACAAATTTCAGCTCCATTGCCTTATCTACCACCAGCTCAGCTGACAAAAGAAGCAAATTTTAGTTCAATGTCTTAATATCATATTACTACCAACAGAACAAGTACTATTTCTATACAATGGACCTTGCTGATTGATTCTGACTTTTTAATTTAAGTTTTGTTTCCTCTAGACCTGCGGCATTCTGTCCTTGGTGTCAAGTGAAATATTGGGCTATGTCAATTGTCAAGCCTTCAATATAGGTCTCTATGGCTCCCTTCAGGTATGATAGACGCTACCGAAAGACATCTGTTACCAGGCACTTAGCTTACTTCACAGGCTAGATCAAAATTTTTAGCTAAAATATGTATCTCATCTTTATTATCACAGAGAATGTTCCTTAAAATGATACCTAAATTGTAATCACCTGGTTAAATCTCCCTAGTTGACTGAATAATCCTGAAAGAGCATACTATTCCACTTAGGTTTTCCTTAGTACATCTTATGCTCCTAGATATTTTTAAGTGACAAGATGAATAATAGGGTTAAGCATTGGGGCCACGGTTGATCATTAGCCACTGGCCAATTAAAATGTAGTAGTGGTTAGTAGAAATTCACCCCTGGTGGGCATGCTATGGCTTGTAGTGGCCAGTAACTCTGAAAGTTTAGCTAGTAGCATAGGACTTCAAATTGTAAGCCCTGATATAGGCAACATTAATAAAGCATGACTATATAATATAATATTTATATAGTGTAATATATATCATCTCCTTTTTAGCAGATTAACCAGTGTTTCTCCACCTTTTCAGGCTTTGGTAAACGGTGAGTAAATCATTTAGAAATAATGTGGGATTCAGCACCCACATATTACAGTCACCATAACAACTACATATCCTTGAAGTGGCTATGGTGTCTAGAGCAATAATTCTAGTCCTAATTGGTTAGGTTCTGCGTGATGCTGTCATGGGTAGCCAGGAGAGCTAGCAATGTTATAGGGGAGTATAATGTGATTCTGCCATGTGGAGCCAGCAGTGTGACAGGGGAGTATAATGTGATTCTGCCATGTGGAGCCAGCAGTGTGACAGGGGAGTATAATGTGATGCTGCCATGTGGAGCCAGCAGTGTGACAGGGGAGTATAATGTGATGCTGCCATGTGGAGCCAGCAGTGTGACAGGGGAGTATAATGTGATGCTGCCATGTGGAGCCAGCAGTGTGACAGGGGAGTATAATGTGATGCTGCCATGTGGAGCCAGCAGTGTGACAGGGGAGTATAATGTGATGCTGCCATGTGGAGCCAATGCGATAGGGGAGCGTAATGCGATAGGGGAGCGTAATGCGATAGGGGAGCGTAATGCGATAGGGGAGCGTAATGCGATAGGGGAGCGTAATGCGATAGGGGAGCGTAATGCGATAGGGGAGCGTAATGCGATGCTGCCATGGGTAGCCAGCAATGTGATAGGGGAGCATAATGATATAATGATAGTATAGTAACACGGTATAATGTCAGGCTGTATAATATTAATGATAGTATAGTAACGCGGTATAATGTCAGCCTGTATAATATTAATGATAGTATAGTAACACGGTATAATGTCAGGCTGTATAATAACGCGGTATAATGTCAGGCTGTATAATATTAATGATAGTATAGTAACACGGTATAATGTCAGGCTGTATAATATTAATATTAATGATAGTATAGTAACACGGTATAATGTCAGGCTGTATAATATTAATGATAGTATAGTAACACGGTATAATGTCAGGCTGTATAATATTAATGATAGTATAGTAACACGGTATAATGTCAGACTGTATAATATTAATGATAGTATAGTAACACGGTATAATGTCAGGCTGTATAATATTAATGATAGTATAGTAACACGGTATAATGTCAGGCGGTATAATATTAATGATAGTATAGTAACACGGTATAATGTCAGGCGGTATAATATTAATGATAGTATAGTAACACGGTATAATGTCAGGCGGTATAATATTAATGATAGTATAGTAACGCGGTATAATGTCAGGCGGTATAATATTAATGATAGTATAGTAACACGTGTATGTCAGGCTGTATAATATTAATGTGATAGTATAGTAACGCTGCATAATGTCAGGCTATAATATTAATGATACTATAGTAACACGGTATAATGTCAGCTGTATAATACAATGATAGTATAGTAACACGTATAATGTCAGGCTGCATAATAATATTAATGATAGTATAGTAACACGTATGTCAGGTCATAATATTAATATTAATGATAGTATAGTAACACGTATAATATTAATGATAGTATAGTAACACGTATAATATTAATGATAGTATAGTAACACGGTATAATGTCAGGCTGTATAATATTAATGATAGTATAGTAACACGGTATAATGTCAGGCTGTATAATATTAATGATAGTATAGTAACACGGTATAATATTAATGATAGTATAGTAACGCGGTATAATGTCAGGCTGTATAATATTAATGATAGTATAGTAACGCGGTATAATGTCAGGCTGTATAATATTAATGATAGTATAGTAACACGGTATAATGTCAGGCTGTATAATATTAATGATAGTATAGTAACACGGTATAATATTAATGATATTATATTAACACGGTATAATATTAATAATGGTATAGTAACACGGTATAATGTCAGGCTGTATAATATTAATGATAGTATAGTAACGCGGTATAATGTCAGGCTGTATAATATTAATGATAGTATAGTAACACGGTATAATATTAATGATATTATAGTAACACGGTATAATATTAATAATGGTATAGTAACACGGTATAATGTCAGGCTGTATAATATTAATGATAGTATAGTAACGCGGTATAATGTCAGGCTGTATAATATTAATGATAGTATAGTAACGCGGTATAATGTCAGGCTGTATAATATTAATGATAGTATAGTAACACGGTATAATATTAATATTAATGATAGTATAGTAACGCGGTATAATAATATTAATGATGGTATAGTAACACGGTATAATATTAATGATATTATAGTAACACGGTATAATGTCAGGCTGTATAATATTAATGATAGTATAGTAACGCGGTATAATGTCAGGCTGTATAATATTAATGATAGTATAGTCAGGCTGTATAATATTAATGATATTATAGTAACACGGTATAATATTAATATTAATGATAGTATAGTAACGCGGTATAATAATATTAATGATGGTATAGTAACACGGTATAATATTAATGATATTATAGTAACACGGTATAATGTCAGGCTGTATAATAATAATGATAGTATAGTAACAGTATAATGTCAGGCTGTATAATAATAATGATAGTATAGTAACACGGTATAATGTCAGGCTGTATAATATTAATATTAATGATAGTATAGTAACGCGGTATAATGTCAGGCTGTATAATATTAAAGATAGTATAGTAACGCAGTATAATGTCAGGCTGTATAATATTAATGATAGTATAGTAACACGGTATAATATTAATGATATTATAGTAACACGGTATAATATTAATAATGGTATAGTAACGCGGTATAATATTAATATTAATGATAATGATAGTAACTCGGTATAATGTCAGGCTGTATAATATTAATGATAGTATAGTAACGCGGTATAATGTCAGGCTGTATAATATTAATATTAATGATAGTATAGTAACGCGGTATAATGTCAGGCTGTATAATATTAATATTAATGATAGTATAGTAACGCGGTATAATGTCAGGCTGTATAATATTAATGATAGTATAGTAACGCGGTATAATGTCAGGCTGTATAATATTAATGATAGTATAGTAACACGGTATAATGTCAGGCTGTATAATATTAATGATAGTATAGTAACACGGTATAATGTCAGGCTGTATAATATTAATGATAGTATAGTAACGCGGTATAATGTCAGGCTGTATAATATTAATGATAGTATAGTAACACGGTATAATGTCAGGCTGTATAATATTAATGATAGTATAGTAACGCGGTATAATGTCAGGCTGTATAATATTAATGATAGTATAGTAACGCGGTATAATGTCAGGCTGTATAATATTAATGATAGTATAGTAACACGGTATAATGTCAGGCTGTATAATATTAATGATAGTATAGTAACACGGTATAATGTCAGGCTGTATAATATTAATGATAGTATAGTAACACGGTATAATGTCAGGCTGTATAATATTAATGATAGTATAGTAACACGGTATAATGTCAGGCTGTATAATATTAATGATAGTATAGTAACACGGTATAATGACAGGCTGTATAATATTAATGATAGTATAGTAACGCGGTATAATGTCAGGCTGTATAATATTAATGATAGTATAGTAACGCGGTATAATGTCAGGCTGTATAATATTAATGATAGTATAGTAACACGGTATAATGTCAGGCTGTATAATATTAATGATATTATAGTAACACGGTATAATGTCAGGCTGTATAATATTAATGATAGTATAGTAACACGGTATAATGTCAGGCTGTATAATATTAATGATAGTATAGTAACACGGTATAATGTCAGGCTGTATAATATTAATGATAGTATAGTAACACGGTATAATATTAATGATAGTATAGTAACACGGTATAATATTAATATTAATGATGGTATATGATGTCAGGCGGTATAATATTAATATTAATGATGGTATATGATGTCAGGCGGTATAATATTAATATTAATGATAGTATAGTAACGCGGTATAATATTAATATTAATGATAGTATAGTAACGCGGTATAATATTAATATTAATGGCGGTATATGATGGGAGATGATGTCAGGCGGTATAATATTAATATTAATGATGGTATATGATGTCAGGCGGTATAATATTAATATTAATGATGGTATATGATGTCAGGCGGTATAATATTAATATTAATGATGGTATATGATGCCAGGCGGTATAATATTAATGATGGTATATGATGTCAGATGTATAATATTATTAATGATGGTATATGATGCCAGGTATAATATTACCGATGGTATATGATGTCAGGCTATATAATATTATTATTAATGATGGTATATTGCGTCGTATGTATAATACACGATGGTATATGATGCCAGGCATAATATTAATGATGGTATATGATGTCGTATGCATAATATTACCGATGGTATATGATGTCAGGCGTATAATATTAATGATGGTATATGATGTCAGTCGGTATAATATTAATGATGGTATATGATGTCAGGCGGTATAATATTAATATTAATGATGGTATATGATGCCAGGCGGTATAATATTAATGATGGTATATGATGTCAGGCGGTATAATATTAATATTAATGATGGTATATGATGCCAGGCGGTATAATATTAATGATGGTATATGATGTCAGGCGGTATAATATTAATATTAATGGCGGTATATGATGTCAGGCGGTATAATATTAATGATGGTATATGATGTCAGGCGGTATAATATTAATATTAATGGCGGTATATGATGTCAGGCGGTATAATATTAATTTTGGTATATGATGTCAGGCGGTATAATATTAATATTAATGGCGGTATATGAGGTCAGGCGGTATAATATTAATATTAATGGCGGTATATGATGTCAGGCGGTATAATATTAATGATAGTATAGTAACACGGTATAATGTCAGGCTGTATAATATTAATATTAATGATGGTATAATGATGGTATATGATGGGAGATGATGTCAGGCGGTATAATATTAATATTAATGGCGGTATATGAGGTCAGGCGGTATAATATTAATTTTGGTATATGATGTCAGGCGGTATAATATTAATATTAATGGCGGTATATGATGTCAGGCGGTATAATATTAATATTAATGGCGGTATATGATGTCAGGCGGTATAATATTAATATTAATGGCGGTATATGATGTCAGGCGGTATAATATTAATATTAATGGCGGTATATGATGTCAGGCGGTATAATATTAATATTAATGGCGGTATATGATGGTATAATGATGGGAGATGATGGCAGGCCCGGCTGTCTCTCACCAGTGAGCCCGAAGCATTCCTCTTTCCAGTATTTGGACTCATAGATCCGAGTGCGGATGATTTTCTCCACCAAATACTGCGGGTTGGTACCGTGAACGCTGTGCGCGTCTTTCACCGTCCGGTTCGCCATCTTCCCAGAAACCCTGCTCCGGTGCGGCTCACAACGTCATCAAACGGTACAAGGCCGCGAGCCAACAGTCACTTCCGGCGCGGCTTGCATACGTCATCAAGCAGGTACCCTCCGCTGCTCCTTGGAGACAACTTCCGGTGAGTCTCCACAACGTCATCAAGCTGAGCCGCAGGTTCTCTGTAGCCACTTCCCCGTCGGCTTGATGACGTCAGCTTAGCTTGAGCCTGCTGGCGGGAAAACCCTGCAGTGTGATCAGTCTGACTGATCGAGGGGCGGGGCGAGCAGCGCGAAGCACGCTGGGAGACAGCAGGACATCATCTCACTGTAAGTACTGTGAGAACTGAACTATGTGTCACCTTCATAATATATCCAGCTATCCCACTCCCATAATATATCCAGCTATCCCATTGCCATAATATATCCAGCTATCCCACTCCCATAATATATCCAGCTATCCCATTGCCATAATATATCCAGCTATCCCATTCCCATATTATATCAATCTATCCCATTCCCATATTATATCCAGCTATCCCACTCCCATAATATATCCAGCTATCCCACTCCCATAATATATCCAGCTATCCCATTCCCATAATATATCCAGCTATCCCACTCCCATATTATATCCAGCTATCCCACTCCCATAATATATCCAGCTATCCCACTCCCATAATATATCCAGCTATCCCACTCCCATATTATATCCAGCTATCCCACTCCCATATTATATCCAGCTATCCCACTCCCATAATATATCCAGCTATCCCACTCCCATAATATATCCAGCTATCCCATTGCCATAATATATCAAGCTATCCCACTCCCATAATATATCCAGCTATCCCATTCCCATATTGTATCCAGCTATCCCACTCCCATAATATATCCAGCTATCCCATTCCCATATTGTATCCAGCTATCCCACTCCCATAATATATCCAGCTATCCCATTCCCATAATATATCCAGCTATCCCACTCCCATAATATATCCAGCTATCCCATTGCCATAATATATCCAGCTATCCCATTCCCATATTATATCAAGCTATCCCACTCCCATAATATATCCAGCTATCCCATTGCCATAATATATCCAGCTATCCCACTCCCATAATATATCCAGCTATCCCATTGCCATAATATATCCAGCTATCCCATTCCCATATTATATCAAGCTATCCCATTCCCATATTATATCAAGCTATCCCACTCCCATAATATATCCAGCTATCCCACTCCCATAATATATCCAGCTATCCCATTGCCATAATATATCAAGCTATCCCACTCCCATAATATATCCAGCTATCCCATTCCCATATTGTATCCAGCTATCCCACTCCCATAATATATCCAGCTATCCCATTCCCATATTGTATCCAGCTATCCCACTCCCATAATATATCCAGCTATCCCATTCCCATAATATATCCAGCTATCCCACTCCCATAATATATCCAGCTATCCCATTGCCATAATATATCCAGCTATCCCATTCCCATATTATATCCAGCTATCCCATTCCCATATTATATCCAGCTATCCCACTCCCATAATATATCCAGCTATCCCACTCCCATAATATATCCAGCTATCCCATTCCCATATTGTATCCAGCTATCCCACTCCCATAATATATCCAGCTATCCCATTCCCATAATATATCCAGCTATCCCACTCCCATAATATATCCAGCTATCCCATTGCCATAATATATCCAGCTATCCCATTCCCATATTATATCAAGCTATCCCATTCCCATATTATATCAAGCTATCCCACTCCCATAATATATCCAGCTATCCCATTCCCATAATATATCCAGCTATCCCACTCCCATAATATATCCAGCTATCCCATTCCCATAATATATCCAGCTATCCCACCTACATATATCCAGCTATCCGGCCCTACATATATCCAGGTATCCCATTCTATGGCTATATCAAGCTATCCCACTCCCAGCAATATATATCCAGCACACCTACAATATAATTCAGCTATCCCATTCCCATATATTGTATCCAGCTATCTCACTTCCCATATTGTAATAAGTTTATCCTGCTCTATTGTATCCAGCTATCTCCATTCCTATATATTGTATCAAGCTATCCTACTCCCATATTGTATCAAGCTATCCTACCTCTATAATATATCCAGCGTCTCATCTCCTATATATTGTATCCAGCTATCCTACTCTATATTGTATCGTTTATCTCAAGTTTCTAGTTGTTGTATCCAGCTATCCCATTCCCATATTATATCTAAAGCATCCCACTCTATATTCAAGCTATCCCGTTCCCATATTGTATCTAGCTATCTCCATTCCATATTGTATCAAGCTATCCCACTCCCATATTGTATCAAGCTTATCTCATTCCTATATTGTATCAAGCTATCCTATTCCCATATTGTATCAAGCTATCCTACTCCTATATTGTACTGTAAGCTATATATTGTATCAAGCGCCCCATATTGTATCGTATCCTGCTCTATATTGTATCAAGCTTATCCTATATTGTTCCTTGCTCCATATTGTATCAAGCTTATCCTGCTCCCATATTGTATCAAGCGATCCCTCTATATTGTTCCCATATTGTATCAAGCGATCCCGTTCCCATATTGTATCAAGCGATCCCGTTCCCATATTGTATCAAAGGTAACATCTATAGTCACCTAAATTACTTTAGCTAAATAAAGCAGTTTTAGTGTATAGATCATTCCCATGTAATTTCACTGCTCGGTTCACTGTCATTTAGGCTATGATTGACAGAGCCTGCGTGAAAAAAAAAAACTAGATTCATTTTCAAACAGACTTAATTTACCTTAAATAATTGTATCTCAATCTCTAAATTGAACTTTAATCACATGCAGGAGGCTCTTGCAGGGTCTAGCAAGCTATTAACATAGCAGGGGATAAGAAAATCTTAAACGGAACTTGCAATAAAGAAAGCCTAAATAGGGCTCTCTTTACAGGAAGTGCTTATGGAAAGCTGTGCAAGTCACATGCAGGGAGTTGTGATTGGGGTTCATAAACAAAGGGATTTAACTCCTAAATGGCAGAGGATTGACCAGTGAGGCTGCATGGGTATGTTCTATACACCAAAACTGCTTCATTAAGCTAAAGTTGTTCAGGTGACTATAATGTCCCTTTAAGTTATTCCAGCATTCTGTATTCCAGCTACTCCTTGATGACAGTCCCAGGGGGAACCGAAATGTCAACTTTATTTACTTTTTAATAGAATAGTGTAATAAACAGAATATTGCATTTAAAGACCCAGAGTGCTGATATGTGTAAATAGAAATAGCTTGCACATACGTTCTTTAAATTAAAATTCTCTGCTTTATTGAAGAAAACTTTAAAAGTTGCAGATCAACGTTTCAGGACTTTCCTCAGGATCATAAAATATATACTATTAGTAAGGATATATTTGTTAATATGATAATAGTTGAACACTTCAACCCTCGGTCAGGCACAATGTGAATAAGAACAGGATCGGGCGCATTGTGCCTAATAGGCCACTTTTACAATACAAACTTTACTCAAATAAAATCATGTTTATTATTCCATTTGCTCTACAACATTGGCGAAAGCCATTTCTGAGCATTTATTACAATACAAAGTAGCATGTTCCATACATAATTCACATTTACAAAACAACAAACGTTGGCTGTGCCTGTTGGATCAGTTGCACCTGACCGAGGGTTAAACATATGGTGTGCTCTAAATGTTTCAGATCGTCATTGCCTGTGTTTGGGTAACCTTGTATTTCCTTACAATTACTCTATATCATTGGTTAGAACGACAGGCCAAATTTGTTGGATGATTTTTTTTTCCAGGAAAAATATACTGTTTGTGTCTCTTGTTTTCAAAATTGTTACACATTTAAACAGAAAAATATGCAAGTGAGTAGTATACCAGTGATTGATTAAATTTTTATTGTACATACAAAGATGAAGGTATTTTAAGACTGGTAATACCTAAGCTTAATGTGGCGCTCATTTCACTCTTTCATGGATGCTAAATTCTTTCTGAGTTACTATCAGTTCTTTAAAGAACCATCTAATACAGGGGTTCATAACGTTAGTCCTCAGGACCCCCTACCAGTCCATGGTTTAGGGATTACCTGGGTGTGTCTAAGGTGTTTAGAAAATGGGGGGAAAAAAACACCTTAGAGTCTAAGGTGGTTTTTTTTCCCCCTTTTTCTAAACACCTTAGACACACCCAGGTAATCCCCAAATCCTGGACTGGTAGTGGGTCCCGAGGACTGGGTTGAGAACCCCTGATCTAATACATGCTAAGTGTCAGCACATTGACTTCTTGTCACTCTACAAAAAAGTATCACTGGCTATTTAAAAAAATTGCTTCTCTGAATTCCAATCTGGAGTCAGTGTTTGCTTAACCATTCCAGTTAAAAAATATAAAAAAGAAAATCCAAATCTAAAAATATTTAAATGCTAAAATCCTTTATTTTGGGTGCATATAACAAAACATGTCATTTTGGTTACGTTTTTCAACAATGGTCACTTTTTCACACGATGAGATTTTACTTCCCAGCCAATCTATTTTAAATGTAGTTTTGCAAGCTTGTTGTCAGCTCATCACAGCTCGCCACATATCAGTGTTTAGTGAATGGGTATCTTTCTAGTTTTTCCTATTGTAGGCATTTTACATAACTTTACAAAATTCAAAACATTGTTAACTCTTCACATGCCATGGTTCTGGAAGAGAAAAGAGCCATTGTCATAATAAAAGATAAAGGAATGGTTTATTTAAAGTACAATGTACATATTTTGTTTGCAACATAATAAACAATAATTTTCATCATGAGACCTATGTAGAGAAGCTTTGCTTTATTTCCTTTTGTTACTGTGTTTTGCATTGAGTGTATATTTCCATTAAGTGTACACACCCAGGACTTTTTAAAGTAAATCAGTTTTGCAGCTTTATGCAATTGAAACCGACTATTGTACTTCGGTTCCTTTTGGAGAACTTTTTATGCATTATTTATGGAATATTTATAGCGACCACTTTTTGTGCAGTTAAAATTATGGTGTGTTGTTTTTTCCCTCCTTCATTGCCTACAGAAACCATGACAAGGTATTACACACGGATTAAACGTCGCAGACAGTACAGCTGGTTTGGAATACCCCTGAACAAGAACAGAAAAGTACAGAACGTTCAATATGGGTAAATGCCTCCAAAGTAATATGTATATCTGCATTGTATATGAATATATCATAGAGTTCTTCAATGGCTCTATCATATTGTTGTTCCTGCTGTTTAGAATGAATTCACAAAAATTTGAAGTCTAGCAAATAACCCTGATAGTAATATGTGATAGAGTTTAGATTAGAGCAAAATCTATCACAAGCATTGCAGAGCTTCATGGCAATTAAGCCTTAATCCTTTACTGTATGTTGTATGCTTAAATATTCTGCGATGTGTTTTTAGGGGACTTTCTATCAAGTCAGATGCTAGTGAGGAAGTCACTGTAACCCCAGGAGAGTTTGTTCTAATAGAAGGTGATGATGAAGAAAGGCCTTTCGTAGCAAAACTTAAAGAACTCTATGATGACGGTAAGAAATGTTATTTAAGTATATTGCGTACTTTGTGTTATGTTATAGGCTAATGTCTAGTGTTTATTTTTGTTCTTTTATTCTAGGTTCTACCAGTGGTTCGAATAAACATGCCACAGTACAGTGGTTTTTGCGCTATGAAGAGGTTCCTTATAGGAAGAGGAAAATGCTTGGGAGAGATCCTGATCCACGAGAAATCTTCCTCTATGATGTTTCTTGTGAGAATGACATTGATGCAGAAACTATTATTGGAACAGTTCAGGTAAAATCACTCAGCAGTTTGGCTTTGCCCTGTTTTTTAATATGCATTCTTTCAAAAATGATTTCCAGTACCAATCAGTCATTCACGGTTTCTTTTCTGGTGTTTTAAGAAATCATGTTTAACAGTGATCATTGTTTATCTGCATAAGAGTAGAAGAAATTCGGGACGTGGTTTGCAGCCGGAGCAAGATGGATGTTTCCAAGTGAAGCTCCACTGGAACCACGAGGCCAATAGCTAACTTCAGCGATTAAACACTAACCTAAGCTGGGGAATCCACAGGGGAACCGACATGGATAAATGTGCTCCGAAGAAACAGCCTAAAAAGCCGGCGGAACAGGGCACCACAGTGTCCGACATGTTCGCGCCGTCCAATTCTAAAGCCACTACTCCCTGAGGTGCCAGAACACCAGTGGCACATTGAAAGGGCCCAAAGGGCGCTCCGGCAGAAACGGGCAGAGGATAAGCGCCCTAGAGACATTATCATCAAATTCCTTTACTTTCAGAAGAAGGAAGCGCTCATGAAGTGTAGCTGTGAGGGCCCAATCAAATATGGAGAAGTTGAACTTGCACTGTTTCAGGATTTAACACCAGCGACTCTACAGAAACCGAGATTGTGGCGTCCGGTGACGGTACTTTTGCAGAAGCACAGGGTGAGGTACGCGTGGGGCTTTCCTTTTCGGCTACTAGCGTTCCAGGACGGGCGCACTAAGACCCACGTAGATGGCGATCCTGTGGAGTTCCTACGGAGCCTAGGGATCCAGGACCCCATTGAGATGACGGCGCTTCCCCCAGTGGTGGAGGAGCTCCAACCCCTCCCGCGTGAGTGGTATGAGGCCCGTGTAGATTGACTAGCCCGGGCGTGCCTGCGACTAGCGGTGAGGTGATCCCGATCGGAGCGGATGCAGGGACGGTTATGTGAGCAGATATTGGGTGAGCTGATGTTGGGGCCCAGTTCCACCCAGGGGTAACCCTACAGGGCGGGGTACTCTGGTACAGCCGGGGGAGATTATAGTGATCGGCCTCAGTGTAAGCAGGTGGGGAGATTCAGGGGTATGTCACCCCATGTTGGGTAATCTAGGGGTGCGATGTCCTGCTGCCTGTTTTGGGTGGTGAGGATTGGGGGTCTCTGGGCACTGCAATGTTCATCTTTTTTGGTATCGAAGCGAGATGTGGGGGTCCCTCCCTGTCGCCCCCTTGTTTGGGGGCTTAGGAGGTTCATGCTGACTTGGACTCCTCACTTCCTATGCCCAGTAATATATATTTCTATGTTCAGTGTATCACAGTAATTTTCATATTCATAACTGTATAGGTTGGGAATTGGCTGGTAATCATGTTTGACTAATGTTTGACCTAATGATCGTGCTTGATTGTTGCCGCGTGAGTGGGAGACCGTGTCAATACCCACGGTCTGGCCTAAGTTTAGCACTGCACACTCAGAGTGGAACTCCGCTGATTGGCCGACGCGTCCTCCGATGGGGGATGGAGCTGCAGGGGCCTTGTCCTGGGGAGGTACAGGGCTGGGGCTGGGTGTCTGACCCTTCGGTATCAGCTTCTTTTTTGGTTCTCGGAGGGTGGGGGGAGGTGGCCGGACTCAGCTCCGGCTACTATACCAAGGGAGGCCTCTGGGGGGAGAGATCCTTTTGGGGTCTAAAGGTGGGCGACAGGCGGGCCCTCTTGAGACGCCGTGGGTGGGTCGTAAAGCGCTCCCTCCCTTACAGGGTGTACCCGCCCGTAAATACCTGGTTGTCTCTGTATTTACTGCATATAATTTTGACTGTAATGTGAGCTCTGAATAGGATTAGTTACCATGCTATTAGCCTACTATTGGTGCCTAGGGCTCAGATCCGCAGCGAACAGCGTGCTGGCGGACCTTGCTGTTAGACGTTAACTGGAACTGCTGCCAGTATTACATACGGTCACAAAGTTGCTATTTAAGCCGTTTAGCATTGAAGGGGTCAAAAAAAAAGGGAGGTTATAAAACAAAAAAAAATTTAAATTTCATGCATACAACAAATAGTTGTAGATAACTGGTGTTTATACTGTATAATTAATCGCACTCTGCAAGGCTGCTACTACTGCCTTATTTGCGAGTTATAGCCACACAGGTTATAGTGTTTCTTCATTTAGTTTCAGTTGGCACTTAAATAGTGCCCACATTGGCTGGCCCATGTCCCTTACACCCCAGGGCTCTTTTGAAGTACTGGGGCAGATGGGACATTTACCCCAATCGTGCCTGGCTAGAGGTAAGACCAGGCGATTTTTGTACAAAGTTTTTTTTTTTTTAATTGTTTTTATTCCTTCTTTTCTATCCTAGTTCCCCTCTATCCCTTCTTCTTTCTACCTTTACCCATTCCTTACCTCCTCTGGGTTGGGCAGGGGTGGTGGTCGAGGGAAGCCCTGGAATCTGGACTAGTAACAGACTTGACAGGATGTCAAACTATAGAGGTGCACCACAGACTAAGACATGAATGCTAAACTAGTATCTCTTAATGTTAAGGGCTTGAACGCCCCTAAGAAAAGACGGCTTATGTTTAGGGAACGTAAGCGTATGAATCCGGATATAGCCTTCATACAGGAGACGCACTTGATTTAATCGGCCAAGTTCGCTCTTAGAGACCACACCTATAGCACCACATATGAATCGAGAGCCCTTAACAAGAGAAACGGAGTTGCCACCCTCATACATCATAGATGCCCGATCAGAATCAGCGAGGTTAGTATCCGGGGGGGGGCGCTTTGTACTGGTGAAAGGAACCTTGTATTCACACATGATCCATATTCTTAATCTGTACGCTCCCAACAATCCGTCCAAAGAATTTTGGGCGGACCTCATCCGCACTGTCAACGCACTCCCGCACAGAATGGTGATAGTGGGAGGTGATTTTAACGCAGCTCTGTCCCCAGTAGTTGATAGGGGGCCCTGTAAAGGAGTCCCCTGGTCCCACAGGAGAGGCGGACCAGACAAACTATTGCACACATTCATGCAACAGTCAGGCCTTATAGATATTTGGAGAGCTCAACATCCGGACGAGAATGACTATACGTTTTATTCACCGCTACACATTCCAGAATAGACCTATTTCTTGTAAAACCCCCAACTGTTTCCATTGTTTCGGAGTCCACAGTGGGTTCCATAACTTGGTCGGACCATGCGGAATGTCTCTATTACTTTAGACAAACTAAGTGCGGCGACACCGTGGTCGTGGCGGCTGAATAGCTCGCTACTGCAGGATTCGGAAATAGTTGAGACTATTCCTAGAGAGTTGAACGAATACTCTCTCAGGGAGGCAGCATCGGGGGTATCAAAAGCTGTAATATGGGCAGCGCATAAGTCTGTCATTAGAGGTATACTGATCAGAGAAGCGACACTAAAGAAACGTCGAAAATCTCAATTATTGGCATCTCAGTTAGAAGCTTTAAGAACGGCAGAACAGCGGCATAAGTCAGACCCTACACCTACCAATTTGCAGGCGGTACAAGAAGTAAGGCATGCTATCTGGGAAACGCTCCTAGATGACACCGCGAGAGCTATAGTGTGGTCAAAGCGGACCTTCTATGAAAAGGCCAATAAAATGGATACCTTGTTGGCAAGATCCCTTAGACCACCACAACGGAACACACACATCACAAAGATCAAGAATACTGCGGGAGTCTATCAGACGAATACCACAGAGGTTGCCAAAGTGTGTACAGGTTTTTACACCGAACTATATAACCACTCAAGAGGTGCAGTCACGAACCCACAACGGAAACTGGATGGGATACGAGATTTCCTCTCTCGGATACCTCTCCCAAAACTGGGTGAGGCGGATGTGGCAACACTCGGGAATCAGATTTCAGTGGAGGAAATAGATGCAGCAATTTCGGCCCTGAAAAGGCACCTGGCCCAGATGGCTTCGACGGAAGCTACTATAAGATATTTAGAGAGGAACTCCTGCCCCACCTTGAACTGTGGTTCAACGACCTTCAGGATGGGGGGATCCCAGACTGAGATATGTCACTAGCGAATATAGTCTTATTGCCCAAACCTGGGAAAGATGACTCAATCCCAGAGAATTTTCGCCCAATATCATTAATCATGATTCCAAAATCTTAGCAAAGTTGTTAGTGATCAGTCTGAACCCAATTCTCACTAGCCTGGTCCACCCAGACCAGGTGGGCTTCGTACCGGGTAGGCAACTGTTCGAGAATACGAGACCCAACATTGATCTTATAGGGAGACAAAGGCTGCAAACGCCGACGTTGATGCTGTCACTAGACGCCGAAAAGGCGTTTGACAGAGTCAAATGGCCGTATCTATTTGAGATGTTACACCATTTCGGCATGCCGGCCCGGTTTATCACGATAATCATAGCCTTATACGCCAACATCAGGGAACAGGTCAGGATAACAGGAGCGCAATCCATCCCTTTCCCATTGAGCAACGGTACGAGACAGGGTTGCCATCTTTCACCGTTGCTGTTTGTCCTATCATTAGAACCCCTCAGGCCTCTCTCATGGGAGGCAGCAGCAACATCAAATAAGACCTTGTTTCGGTGGTTTACCACCCCAGTGACGCTGTGCCGCATGCGTAAAAACCCAACAGACTTGTGCTGCAGGGGCTGCGGACATAAGGGTGCGTATATTCATATGTGGTGGGAATGTCTAGTGGTGCAGATATACTGGAAATGGATCGCAGCATTGTTGTGAGAAGTGTTCAGCAGGGAGGTGAAGCTAGACCCATGGGTGTTCCTATTGTCAAGATCCATGGATGATTGGACAAGAACGGAACAAAACCTCCTTCACAAAATAAACCTCGCCGCAAGACGAGCCCTAGCACAGGTTTGGCTACAGAGGAACACTCCTACGATAGCAATAATAAAATATAAAATAAAGGATACCTTTTTAATGGACAAATTGACAGCTCAGGTCAGAGGGACTACGAAGAAATTTGAAAAAATCTGGGACCATTGGATCAATAGTACAGGAAGTAATAAAAAAAGCAGACTGGACCAAACACATAAACCATACAACCGCACCACACAGGGCACTGAAGAGACAAGTTACAGACCGCTTCACCTAAGCCCATCTCTCTTTGAGGGAAACTTAGGGGATGCTTAGGATAGATGAAGTCAGTAAGGCAATGCAATCCTTGCGACACTTATCATTGGGCGGCTCCCCCTGGACTCCTCCTCCCACCTCCCCCCTTATTCATTCTTCCCATGCTCACCCCTAACTACTTCTCTCTACTTCCTCGGACTCTCGAGGACGCTCTTTCTTTTTCTGGTTCCAATCTTTTGAACCATCTTTCATTTTCCTTACAATTGTAAGATCGTGCATAACGGGACTATCAAGGGCATACAGTAAAGCTAGAGAAGCAAGTGCAAATATGTATAGTACCCCTAACTGTTCTCAGTGCAAGCTACAGCATGGTAGTTACATGTTTTATTTTACTACGCAAACACCAAGTGGGATGTCTTGAGATCCTTAACCCCTTAACGCCGTTACGGCGTTCTATGCCGTCCCGCATTAAATGGGCTTGAAAGCCGTTGCAGCGGCATAGAACGCTGTAACGGCTTTCAGCCCCAGGAGGTAAGATTTACTTACCTCTGCCGCAATCCACTTCTGGAGTTCTTCCTGACAGCCCTGGCAGCCCTCCCACGGCAAATGAGGCCGTGGATCTGCCAGCAGGGGGACTGTCTGAAATGTCAGTCCCCCTGCTGGTGGGAAGTATTAAAAATAAAATATAAAGTAAACATGTTAAAATAAATTGTGTGTGTATATATGTGTGTGTGTGTGTGTGTGTGTGTGTGTATATATATATATATATATATATATGTATGTGTGTGTGTGTGTGTGTGTGTATGTATATATATATATATATATATATATATATATATATAGTGTGTGTGTGTAACGTCATACATAATGTAGTTTTAATAATATAAGTACATATATTAGTATTAAAATACACTTAGAATGACGTTACATATATGATATATATTATATATTACATCTATATATATTTTATTTATACACGTATAATTACAATAATAAATAAAATAATAAAAGATTTTAAAAAAAAATTTAATTATACATATGTAATCTCATTCTAACTGTATTTTGTTATTAATATACACATTGGTAACAAAATACACTTAGAATGACATTCTATATCTATATATATAAAATACAAATAACTGCAAATAAATATATATATATATATATCACTACATAAGTGTACACGTCTTTAAATACATATATATGTGTATATATTAAAATTCTTCGTGTATATTTAAGTAATATTTTAACATAATTATGTGATTTAATTAGTTAAAATTTGATTGACATGCCTGACAACCCAGGCAAAAAGTGCAGAGAATTTGAATTGCAATCACTATATTTAACCCTGTAACTTTCCAAGACACCATAAAACCTGTACATGGGGGCTACTGTTTTACTCGGGAGACTTCGCTGAAAACAAATATTAGTGTTTCAAAATAGTAACGTGTATTACAACAATGATATTTTTAGTAAAAGTGACGTTTTTTTGCATTTTTGACACATGAACGGCACTTTTACTGATGATATTATTGTTGTAATGCAAGGTATCATTTTGAAACACTATTTTTGTGTTCAGCATAGTCTCCTGAGTAAAACCGTACCCCCCCATGTACAGGTTTTATGGTGTTTTGGAAAGTTAGTCAAATATAAGGCTTGCATTTCATTTTTTTTTTTCACATTAAAATTTGCCAGATTGGTTATGCTGGCTTTTGAGGCCGTATGGTAGCCCAGGAATAAGAATTACCCCCATGATGACCTACCATTTGCAAAAGTAGACAACCCAAGGTATTGCAAACAGGGTATGTCCAGTCAATTTTAGTAGCCACTTGGTTACAAACACTGGCCAAATATTATTTTTTTGCCTTTTTTCACACAAAAACAAATATGAACGCTAACTTCGGCCACTGTTTGTGACTAAGTGGCTACTACAAAAGACTGGACATACCCCACTTGCAAATGGTATGCCGTCATGGGGGTAGATCTCATTCCTGGACTTCCACACGGTCTCAAAGGTAACATTACTAATCTGGCAAATTTCAGTGTGAAAAAACTGAAAAATGGAATGTGCTATATTTGACCCTTTAACTTTCCAAAACACAGTAAAAACTGGTAATGGGGGGGTACTGCTGTACTCGTGAGACTTTGCTGAATCCAAATATGTGCTTATTTTGCAGTAAAAGCTAGCAGTATTATGACATTTACAGCTAAAAATGTAAGGCGTAACTAAAAAAATTTAACATTTCTCAGTTTTTTATTTTATTCATAATAAATTGTTTTATATATAAATATTTGATATTAAATGAAAGCCCTGTTTCTCCTGAACAAAATGATATATAATAAGTGTGGGTGCATATAATATGAAAGAGGTGAATTACGGGTGAACAGACATATAGCGCAAATTCCAGTTTTTGTTTACATTTTGTTTTGATCAGAACGTGTACTATTGACTCCGTCCTGAAGGGGTTAAAGGAGTTAATCACACCTTGGAAAAACCAGGCAAAAACGCATTTCATGATTGCGAATTCTGTAATATGTAAAAATTAGAATGTGCATTCATGCGGATAATGTTGCAAGCCGAAAACTGCTGCGTATATGCCTACTTTGAAAGTGTATTGATATTGTTGTGTGTGCTATGTATAAGTTGTCCTGCTTTGGAACAAATAAAGAATAAAAAAAAAAAAATAAAGAATAGAAGAAATTCAATTGCTTTTGTAAGAGAAAATAGTTTGTGCTTTTAACTTTATGGTTAAACTGAAGTATCATCGTTGGATACTAGCATATTTGGGCCTCACAAAAATACTTGAACAAAAGATTATTTCTTTAGTTGAGTAAAAGAAATAGTATTCACCTTTTAAAATAAATTAGAAAAAATAATTCCATAAAAACCCCTTAAGGTTCCTTTTTTTTTTTTTTTTGCAAACACCCACATATTAAATCCTAAGCCTTTATATTTGCCCACTGCAGGAAGTCACCTGAACAGTAAGAAGCCTCAAAGTCTGAAGTGTTGGATGTGTTTAACACTGCGTTACAAGGGTTAAAGTGAAGGGAATGTAGCTGATAGAGATTTCAAACATCTCTGCACAACCCTGGTTCTGCTCCGAGCAGAGGTTTCTGGGAATTGGTCAGTTATTAGCTAATTACTTTTGAAATACAAATCAAAGAACGATTTGATGGGCTTCCTTATGACCTGTATAATTTTTATTTCACACTGCAGTTTGGGAGTTGGGGACAGTAAAGGAGATTTCAGTAGGTTCGTTAACTAATGGGAAGAAAGGCAATGAGTTTAAGTTGCAGAATGCTGCAAAATATAAATTTATTGGCCATGCAAACGTTAGACCGAATGCTATAAAATTTAAAAAGTAGTAGTTGTGGTTGGAGCTTCCCTTTAAAAACACAAAGGGCAAAAACATAAGCAGGTCACTGTGATTAAACATTCAAATCTAAAATACACAGATAAAACTCGACTTTTGAAGTTTTATTTCAGGTATCACAGCTGAACGTGGAGGAACCATTTCCTACTCAGAAGAGCCCAGTACCTGTTCTCTTCTTTAAGTTGTCTTGGGATGGTAAAGCGTTCAGAGCCTTAACATCTAGCATATGCATGGGAGATGAAAAGCAAACTGGAATAAATGTAGCCATATCTCTGAAATCCATACCAAAGCCACAGTTCTACCCTCTGGAGGGAGATGTTGCTGAGACACGTCAAATCACTCGAAGTTCCTCTAAGCCACAAAGAAATGAAACAGAAGTAGAGTCCGTGCATTCAGCCTCTAAGAGCTCTCATTCCAAGGACCGAAGGGCTCAACGAGCTTCCAGCACATCCAGCACCCCTGGAGCCAGGAAAAAACTGCAACTCAACAGTAAGATATTACTCTATTAATGGTCTGAATAATGTAATAGAAAATTCATGGAGGAATGTGCAAAATTTTATTCCAGCAACAGAACAACCAAATCCAGAATTTATTGTTGCATGAGCAATGAAATGGAGGAATTTAGTCTTGTGTTTAAATTAGTGTCTATCCGGTTCAAATGATTAAACTTTATGGGGAGGTTTATCCAAATGCCATGTTTTGAGACGTGGCACAGTCTGTTGGCGATTATTCCCTTTTTGTCAACGTTGCACCACTTTTGAGTTCATGCCACTGTAATGTACTCACTGTCTTTTGAGTAATTCCGCTTCCTTAAATTTTTGTATTTCTGGAGGAAAAATGTGGAGTAACAAACATTACAGAAAAAGTGC
Source organism: Pelobates cultripes (assembly GCA_933207985.1). Taxonomy (NCBI): domain Eukaryota; kingdom Metazoa; phylum Chordata; class Amphibia; order Anura; family Pelobatidae; genus Pelobates; species Pelobates cultripes. The sequence continues at coordinate 20,860,623 of OW240919.1, read as the reverse complement.
AAAATACACTATAAAAAAGTATGTGTTAAAATGGCATTCAGCGTACCATAATCTTTTTCAAATCTTTACTGTTAAAACGTAAAAAAAAAAAGTAAGCACCACATGTGTTTGTATCTATTATATGAAAGCTTGTGTTAGCTGTCGTGGCATCTCAAGCATATGTGTAACGCAAAAGCACAACAAAAATAAAGAATTTTTTTTTTTTTTAAAGTACGCAAATTATGCCAAATACACTAAAGAAAATGTAAATATATTTACGTAACTTGAAGGATGTTTTCATCTTCAGGTCCAACAAAGTCTTCAAATGCCAAGCCAATTCACCTGGATGTTTTGATTGATGATGAATTGAAGGTTCTTGAACCCACTGCTCCCAAGAGAAAGGTTGCATTTAGTGGATTGCCCGACTCCCCACCAAAAAGGGCCCTTTCCGAAGATACATCCAAGATTATTATGCCATTAAAAACCAACCAGGAAGGACAAAAACTAAGCCTCGGTGTGAGACTTACACCACTAAAGCACGCATTAAATGAGGAACAAGGGGCTGATAAAGTTATGTAAGTATGAATATTAATGACTCCTAAAAAAAAAAAACTCAAGTCCAATGCATTTTATTTATTTATTTAAATTTTGTACTTCTATTTTTTTTCTTCAGATAATTTAAGATACTAGTTTATTAGAGGCGGCGTTTGCTTTTTTTTATGTTTAATGTATTAATTAACCCCTTAAGGACACATGATGGAAATATTCCATCATGATTCCCTTTTATTCCAGAAGTTGTATCCTTAAGGGATTAAGCTGAACTTTCCAGTCTATTTTAGAAGGCTGCATGGTGGCTAACCCTGTTTTAGGGATTATCCTTTTATATCAAATAATTTGAATATGTCAAACAGTCTTATAAGGCTGTGGGTTTATAGATAGAAGCTGCTTGCGCCCTCTGCTGGTTTGTCACTCTTTGTTTCTATTTTTTCATTTTTTATTTTATTTTTTTTTTTAAAGACCATTTATTACCTTCTGACACCTGTGTGCTGTCATGTTTCATAATGTCCTAGATTTGGAATCTGTTTGAGAATAAAACATGTTGTTTTTTTTAATTTTCTCTTAGGGGTACAGATATGGATGGAATTACCAGGATTACGCGGTCTAAGACACCACAGAAGGTGCTATCAACACAAGAACAATGTTTGCCCCAGCTTTCTAAAAGGTAGACTGCGATTTCTGGGGAATTTTTTTTTTTATTATTTTATTTATTTTTTTTTTTAATTAGAAGTAGATCTGTATGAGAACAATAAGTGAAATGATGGCTTTAGGAAATGTGTTGATGCTTAACCATCAATGAAGTTCAGTATTTAGAAAATGATTTGTAGTTGTTAAATGTTGTCTGTCAATTAATTTTTAGTTAATTTAAAGTAAATTAATAGGTGTGTAAAACTCCACCCTGATAATTGAGCAGTTTTACAGCTATATCTCTGGTTGTTTTGCCCTGTGTCTACTAGACTTGGCAGCCGCCAACATTTTTCTTTTGTCGTAGAGCATTGAAATGGGTCATGATCCTGGAGGTATGTTTTCAAGATGATGTCACTTGAGAAAGAGGTTGTGGCAGTGCAGAAGCAGACTTGGTGCTCAAGATTCTTCCACACAGAATCATTGAATACAATGATTCTCTATGGCAGACCGTGACGTTGCGGTATGTTACGGAAATGAGAGCTGGGAAAAAAGATTCCAGGCTCTCATACCCAAGGGGCTTGGAGGCGTGTATTGAAGCTACGCTCCCATGCCTTCTAATTCGTGAAATAAAAAGTTTGGGGGCAGAACTGCAGTCACTATAATAATTTCAATAAGAGGAAGTTGTTAAAGTGCCAACAGTGTTCCTTTAACCTGTGCTTCAAATGGTTTTTGAACTACAGTTCCCACAATGTTCCGATTTCATTAAACATGACCATGTATCGTGGGGAAATTTAGTTCAGAAGAGTTTAAGAACTAAAGTTTCCATTAATGGCGTGGTGTGATTTCCGACTGCTTGTCTCTTCTGGCTGCATGCCATAAACTGGCTGCTATGTCTAGACCTAAACTTGACTGTATGTTTCCAGACATGTATAAACTGAACATGTGCCCTTCTGCTTTATCCGTTCTATAACATTTTCTGCGCTTTTTCTGTATTCTCCCCTATGTAGGTTAGGAGAACAGAAGGATAACGACACTCCACGTTCTCGGAGAAAATCTGCTCATGAAAGTTCCATCCGAATCCGTAAACAGCTAAAGTAAGAATCACTCATTGTTTATTGCAAAGAGGGTTTTAGATACTATTGTAATACAGTTTGTGGTCTATAGGTTTGCTAAAAATCTATGGTGGCCTTTAAAAAAAAAAAAAATATATATATATATATTTTTTTATATTAATCTGCACGTCATTGAAAGTTTGTTGTAACCTGTACTGCGTGTATGTTTAGTGAAATGGCAAACCGTGATGGAGGAGACCATGATGAGGATGATGACTTTGTCCCTATTGAAGAAAAGTGTGTGTTAATTAGCAGTGGTGAGAGTGAGGAGGAGGACAAGGATGAGACAACTTCTCCCAAAAGATCAAGAACACGGAGAACAGTACCCAGAACACCAACTTCATCCCGAAAACCGCCTGCAAGGACCCCAAATAAAACGGTAAGCTTTCTTGCACGGTCCAGTTCTTCTGTTTAATGCTTTATGGTTAAAAGCAAAAATTTGTTCTTATTTGCTGTAGAGCCCCCAAGTCTTTGCAGCTTCTGCCAGGAGCACATCCCAAATTATGAATTGACAGTCATTCATTTGTGTTTAAAATTATAGAATAGTGCTTCATAGGCACAGCAAGGTTTTCATGGGAGTTGTAGTCCAGTTGTCAGCTGAACTATAAATCCCAGGTTGAGGGGAAGAGTCGGGAATAAGAGACCTAAGAAACATACAAGTTTAATATAAAAAAAAAAAACACTGCCACACAACAGAAATCTTGGGTTTGTACTTGAATATTAAGACCTCTTAAAAGCTACACAATCCCCATAAAGCATGGGGATGGAGAAGAACCCAATTGCTTAGCCAATTCTATCAGCCTCACACCAATACACAACTTGTTTGTGGCCACTAGCAAGCACTGTCCCATCACAGAAAGTCAAATGAGTCATTTAAGGGTAGATATCTGGCAGCACAGCTTAAAATGTCAAATCCTACACTACTAGCCAGGCCTTAATAGTTACTGTCAATGATACACTTAGTATGGCTGAATTTTCATTTGGCAATGGTTAGTGGTGATTAGAAATTGTGATCAGAGTCTGGCAGCAAACTCCATAACATTATAACACCTTGTACACTGGATACAAGCTGAAAGTTCCCTAAGGGTAAAGGGTTCTGATTTCATCCAGAATTGTACCCTCCAGATACTGTTCAGGATAAACTGACACAACCTGTCTATACAAAAAAGTTATCAGTTTAAAGAGTGCTCCAAGCATCTTTGCCATTACAGCTTGCTGTAGCCGGGCTTTCATTTTAAAATGTTGGTAAGTTAACAAGGAAGTGAAAAACAGATTTTGAGATGCCTGGTGCTTACCCACAATGTAAGGCTTCTTGTTAAACACACTAACCCTTGAATACCTGCATTGTTATCAGATGCCTGTCAACAATGTTAGGTCTCTTGTACCTCTTTTTAGTGCTGATAATCAAGGATTACTGTGCATACAAGTGGCATTTAGAGTTTATAATACATGCAGTCTGTTGTATTAAATAATAAATGATGATGGCTTTCCTTTAGGGACAGCGCTCATAGCCATTTTAGTAAGCTGTAGCGGTTTTGGTACTTGCAGGGTCGATTTAGTGGCTTTCTGCATTTGTGTAACTGTTACAGGGTTATCCCTGATCTTCCACGGATTTGCACTAAGTGCAGCTCAGAGATGCCCTGTGGAAGAGGCCAAGGGAAGTCCGCAGGGTGAAGCTGAACAGAGGAACCACAGTGGCATTAGATTGGTAAAACATAGCGAAAGATTGTTATAAATGAAGCTTAAAAATGATAAAAGGCATTAAAATATTAAGAGGGAGTTCCATTCAGACAATCTCAAACGATTTATAAAGTCTTTCTGAGGACTATTGCGTTTCCTATAAGTGGTGGCTGGGGACTTTTGCAGGCAATAGTTTCAAAAATGGATTTAAAAATGAAGTCTGTAGGCCATATTATGGAAATCTATTGAAAAGGGAGCAGTGTAACCCATGTGTGAATACACTAAATATGGTCTCATCCAGGATAATCCCTCACCAAAATAACCAGTCTTCCACCAAAGGAAGCAAAGCTCAAGTCAGGACTATGGAAACCAAATTTTTTTTTTTTTAAATCATGCATGTTCTATATGAAATAATCATTCCAGCCTTAAATGTTATGTTATGTGAGTTATCACTTGACTGTTGCATTTAGTTACACAGTCTGTCTGATTTGTATTTCCAGCCTGTAACCAGAACACCTCATTCTGCAACTCCCAGAATTCCAGAGAGGAACCAGCCTGTACAGACACCTGCCAATGTTTTAGAAGAGGCCAGGATTAGGTAAGATCAGTGAAATGCCATTCTTTCATATTTTAGGTACGGTGTGCGTACGTTATTATGCAAATCTAGTCTTTTCTGCAACTTAATACAACCCAAAAAAAAGGACAATATTTTTATAGCAAATGTGAGATTTAGTGAAATGGTTCACTGACAGATTTATAAGAGAGCTGTATTATCGGAATTTTTCTTTTGTGGCTGCAGCATATTTATGCTCATTCTCAGAATGAATCCACGGCAAAAGGCCTGTTGTAGACGGTCAGGCCACTGCATCAGTATAATCCACCAGAAGTGAGTGGTACTTACATTTTTCTCTTGCCATTCTGGAGTTAAAAAAAAAAAAAGCTTTCTCTAATTCCTCCTGTATAGTTTTGTTTGAACCAGAAATTAGAGAAAAGAACCCAGTAACTGAAATTTGGTATGTTATTCTAAGATGTCCTTATTGGTTTGTGGGTACTATTCATCGTGCTTTAAAAAGAGGGAGAGAGTCACACAAACTCCCTGCCTCCTGGTCATCCCACCGGCTTCTGTCCATTTTAAAACCTTCATTATGTCTGCCTGCTGAATTTTGATCCTGCTCTCTGAACTTTAGACTGCTGCTTGCCTGTTGATAAATGATGGTAATATCTCCAGCATTGTTTTTTATTTTATAATTTTTTTTCCTGTGTGCAGGCTCCATGTCTCGGCTGTGCCAGAATCTCTGCCCTGTAGAGAACAAGAGTTCCAAGATGTGTATAGTTTTGTGGAGAGCAAGCTGATGGATGGCACAGGGGGGTGAGTGAGATCAATAAGTGAATAGAGTAATGGTTTTTTTCCTATGCCTACACCCAGGACAATCTCATACTAGCTGCTAGGATAAGCTCAACATGGTGGTTCTTATAAACAGTCACTTCTGGAATTTGGCTGCTGTTCCAGCTGTTTATTCAATGACTGAGTGTCAGCTCTGAGCCCATGAATGAAACTCACTGTGCAAGACGTATGTACAAACTGACATTAGCCCGCATGGAACTCCATTTCTTGGTTCGCTAGTGAAGGTTGGTGGAGGTGAAATTACACCTCCGGCAGCAATATGAAACATCTAGGGTTTTCATACTGAAACACTGAAAATGCAGGGTCATAGCACAATGACAACTTCAAAACAGTGATTGTGGTTGTGATTCTTTAAATAGCAATATAATAATCTGCCTTTAATTTACAAGATTTTTAAACTCCTTCCCTTTCATGGCCAGCTTTGCCTGATCAGTTGATGGTCAGAAAACAAAAATGCTATCTAATAATAGATGGTGGGGCAATGGTTCCTTGAAACATTTTGTCTGCGAGTGGGTGCATCTTGAGAAATATAGCAACCCAAACAGCCACAGCCTGTGTCACTAGGACTTACAGGGTTATACACTAAAGTGAATCTCAAATTTAAGGTAGGTGAACTGGAATCAACACTTAAAGAATTTTTTGAGTTAGGCTGTTTTGACTTTTAAATTAACTTTCTCACTTATTGAAAAACCCTGTAAATTCTCCCTTAATAATCAAGACCGCTAGAATTCTTCATTTATACTACATACCTTTTTTTTTAATATATCTTTTAGGTGTATGTACATTTCAGGAGTCCCAGGTACAGGGAAAACTGCCACTGTGCACGAGGTAATCCGTTGTCTGCAACGAGCTGTGGAAGAGGAAGAAACTTTACCCCCCTTCCAGTTCATAGAAATCAATGGCATGAAACTGACCGATCCTCATCAGGCTTTTGTGCAGATTTTGAAGGTGAGACTTGTCATGTACGGACATATTGCACTGTACTATACGACAAAACTGCGTGGGGGCCAAAAGGGATTATAGAGGTACAATAAGGCAAACGATTCACAGATACAGGTCTTTCAATTACTACAAACTGGACAATATCAAATTATGTACAAAATGAGCTGAGGAAAAGAATAGCGGTGGGGGGCTGGGGAGAGGGAAATAAGGAAGAATATATTTTTAAATATTTAGTTTTGTTCTGGACTAAATATTGTCAAGCCAGGGATCTATAGCATTAACAGTGGGTAGGTCATGTAACCAACACAAACGTGGGACATCTGGTCTCCTGTCAACCAGCCTACCTCTCAACAATACAGCATCCCCTCTCCAACTTGCAGACCCGTGATTGTCATTTAATTTCCCTTTTCATGTTAATGTTGTTTTTCCGTCAGATATAATGTTCCATTCATACACATATTAACTAAATCCCCATAGCAAAAACTTAACAGAATGTTTAACTGCAGAAGAAAAGGGTACTATTTATGTTAATTTTGGTTCTGACTTCACTTTCCATCAGACCTAAATTCTGAGCATAAAATTGCCATTACTGGCTTCTATTCAGAGACCTTATTGTTGTGGGGACTCTGTGCATTGTAAAAATCTGATTCCTCAATTAAGAGTATCCAGTCTGTGTTGCCATTTAAGAAACACTCCACACACCTAAAGCATTTTAACCTGTTGTGTGAAGACTGTGTCCTTTCATTAAAAAAAAACCTTGTTACATCCCTCTGGCTGTTAGTCAGACAACCAGTCCTGTTACTCCCTGGTTTGTTTACCTCGCGGCAGCTAAACTTAAGAGGTCGTGACTAATATTCCAAAATAGATATTTCATTATCCATAGAACATTTTTTGTTGGTCATTAGGTAATTTTACTTTTCTCCAGTCTTGTAACACCAAACTATTTCTTTTAGCTCCTTACTGGACAGAAAGCCACAGCTGAGCATGCAGCAGCCCTGCTTGAGAAGCGTTTCAGCACATCTGCCTCTAAAAGAGAGACCACAGTGCTGCTAGTAGATGAGGTAAGGGGGAAATCTTATCTGATACATTGTGCTAGCCTATTAACTAATGGAACACATGTCAAAACAACTTAAGCTCTGAGCCAGCTGAATTTCCTGCAAACATTTCTGCATATGTATTTTTGGTTTGAAGGATTTAGCCTAAAATTGCAACCCTGTTGTCTATAAATCATGTTTGAGTTTATTCACTAAACATTAAATTGTAACCAGAATTGCAATACTCTGAAATATTCGGTTTTGGTCTGTATCCTCTTGCTTTGCATAATAATTTCTCCCCTTGCAGTTGGATTTGTTGTGGACCAGGAAACAGAATGTCATGTACAGTTTGTTTGACTGGCCAACTCGAAAACAAGCCAAGCTAATCGTTCTTGCAATTGCCAACACCATGGACCTACCAGAGAGGATCATGATGAATCGTGTCGCAAGCAGACTGGTAAGGAATGAGAATATCTCCATGGTTCTTGCCGTTTTTCTTTTTACGCTTTAAATTTTATTATCTTGTTAAACCGTATCTCCCAGTGACATCTTTTTCTATATTAAGGGTCTCACCAGGATGTCCTTCCAACCCTACACACACAAGCAACTGCAGCAGATCATCACGTCTCGACTTAATCATGTCAAAGCATTTGATGATGATGCAATCCAGCTGGTTTCCCGAAAGGTTTGTAACTATATAAAATTATATTGGATATCATAATTTCTCTTCCCCTCTGCTGTGCAAAAGCCTCTATAAACTAAATTAGATGTAAAATAAATTATATATGTAAACAAAAACTAGTGGGATTCACTGGTTCAGCCTGTAAAAGAGCAAAATTCAGTGACTAATACATGCCCTCACCATAAGTGAGAGAAAGGCAGGAGTAAATCGAGCAGACACTTTGGTATTAAAAGAGTATGTGCAGTTAAAGAGCCTGATTATGCTGCTCTGCTCAGTTACCTGACAAATGGAAAGAGCCCGCTGTCATTACGGTTTGCTGTAGATGTATATTTTTTAGTTAAGCTAACTGTGCCCACATTTTTCATTTTAATGACTTAGAATGGAAATCTTATGAATGATTTAATTTGGACAATTATGTGCCATGATTGCAGTGCTTGGTGGTATTACCAGCTGTGCTTTCTTTCTAGGTGGCAGCGTTGTCTGGCGATGCACGCCGCTGTCTGGATATCTGCCGCAGGGCCACCGAGATCTGTGAGTTCTCCTGCAAGAAGTCAATAGTAAGGATGCCACATGTGATGGAAGCTCTGGATGAAATGTTTTCTTCACCATATGTCATCGCAATCCGGTAAAGACTAGTAACTTATTACAAAACCACAATGTGTGCAGTGCTTTTCTAACCTTGTGCTAGATCACTGGAAAACCCTCAATTACCAAGCTAAACAAATAAAGCTAGTCTAATTTGTCATGGTTTAAACGTTTGTATCAGAGAATTATTATGGTATGTTAATAGTTAAGGTGAAATGATGGCTTCCCAGATGTATTTTTTTTTTTTTTTTTTTTTTTTTTTTTAAATCCTGAATTGGAGGTTTTCTTTCTCCCAGTTCAGAAAACTTGTTCTGCGTGTTGCTGTTCTGTCAGTTTGTGGTTAAAAAAGTAAAGTTTTTAAATGTGTGTGCTTCTTTTATTTGTTTAGAATTCACATATCTGGTTTTCTAGGGAATATATTTTTATACAATTTCAAATTTTGAAAAATACTGTTGTCGTTTTTAATTCCTCACAGACTTTATCTGCAATTATGGTTGGAAAATATTTAGAAATAAATAATTTAAACCTAGTCTTTAAATCCTGAATTATAATGGTCTTAAGTAAACTGATTCAATCACAGGGATTCTCTAATAAAACAGTAGCTATACCACTAGTATGGTAATTCATATTATGTATATTTCTTCCTTGTAACTTTCAACAGAAGCTCGTCGGTCATGGAACAAACATTTCTCAGAGCTGTGATTGCAGAGTTTCGAAGATCTGGACTTGAGGAGGCCACATTCCAAAAAGTAACTTTATCTACCTTTAGCCTTAAAATGTATCCATGTGCTTTATACATTGCTTAATTCACAAGTAAAGTGATTTGATTCAGGTCTGCAACAAATAAATATTGACTTGTGTGTATACATACAGGAAATTCAATTTGTGATCTAATGCTACTAGCCAGACCTTAAAAGTTACTTGCCAAGCAATCAATAGGATACCCTACTAAGCTGAATTTCTACTCGCCAATGGCTGTCTATAGATCTCTTAGGTGGCCTCTTTTTTTTGTCCTACAGTACATGAATTGAGTAGCTTAACCGTTTTAAAAATGGTTAAAATTGTTAATTTTCACAATCAGTCTGTTAAAGGGATACTTCAGGCTGTAGTTAACCTCCTTTATTAAGATTTATTGAGGTAAATTACCGTACTAAAAATTTAGAGATGCTTTCAAGTTTCCCATTTGCTGCAAACCCCCAGGATCTGCAGCTGCTAGAAATTTGCCTGTTGTACTACAAGGTCTGAACAGCAATTTTCATGTATCTTGTTACAATTGACCATCCCTTTGTTACCTTGAAGCTAATGGCCGTGTTTTCTTGCAGGTATATTATCAAAACATTGCTCTGTGCCGCATAGAAGGTATGCAGCCACCTTCTATGTCAGAAACGATGGCCGTGTGCCTAAGGCTTGGGGCATATCGTCTCCTTCTGGTGGAGTCTAGCAGAAATGACTTGCATATGAGAGTGAGGATCAACGTGAGCCAAGATGATATTATGTATGCCTTGAAAGATGAGTGATCTGCAATGTTCTAATGTCCTAGTCTTTTCTTCTATCAACTGGTTTCAATGCAAACAAACCTTGTATATACTACCCAACTCTACAAGAACTTTTAAGTAATTTATAATAAAGTTTTCTCTGTATTTTTATATGTTTGATTGTTTCGGAAATAGTTTTTTTTTTGTTTTTTTTTGTTTTTTAAATGTAAATCTTTGACATTATTCCAGACAGCCGTTATTACATTTCGTTTCCACCCAATCTTTGAAACAAGAATGATAAAGAAATAAAACATGCCAAATCCAGCTTTTAATAATTCAAATCTGTATAGTATTTCATATCCTGCTATTCATGCTCACTTGCATTTATAGGACACAGCAAGGTAGCATTTTCAATGCACTATAATGCACTGAGTTACTAATGCAAAAGTATGTTTAAAAAAAAAAAAAAAAAAAAATATTCTTGCATGAATGTGTGTTAGACAGGATCCTTTTTCTCTGACGTGACTAGTGAAATCTTGCCAATCCCTGAGCTCCTAAGGGAGAAACACAACAAATGCTCATTTACACACTGTACAGCTTACCGTGGCTTTCGTTAAAATGAATGGTCGTACTGTCCCTTATCTAGCTGCGCTTACTGTTATTGATGGAGAACTGCCAGGCACGTTTAGTTTCGAACATCCATGAACTGTCTTCACATTTATCAAGTGAACTGAAAGACCCTTCCCGCTAACTCATGCAATGCTCATTTGTATGGTGAAAACTATGCGCATTAAGAAAAATAAAGTTTGAAGTGGAAATACTAGTGGCTCACATAACAGATCTGTTGAAAGACAAAAAAAAAAAAAACTTGACACTAAGTGTCTAGTGCTACTAGTAGGTTGGGAGTGAGACGCCTGTTTTCTGACACGGTTTGCAAAAGATCTAAAAAAACTTTAAAAACATTCAGAGGAAATGTAGAAAAATTAAATGGAGATATTTCCTGTTTCACCTGTTCCTCTTGTGTAAAAGAAGCAAAACTGCATTTTAAAGTTTAACATCCACAAATTCGGGATTATTTCAGAAAATTATTCCAGCAACACACGTCATTTGGAATATCCTTCACCGTATCCAAGATCCTGTACTCAGAACATCATTGAAGTTGGGAACGAACAAAAACCAGTGATCACCATATTGACATATACTACATTTAGCTCTATATCATTGTAAATTCTCATTTATGTTTAACGTTGGTGTATCTTACATGCAGCCACAGTTTTTACCCGGTAATAGTTTAGTTACGTCTTGAACAGAAGATAAATCTTTTCATTTCTCCTCTGTATAAAATATAAAACAGGTGTACCTTTTCCTACTTTGGTAATACATAAATAACAAAGTTGAACAATTATCAGGAATTCAAATTACCTTTAATTTTATCTCATGTTTCTCAAACTAAAAACATAAATGAAAGAATTTTTCCCAATTGGTTTATAATTAAAAACTTGCTTTGAATTCCTGACAAACTCTACTTAAGAGGCACGGGTGGAGATTCTCTTCATATGCTTACATTTACACTGGAGCAATTGGAGGCATGCCTGAATAATAGTAATAAAATGAAACTTTATGTAAGAGATCAGACTCCTTTCTGAGTCATTCTGCCCAAATCTGAAGCATGGGTAGTTTGGCAATTTTAGACTAAATGGCTCAGTTTGGAGAAGAACACTGTGCCCTTGCTCTTAGCAATTCAGGTTTATTTACTAAAGTGGGAAGTGGGGAGGAAAGAATATATAATTCCTATGGCAATTCTCTCCTACTCTTACTGTCACTTTAACAACCTGTATCCCCTGTGTCTGTAATGAAAGGCTTGCTGTGTCCATTTATCTTCTCCCTCCCAGAGCTGCAGTGTTACTATATGATGTTACTGTCACTTTAACACCCCCCCATGATGACACAGAGTGGGCGGGACTGAGACTGGCTGGTCACATGACCGTGCCCGCGCGTGCGCAGAGCTTCCCATCACGTGTTGCCTGACAGCGCTCTCTGCATCTTCCGGGACCGCTCCTCCACCTCCTCCCCGGCAGGTAACAGACCACCATAACCACTGCACCTCCACCATAACCACTACCACCACCTCCTCCTCCCCGGCAGGTAACAGACCACCATAACCACTACCGCCTCCACCATAACCACTACCACCACCTCCTCCTCCCCGGCAGGTAACAGACCACCATAACCACTACCGCCTCCACCATAACCACTGCCACCTCCTCCTCCTCCCTGGCGGGTAACAGACCACCATAACCACTACCACCTCCTCCTCCCCGGCAGGTAACAGACCACCACAACCACCTCCACCATCACCACTACCACCACCGCCTCCTCCTCCCCGGCAGGTAAGAGACCACCATAACCACTACCACCTCCTCCTCCCCGGCAGGTAACAGACCACCATAACCACCTCCACCATCACCACTACCACCACCGCCTCCTCCTCCCCGGCAGGTAACAGACCACCATAACCACTACCACCTCCTCCTCCCCGGCAGGTAACAGACCACCATAACCACCTCCACCATAACCACTACCACCACCGCCTCCTCCTCCCCGGCAGGTAAGAGACCACCATAACCACTACCACCTCCTCCTCCCCGGCAGGTAACAGACCACCATAACCACCTCCACCATAACCACTACCACCACCGCCTCCTCCTCCCCGGCAGGTAACAGACCACCATAACCACTACCACCTCCTCCTCCCCGGCAGGTAACAGACCACCATAACCACCTCCACCATAACCACTACCACCACCGCTTCCTCCTCCCCGGCAGGTAACAGACCACCATAACCACTACCACCACCTCCTCCTCCCCGGCAGTTAACAGTCCACCATAACCACTACCACCTCCTCCCGGCAGGTAACAGACCACCATAACCACTACCACCTCCTCTTACCCAGCAGGTAACTGTCCACCTCTACCCTCTACTACCACACTCTTCTCCAACCAGCCACTTCCCTCCCCCCTCCACCCCCCACCTTCCCGAGCAGGTAACCGGCCACCACCACCTCTACCTTCTTCTACCACCCCCTCTTCCAATTTATAACCTGCCGCCACCACAACCACCTCCCCCCAGCACTTATCCGGTCACCACCAAACACCCCCCCCCCCTTAGTGTAGCCCTCTTGTACAGGGCAAAACTCTCCAAATCTCTCCACATGAAACTCTCTAACACTCTCCACATGCTTTTCAAATACAAGCCTCCCCCCCACCCCCCCTTGTTTAATTACAGTAGAGAACAATCAATTCTTATATATGCAGCCCACCTCCTTCCAATAACATTTACAGTATAGGTTTTGTGCCAGGAACCCCTTTAGTCTAGTAGTACACCCCTGCTCCCCCAATTCTTTCCAACCCTTACCCAATAATTTCTGGGATATGTGTTCTAACCACTTTACAGTAACATTACATACAATCCCTGTCCCCGATTTGTTTTCCACTTACAGACCCCAAAACATCTTTGCAAGAATACTTTGCACAAAAAGTATGTCATTTAACAAAAAAAAATTGGGGTGGTTCAGAGCTAAGTTTTAATCTGACCAATCATTGCTCTTCCACTCTAGGTCACTGAAGACCCCCATTACTTTTTCATGTGTCTACAGCTGTGAGCTGACCCCCTCAGTCAGTAAGTGAGATTGTTTGTTTGTTTAGTGTTGTGCAGTTTGCTGAATAATCCGAGTGTCTAAATATCTCTTAATACCACGGTGTTTCAGATGAGTTAATTTCCCACCAGTCGTTCACAGCGCGGTGTTTTTTATATTGCACACTTAGAACACATTTGATTTGAAAAGTCAGTGATTTCAATCAGAATTTGAAAATACAGAATTTTAGTAGGAAAAAAAAAAGTTGTTTACAAAGTTTTTACTTATTGTTGCGACATCTGGAATAATTCCGATTTTGATTATTGTGTCAGTTTGAGAGAAGAACGTGTTAGTGGGCCATATGATAAATCTTTTTGTTGCCGAGCTGTAAATGTAGAACAATTTTAACTACAGGTTCTTGTAACTTTGTCAAAACAATGACAGATTCCCAAACTATTTGTGGCTAAGCCCTAGAAATATTTCTGCTGTAACAGAACCTTTATATGACACGATCACTGTCTTCAAAGTACTTCTCGATGACCATTGCTGTGAGAATGTTTAATGTAGATAATTTGCCTCTATTGATTGTCGCCTTAAGTTGAATGTTGTGCTGTTGGAGGCTAGTCCTTCTGGTGAATAAATAATTCTGTGTTTTCTGTTATTTGCTTACCTGGTGACTGGGTGTGTGGAGACCCGTTTGCTGAAAGCTTAATCATTTGTGTCTGTGAGCCGAACGCGTCTTTGTTAAGCACTCAGAAGACTAGTTTGCTCTCTGGAAGAAGGAGCGATCAGAAGAGGTGATGTATATCTCTGTTTAGTGAGTAGAGCATCGATGCCCAAAAGAAAGATCACCAGATGTAAAACTACACCTCCCATGATGCTTTGCATGTCTTTAGAATGACAGATCCCCAGATGCTTTAAAACTACAGCTTTCATGATGCTTTACCTTTTGGGCATCCCTGTTGTAGAGAATAATGTCTTACCCTGTAGAATTGTGGTGGTCTCTGGTGCTAGGAGGGAAGGGATAGACAACGTAATGAGACCAGTCTGGATCCCAAGCTGGGAATAAGTCTACTCTTTTCCCGTTATACAATGTAAGATATCATTACCCAGGACTCAAAGTTTCCACTGGCCCCCTAGACATTGGCGAGTGAAAATTCAGCTCTGGCAAGTAGATGTGTGTATATATATATATATTTATATACACACATAACTACACACCACCTTGTTGAGTGTGTCACTGATCCTCCAGCTTTTTGTGACCAGTAACTGTTAGGCCTGTCGCATAGGACTTGGAACTTTGATCCCTGTACTTCTCATACTGTATGAATAAATTGACCGTTTAGCTACGCTGCAGAACTGAACTTTTCTAAAATGTGGAAACCTTAGACACAAGAAATACTCTTTTGTCCTGATCTAAATTAGCACTACACCCCAGAGCCCTGTTCTTTCTGTCTGTTCTCGTTTTTCACCGTACCATTTCATTCCTCTTCCTGATATTCTAGTTACTCAAGATCTGGCAATTCTGTTGCTCATTTGACTCAAAAGAAAATTCCTACCCATTGAAAACTTTAGAGCAATCAATATGCAAATCTAATTACAAACTCTGTATTGTTTTGTCCTTTGCAATGATACAGTTGCAGTGTGTTTCAATTTTTTTTCTCCTCTCAACATTCTAATACAGTTGTTGAAAACAAAAACAGGATGTCACATGCTATAACTCCAGTCAACATAAAACGTAACCAAATTGTCATATTTTTTTTTTTTTTGTTCCTGATGACAGAGGACTGGTAGAAAAGTAGGAATAGTATAGATGGATTTGTTTTAAATGATCTTCTGAGGCACAATAAACTCTGTAACTTTTTTTTTGTTTTTTTTTAACTGTCTAACTGTAGTTGTGTTCCCCATGTGAATGTCCTATTTATTTGCCCCGCTATAATACTGTTGCAACCACTTGCCATATGTTGGGGTTTGCATGTTGTATTGTACAGACGTCACGCAAGGCAGTGAGTAATGCGATCTGAAGATGTTTAGTCCTTATAAACTCAATTTATATTAGTGGAGAGAACAATAAATTAAGGTCCTTTAATCCTTTTTATTTATTGTGATTTATATGCCCTGCTTCATACTGTCTTATTGTGTATTCCAATCTGATTTTTTAAGTGGAAGAAAACTTTCAAGGTAAATATAAATATTTTTACCTTGTCATCTCAGTGCAGGTTACTCGTTTTCTTGGCACTATAGTGCCCTGAGGGTACCCCCATCCTCAGGGTACCCCTCCCGCTGGGCTCTAGAGGGAGGAAGGGGTTGAACTTACCTCTTTCTCCAGCGCCGGGCGGGGGAACTCTCCTCGGCTGAATGCGCATGCGCGGCAGGAGCCGCGCGCACGCATTCAGCCAGTCCATAGGAAAGCATTGAGAATGCTTTCCTATGGACGCTGGCGTCTTCTCACTGTGAAAATCACAGTGAGAAGCGCGGAAGCGCCTCTAGCGACTATCAATAAGACAGCCACTAGAGGCTGGAATAACCCTATTATAAACATAGCAGTTTCTCTGAAACTACTATGTTTATAGCAAAAAGGGTTAAACCTAGCTGGACCTAGCACCCAGACCACTTCATTAAGCTGAAGTGGTCTGGGTGCCTATAGTGGTTCTTTAATGAAGCAGTTTTAGTGTATAGATCATGCCTCTCAGGTTTCACTGCTCAATTCACTGCCATTTAGGAGTTAAATCGCTTTGTTTCTGTTTATGCAATTCTTGACACACCTTCCCTTAACCCTGAATGACACACCTGCACAAAAAAAACCTGGTTTCATTTTCAATCAGATGTAATTTATCTTAAACAATTTTATCTCTTGCTCTGTAAATTGAACTTTTAATCACATACAGGAGGCTCTTGCAGGGTCTAGCGAGCTATTAACATAGCAGGGGATAAGAAAATCTAAGTTAAACAGAACCTGCAATAAGGGAAGTATAAACATTAGATGAGTCTTTAAAGGAAGTGTTTAGGAAAGTTGTGCAAGTCACATGCAGGGAGGTGTGACTAGGGTTTATAAGCAAAGTGATTTAACTCCTAAATGGCAGAGAATTGAACAAGTGAGACTGCTGGGGCATGTTCTATACACCAAAACTGCTTCATTAACCTAAAGTTGTTTTGGTGACTATAGTGTCCCTTTAAATGGTTTGGTGATGGTGGCACCTTTGCAGCAATCCCTCTGCACCTGGGTCTGCTTCTCCTGCAGGTGCTCATTCAAAGTGAATTTGAAATTAATAGCCCAGCTGGGAAAAATCTCTCATGATTTCAGTTCCGCTACTCTGGAATTAAATTTGAAATTCACTTTGAATTCTCACTTAACTAAATTAAATCTTTATACATGCATCTTGTGTAAGGTAGTTCTGCTCAGTTCTTTAGAGAAATTCCTCCATCTGTTGCTAATTAACCCTTCTCTCTCCTTGTAGAAGTCTGTTGATATTTAGCAAGTGCAGATCATTTGATAGATTGCGTCCATGAGCCGCGATGCTGGGGAGAAAAGCTGGAAAAAAGAATGCCCAAGTCAAAGGCCAAGGGGCAGCAGCTGCCAAGCAGGTACCAAGGATGCCGTGATGGAATGTTTGGTTTAATTCCATGTAATGTATTCTGTGTAGTTTTAGAAGCCATGGTTCTTGAAGTTTGTCATAATGTATCATGTGTGCATTACATTTAGATTAAAACAAAAAAAAACATGTAACTAGATTGCTGATGTATATGTATGGATGTACCAGGATGCAATGGACATTCATGACATTACAGAAGTAGGCTAGACTGGATGGCTGTAACAATATGTCAGCCATAGTTTTTCATATTTTCTTTGGACATTTACTGTCCGTGGTTGAATCTGTCACACATTTAGGTTTACTTGACCTCCTGTGCATTCTTTGTCCACACAAAGCAAATAATGCCATGCACATTGTCACAATAACTACAGTCAGGTTTCCCTAGCACTGACAGTCGTCCGTTTTCACTCACAGCCTTACATGCCAATACACAGGTTACAGTATGAGTGATCCAGTTCCAATTTGTGGTCGGCGGTTTCACCCTTTGCAGGGGCTTTGATTCAATGTTGGAAAAGCCTGCGTTAGTTTAACATTGTGTTGTATGTTGGATCTGTAAAAAGATACTCTAAGCACCAAAACAACTTTATTTAAGCCGGCTCTTTCACCTTCTGTGAAATCTGCATATTTTGCTAAGACCCCAGCTGCTATCAGCATTCGGTGGGTCCTCTTCAGCTTCTGGTGGTTCCAGGAACCCATGCCCGCGCAGTATTATCACACTGAGACCTCTCTCTATAGCCCTGTCGTGGGTATTGTTGGCCCGAGAGTGCGTTACCTCTATATATGTTAAACCCGGCCACGCTAAAGTATAACACTTCTCTTGTATAAAAGTTATATATTTTTGCAGCATTTGGCCTCTGTGTGATTTCTTGTTATGACTAAGGTAGCTCTAAGAGTATCAGCATTTTAAGGTATGGGAGGGAGGAGTTAATTGTTTTAAGTTTTTTTTCCAGTTACTTGCCCATCATAAGTACATCCCATAGATACTGCTACAATATTAAGGGAAAAAATTATTTATGATAAGTAAAATTGCAGCACTAAGTCTACCTTCAGGGGCTGTCTATGAGACAGCCACTGGAGACGCTTCCTGGATCCTAACAGATTTTTGGTCCAGTACCTAATGCTGGACAACCTCACGCTCTGCATGAGAACATCCAGAGTCTTCTATTTCCCCATAGGAAAGCGTTGATTCAATGCTTTCCTATGTGGAGGGCCTAATGCGCTTGTGGGGCATCGGTCCTGGGATCAGGTAAGTAAATAAGATAAGTAAGTACGTTTTTTTTTTTTTTTTATTTTATCGCTGTTTGCTGAGCATGAGGGAGGGGGAGGTAGAGGGAGCTATAGTGCTAGGAATACAATTTTGTATCCCTTTAATCACACAGAGGAGGCCAGGAGATAAGACATTCTACAAACTGCAATAACGGATACACTTTTTTTTGTTTGGTTTTTTTTCACCCAAAGAAATGTAGAGAGGCTGTGTGACTAGGACTGCATAAACAAAGGGATTTAATTCCTACATGGCAGGCAATTGAGCAGTGAGACTTCATTAAGCTAAAGTTGCTTTGGTGCTTAGTGTCCCTTTAAACTTGGATATGTGCTGTGCTAATATCATTTATCCCACGAATGCACAGAGAATATCCAATTTGTTCGTTGTGGTGTGAAAACTTTTCATATTATCTTTACAAGGGATTGACCACAGGCGCACCCACTTCTTCAGTGCTGCTGAGTACTATTCCTAATCTCCATCTTGATGTCACCGCTTCTCTGTTTTGGTTCCCAGATGGGGCTCTTTGTAGATTTCAATCCTGATGACATGATGATGATGGGAATCCCCGATGACGCAGATGATGCCGACTTGGAGGCAGAGCTGGCAGCACTGACTGGGGCAGAGGCCGTTTCAAAACCAAAGTCCAAAGGGAAAGGTGAGCATCAACAATCAAGTCCTTTAGACGGCAGATTAGTATCAAACAGCCAATATTTGTTAAACAGTATAATAAACGTCGAATCCCATGGATTCAGATGAGTGTTCTGTGTTTAGCCTTCATTTGACAAGGCTACGTACTTTGCCCAGGTCATTAGGAAAAAAACATATATGTTGACCATAAGTAAGAAAATTAATATTAAATCCTAAGAATGGTGGGAAGCAGAGTGACTCTGGAGGCTGATTTTAGTCAGTCTTTTTATTTATTTATTTATTTAAACAAGACAGGAGACCAACTTGGAGTATACCGTGATACAGCGCAACTAGTAACCCCTTTTAGGGTTGCTTATCCCATGAAGAAACAAAGCACATTATGTGATACTGCATGAAATCCTGTGATACAATATATCATCTTCCTGAGTATGAGGCAGGGGTTGCTGATCTCTTTTACAGGAAACAAAATAAGCTCACGTGACAGAGCAGTGAGTCATGGCCATGAAATTAGATTGCTGGGTTATTTAATTTCTTTTCAGTTTCATTTGGATTATCTCGATGTGATGAATTTCATGTAATTTCCCCTGACAGCTCCTCTCCCAATGGAGCACATTGAGAAGCTGGCCCAGGACTGCATGAGAGACTCAGACGGGGACGATTTGGAAGATGAGGATTTAGAACAAGATGAAGATTTGCTGGTAACACCCACATCCTCACCCTGTAAATTACCTAGACTTGTGATGGCTAGTTCTTTGTGATATACATTTCCCATCATGCTCAGAGAGACGCTTGGCTGACTGAGCATGATGGGGAATACAGTACAACAAACTTTTGTGGTGCAAAGTATAGCCATCCCAGACTTAGTGTTGTCTGAATGTTCTACACCCTGTTCCAAATTATGCAAATTCTATTTAAGTGTCACAAAGATTAAATATTTTGTTTTTCAGTTTAACTCATGGATGGCATTGTCTCTCAGGGCTCTTTTGATCACTGAAAACAATCTCAGACACCTGTGATAATTAGATTGCCAGGTGAGCCCAATTTAAGGAAAAACTACTAAAGGAGGGTTTTCCACATTATTAAGCAGAGCAACGTTTTCATGCAATATGGGGAAGAAAAAGGACCCCTCTGCTGCCGAAAAGAGTGAAATACCCTTCTGAAAAAAATAAAGGGAACACAAAAGTAACACATCCTAGATTTGAATTATTAAATATTCTTCTGAAATACTTTGTTCTTTACATAGTTGAATGTGCTGACAACAAAATCACACAAAAAATAGAAATCAAATTTTTCAACTCATGGAGGTCTGGATTTGGAGTCACACTCAAAATTAAAGTGGAAAAATACACTACAGGCTGATCCACCTTTGATGTAATGTCCTTAAAACAAGTCAGAATGAGGCTCAGTAGTGTGTGTGGCCTACACGTGCCTATATGACCTTCCTACAACGCCTGTGCATGCTCCTGATGAGGTGGCGGATGGTCTCCTGAGGGATCTCCTCCCAGACCTGGACTAAAGCATCTGCCAACTCCTGGACAGTCTGTGGTGCAACATTACGTTGGTGGATGGAGCGAGACATGATGTCCCAGATGTGCTCAATTGGATTGTCAGGCTACCTCTGGTGAGCACATGGAGGACTGTGTGGCCCCCAAAGAAATGCCACCCCACACCATTACTGACCCACTACCAAACCAGTCATGCTGGAGGATGTTGCAGGCAGTAGAACGTTCTCCATGGCGTCTCCAGACTCTGTCACGTCTGTCACATGTGCTCAATGTGAACCTGATTTCATCTGTGAAGAGCACAGGGCGCCAGTGGAGAATTTGCCAAACTTCGTGTTCTCTGGCAAATGCCAAACATACAGCACGGTGTTGGGCTGCAAGCACAACCCCCACCTGTGGACGTCGGGCCCTCATACCACCCTCATGGAGTCTGTTTCTGACTGTTTGAGCAGACACATGCACATTTGTGGCCTGCTGGAGGTCATTTTGCAGGGCTCTGGCAGTGCTCCTCCTGTTCCTCCTTGCACGAAGGCAGAGGTAGTAGTCCTGCTGCTGGGTAATTGCCCTCCTTCGGCCTCCTCCACGTCTCCTGGTGTACTGGCCCGTCTCCTGGAAGCGCCTCCATGCTCTTTACACTACGCTGACAGACACAGCAAACCTTCTTGCCACAGCTCGGATTGATGTGCCATCCTGGATGAGCTGCACTGATCCACTTGTGTGGGTTGTAGACTCCGTCTCATGCTACCACTAGAGTGAAAGCACCGGCAGCATTCAAAAGTGACCAAAACATCATCCAGGAAGCATAGGAACTGAGAAGTGGTCTGTGGTCACCACTTGCAGAACCACTCCTTTATTGGGGGTGTCTTGATAATTGACTATAATTTCCACCTGTTGTCTATCCCATTTGCACAACAGCATGTGAAATTGATTGTCACGCAGTGTTGCTTCCTAAGTGGACCGTTTGATTTCACAGAAGTGTGATTGACTTGGAGTTACATTGTGTTGTTTAAGTGTTCCCTTTAATTTTTTGAGCAGTAGTAAAACATTAGATATTTCACGAAAACTTAAGCGTGATCATCGCACTATTTAGAGATTTGTGGCTGATTCAGAGCACAGACGGGTTTGTGCAGATAAAGGCACATTGAGGAAGATTTCTGCCAGATCCATGCATCGGATCAAGAGAGCAGCTGCTAAAATACCATTACATAGCAGCAAACAGATATTTGAAGGAGAGGAAGTCTCCTATTGAGAACCTTTCGAGCATCCTCAAGCAAAAGATCTATGAGGGTGGGAGGCAGTTTACATCCAAACAGCAGCTCTGGGAGGCTATTCTGACATCTTGCAAACAAATTCAAGCAGAAACTGTCCAAAAACTCACAAGTTCAATGGATGCAAGGCTTGTGAAGCTGCTATCAAATAAGGGGTCCTATGTTAAAATGTAAAAACAAAAAATAATGTTATCATTAGGAGGTTTGTTCAATAAAATTTGAATTGTACTCTTAATAGTTGATAACATGAGAATTATGCTTACTGTTATTTACATCAATTATTTAGGTAAATGAGAAAAATATCATTTGCATAATTTGGAACAGGGTATAAAGACAATATTGCACAGTTTTGCATTAAATACATACTTTCTAAATGGTGTGCCATGCTAAGCTCCTAGGTACAATGGCTCACCTCATTATTTGTTTTGAACCTTGTACTCTGACCTGTCTGTGGGCTGCAGGCTAACACAATGGGAATTCCAAACTAAGATAGAGCTGTTAAACTAAGTTATAGTGTGTTTATATTCTCAATACATCAATGGCAAGAATGGAACATTGCCTGCTAAGCGCAGGCCCAAAGGTGCTTTTCCCAACTTCTGGAGAACTTCAGCTTCCAGACCCAAGGCATTGTGGGAGTTGTAGATCTGTAACAGTTGTGGAAGCCACTATTAGGCCATCCCTATCTTGTAATACTTTCTATTTAGCTATATGATGCACTGATTGGCCGCTGTAAGCTTTTATTGTGGTTCCTTACACAGGCTGAGCTGCAGGAAGTGGTAGGAGAAGAGATGGAGGTGGAGATGTTACATCCTGTGTCCTCTTTAGCTGCACCAGACGAACCTGCCGAGCCTGTGAAGCCGCATACCTCTCCAGTAATGGAGCAGCAGCACGTGTCCCAGGTAGGATTCCAGTGACTGAGGATGTCCGGTGTTCCCTTTGCATTCCGAATTCTAGATCGGGGCAGGAAGTGATACATTATTTACATTGGTATCTAAACGTCTCACCTGCAGTTTCCTGTATCGTGTCTGATGACACATATAATGATTTGTTTTTCTATTTATTTTTTTCCCTCTTCATTTTGGCTGGTTAAAATCGAGATACAAAGTTTCTATTAGTTATTTCTATTTGGACATAGGGCAAGGGTGTTAAACCAGGAACCTGTTCAGAAAAGCAGATTGCTAACCAACTATTATGTGCAGCCTGGGGTAAAGGAGGTGACATTGTATTATTATTATTATTATTATTATTTATTATATAAATGGAATATTCAGTACATCATTGCAGAGCCTAAGTTCATTTTATTTGGAAATTATGTTTACTTATAACTTTATTAAAGTAAATAACAAATATGTATACTGTTAAAACCAAACAGAAGTTTATTCATTAAACATCATTGTAGTGAATTGAAAACCTGATTACAAAACTTAGTCAAAAATAGCTGATTTGGGGAAAAAAAATCTCCATTACCTTTACAGTCACAGCTTGGTTAATTTAGTGTAAATTTTGATATCTGGTCTTTTGGTTTTCACTACAATTTTCCATTTTAGTAAATAAACATAACTGTTTTTGTTGAATGTCTTGAAGGTTTTAGATGCTTGCATTTTGCATATGTTGTCATGGTTTGTGTCTCTGGAACAAAGTGTTTGTTATGCAAGTTGCTGTTTTGTTTCCCTATCATCACACCCCTCCTACTAGTGAAACACAGTATCTATTAAATAACATTTATATTGGCATCATGCAAGCATATCTGGATGTTTTACAAAGTGTTCTATCATTTTATTGTGCACTTGAGTTTGCTAAAGTGGTTATGGTGCATTGACCCGGTACCTGCACTCTTAATTTTAGACGTTTATCTTCAGTGACTATATAAGCTTTGATTTGGAGCATGTAGCCCCTCTTTCTCATCCGACGACTGCGCAATTTTTCTTCCTGATTAAGATGATCACTTTTTGTCCAACTTTTGTGCATGTAAATGTGTTATTGGTTAGAAGATCTGTACTGGTGTTTGAAAGGGCTGAATTCCTGTTAAAAATGATTCAGAGCTTAAAGGGTTAAAGTTTGTTTCTAACTGTTCTCTCCTGAAAAAATGTAAACTGTAGTATTTTTGTTACATTTACTTTGCTCCCTGAAACGGCAGTTTCAGTAGTTGTAGTTCACTGCGGGCAGTTTGTGCACCACTCCCTACAGTGTCATACAGAGCCCCCTCTGTTCTCTTGCTTTTCTTCGTCTCTGAGTCTAATTTTCCGGTGCTTTTTATTTTTTTTATTTTCCTTCCCATTTGTGCACTAACCTAGCCCTCTATAAAGGAGAAGTCACCATGCGACAAGCTCATTAGGACCTGGAATTAAATTCCTATAGAGCTGGCTGGGTAATAATCTTGGGATTTGCCGAATTTTCAGCTGGACTATATTAAACTGCTTAATTGCCGTGATAGAATAGTCCTAGAGATCATGCATCCACTTAACAAGGTACTTTGACTTTGCACTTTGTTTTTAAATGCCAAATATTATATTGTTTAAATGCCAACATTTGGTGGTTCTACAACTGCTGGGTGAGAATCAGGACAAAGTGATATGACCGATTCTTACCTTAATAAAGATATTGGGCACCACTCCCAGTACTCGTACTTTGTTACTCACAGTGCCGTAATCTATACAGAGTTTTATTTCTTTTATGTTAAGGTTGGTGGTCATGTGTGCCGTTTGTGGTAGAGAGGGGGTACTGAAACTGTTAAAGGACTGGCATACCTGCACCATTCCTGTTCCATAAAGTCTGCTTTTTAAACGGCTTCTGTTTAACTTAGTGGGAACAGTGCTGGTGTGAGGATGGGATGCATGCTTGTACTTGTACAGTATTCTCACATCAAAAAATCGCTAAAAACCCACTTCTTCATAAAAGCGTATCAATTAAACTGTTAATAGCTCCTGACTGATTCCTCTTCTGCAACTGTCACTAGTCTAATACTATCCTTACCTTTTTGTGTCACTTTACCCCACTCCCTCTAACATGTAAACTCACTGAGCAGGGCCCTCAACCCCTCTGTTCCTGTGTGTCCAACTTGTCTGGTTACAACTACATGTCTGTTTGTCCACCCATTGTAAAGCGCTGCGGAATTTGATGGCGCTATATAAAAATAACATAATAATAATAATAATTAAACGTCTTCCTCTTGAATTGATAATTGAAAGTGCAGATTTCATCCTTCTATGTATCGATATTTCCTGCAGTGTCTTGCCTAATCTGTTATAGAATAAACCCCTTTGGGGATATATATATTTAGAGATGTGCCTTGGCAACATTCAGGTGTCAAATTACCCAGACTGCGGACTGTTGACAAGGAAATTAAATAGGAAAAAAGTACAGTAGTGGAAAAGTACATAACTCGGAGCAGCCCATTTCGAGACCTGATCTGTGTCCCTCCAGCGACAGGGACTGAACTGAACTGCCTAACATACACCAAGGTGGAACATCGTAAAAACAAGTTTAACAATTGTACTGCTTCAGTAAGAACCCTGCGGAAGGCTGTGTGCAGTGAGATTTGGAGTAAAATACCATAAATATTGGAAGAACAGGAGGAAGTAGAATTTGTGTTAAGTGCTGAAAAGTTATCTCACTGGGAAGAGAGAAAAAATAGTAAAAGAGTAAATGTAAAAGATGGATATATATTTACTTCCTTATTTGTGGTTTATTTTTGTATATATTTTTTTAATATTCATGAAATGCGAGAGTTTGTGGCATTTTGTGCACAATTAAAAACTCCCTTATGATTCCCAGCACACGGCTTATATCAGTGTGTGCAAGGGATTCATGGTAAATTAATATCATAGGGCATCTCAGGGTAGATGGCACTGCCAATTGCCAGGAGAAGCTGAAGTGCTGCAGTGGTTAGTTGGTGAGGGGGAGTTGTAATGTGAACAATGGAGTAAGTTCTTAAAATTTAGCTTTGGCATTTGCCTTCGTTGAAAGATTAGGCTGCTGTCCATTTCATGATAACATTTTACAAAAATATTAGACTTGTGTCTAACCATTAGAGGTACCTGTCAATTCAACAATGACTTGTCCATTCTGAGATCTATATCCATTTCACATATTGTGTAAGAAAACCTTTATTAATGTACTCATTTATGACTTGTTTTGGTTTGTTTCCGGTTGCAGGGGACAGGAGGGGGGCTTCTGCAAACGTTAGAGGAGAGGATCTCTAACTACAAGACTGCTATCAGCAACGCCAAACTGGCCAAGGAGAATACCAAAGCCAGGCGCTACGAGAGAGGCCTGAAGGTTAGTATGGAATTCCATATATTCTGTATATTACAGCTATTTATTGTAGTTAATGTTTGAAATATATCACTCTGTGACAGTTACTGATGAATAAAATAACCTGCATAGAGCATTTGATATCTGCCATTTGCGGAGTGCCTCCTAGTTAATACTGTGCCCAACAGAAGCAAAGACTAAGTGGCATTTTATAAAGGGAAACGCAAAGCAGTGATCATGGTGCAGTTTAATGAAAGCATATGGGGGGGGGCTGCACTCAAAGCTCAGTGGAACTATAACCTCTGCAATAAGTCGTTAAAGCTGCGATGCTTGCAGTGTCCCTTTAACTCATTTTAAACCATGTTTTTATAGGTTTATAGTGCTTCTTTATTGTGTATATAAAAGGTGTGATGACACGGTTTACTTGTAACAGACAACAGGGGTTTTGTGTAAAGAGCATCAGGGAAACGTTTTAAGTGTGTAGCGACTGACCGGACCAATCTGTTGGTTTCCATAGCGATTACTCAGCCAGCATGTTGGCCCAGAATTGACTATAATACAAAATCCCCAAATGGCCTTTAATTAGAAAAGTGAAAACTGGAGCAATCACCTTGGGAACCAAAGAATCTATATTTAGAATTTTGCCCCAGAAATGCTCCAGCCTTGACTTTCCTCACGCGCGAGAAGTGGTTATCTCCTTTCGGATTGCTGGAACACACCCCGTGCGCTAACAGGGCAAGGATCACTGTTATTTGTTTTACCCAGTATAGTCCTATGGGGATTTAGCATATAAACATAAGTATTTGTTTTAGGATTTGCCTATTGAGAAACTGTACAAATAACCCGAGTCAGACCAGCTGTTTGATAATGTGTATCAATCGCTTTGCATGTGCTGTCATATTAAAAATAAATAAAAAGGAAATAACCAAGTTAGATTGTGTTTCTATCACGTGTACATCTCAAGGGATAGTAGTTACAGAAGAGATTTCTAACCTCCCGTACTTGGAACAGCCTTCCAGTAAGGGTTACAGAGACTTGGCATTGTAAGGCTTCCCGAAATTACCTTTTTGTAGACGGTGAGGATTTCAGAAGTCTGTGAGAAGGTTTGATAATACAGCGATGCTGTAGATCTTCTATTTTTATATCACTAAGTGATGTAGGAGAGAGAAAGCGGTTCTTGGCTATCACTTTTCCCTCTGCTCGTGGATCCCATGTTTATTTAACTCGTTTGTTAGTGTTCCACTGATGTGTTTCAGCCTGGCCTTACTGGATGAAATGGGCTGAGTAATTTGTGTTTCTTTCATTTGCAGACTCTTGAGTCCATGCTGGCATCGGTGAGACAGGGCCGGGCTGTGAACGAGGAAGAGATTCCTCCCCTGGTGTCTACAGGGAAAACTGCAGACAGCTCGCAGGCTGAGCCTCCTGAGAGTATCGCTCCGCAAGAACAGTTAGTGGACCTGAGCATTTCCTCTATGGAAAACACAGAGATTAGTGCAAGTCAAGGGCCAACCGGAGGCATGGTGGCTGAAGTTGGAACAAGCGATGGTCAGGCTTCTACCCCCGCTGACATGGGTACGAAATCTAATAAACAGGAAATTCTCAATTAATTGACTTCCAAACATATATCCCTTTTTCTTTTTTTGTTGTTGTTGTTGCTGTGATGACAATTCAATAACTAACATAAAAAAGGAATCGAGTTTAACCCTACTGTAACAATGACATATCAATGGATTATATTTTATGTAGTTTTGGAAATGTTTGTGCTGTGTGTGTGTGTGTATGTGTGTGTGTGTGTGTGTGTGTTAGAGTTCTTTGTTTACACCTTAAAATGTACTTCCTAAAGGTATGTAGGCAGTGCCACACACTGGCCAGGCAGCTGAGATTGCCTTTTGCCAAACTTGGGATCATTCAGTAAATTTGGTTTCAAATTATTTCTTGGCTATAAAATGGCCATAGAGATTTGTGATCGGAGAGTGATTGCTAGAATTAGAGTATATCTGTCTGGAAAGCTCTTTGAAATGAATTGCCTACATAGTCAGTCACGTTGTACAACTCTGACTGTGAAATAGTTCAGATCCAAACTAATTTTGCCTGCTGGGTTTTGTTATATAAATCAATGATGAGGTTACTGCTTGTACATATGTATTGTGTGAAACACAATCCTTCATTTGTAGTAGTAGGGTGAAACTATGGGCTTGCGGAAAAAAAACCTTGAAACGATGAAAGAATTCAAGGATTCATTTGGAGAACAGACATAGAATGGGGCAAGAAGTGGGAGTACACACAGTGGCCATTGTGTGGGTTTGGGGTCAGATTGTTTAAGGAAGAATTGACTTCAACATAACAGATCTTGGCTGATCACAGAATGGCATGTTTAGTGCGGACAGCATTCTGCTCTTTACATTACAATAGGGGGCAGTTGGATTAATGGTTGTTGGAAATCTGAAATGTGCTGTGATGGACCGGGAGAGAAAAATGCTGGGTTACATCTTTAGACATGGGACTAGTTGACATGGACGCACATTTAAGGCCAGGTTAAAGAGCTGCTACACCAATTGGGGTATTTTAATGCACTATTCTACTCGCTTAGAAAATCTTTAAATTTGTAGGCACGTCCGTATCCAGTAATAAGTTACTTAGTATGACTAATTTATACATGTGTGTTTGTATATATAAATATATTTATAGAGCGAGAGTTAAAGCCAGCCTAAGTTTCTATAGCTGTGATTGAATGATGTAATGTTATTTATTAAGGGCAGTGTCAGGTCTTACTATGGAACCCAAAGAAATATATCTGCTTCCTCCATTATATTTATAAACTTTCTCAGCTATGGATGTTTTGGTAACCCCTTTGTTCCATCACAGTGGTAAACGTCACATGCAATACATACATTTTATATTTACTTTATAACTCAAACTCATCGATTACCAAAAATAATCTAAATAAAATCTGATGTTTGACTCCTATATTTGTGTAGACTCGAGAACTCTGCTGCTTACAAGACAAGGAGAGTATAAAGTAGCTGCTTTGAAAGCCAAGCAGAGCGGGGACGTGGAAAAGGCAAAGGAATACATGAAAATTAGCAAGGTAACGAGTGCAGAATGAGAGGAGTAAATGCTGGCACAGCATTCTAAATATGGAGCAGTAACCATGGAAACCAATGATATATTTATGTGCGCACTTAGAGCATTGTCACACGCACACACCAAAGCCTGTGTAAGGATAGGGGCTTATTCAGTGAGTTGTTTCATAAAAATATGTGAAAATTGTGGGCCAAAATAGCCCAACTGTGAGTTCTGAGTTGCAGAATTTTAATTTTTATTTGACTTTATTTCAATGTGAGATCAAACAATGGTAACCAGTGAAAATAACGACACAGTCTGACGATCATTTTGTATGATACACCTACACTGACTTTATAGTATCCTTGACGTGTTCGGCATTCTATACGCTGATTCCCAGCTCTGAAGAATCCACCCCTTGCAATGCAAAGGCAAAATATTCTCCTGTAGACAGCAACTATACCTAAACACACTGGCACTGCATGGTAGTTTTTTGTTCTTTTTTTTTTTTCTTCATAGAAGATGCATTTCTAAGGGCAGAGATTTGGAGTATGCGTGTTTTGATATTACATTTTGATTTGGGATAGGGCGCCATTTGGAGTTTGCGTGTTTTGATTTGGGATAGGGCGTCACTTGGAGTATGCGTGTTTTGATTTGGGATAGGGCGTCACTTGGAGTATGTGTGTTTTGATTTGGGATAGGGCGTCACTTGGAGTATGCGTGTTTTGATATTCCGTTTTGATTTGGCATAGGGCGTCACTTGGAGTTTGCGTGTTTTGATTTGGGATAGGGCGTCACTTGGAGTTTGCGTGTTTTGATATTCCGTTTTGATTTGGCATAGGGCACCACTTGGAGTTTGCGTGTTTTGATATTCCGTTTTGATTTGGCATAGGGCACCACTTGGAGTTTGCGTGTTTTGATATTCCGTTTTGATTTGGCATAGGGCGCCACTTGGAGTTTGCGTGTTTTGATATTCCGTTTTGATTTGGCATAGGGCACCACTTGGAGTTTGCGTGTTTTGATATTACGTTTTTACTTGGGATAGGGCGTCACTTGGAGTATGTGTGTTTTGGTTTGGGATAGGGCGCCATTTGGAGTTTGCGTGTTTTAATTTGGGATAGGGCGTCACCTGGAGTTTGCCTGTTTTTATTTGGGATAGGGCGTCACCTGGAGTTTGCGTGTTTTGATTTGGGATAGGGCGTCACTTGGAGTTTGCGTGTTTTGATATTCCGTTTGATTTGGGATAGGACGTCACTTGGAGTATGTGTGTTTTGATTTGGGATAGGGCGTCACTTGGAGTATGCGTGTTTTGATATTACGTTTTGACTTGGGATAGGGCATCACTTGGAGTATGGCTGTTTTGATATTACGTTTTGACTTGGGATAGGGCGTCACTTGGAGTATGTGTGTTTTGATTTGGGATAGGGCGTCACCTGGAGTTTGCGTGTTTTGATTTGGGATAGGACGTCACTTGGAGTATGGCTGTTTTGATATTACGTTT
This sequence comes from Pelobates cultripes, assembly GCA_933207985.1. Lineage (NCBI taxonomy): Eukaryota > Metazoa > Chordata > Amphibia > Anura > Pelobatidae > Pelobates > Pelobates cultripes. The sequence goes on along the minus strand of OW240919.1, from coordinate 20,829,816 downwards.
TGACTTGGGATAGGGCGTCACTTGGAGTATGTGTGTTTTGATTTGGGATAGGGCGTCACCTGGAGTTTGCGTGTTTTGATTTGGGATAGGACGTCACTTGGAGTATGGCTGTTTTGATATTACGTTTTGACTTGGGATAGGGCGTCACTTGGAGTATGTGTGTTTTGATTTAGGGGAGTATGCGTGTTTTGATTTGGGATAGGGCGTCACCTGGAGTTTATGCGGTTTTGATTTGGGATAGGGCCACCTGGAGTTCGGTTTTGATTTGGGATAGGACGCCACTTGAGTAGCGTGTGATATTCCGCTTTGATTTGGCATAGGGCCACTTGGAGTTTGCGTTTTGATTTGGGATAGGGCGCCACTTGGAGTTTGCGTGTTTTGATATTCCGCTTGATTTGGCATAGGGCACCACTTGGAGTTTGCGTGTTTTGATATTCCGCTTTGATTTGGCATAGGGCACCACTTGGAGTTTGCGTGTTTTGATATTCCGTTTTGATTTGGCATAGCACCACTTGGAGTTTGCGTGTTTTGATATTACGTTTTTACTTGGGATAGGGCGTCACTTGGAGTATGTGTGTTTTGGTTTGGGATAGGGCGCCATTTGGAGTTTGCGTGTTTTAATTTGGGATAGGGCGTCACCTGGAGTTTGCCTGTTTTTATTTGGGATAGGGCGTCACCTGGAGTTTGCGTGTTTTGATTTGGGATAGGGCGTCACTTGGAGTTTGCGTGTTTTGATATTCCGTTTGATTTGGGATAGGACGTCACTTGGAGTATGTGTGTTTTGATTTGGGATAGGGCGTCACTTGGAGTATGCGTGTTTTGATATTACGTTTTGACTTGGGATAGGGCATCACTTGGAGTATGGCTGTTTTGATATTACGTTTTGACTTGGGATAGGGCGTCACTTGGAGTATGTGTGTTTTGATTTGGGATAGGGCGTCACCTGGAGTTTGCGTGTTTTGATTTGGGATAGGACGTCACTTGGAGTATGCGTGTTTTGATATTCCGTTTTGATTTGGGATAGGGCATCACTTGGAGTATGGCTGTTTTAATATTACGTTTTGACTTGGGATAGGGCGTCACCTGGAGTTTGCGTGTTTTGATTTGGGATAGGGCGTCACCTGGAGTTTGCGTGTTTTGATTTGGGATAGGGCGTCACTTGGAGTATGCGTGTTTTGATTTGGGATAGGGCGTCACTTGGAGTATGCGTGTTTTGATATTCCGTTTTGATTTGGGATAGGGCGTCACTTGGAGTATGCGTGTTTTGATTTGGGATAGGGCGTCACTTGGAGTATGCGTGTTTTGATATTACGTTTTGACTTGGGATAGGGCGTCACTTGGAGTATGTGTGTTTTGATTTGGGATAGGGCGTCACCTGGAGTTTGCGTGTTTTTATTTGGGATAGGGCGCCACTTGGAGTTTGCGTGTTTTGATTTGGGATAGGGCGTCACTTGGAGTATGCGTGTTTTGATATTCCGTTTTGATTTGGGATAGGGCATCACTTGGAGTATGGCTGTTTTAATATTACGGTTTGACTTGGGATAGGACGTCACTTGGAGTTTGCGTGTTTTTATTTGGGATAGGGCGTCACTTGGAGTATGCGTGTTTTGATATTCCGTTTTGATTTGGGATAGGGCGTCACCTGGAGTTTGTGTGTTTTTATTTGGGATAGGGCGTCACTTGGAGTATGCGTGTTTTGATTTGGGATAGGGCGTCACTTGGAGTATGCGTGTTTTGATTTGGGATAGGGCGTCACTTGGAGTATGCGTGTTTTGATTTGGGATAGGGTGTCACTTGGAGTATGCGTGTTTTGATTTGGGATAGGGCGTCACTTGGAGTATGCGTGTTTTGATTTGGGATAGGGCGTCACTTGGAGTATGCGTGTTTTGATATTGCGTTTTGATTTGGGATAGGGCGTCACTTGGAGTATGCGTGTTTTGATTTGGGATAGGGCGTCACTTGGAGTATGCGTGTTTTGATATTACGTTTTGATTTGGGATAGGGAGTCACTTGGAGTTTGCGTGTTTTGATATTCCGTTTTGATTTGGGATAGGGAGTCACTTGGAGTATGCGTGTTTTGATATTACGTTTTGATTTGGGATAGGGCGTCACTTGGAGTATGCGTGTTTTGATATTACGTTTTGATTTGGGATAGGGAGTCACTTGGAGTTTGCGTGTTTTGATATTCCGTTTTGATTTGGGATAGGGAGTCACTTGGAGTATGCGTGTTTTGATATTACGTTTTGATTTGGGATAGGGAGTCACTTGGAGTTTGCGTGTTTTGATATTCCGTTTTGATTTGGGATAGGGAGTCACTTGGAGTATGCGTGTTTTGATATTACATTTTGCTTTTTATAGAAATTCAGCGCTGTGATGGAAGCTCTGGAAAGTGGGCAACCTGTGGATCTTAGCAATATGCCACCAGCGCCAGAAGGTAAGGTTAACATTTTTGGTTGTTGGGGCACAGCTTTGGTGTGACATTGACCAGACTAATTGGGTTTTATCTGCAGAGCATGATGTAAAGGTGTCTGTGCCGGTACCTGACGATCCCAACCCCACAAGCACTCAGGGTAAGACACAACAACTCTGTTTAAAAATGGTTGATTATCTCCATTGGTGATCCCAGGGAGAGATGTGTAGGTTGAGTCCATTAATGATAATATTTAGTGGGTAATGTCTCCTGATCTAAGCAGTGGATTTGTTTAATAATTGACTAAGGATTATGGTGCAGGAACTAGCAATGGGCCTCCCAGATCCTGCAAGCCGTGGCTCCAGAAATATTACTTTAGGCTGTAATTTCAGCATTTTTACTATAGATAGACTGACTGCTTAGCCTACTGAGGAAAGACTTGCAAGGCACTTAAAGTTCACTGTGGCCCCAGCTGTTGCTACAGTTCAGATGTTTCTGAAGAACCATTTTTTTTATTCTTGTGCCGTAGGAACTCCTGCGGTGTTACAGGCTCTGCAGCAAAGGATGGAAAAATACAAGTCTGCAGCGCAGCAAGCAAAGTCTGCTGGGGATGACAGGAAGGCCAGGATGCACGAGAGAATTGCCAAGGTGAGGAATCATAAAAGAACAACATTCAGGAAAAGTGACCTAGTGAGCATATAAAAGACAGGTGGGAGGTAGACATTACTCCAGACACTATTGGCTCTGGTTGTAAAGCCACAGCTTATATAATGGGTTTTGCTGAGCAGGTAGGTAGGTTACGCTAGGAGGTAGGTAGTTGACTCTAATGGCATTTTGCTCGAAAGTCTGTAGCAGCTTGCCACTCACTCTGTAACCAGCGATTGCCAACATTCGTCGGTAATCCTCCACTTGGCATAGTTTAATAGTTTGTAAAGTGGATTTGTCACAGCCCCTATTTTATTTTATCTTGTAGATATTTAATTAGATTCAATCAAAATTCTGTATTTTTTTACCTTTTTGGACATCACTTTTCAAGATTCCCATTATTCTACACGGATAAGCAAAGACAGGGGACTTTCCATCCATGCTGTGTAGGCTCATATAAATTTAACTCCAAATCAACACGGTATCATAGGTGTTCTAGTTCTGCAACAGCTAGGCAGAGTACCTTTTGGTCACCCGTCATTTAGATTAGCGTGATTGGTCTGACGGCTGATTCTTATTGTGTTTTGTTAAGGCCGGGTGTGACAGAATGTCCAGTCAACTAATCCTCCGATATTCTTTGTCTTTAGCAATACCAAGATGCTATTCGTGCTCACAAGGCAGGGAGACAAACCAATCTGGCCGAACTCCCAGTTCCTCCCGGTAGGTTTATATTATTTTAATTATAAAATCTAGTCTGTACTTCTTAGACCATGCAAAACTCCTAATGTTATGCAGGTAAGACATGGCGTCTCTTTATAAAGTACAGGATTCTATATATTGTTTTTTCCATTTTATAAATAATAATTTAGATACCTTTTTAAAGGCCCACCAGCTTAAACCTATTTATTACAGAGATGATCCTTTTGAGGCTCCTGCATTTGTTTTACAGTGCTTATTCCACAATCACTCAAAATGTGCCCAGATTTTCTTTCTTCCTCGGCCCATATCTGATGATATTAATTGATTTATATTTTATTGATGAAGATTAAATATTTAAGAGGACAGCCACATCAGATTTATGAGAGTCTCTTATAGAACATGGTTCTAAGAATCATGTTTAATCTTTTATTTTTATCTTTCAATGTGTGGTTGTTGATTACAGGATTCCCTCCACTCCCCGGATTGGAAGACAACGCTGGTGAAATGAGCGTGGAGAGTGCGCTGGAAACTGCCCAAAAACTTGCAAATGCAGACGTGGATGAAGGCGAGGAGGTTGATAAGTATTTTGTATTTCAATCTTGACATCTAAAGTATAGTATCTACTATCTTCAGACCGTTGAAATCTATGGAGTTTGTCTGCAGTGTTTTTGCAATATAATTATTTAGGGGTTGGCATTCTATTTAGATTGAAAGATAGTTTAAAGATTATTAATTAATCAGTCCTGGTGCTGTGTTCTAAAACTGTGAAAATCAGTAGGAACATTCCATGGGGGTTTCAGTAGTGATTGCCCCAGAATTGTTCTTTAGAGAAGCAGATCCTTATTTCTACAAGCGTACAATTTGCTCTTATGGTGTCTGGCCAAAGATTACCAGAGATTCAGGTGTAGTTGCTATCTATAGGAGAAACTGTTGCCTTTGCATTGCAAGGGGTGGATTCTTCAGAGGTGGGAATCACCGTATAGAATGCCGAACACGTGAAGGGTACTATAAAGTCAGTGTAGGTGTAACATACATACATAGATTAGAAAAGGTCAGGGTGCGTCCTAGGTGTGTTTTTCCAGCTGGTGAAGGGAACGAAATGCACAAAAATATCGAATTCCTTATCTGTGCGAGTTCCTTCTGAGCACCATGTCTGGGTATTCCATTCTAGTAATGCTATGCAACAAAAACCAATATCTCATACAATGCTTTGTAAATGTAAATCTCGATAACTTTGGTAATATTTCGATTTAGCGCCGTTTCCTATTGATTCATAATGCAGGATCCTGAACTAGAACTTTAACAAAAGGATTTCAGTGTTTCTTCAACTTTCTAGTATTTTGCATGTTAACATATTAAGCAGGTTGGAAAGCAAGATGTCTTTCTGATTTTTAGTCATTACGCTTTGTTGGCTCTTTCATGAGATCTATACATTACCTATTTGGAGATCCTAAAACTGGTATTCGAAATTAATCTTACTTCTAAAATGTCCATTTTCCTAATATTGACTGCCTTGATTAATGAGACACTGTGTATCTGCCGTGCTAATTTTGTGTATGTTGTATAGTAACATTATTAATTTCCATATATTGTAATAACATTTACAGAAAAAGAACAACTTTAGAATATGTTGGTTATTTTACAGAAGTAGTCTTTCAGATGTTTCAGAGTAGTTCGATAGTGACACTTTTAAAAAAATAAAATGTTTTTTTTCTTTTTAAGGATGACCAGCCAGAGAAGCCTCCTGTTCCCAAAAAACCCACCCAAATAGTGAAACCGCTATCTCCTACCGTGCCACACATTGAAGAGACCTCTGCTAATGCCAAATCTGAAATAAGCATTGAAAATACCAAACCTGTGGAGCATCTATCTTCTGAGGGTAATTCTGAAGTCTCATGACCAAATGTTCCATGTGTTCTCAGATGTTTCTGGGTCCATGGCCCTCACTAACCATGAGGTCTCTGCTTTATCAGGACGAGATCAGCTGGAGTTCCTTGAGAACCGGAGGAAACAGTACAGGAGAGCCGCTCTTCAAGCCAAGCAACGGAATGACCTGGAACAGGCCAAACAGCACATGAGAGTGGCTCATACCCTTCAAGTGTCCATCGACCAAGTGAGGAGCGGAAAGCTGGTGGACATTTCCAAGGTGAGAAGGTTGATTACAAAGCAGGCAAATTACAAACTACTAGGCAAATTTGGTAAAGGGTCTATTTAGTCACTTTAGCTTAATGAAGCAGTTTTCGTGTATAGATCATACCCATGCACTTCTACTGCTCAATTCTCTGCCATTTAGGAGTTAAATCGCTGCAGCCCTAGCAACATCTTCCATACCATACACACTTTCCGAAAAAGAAGTGTTTATGTGGAACCTTTCTTACATAGGTAGTGTTTAATTTAGAAGTTCTTATTTCTTGTTCTGTTAATGGCCTGCTAATGCAAAGCAGTCTCTTATGTGAGATTAGATAAATAAGGAATCATTTTTGTAGTAAGATTTGTCTGCACCATTAGAGAAGCATAATGTGAGTATTACAATTTTTTCTTATAAAATGTATTTCATTATGTAATATTGTTGGGGTTTTGTTTCTAATATCTATTTTCATGAATGCTTTTATGGCTTCCAGTGTGCTCGTAATCCACAATGATGCTCTATGAGAAGCATTTGATTGGACTCTACCCATCATGAACAGGGAAATTAGTGCTGGGGTAAAGGGGGTTGTGTCTACTTGGCTGCAGAACTTTAAAAGAGGTGGGATTGAGGAAACTAGGAAAAACTATTTCCTAGTATAACTTAGAACTGATGCATTATTTTTAAAATGTATGCATATTTCTTTAAAAAAAATAAAAAATGTTTTACTTCCGTTGTTCCTTCCGATTTGTGACATTCATAGTTTGTTACATATAATTTTTTCCCATATTAGTTGATTTCGAAAGTATACACAAAAAGATTCATTTTTTCCAAAGTCTTTTCTCGGAAGTGTCTCTAGTGGCTGTCTGGCTGTTTTATTACCTAATTAGAAGTCATTGGTCAGTCTGCAGGGTCAGGATCCCTACACCATAACCACCACATACAGATATAATGGTTTTGGTGATGTCCAATTCAGTTGCAGTCATTTATTGGAAAACCAACACATTATTATTTTTTCTTTTTCTGTACCCACTGTAATTATAGGGGGCATAACAAACCTAAACCACTGTGTAATTGTTTGACCACTGATTCTTTTTCTAGCTGCTTATAGACACGTTCGTTATTTAATTCTCCCTAATCTATGACTGGTTTCTTGTGGTTTTATCCCTTACCAGATACCAGGTCTCCCACTGGACGAGGACAATGACTTTGTTGTTATTGAACCTGAAGATGCCAAGCCACTTCAGAATTCAGATGACGTTTACTCTCAACTGCTGAAAATGCTTCAAGAGCAACATGAGGTGGGAATTATGTTGGTTAGAGATGAAGGACTGCATTTGTCAAGCTTGCATAATTCCGTGGTTCCAGGACTACCAGCACTCCAGAGTTTAGGCATTTCCCAGTTTTGTTCTTAATCCCGGACCATTAGTGTGTCTTGAGGACTGAGTTGTGAACCACTGACGTGGATTGATAGAATCTCCACTAGAACTTGACTGGCAATAGATTGTCCTACTGTAACCAGGATATGTCCCCACCCTTCTAATGACATCCACCTCTGTCACCGGTAAACTACCACCATCTCCATAGACAACAAGTGTCTTTTAAACAAAACAAAAATAAAACAAGTAACATTTTCCCTTGGGGAACATATAAAAATATGTACAATCTTTGTAAATGTATTCGCATCAGGTTTTAGCTGATTTTAAAATATAACCTTCAGTCTAATCTTTTACTTCTTCTTTCATAGAAATGCTTGCGTTACTCCAAACAGTTTACACAAATGGGCAATGTTACAGAAACAACCAGGTAAGTGTTCCAAAGTAATTTTTATTTGAAAAAGTATCCTCTTATTCCTTAACAATGGGAGTGTCTGTTTCAAACATTTTGTATGAATCACAATTTGCATGTATGTTAATCCTGTGTAATAGTAAACGTTTGCTCGTAGATTGCCATGTTTGTTTATGCGGTGTCTGTAGATTGTCCTTTCTAAACCCTCCTTATTTTTGAGGCAGGTTTGAGAAAATGGCTGAGGACTGCAAGAAAAACTGTTCCATTTTGCAGCTGTCACAAGCTCAGGGCTTAGACCCTCCACCTTATCACTTTGAAGACAAAACTTTGAAGATTGTCAGGTAATAAAATTGTTTAAAGTGACACTGTTGGTAATAGAAAAATTCCATAAATTACCTTCAGATCGCTATTCATTTCATCTTCGTAAACTGTACTAAGTTTAGATGGGTTTACCAGTTACAATCTGCCAGTTTAGAGGCATGAAGGCAGCCATCTTTGAATAGTATCACAATTTACAAACCTTCATTAACCGTTACTGCGATAAATATACTGTTTTGTCAACATCCAATCAGAGTTTGTGATTTGAAATGTAGCTCCCAGCATCCCACTGTGCATGGAATAGGGAATGGTTCAATGAGCTATGTGATGATGCTCTGCCCAATGCTTGTAGGAAATATTTAATAAGTAGGTTGACATTTGACTTGAGATCTGAAAGTTGCTGAAGAGCAGGTCATGCAGTAGTCTGCAGAAGAATCTTTTCATTTCATGGTCTAGGCACACGATGCCGGTTTATCTTTATTTTGTTTGCACTTCTGCTTTCCTCAGGGTTTTCTCTGAGCTGAGTAGCACAGAAATGCTTCTTATAGTCGTCCGAGGAATTAACCTGCCGGCTCCGTCAGGTGAGGAGTTTTCTATGACTTTTACCTTCAAACCTGTGTCTGAAATGGAGTCGCCATGTTGGTTCATTTTGTGATTCTCTTTCGTTGACAGGCACAGCACCCAATGATTTAAACGCGTTTGTTAAATTTGAATTCCCTTACCCAAGCACGGTAAGAAATATTTCTGAGAGAGTGCGTGTAATGTAAAGAACGTATTGCGTCTATACATAGAGCGAGATTGATTCACAAGTCACTGTTTGTTTTCCAGGAGCAGCCTCAGAAGAATAAAACCTCAGTTATTAAAAACACCAATTCTCCTGGTACGTTGCGTTCTTAGTGTGTGTTTTAGCAACTCAATATTGCAGCCTGACGACATCATTCACCTTCTCCAGAAATAGACATTTTCAGCATCACGGGACTCATGTTGTCATCATCCAGATATGCAGACACATTGTGTTATGTTAATTACTTTAGAAAAAAAAATCACCCCAAACTGTGTGTTTTAAAAAAAGAAAATTGGGAAGTAGAGGGTTTTTAAAAAATATTTTATTGAGGGCGTTGCCTTGTTTATTGGGATTGGGGGGGGGTGTTCCCTTTAACTCTAACGTATGATACTGAAATATCTCTTTAGAGGTATAGAAGTATAGGCTTAACAGAGAAAAATATAAGTTTAATAAATATTTTGGAAGGGGCTTGATTTTTATTCAAATCAGTTTTTAGCAGAGCTCCCACTTTTCTGTGTTGAAGGGTTAATATGCCCTATATCGCTTGGTATAATCCTTTTTTTTTATTTTATTTATTTTTTTGTTTGACCATGTTTTTCTATATGATTTGTATAAATTAAATTGTGTTTCTCTCTCATTCTATTTTTTGGGGGCAGAGTATGAACAGTCTTTTAAATTAAACATCAACCGTAACCACAGAGGCTTTAAGCGAGTCGTTCAGACCAAAGGCGTGAAGTTTGAAATCTTTAACAAAGGGTGAGGCTCCTCTCCTGTATCTGTTTTTTCTGTGGCCGCCATACTATGCCCCGGCAGATGACCATGTGCACCAGATCACAGCTGGTATACAGTTTTTGAGTATTGGGTACAAAATAACTACCCAATTTTTCATAGTTATTCTGTATCAAGGGATTTATTTATATGTGTGATGTGTGTTGTTGGGTATACATTAGGCACCATAACTGCTAAAATGAATTGACACTGAATGGAGGGACAGTGCCAGGAGCCCTCAGGCACTATAAGCAATTCAATGAGATTAAATTGTTATAGTGCCTACATTGTCCCTTTTCAAATAACCTCTAGCAGGAGTACAGACGCAACTAAATGAATGGGAAATGCAACCTCTACCATGGTTTTATGTAAATTACTAAGCTGCCATTAGCTGCTGGGCTGCCTTAGATCATTATCCATCCGGTACAGAGTAAATTAATGAGTGAGCGTGTGTCCACCTACACCACCTGCTTTTACAAAGGATTTGCAGATGAATGTATGGTTTGCCTTATTTATAGCACAAAGTCCTGAATTGTACAGAGTTGAAATCCAACTGATAAATTTGCCTAAATAGCGACCATTTACATTTCCGTTAGCTGCAATTATGAGTTTATCAAAGTAAATGCCTGCGCACTTGCTAGATTTGTGAGCATACTTTTATTCAAAGCAACATTTAAAGAAGATCAATGAAAGCACTTCCTGTTCAATTTAGGACAGGAGGCGCGCTCTGAAAGAGGAGGCAGAAATGGCATGAGACGTGATGGTGTCATATTCTCGGCCGTGTAAGTGCTGAGGCACAATGCCTAAACAACCAAAATAACACTGCTTTGCTCCCCCCAACGGGAGACTAAGTGATATTGTGCAGGAGATGTGACTAAAAATTAAAAAGTCCATAATGCGGACAGTCACTCCGATAGAAGTTTCTCACATTACAACACATTCTGGAACCCAAACCGCTGTTGCCAATGGCAATACTATATATAAAAGTCCCCTCTCATGGCGCAAATGCTGAATCCCACTTTCTATGTTTGTGCTTGTTAAAGGCTCAGTAGCAGTGCCGAAATGTTGCTTTGACTAATAGACTGCGCAATAATACAACTCCTAGTGATGTGCTGTATCCGGGTCTCGCCCAAACTGCCTGGCTGCACCTGAATGTTCTGGATTGTAAAGTGTGTGCAATCTCTTTGATGCAATTCTGAGTTTAGTAAATAAGACCTTCATGTTGTAATCTCATATCAGTAGTAAAAAAAACTCATATTGTTGGAGGTCTCTGCTTAAACTAATTGCCGTTTTTGTCTTCTAATCATATTACACGATGAGACCCGTTGAGTTAATAGAGAAGGGTCTGCACACAGTAGACTCCTGGTGCATGTTTACATAAAAACAAAGAATGTGAGAACTCTTATGTTGACACAAACCTATTGTACAAAATGCAAATAATGTTCTACAAACCTCTCTGTTATTTAAATCCTCTGCCTGTTAGTTTTACACTGCGTCTCTCCGTTTTCACCACAGGGTTTTTTTGCTGAAGAGTGATAAACAGATTGGCACGGCAAATGTAAAACTGGACAAGTTAGAATCTCAGTGTGAAATCCGGGAAATCGTGGAGGTAAAATCTAGCCTAGACTAAAACACGCATTACACCAGTGATGGCTAACCTTGACACCATAAATTGTTTTTGGACGACATTCCCCATGATGCTGAGCTAGCTTTTAGACTCTAAAAGCTGAGCATCATGGGAAATGTGGTCCAGAAACAATTTATGGTGTCAAGGTTAGCCATCACTGCCCTACATTTCTCCTTGTTAAAGTTATAGCTGTTCATTTAAAGTGAGAACGGCTCCTAAAACAATCAATATATAATTTATCCTAAAGATTAACCTCAGTTCCATCTTTTTGTGTTCTAATCTGAATTGGAGATCACTGCATGTGCTGTCCATCCATTCCATAAATATGACATTCTGTTCCAGGAATAGAGTGCTTAATCAAACAGTGTTGGAGATTCCTCATATTGTATTACAATATGTTTTGGCTTAGGTTTTTGATGGCCGAAAACAGACTGGTGGAAAACTAGAAGTTAAAGTCCGGCTGAGAGAGCCCCTCAACGGTCAGGACCTTCAGACAGTGACAGAAAAGTGGCTGGTACTGGGTCAGATTCCTCGGAAGGTAGTTATTGTTTTGCATTATGTGTGTTCTCCACTCATAGATCTAAAACAGACGTTTTAGTGAGCTGCAGTACAAGCCCAGCTTGGACAAAAAAAACCACTTTTATATTCTACAATTTAAAAAAAAAAAGTTTTATGGACCATATCTGTAAGATCTGCTTGCTTTTATTTCAGAATCTGCGTCTGTGATTTAGGATTTCCTTGCCATTTAATGGCCATTTGCCCCTTAAACATTTATTTCCTATTGTTTTCGTTTTCACATTAAATCAAAGATGAATAGGGCATGATCATAATTAAAATTAAATTTGGTGTGTTCAATACCATATTTAAATAATGAAAGTTCACTATGACAAGTGTGTTTATATATTTTTTTTTTATAGTATAATTTCTGATGGCAAATGGTGTAGGTTGGGCTTACTGAAAGAAACAAACCCCACTACGTCTTTATTCTGCTTTCCCCGTTTGTAGTGTAACCAAGAACAGGAAGGAAATATTAAAGAGAAAGCAACGCAGTAACTGAAAGTACTAACAGAAACGTCACAGGCAATGTAATTCACATGATTATAAACTACAAGATGGTGGCAGCCGATGAAGAAGCCATTATGTAGAGAAAGTCCATGCACCTAGCCATGGTGTCCAAGTCTCCCAACACGGAGATTCCAACAGTAGAATTTTTAAAGATGGCTTAATAACTAACAAAGTTACCTATGGGTTGTGCTGTTCAAAAAGAAAAAGAAAATTATATATATATATATATATATATATATTTTTTTTTTTTTTTCTTTCCTTTCTTGATGTGTCATATGGCACACTGTGAGGGCACAGGATGCTATAAAAAGGATTCCCAAACACACGTTCCTCTTATTAGATGCTCATTTGTGCTTAGAGCATTATGGGGAGAGGTCGGCCTGCAGGCAGGGTAGTGTTATGGGCACTCCTGCCCCCACTGAACAGGGGTGAGCGAATAGAGAGCTTTCATTATGACTAACACGGCAGTTCAAATTCTGTCAGGACAGATTCCCTTTAAATACCTCTTTAAGCAGCCAGTATAATTTATCATAATGATAAAGATTACTTTAGGAAATGATAAATACATCCTCTCCAGTCCCGTGGTGGTTGTGGGTGTAATACCAATATATCCATGCCCTACCCTACATTATTGACTCTGCCTAGGGTCATTTCCCGATGCAGACTGCATCTCTCCCATTGCTACAACAATATTAATTCAAGGTGACAGCTGACATTCATACTCTTACAAAGTGTGACATGCACTCAGCAGAAGAATAGCACAGCTGAAGTTGTGGCAGAACAGGAGAACCTCTGGTCGAAGGGTTCTCCTGTCCTCTTGTCACTCAAGTTTTGGCATGTAAGTGTATTCTAAGCCTTGAGGAATAATTGAGGACCTTATTTGTTTGTTATTGTGAGACATATATTTGCTAACGATTCTCCTAGCACAAACTAAAAATAAAATGTTGGTCCCTGTAAGGTTATGGACAACTATGTGCCCCATTACACAAAAACTTTAAAACTGCCCTGCAGCCCACCATTCTAAGTTCCCTTGTGTAAAGTGTTTAGTTTCCACACATCCTTTGTAGATACATATACAGCGATGCAGACATTTCTATGTATTTCCCCCACTCACAAACCTGTGTCTAGTTAACTACACTTATGCAATCATTTATTTAACATAAAATCTGTTACCAACATGCATATGGCAGATGTTTTCTGAACTATGGTGATTTGTAGGTAGTGCTTTATCAGTAAAACAGATTGCAGCAGCACTTAGTGTCCTGGACCATGTCATCATGTTGTGATGCTTGGGGGCGGGGGGTGCCTATGCTTTGCCAATAGACCACAAACTAACCTAATTTGCAGGGTACATGTTCTGGCTGTGCCAGGACAGGAAGGAATGCAGTGTAAGGTGGAAAAACAAACATTTAGCAATTTAGAAATGGCAAAAAAAAATCAAAAACAAACACCTCACATTTTGACAAGCTGCTTTACATTTTCTACCATCTCCCTCCATGACTGTAATGTTGGGTGAGTGATAAATTCTAGATTTACAAGACAGCAGCTGTTATGGGATTTCCCCATGGAGATTATACACAATGTACTAATAATTCTTCAAACCTGACACAGGTGTACTTACCTCAAGCATAAGTGACATTTCAGCTGTTTCTTACACATGTCATTTTCTCCCCCTTGTTAACAGTAAGGAAAGCACTAGGAGTGGAAGGCAGCCTAGAGATGGAGACGTTGCCTTTTAAAATAAACTTCTCATGCGCCAACAGTATGATCTTCCGGTCAGGAAGGAAATCGGAGGGGTTGCATACCAAAGACTCATTAGTATCTCCTATAGCAAAGCAGCACGCCAGAAAATGCATCAGCCGCAGAGAGACTAAATGACTTAACTTTACATAGCAATGCAGAATGTTTGCAACTCCCAGACTGCACTGACCGCAAGACCTTATTAACCATACAACCGCAGAGCTTTGTGGCACCAGGATGGCATTGTGCCCACACTGGCTTCTTGTGTTGAATGTAAACTGAAACCAACGTTACGGAGACTCATGCACAAATCCGATGAGGATTCTGAATGTCTTGCAGTACAACATACTGCTCTAATAACTGTCAGATGGGCAAAGTCCCGGATCTCCGGCCCCTTGGAAAAGAAGGGGGCTAACAGATGAAGGTACGATACTTTGCATAACACGGTGCCAGAGAAATCTGACGATTGTGAATGTGCTGCTGTACCAGGTGCTGAAATCTGCAAATATATCATTTTACAATTAACATTATCACTAACTCCATGTTAACTGCACACACCAAATGTCCTCAGCTGACAGACGGGATGGAGGTCTAATTTATAAACGGGATACAAGTTTTACACTGGCTGCTTCAAATTAAAGTGTTTTTTTGTTTTTATCCCAGTCAGACCTAGACCCACATTAGTTTCCTAAACAATCCTCTTCTCCTTGATAAGTTCATGAAAAGTGCTCCCTGCAGTATGTGGCATTAATATTCTGCAAGAAATTGCCATTCTGAATTGAGTTTTTTTTCTCCCTTCCTACAGCATACAAATGCTACATACAGGGTACCACTTTCCATGTGCTGGCCACAAGTACCAAGAAGCAGTAGATATGCTCAGGACAACATGGTAAATGTGGCCACCCCAACTTCAAACCACTCGAAAGAATCATTTTCAGAGTAGGGTTTAACAGGTCCACAATTGCCCCAGCGCATAAGATGGTAAAACTCACTTTATTACTCAGAGAGGTGCTTTTCAACCTGTCAGGGAAAGGTTTAACTCTTCAAGTGCCATGGAGACATGCTTACCTACGGCTATGGGCGGAATAGCCTGTTTAAATGAGCATAAATGCAAATTCTGCTCTAAGCCCTAATATTACTTTATGAAGTGGAGAAAAATTTCTAATTAAGCCAATATATATATGCCAAAATGGCTGTTCGGCTACCCTGTAAATATACCTTAAAAAACATGACACTCCCTGGCACTCTAGGGTTTATAGACGTTTGGAAGTGGCAGAATTCAGAAAGTCTCCCCACTTTCCCTGTAAGTGCCTTTTAAAGAAATCATTCCGTCAGCTGCCGGTCACAAAGGTTTTATCTGGTAAGTCCTCTTGCTCTAGCGCAGTCCGCTTTGCGTGCCTTTTTATTTTACTTTGAGGGGCAGGAACTCAAAGTTTTAAACAAGCTGTAAACGAAGGAGGGGGAAAATAGAATAACAGTTGCAGATACATTGGATCTCCTTTAGCAGGAGCAGATCCTGCCTTTGTAGTCAATGCATTGCAGACTGGTGTATAGTGGCTGCAGCAAAGTCATTCATTACCTTTTATTTATTTCTGCATCGTTGTAAGAAAGTAGCCTGTGCCACGTGTGAATCATTGTTCAGACTGTTAGAAAAAGCCATTTTTATTTATTACACATCTTGCACTTTGTTCGTTAATGGAACTGTTTTATGTATATGGTATTAAATTTAAATGGTGAATCAATTTGTGTGTGTTTTGTTTTTAGTCTAATAATAAAATATATACCATCGCGCAGGAGCTTCTGGCTCTGGCAATTTGTCAAACCATTCGCATGAGTTTTACTACTTTGGGATAATGGCACTCCAGTGGACATTAAGAATTATTGTGCATGGACTGTTTCATTAACAGCCAAACAAACAATGCTTTGTATGGACACTAAATTATTCATATGGGGGGTGGTGGTGGTGGTGTGTGTATGTATGTATGTATGTATGTATGTATGTATGTATGTATGTATATATATATATATATATATATATATATATGTATATATATATATATATATATATATATATATATATATATATATATATATATATATATATATATATATATATATATATATATATATATATATATTCAAATTTAATGGACAAGCAAATATAGCAGTGATAAGCCCTTAATTAAAAAGACATCCTGTCCCATCCAGGGAGAGACCAGAAAACCGGGCCCCAGCTCTCTACCTTGCACAATAACCACTAATATAAACTGTGGTGGTTACTGTAGGCTAGAATTACCAGATTGTCTAAAATGTGAACTTCCTCATTTTAATTCTCTGCCGTTGACAGTTCAGTGAAGCAATCCAACAAGTAGAACATTTGCGTACATGGAATTATTTTTACTTACCTGCACAAGGTGTCCTCAGCCAGGATGTACTTGAGACTCTTTTTATTGGCAGTGTAGGAAATACAATGTTGTTGCATTACAAAATAAAATATTTTTATTAAAAGGAAAATACATTTTATATTCCAAACCAAAAAAAGTCAGGTTACATAATGATATCATAACGCAAGCAATCCATTCTCCTTTGCATTAGAATACGTGAGGTATAGTAAAGACCTTGGTTATTCCAGTGTGGCAGGACTGAATGCCATGCATTAGATCACATGCGGCTATTTTCTCGAACAGCACAAAGACTGTGCGAGACAATGCTGTGTGTTCACACACGTGATATTAGGAAAAAAAAATAAACAAACATACAGTAAGCATTTCTCCTTATCCATGTTTTAGAAATGGCACTGCATGTTAAAACAAATGAGCCCTAGACTATTACTATACAAATATGTCAATGTTTGCTATACAGTAACAGTGATGTTTGCATATGGTAATAACATGCAACAAGCATAGTCTGTTAAGCTAAGGCATAGATTGCTATATGCTGACACTTCCTGCACATGGACATTACTCCAGCCATGATATAAACTGGGGTATCTCACCCATCGCTCCAAGTAGATAACACTTTGTGACTAGCACAGAATTATGGGAAATGGAGGACTTGATATTTACTTTGTTGCCTCAGCCACTCCTCCATTTTGAGATTAAATTTATCCTTTAAGTGACAGTAATACTGTAATTGTGAATTTTTTTTAAATTTTTTTTTTTTTTAAACTTGCTGGGATTAATAATTTACACGTTAAACGATATGTACAAGTTAAATGACCTATTTTTCATTTTTATTTTTCCAGAACAACTAGCAGACAAGGAGCAACAATTTAACTTGCTGCATTTTAATTGTCTGGGTTCCTATAGGCTGAAAACAAGCCATTTAGGCTAGATTGCGATTGGCTCGGTTATATTGTATTCCTCCAATTATTTTACGGATTAACTGCTCACTCTAAAATCTAAGACTTACAGGGGCAGTCTAATTTCTAAGTGAAGTAGTTATGGTGCCAAAAGGCTATGGGTGCTGTCCGTCCAAATCGTTTTTCTGGCTAATCATGGCAGCATAACTTATGGGTAGCTCCGCCTGCCCCTTTCTGGGTTTTTAATCAAATAGTTCCCAAACAATTTGACAAAAAAAAATAAAGCATGAGGGTGGATCAGCACCGATTAGACTACTGGCAGCATTACTACTAGAATTGATCTATAGGTGTATGTTACAGTGCCAATTATATGCACTAAAATGCGTACAAACCGTACTTTAACTTGGCATTTGACTTAATTAAAAAAGTCATTCGTATTAAGGCATTACTAATTATTTAAATCCTACTCTAATGGAGGTGTAGGTAGCAAGTAGCCATTACTGGTACATCATGTTCCTGCATAGCGCCTGATCAGTAAGAATTGCATTACATTTTTGCGCTCTGTTTGGCACTGACCTCTGCATAAACGAAATTAATCTTCATGGAAATGACAGACTAACACGCAGATAAGATACGAAGGGCCTGGAGGATCAAAAGTAGGACAGGACAAATGGTAAAATCAATGAACAAACCTAAGACAGTTTCACTTCCAATTCCTCATTAAACCCTTTAGGACACAACGTGTGGAATAAAAGGGAATCGTGACGGAATATTTCCATCATGTGTCCTTAATGGGTTAAACTGGATGGAGGGTTTGTAAACAAAGAGCCAGGTAGCTCTGTCTGTCAAGGAAGATGTGAAACCATCATAGAACTTCAATGAATGTTTTATTCCCAAGTTCTCAGGAGAGCCATGGATTGAAACACACACATTACACAGAGAAAAAACAGGATTCAGGACACACAAGACAGATGGCATGTTTAATTGTCCAAACAGACATCAAAATTACAAAGTCATGTAGGAAATATTTATACGGGGGTCATAATGTCTGAGGATACAAATCATGGTCTGTATTTATACACCAGTTCAATATCTGTAAACCAGAGATGGAGCATGCTCTGGTACTGGGCGAACCTGGATCTCAGTTCAGTTATATTGGACAGATCCATTCCTTCTTATTGAGACAAAATCGATTATTCTAGGAATCGGCTCAGAGTATCAAATAATTACAGATGTTCGCAGGGCACTGGTGGGTTGGATAAACAGCATTCTAGTTCTGAGCACCAGGCCCATTTTCCCCAGTTATTCAAAAACTCAGTTCTCACCTCAAACCCGGCGAGCTTATTCCCATACTAGTCCATATTTTGCGTTAAAACAAATATCTGCATTAAGTTAACTAGTAGGATATGGAACGCCACCCCACCACCGGAACCATCTATACTGCTTTGATCATGTAGTGGCATTCATTGCTAAATGATTTTCTTTAATACTAAAATTCCAAATTACAAGCATGAACTTCGAAATAATATGAACAGGATACTACGCAAAAACATTGACTGTAAGGTCACAGTGCAGCATATGTACTGAAATAACAGCCCCCAGAAGCCCCATTGAAAAATTGGCAGAGACGAGTGAGACTCCATGGAAGGAGCATCTCATAAAATCTCAATGGCTAAGCACCGCCATTTCTTCGATAATGTTATGAACTGCGTTACACTTGTTGCTGATTGGACATTGGATTAAATCGAAGCTAAGGGTGCATTACACAGGAAAACTAAAGGGTTACTCCAAGCACCATGACACTTCAGTATTTTGAAACTGTCATGGTGCCTGGAGTCTGTAGGGCACCTCCGGCGGTGTCATCAGCCAGACTAGTGTCAGTTCTGTGCCATTTTCGATGCACAGAATGACAGTCATAGTCTGGTAGCAGTCAGCTATCCCGTGATTTCCAGCGAGCATTGAAATCAGGTAAGTGGTGCAAACTGTTGCTAAACATTTTTCCCTATTCATGAGAACTTGGTTAGAATACAACTGACATTATAAACACTAGTGGCTATGGAGTAACCCTTTAACAGTGCCAATTAAAAAGGGCTATTTACCAAAGTGAACATTCAAGTTAAATGCACAGAGATTTCCAATTTAAGGGGACAATAGCTGAACTGGAAAATATGTCAGCAATAATTTCAGCTCAGCTACTTTGGCCTTAAATTTAAATTCACTTAAAATTCACCTTGAATTCTCACTTCAGAAGATAAAACCCTGTTGGACAGATTTTGCTTTGCTACAGAACTGGCATTCATATATAACGGGCAGTATTGTCCTAAGTGGTTTTATAACTTTGGCCCTGGAATTCTCTTTAAGCCTAACCCCCATTCCTCTAATAGTTTGGAGATGAATGGCATCAATTAAACGTGAGGTATATATTATATAAACTAATTACAAAGAATCATTTTCAGAAGGGAATTCATAAATGAAATATTTTTGTATTTTAATGGTTTTCATATGTATCAAACACAGAGAGGCTCAGAGTTTGCCTCACGCATTGCCTCAACAGAAGGAACTGCTTATAAAAAGGCAATATATGAACTATTTTAATTTTCAGGGACTTCAATGTACAAATTGCAAATCCTAGCAGTAGTTTTATTTAACCAAAATGCTAAACATATGGGTGTAGTTGCTCTGAACAGTATGTGCAGATTTTTATCATGACTTCTTTGTTGGAAGGGGGAATTTTGCTTGAAACGCTGCACTTACAGAGTTTAACCCCTTTTATGCCAGAGGTATAACCCCATCTCTGGTAACATCACTGGGGTGCCGTTAGCCAGCTCGGAACAAGAGTTCTGGGCTGATTAATGTCAATTCTGTGAATGGGGACTGGATTAGCATCCGGCTTCTGTAGATCCTGGATGTATGTCACCAGAGCAGGAATGACCCTCGGCGCATATCCATGTAAGATTGCAAAACAGTTTGCCCCATCACCAGGAAATGGGGCCACAGTACTCCGGGCATCATAATCACTACAGCAAGACACCGTGATTGTGATGCTTAGAGTAACCCTTTTTTTTAAAAAGGGAACTTTCAAAATGCTACTGTATATATGATTCACCTGCCAGGCTCTGCTGTGTTCTACACATTACAAATATCTAGCACAACAGAAACTGCTGGCTTTATATAAAGAAATATTAGTTTGAAGGAAGTAAAAAATAAATACAAAATAACTGTATAGTGCTTACATTTAACTACAATGTATCACCAAATTGTATACTAGGTATCGCTTACAATACAATGCTCCATAAAACCTATAGGGATTGTGTATTCAAACAAATGGAAATTAACGATACTCTGAGTGCTGTATAAAAAAAACAAAGAAAAACAAACTATAGTGTAGTTTAAAGCTGCTTCAGTAAATGTGGATTTCATTCAGTCCCTCAGTCCAGAGTGGGGTGCGCTGTAAATTTGCAGATCCCTCTCTACCAACCAAATTCAGTAACACAAAAAGACATAAAATCCCACAACTGCAATGAAGAGGCATATTTGGAAACTGGATTTTTTGTTTATATAATAAATAACTTAAATTAAAAAAAAATGCTGAATAGTTTATGTTAAGCTTTAAATATTCTACAAAGAGTTCATGATATTTTGTATAGCGTTAAGTTTTGTCTCTCACACAGAAACCTGTCTGAGCACACGGTAACTAGAAATTCGGCGACACAGATCTGGTTGGGTTTTTGACATTTACCAGCAGCTAGAATAGCTCTGTACAGCTCTTTAAGGAGCAATGTCTAGTGAAATTTGATGTTGTGGCATGGGATTCTTACAGACAAACAGTGTGTAAACAATAAACCCTTTACCTTCCAGACAGAGCACGAAAGATTATTACTTCACTCTGAAAACAAGTGTTAGACAACACAATGTACACAATTGTGATTATTTTCCAGATCTCCATGGCTCGACAAACAGATGCAGTTTATCTCCTTGCTTGCAGACTAAATAAGCTCACAACGATTCCATGAGACAGACGTGTTAATGCAAATCTTGTGCGCTTCAGAAAATGTAGAAAAATAATATTGCTGCTCCTGAAGAGAGAGAAGCCAGCCCGAGTGGCAGCGGTGGGAAACATGCATTGGGGGCAAGGTAGTGGATTTTGTTACTCCAGTCTCTAACTGCACTAATTGGGCTGTGATGCCATGCACTGTTGCGGGCGTTGCAAATCAAACCGTAGGAGGCGGCTTAGGCTGGTCTCCACAATGTAAACTTGAGTAAAAAAAAACAAAACAAGGCAAGCAGGAGTTTGCAGCAATGGTTCGAATGAGGTCAGAGTGAAATTCCTGATTGTATTTTGATTTAGGGTAATTCTTTGTTTCGTGCCGACAATGAGGGTCTTTCTGCCCATTTTTGAGCCAGTGAGTAGGAAAGATTGCGGCTCTGCATACACTTTGCTGGCATCAGCTCAGACTTCGCCCCTGACAATGCATAGAAGGTTTAAAGAGTTTCCAGTGACCGCTCTGGGCACCCTGACCTAATACTAGTGTTAGCAAAAAGAAAAAAACGATGAATCCTCTGTGATTAAAGTGCAATTGATCGGATCAGTGGCAGTTTGTGAAGAGACGCCCATGTCTTTCCTATGAGATGTTCTCGAGGAGATAAAAGATTAGTTCCATCGTGACAGGTCCCTCACTAAGCTGACACGTGTCTCCATGGATCACTGGCACCAAGGCACTGTCCAAGTCATTGGTGTATCTGGCAGGCAGGGGCTGCCCATTGCTTCCTGCCTGGTAGCCAACCTGTCAATTAGAACATATAGCAGAGTTTAATGTCTGGGAATAGATACAAAGTATATACAGTGCTGGCAATATAACTTCTTCAAACAGGAAGTACTGGCCTTCTTCCCCATCAAACATGGCAGCATTTACTTATGTTTTAGCTCCTCCCCTCATAGCAAAAAGGAAGGAAATAGAACTCTGAAATTGGTATAAACAGATCCCTCCTCCCCATCAGCCGGTCTATTTTTCCTGAACTTCAAGACTGCTTAAGCAGGCCTACATTTTTATTTTATGCTTTTTACAGGCCTTGATTTCTGTTACCTGTGCATTTTAGTACATATCCACTTTCATAGAGTGGAAGGTAAAATATTGTTTTGGATCTTCTTGTGTCTCTAAATCAGCATACAAGACCAATGTAGCCTCTCTGTATGAGCGGGAAAGCCCTCAGTATATGTGACTAATATCTCTGTATTAAGATACACCCTTAATATTATTATTATTATGTTATTTATATAGCGCCATCAAATTCCGCAGCGCTTTACAGTGGGTGGACGAACAGACATGTAGTTGTAACCAGACAAGTTGGACACACAGGAACAGAGGGGTTGAGGGCCCTGCTCAATGAGCTTACATGCTAGAGGTAGTGGGGTAAAGTGACACAAAAAGGTAAGGATAGTATTCAGGAGCTATTAACAGTTTAATTGATACGCTTTTATGAAGTGAGTTTTTAACGATTTTTTTGAAGAAGTGGAGACTGGGTGAGCATCTAACGGAGGAGGGAAGCGAGTTCCACAGGAACGGTGCAGCCCTCGAGAAATCTTGAAGGCGAGCATCAGAGGTGGGAGTATGGACAGAAGATAGACGTAAGTCTTCAGCAGATCATAAGGGCCTATACCGGACATACTTGTTTATAAGGGAGAATAGATAGATGGGAGCAGCATTATGTAGCGATTTGAAAGCAAGAACCAGAATTTTAAATTGAGCTCTATATTTTATAGGAAGCCAATGTAGGGACTGACAGAACGGTGAGGCATGGGAGGTGCGGGCGGACAGGAAGATGAGCCTCGCCGCTGCATTCATTATGGACTGTAAGAGTGTGGTTATGAGGGTATTGAAGTAATTAACTTTTGCAGAGGAATGAGCCAAGCTGTATGAGCTCAGCATATATTTATAGTGGAGAAAGTCAGATGCACAGTGAGACTTTCTCCAACAGCGTTCAGCAGTTCTGGAGCATTTTTGGAGGTATCGAGTGAGCTTGGTGTGCCAGGGTTGTTGTTGTTGGGGACGCCTGCGGCGTTTAAATGTACAAGGTGCCATGATGTCTAGTTCAGAGGAGAGGGTGGAATTGTAGAAGGAGGTTGCAGAACTAAGTGAGGTTTTATATAGGTAAAAGGAGAGTTTGGAGATTAGTGGAGAAATGCTCTAGGTCAAGACATTGGAGGTTTCTGTGAGAGTGATGTTCAGATGGTGGTTTTAATTGGGTCTTAGGTATGCCAATGTCAAAAGTCAGGAGTGGGTTTAAATAGGCGGACATTGTGAACTTCAAAAGAAGAAAAGGATAGGACAGGGGGAGTTATGATTGGTTGAAAGGTACATTGAGGGGAGAGAAGGATGCCTACGCCACCTCCTTTACAGTTGAGTCTGGGAGTGTGAGAGAATTGTAGCCCACCAAAACATAAAGAGGCAGGAGTAGCGCTATCAGAGGGGGACAGCCAGGTCTGTGTAAGTGCAAGCAGTGTGAGTGAGTTTGAGATGAAAAAGTCGTGTATGGTTGTTGATTTTACATTACTGCAGATGGAGCGGGCATTCCAGAGTGCACAATGAATTTTGGTAAGTGAGGGTAAAGGGCAGGGTATTGTGATGAGGTTTGTGGGGTTTCTGGTTGTCTTAGTGTGTGTAGAGAAGGTGAAGGGCCCTGGATTGGGAGAGACATCACCAGCTGCTAGAAGTAGGAGGAGAGAACGTGACAGGAGGTGTGAATGGGTTTTGTATGCATGGGGTCTAGGATGAGATCGATTGTGGGTCGGTGTATATGAGGTGCTGTTAAAACAAATCCTCAGTATATGTGATTTGTATATTCTGTGTGCAAGATGGTGGTAATTTACAACCCCAATATATGCACGGCTCTAGTTTATTTAGTATATGCAACTTGTAGAAGATCTATGTATGAGCTGAAAAGAAATATAGCCCAGTTTCACCAGAAAATGAACTATTACTGGGTAAGTACCTAATAAAACTGTGGCGTTTCTCCTTCTGTTTTCTATCTAAATGAAGATAAGAGAAACATGTTGCTTTATATCTTTGTATTCGAGTTCTCCTACCACACGTGTGTTTCAGTATAAGCAATGAACCACTGGAGATTGATTGTAGGAGAGCTGGTAATGTTCAGTAGCGGGATGTGGTGAGTTCTTCGTGCGCACATGCATTTACATGAGAAATGTTGCTACTGCCAGGTACCATCTCCTCATTGCTCATGATAATGATTGTGATGTTTTAAGTGGGACATTTTTTATCTTGGTATAGCTTGCTGATTGCAGGTGTACCGTTTGGGCTATTTATTGGCTCCCACGAGCATTTTACTCTCTGAAGCAATTACCTGTCTGTTTTCATTGGTGTGATTGACTTTGTCAAGGGAAATCTGACTGATTTAGATGATTTGAAAACTAGCTATTTGTTTACCAAGTCACAGCTGTTTATTAACAATCATTAATTACTGCAAGGTTGTACTCTGCAAATATACTATTCCTGCTCAGATTTATCATTTCAGACTCTGTGCCGTAGAGTTGGTTTAGAAATTCCTGTAGAAGCGAGTAAAGCATAATCTGTACAACTGAGAGAATATGCTATTTGCTATAGATATATATATATAGAGAGAGAGAGAGAGATTATTATTACTGGAATTTATATAGCGCCAGCATATTCTGTAGCGCTTTACAATATTATCAAAGGGGGGGATTTAACAATAAATTAGACAATTACAAAAACTTACAGGAACGATAGGTTGAAGAGGGCCCTGCTCAAACAAACTTACAGTCTATAGGAGGTGGGTATAAAACGCCGTAGGACAGGAGGTAGCAATTGAACAAGGTGGACTGAAGCAGGGCTGTAGGAGAGAGTAGAGTGCTGCCCTTTAGGAGACAGCAAGAGACAGGTATGTGAGGTAGAGGTTACTCTGGGAATCCCTAAGCTTTCCTAAAGAGATGGACTTCTTAAATGATTGAAGACTAGGGGAGAGTCTGATGGCGGTAGGCAGGCTGTTCCATAGGAAGGGAGCCGCCTGCGATAAGTCCTGCAAGCGTGAGTTGGCCGTACGGGTGCGAGCAGCGGACAGGAGAAGGTCATGGGCAGAGCGGAGAGACCAAGAAGGGGCATACCTATGGATCTGTGAGGAGCTAATGTAAGGACTGACAGAGTGGAGAGGTGTGAGAGGAGAGGAAAATCAGTCTAGCTGCAGCAATCAATACAGACTGTAGGGGGGGCAATATGGTTTTTGGGAAGACCAATTAGGAGGGGGTTACAATAATCCATGCTAGAGATTACTAGAGCATTGGCAAGGTCCTTAGTAGCATCTTGTGAAAGAAAGGGGCGGATGCGGGCTATGTTTATAAGGTGGAATCTACAGGATATGGAAAGAGACTGGATGTGAGGCTCAGATTTGAGGCCAGAATCAAGTATGACGCCAAGACAGCGCGCTTGCAAGCATGGGCTGATGTGGGTACCACCAACTTGAAGGGAGAGCAAGAGAGAAGTATCATTATATGTCCGGAATGGAATGCTCTTGGTTCTTAAGGGGTTAAGTATCAGAATTTCCCAGAGATTCCCCTTTTTTAATTTTCTCAGGG
The DNA here is from genome assembly GCA_933207985.1 of Pelobates cultripes. Lineage (NCBI taxonomy): Eukaryota > Metazoa > Chordata > Amphibia > Anura > Pelobatidae > Pelobates > Pelobates cultripes. Next base: position 20,803,941 of record OW240919.1, on the reverse strand, counting down.
GGAACATTATATATTTACTGCAATAAAGTTCAGACTCATATACTCCATGTAATATTGATGCTGTATATTGTAAGTATTTTAATTGCCAGTCCAATGTCTCTTCAGTCCCCAGGCCCTTTTATTCTTTCATGCATTATTTAATTCGATAAGGAAATAAACAATAAAATAGTGGCTAAAAAATTAGAGTGGTGCAGGTGAATCATCTTTGGACCAATCACTGAAAATAATTCAAACATCAATGCAAAAATAAACCCTAAAAAGTAAAGTGAAAGTGTACTTAAATTACATCATTATTACCGTCCTTGCTGTGAGTTGGGAAGCTAGTTACAAAGACTGCCTGGTGGGGAGGGCGTGGATCTATTTTTTCTATTTCCTATTCTTTTTGTGGTGAGGGTTGGAGCTAACCTATGAGTAAATGCTGTCATATACCATGATCAGGAAAAGAAAATTACGGTAAGTATGAAACAATTGTGGTTCAAAACGTATTGATTGATCGATCACTATCTAAAATTACTAAATAATTAGCACAACAAAATCAACCTCAAGAGACAGTATTTTTTTTATTTAAGAGATGCACAAGTAAAATATGTAAATAAAACATGTTGTAGTATGCAAGTAAATTGGAATGTAATTTTACAGATTCGCACCCATGTATTCTGTGCACACTGTCATTATATGGTGGAGAAATCGATCATAGCTGCATCAGTTTAACCCCTTAAGGACCAAACTTCTGGAATAAAAGGGAATCATGACATGTCACACATGTCATGTGTCCTTAAGGGGTTAAAGAAAAGAAAGTATAATGTTCACAACAACCTGCTTACTGAGTTGGTACCCGGATGGAGAATCTTAAATATAATTTATCACACTTGTACCATTACAGAGAGAATATTTCTCCTCCCAGAAGGATTACCACAACTGTGCTAAAGGAATTCAATGTTAACATTTGACAGTTACAATTTAAAAAAAATAAAATACATTTTAAATAGAGAGATGGTAGGTATTCTCGGCATTTAGAAATATCACCTATTACCTGGTCTGCATCCAATGTGACTCGCAGTCCCAGTCTGGTCATTCCGTCCTCCTTTAATAGTTTGAGGTGCGGACACAGAGCCAGGCAGAAAGCTTTGGCCACGTTTTCAGTCAGTCGGCTGTGGTCAGCAGGGTCACTCAGGCCGCTCTGCTGCTCTTCATTATCCAAGTAGAAGACCTGTTGATAGAGTGGGTGAAAGGCTTAGTACAAATAGTTGAATTTAATCATGATAATCGATAGAGAACTTGGCTCAGGGAAAGGCAACAAGTGTAGGCGGTTGTGGAACTACAAATCCCAAGAAGCCGTTCAAATCTTTATTAAACACACAAGAAAAAGAATTCCTGGCTACCTATGGTAGTTAACTAGGTTTTAACTGCATCCTTTCAGCTATCGGGACAGGAAGTTAAATGAAGGTATAGTAAGATGTTGCTCCTAGGGGTATTCCTGTCAATTTCTGTTTAGCTGATAAGAAGATTCAGGGTTTTTTGAAGTCATGTTTTTTCTGGATGGCACTTAAGAGCAGCTCACCCCTCTCCACTTGGAAGAAACTACATAAAGCCAATAGTGAGGTCTCTAAACTTCATTTATTGGTATAGTAAAACCTCTAATGGATCTCCCTCATTCTATGAAGTGGAATTTTTATATTGTGTGATTTCCTTCAATATGGTGCCCATTCTTCTTGTTGCTAAGCGCATGCACAGTCAGTCAGCATTTGGCACCATTTGTCCTCATTTTAATATGATGGGTTAAAGGGGGAATGATCACTAATGGGATTCATGTCATTTAGCTGTATACTTGAGTTTATTTTGGTAAATGTCAAGTTTGTGTTTGGCCTCTTCGCTAAGCAATGTTTATTGTTTTGATAATATTTATATTTTCAAATACCATGTTAAAAAAAATATGACACGGAGTGCAATCGTCTGCAGCTCTAACCAATATTATTAGAGAAAAGAGAGTACAGAGGCAAGTGTGTTGGAAGACGGTTTTACCAACATTGAGAAAGAATAGCCAAACAGCATTCCTTTGACTTAGTTTTTTAAACTCTTTCAGATCCTGCAGAACGGTATATACCTCTGTCCAGCGGATGATTTTCCCGTTGGCTTTATATTCTGATCCATGGAAAATTTTGACGCTTGTTACAGACTCCAATGTTTTTCCATCAATAGGACTGGAAACTCTGAACAGGAAGGTAGACAAATAGTGAGAGGTTATTCAGGAATTTACTGTAAAAGCCTCTTTTACTTACATTACACATGTGTTCATACTCGCTAATCATGCTATTGATACAGTTAAACAATGTATTAATGTACAGCAGCTTTCTCACACTCAACAGCTCAGCGGGAATCTGAAAACTACGTATAATGGAGTTTGTATAAACCCATACATTCTGCGGTTTATAAAGTAATTTGTGACTAGCACAGGACAGAAATAATAGCCGATGCATCTAGTGTTCACGTCAGTATGTGATAGTAGTAATTAGTAGACCAGACTTGTTACCAATCTAAGGCAAAACTCCCAAAAAACGAGAGCAGTGACCTCTACTGGTGGAAGCACACACACTTTCCTGAGCAGCAATAAGCCTAACACAGGCATATTTGATTTATTTAAAAGTAATCACATGTTACAAGTGAGCTAGCATGTTTGCCCAAACGCTGGCACAGCTAAGCGAACAGTGCTGGTGTATACTGCCGCAAGCTTCCCAAAAACGTCAGTTAAAGCCTTTGTGCAGAAGTCTCTGATTGTGCCACATGGTCATGAATTATATAAATATTATATGAAAGAGAATGCACACCAGAACCAAAAAGAAATATATACAATTATTTAATGGACCAACAATAGGTTAAACATGTATGTTACAAGAAAATACAAAATGACAATAAACAGGCAAACGAATAATCAACAGTAATAATTTCTCAGAGTTCTCACAAGCCTAATAGGGCAGAAACACAAATCAAAATAACTCCCCAACGTTTCGGCACCAACATGCTGCCTTTTGCAAGGGCGTGTATTTTGGGGGGTTATTTTGAATCATGTTTTCCAGGTGCCCGCCTCCATCCCCGCCCACAGGAATACACACACACACACACAGACACAAAAGGACATAGGCACACACAGAAAGATACACACATACTAACAGATACAAATACTGAAACAGACACACACATACACAGACACATACAGACGGACACACACACGAATAAGGAGATACATACACACACACACACATACATACTGACTTACAGACACACACTGACGTACATTCATACTCACATACTGACGCACACACATACATACAGACAGACATACATACTGACAAACATACATACATACACACAGACATACATAGTGACATATATACATACACACATACATATATACATATATACACACATACATACTGACAAACAGACATACATACACAAACAGACATGCATACATGCAGAGACACACCTCATTTTGATGGGAGCGGATGCCTTTCCTCTCCTCGGCTGTCTCTTCCCCTGTGCGGAGTAAGCTGGAAGGAAGTGACCGGCCGTCACTTCCTCCCAGCAGCACTTGTGGTCCAGCCGTAATTTTTTTTTTAAAGGGACCCGGTCGCGCTTTTACACGGCTACAGCGCTGACCGGGCCCCTGAAGATATAGGGCCCACCGGGTGGCCCTAAATCGGGCCACCGGATGGGCCCCGGTGCAAATGCACCTGCGGCAGTTTCGCCGCTCCACGTAGGGCCTGGGCGGCTGGACCACCAGGGCCGTGACAACCGTCATGGTTGTCACCCCCTGATGGCATGCCCTGCTGGAAGGGCATTTTTTTTTTTTATTGACTGGGCAAAAGTGATAAGAATCCTCAAAAGGTGTAAGGGTACCTCAGGGGTCTGTACTTGGACCCATTCTCTTTAATATTTTTATTAGTGATATTGCAGAAGGTCTTGATGGTAAGGTATGTCTTTTTGCTGATGATACTAAGATATGTAACAGGGTTGATGTTCCAGGAGGGATAAGCCAAATGGCAAATGATTTAGGTAAACTAGAAAAATGGTCAGAGTTGTGGCAACTGACATTTAATGTGGATAAGTGCAAGATAATGCATCTTGGACATAAAAACCCAAGGGCAGAGTACAGAATATTTGATAGAGTCCTAACCTCAACATCTGAGGAAAGGGATTTAGGGGGTGATTATTTCTGATGACTTAAATGTAGGCAGGCAATGTAATAGAGCAGCAGGAAATGCTAGCAGAATGCTTGGTTGTATAGGGAGAGGTATTAGCAGGAGAAAGAGGGAAGTGCTCATGCCATTGTATAGAACACTGGTGAGACCTCACTTGGAGTATTGTACGCAGTACTGGAGACCGTATCTTCAGAAGGATATTGATACCTTAGAGAGAGTTCAGAGAAGGGCTACAAAACTGGTTCAGGGATTGCGGGATAAAACTTACCAGGAAAGGTTAAAGGATCTTAACATGTATAGCTTGGAGGAAAGACGAGACAGGGGGGATTTGATAGAAACATTTAAATATATAAAGGGAATCCACACAGTAAAGGAGGAGACTATATTTAAAAGAAAAACTACCACAACAAGAGGACATAGTCTTAAATTAGAGGGACAAAGGTTTAAAAATAATATCAGGAAGTATTACTTTACTGAGAGGGTAGTGGATGCATGGAATAGGCTTCCAGCTGAGGTGGTAGAGGTTAACACAGTAAAGGAGTTTAAGCATGCGTGGGATAGGCATACGGCTATCCTACTATAAGATAAGGCCAGGGACTAATGAAAGTATTTAGAAAATTGGGCAGACTAGATGGGCCGAATGGTTCTTATCTGCCATCACATTCTATGTTTCTATGCCTCTTGCAGAAAAATAAGAGGCTCGTACTAGCTTTTGGAGAAAAGAAATATTAGTATGCTGGAAAAATAATAATAATAATAATAAGAGACCAAAAGTTTTTCTACAAGGGTTTGAATAAAGAGAAATGACCAACCATATGGGGTAGGTGGTAATGTCCAGGATTTAATAATAATTCTGCTTTCCTCCATCCAATGAGAACATTTGGGATAAAACCCTCCAGGTCCCCCAAACACACACAAAATGTGAGTGTGAGAGATCAGTGGAAAGGCTCACTCAGACTTGTCAAAGTAAATGTGATTAAAATGTTTACCATTTAAAAGTGGAAGATGAGGTGTAATTATTATTAACCTCCAACCATTATATGATAACCTGGGATTTATTGAGCTAATCCAATTTAAAGTTCGCTTGTAACCACCAACTGTCCTCTTCCTGTACATGTGTCTATTATTTCTCCACAGGGATAAATCAGGGTGAGCTCAGATTTGTAACAATTTGATAGACTTTAGTCTTTTTTCAACCTGGACAACTATGTAAGAGCTAGCGTCAGATAGCAGCCCAGTTGCTGCCTACCCTTTATTGAAGTTCTTGTCGTCCTCCACCCATTGCACGTAGACATGTTCCTGTGTTTCCTCGGCATCTGCTTTCCCGCATATAATATCAAAGTCTTTCATTTCTCTCAGTGCTTGTCTCAACGCATCCATGCTTTCTGCTGTTATCTGCACCATCACCCCATCTGGGAAACAGACATGAGAAGTGGATTTACAAAAGCACAAATACAGAGAACACAGGATGTGTGTACTGTGTGTTTCTACTTTATTCTGGTAGTTTAATTCATATTATATATGATTCTTAATCTGGTTTAAAAAGAAAAAGAAGAGCTAGGATGGACACAGTTTTCACAATTTAAATGTGACCGTTTATAGGTAAATCAGTTTTAAAGGGACTCTCCGGATCCCTATAGCACGTTAGCTTGCTGAAAAGCTTTGTGTGTGAAGGGTATGTGGACTTTTTTCAGTTTGCAAAAAGTTCAGATTTCAATAGAAATTGGCACTTTTATAAACTAACCTTGTTACACCCTGGAGCAATTTAAATGGAGTCCAAGAAAAATGGGATTATTTAAAAGTTGCACTATTGAAGGCAACAGAAAATTGCATTAGGCTTGTCAGTAAAAGCAAAAAATTCAAGAAACCACTGTAGTACTCCGCAGATGTGGCCAAAATAGTTAAAAACAAAAAGTTAGCATTTAGGAATTATAAAAAAAACCCAGAGTGAGGGAGACAAAATGATCTATAAGATTAGGCAGAAAGAGGCTAAGCAAGTTATAAGAGCTTCCAAATCACACACAGAAGAGAAAATAGCACGGTCAGTAAAAAAGGGGGATAAAACATTTTTTAGATACATAAATGAGAAAAGAAAAGTAAAACAAGGATTAGTTAGATTAAAACAAAAGAAGGAAGGTATGTAGAAGAGGATAAAGGTCAGGCTGACTGCCTCAATGAATATTTTTGTTCTGTATTTACAGAAGAAAATGAAGGAAAGGGACCTCAGTTGAGAAAAAAGGATAAATGAGTCATTTATTACACGTGAGTTTACAGAGGAAGAGGTTCTATTTCAACTGTCAAAAGTAAAGACAAATAAGTCAATGGGACCTGATGGAATACACCCAAAGCTATTAAAAGAGCTTAGTGGTGTACTAGCAAACCCATTAACAGATTTATTTAACCAATCATTGTTAACAGGTGTAGTCCCAGAAGATTGGAAGTTAGCGAATGTTGTGCCCATTTACAAGAAAGGTAATAGGGAGGAGTCGGGCAACTATAGGCCAGTAAGCCTTACTTCAGTAGTGGGGAAAGTGATGGAAACCATGTTAAAGGATAGGATTGATGAACATCTAAAAACACATGGATTTCAAGATCAGAGACAACATGGGTTTTACTTCAGGGAGATCATGCCAAACTAATCTTATTGATTTTTTTGATTGGGTAGCTAAAATTATAGATCAGGGTGGTGCAGTAGACATTGCTTACCTAGATTTCAGTAAGGCTTTTGACACTGTTGCTCATAGAAGGCTTATCAATAAACTGCAATCTTTAAGTTTGGATTCAAATATTGTTGAATGGGTAAGGCAGTGGCTGAGTAACAGGCAACAGAGGGTTGTAGTTAATGGAATATATTCGAAACTTGGACTTGTCACCAGTGGGGTACCTCAGGGATCTGTACTTGGACCCATTCTCTTTAATATTTTTATTAGTGATATTGCAGAAGGTCTTGATGGTAAGGTATGTATTTTTTGCTGATGATACTAAGATATGTAATAGGGTTAAAGTTCCAGGAGGGATAAGCCAAATGGCAAATGATTTAGGTAAGCTAGAAAAATGGTCAGAATTGTGGCAACTGACATTTAATGTGGATAAGTGCAAGATAATGCATCTTGGACGTAAAAACCCAAGGGCAGAGTACAGAATATTTGATAGAGTCCTAACCTCAACATATGAGGAAAGGGATTTAGGGGTGATTATTTCTGATGACTTAGGTAGGCAGACAATGTAATAGAGCAGCAGGAAATGCTAGCAGAATGCTTGGTTGTATAGGGAGAGGTATTAGCAGTAGAAAGAAGGAAGTGCTCATGCCATTGTACAGAACACTGGTGAGACCTTTCTTGGAGTATTGTACACAGTATTGGAGACCGTATCTTCAGAAGGATATTGATACCTTAGAGAGGGTTCAGAGAAGGGCTACTAAACTGGTTCATGGATTGCGGGATAAAACTTACCAGGAAAGGTTAAAAGGATCTTAACATGTATAGCTTGGAGGAAAGACGAGACAGGGGGGATATGATAGAAACATTTAAATATATAAAGGGAATCAACACAGTAAAGGAGGAGACTATATTTAAAAGAAGAAAAACTACCACAACAAGAGGACATAGTCTTAAATTAGAGGGACAAAGGTTTAAAAATAATATCAGGAAGTATTACTTTACTGAGAGGGTAGTGGATGCATGGAATAGCCTTCCAGCTGAAGTGGTAGAGGTTAACACAGTAAAGGAGTTTAAGCATGCATGGGATAGGCATAAGGCTATCCTAACTATAAGATAAGGCTAGGGACTAATGAAAGTTTTTAGAAAATTGGGCAGACTAGATGGGCCGAATGGTTCTTATCTGCCGTCACATTCTATGTTTCTATGTTTCTATGTTTCTATGTTTCACCCCCTGGCTGTCAATCAGACAACAGAAAGGTGATTGGACAGCCACAGAAAGTCTGGGCAGGGTTAGAAGGGGAGGGTTTACAAAGGCATCATACATGAGAACTTCAGGGTTACAAGCTGTTTTTAGATATAACTCCAGTGAAAATATGCATAATTAAAGACATGCACGTTTTTATTTTTTGCGCTATTCCTACTAAATGAAGATTTAACATTTTTAGTATTTTGGCAGTGGAGTGTCTTTTTAACAGCAATTACTGTATTTTTCCATGTATAAGACTGTTTTTTGTTTTTTTCATCTAAAATTGGGGGTCGTCCTATACACGGAATGTCACTGCGGGGGTAAAAAAAACAAAAAAAAAAAAACACTTGTGAGCGGAGCCTAAGCCAAGATGGCGCCTGCCACGTTCCAGTGTGCCACGACCCACACACATACATGGCCTCTCTACTGCCGATCCACTTCTGAATGCTGTGGCAAGTAGGAAGAGGGAGCTGCAGCAGACGTCAGCATTTACCACCAACGGAGCTCCAGAGACATCCCACACCATAAAAGGAGCGGCCATATTAAGGTATGCTCCACACCTTAGGTAGGTCTTGCTTTCTGATTTATATCAATGGAGAAGGAAATGGCGATCAGAGGGAATACTGCTGCGATGTCCCAGCATGTGCTCATACCACCTGCTGCATTGTGGGAGCTGTTTAAAATATTTATTTCTTAATTCTGGGTTAAAAAAAATAGGGGTCGACTTATGCATGGGGTCGTCTTTTACACGGAAAAATACGGTATATTATTTATAATCACAGAAAGAGAATGTAGAATGTAGTGAATCTCTTCTGCCAGATGTATTTCAGCATACTAGATGTTATTTTGACATTGACGTTAAGAACCAAAGTTGACCTAGGATATACAGCAGAGGTGTTTTTTTTCCCCAAATAATTTTCTAATATAGCTACATTTCAGTAAATTTTTATTAGTTTGTATAGAAAATATTTGTATACCTTCTACAATGCTAGACTTGGCCAGGAATCCTGATGAAGTCTTGAGCGCTCCACTAAACACGAAGAAGCTGGCACCAGTTACTGAAACAAATAAAAAAAATTTTTAAAAAACAATCTATTATTTTTTATTCTGAATTGCTTTTATGTCATGTCCTCCTACAAATCTGGCACCAAGATTTTGATCTTCTAGCGCTACTCTGTGTCTAAAATGGAGCCAGTCCTCGTGGGTACTACACTGAAACATCAGATATTTATCTCACTTATTCATGTGTCAATTTAACATACTGTGCTTGCTTTTCAGATAAATTTTTTGTTTTTCTGTTTTACATTACTATTATTATTATTATTTTGAGGACTGTTTTTTTTTTTTTTAAATCGCTCAAATAACAGTTACATCTGGTTTGTTTGTTTTTTACATAGCCCGATTTTTAATTAAAAGTGAGCTACGGCGTAATTGTCAGATATTTTATTTCTTAATTGACACGGAATGCCAGGCCACCAATTAAATTAAATCTCACTCGTACAGCTTTGCTTTGCAGTTGAACTAGCCTGGAGCCTCACAGAGAAACTTCTCAAACACCTGTGCACTCTGAATCAATACAGTGAGCAGACTTTATTGCAGCAACATCATCATCCAGAACATGGAATGCTACACGGAAAGTGTGTTTGTTTTGTGTTTTTATTTACTTCTCCATTTCTCACCCTCGTAAACTCATCAATAGCATTTTCTATAATGAGGGAATGAGGAATGGTCACTTTCAGAGAACTGGCAGTTCTGCTTTACATATAAAGTTACAGAGCTGGAAAGAGACTTGCGTCCATCAAGTTCAGCCTTCCTCACATTTGTTTTTTGCTGTTGATCCAAAAGAAGGCAAAAAATCTAGTCTGAAGCACTTCCAATTTTCCCACAAACTAGGAAAAAATTCCTTCTTGACCCCAAAATAGCAGTCAGATGTCTCCTTGGATCAAGCAGCTATTACCCCACTACTTAGAAATTATATCCCTGTAGGTTATGTTTTTGTAAGTATGTATCCAATTGCAGTTTAAACATCTGTATGGACTGTGCTAAAACCACCTCTTCAGGCAGAGAATTTCATATCCTTATTACTCTTACTGTAAAAAAAACCTCTTTGCCTTAGATGAAATCTCCTTTCTACCAGCCTATATGTGTGACCTCGTGTCCTGTGTATAGCCCTGTTTATGAATTGATTTCCAGATAAAGGTTTGTACTGGCCCCAAATATATTTGTATAAAGTTATCATATCCCCTCTCAGGCACCTTTTTTCCAAACTAAACAAATTAAATTTTTTTAACCTTTCTTCATAACAAAAATGCTCCATTCCTTTCATCAATTTTATAGCTCGTCTCTGGACTTTTTCTAGTGCCATGATAGCTTTCTTTAGAACAGGCGCCCAAAATTGCACAGCATATTCAGGGTGTGGTCTTACCAGCGATTTATAAAGAGGCAAAATTATATTTTCATCCCGAGAATTTATGCACCTATTTATACATGACAAAACCTTACTGGCCTTAGCAACTGCAGATTAACATTGCATGTCTAATTTGTTGTCTATAACAATTCCCAAATCCTTCTCGTGTGTGGTTATCCCTAATTCACTACCATTTAGTGTGTAAGTTGCTCGTGCATTCTTGACCCCGAAGTGCATAACTTTGCATTTCTCTACGTTAAATTTCATCTGCCATTTTAGTGCCCAGTCCCCCAATCTATCCAAATCCCTCTGCAGCAAAGCAATATCCTGCTCACATTTTATTACTTTACAAAGTTTTGTGTCATCTGCAAACACTGATACATGGCTTTCAATGCCTATTTCAAGATTATTTATAAATTATTAAATAGAAGTGGTCCCAAAACAGAACCCTGAGGGACACCACTTAGCACTTTTGTCAAGCCTGAAAATTTACCATTAATGACAACTCGTTGTACTCTATCCTTAAGCCAATGTTCTACCCAAGAACAAGAATATTCATCTAGACCAATTTCTTTTAGTTTGAAGACTAACCTATTGTGAGGAACCGTATCAAATACCTTGGCAAAATCCAAGTAGATCACATCCACTGCACCACCCTGATCTATACTTCTACTTCTTCGTAGAATGCAATTAGGTTAGTTTGACATGACCTATGTTTCATAAAACCATGCTGATTATTGCTAATAACAAAGTTCTTCCCAATGAATTCCTGAACATTATCCCTTAATAGCCCTTCAAATATTTTCCCAGTTACAGAAGTTAAGCTCACAGGTCTATAATTTCCAGGCAAGGATTTTGAACCCTTTTTAAATATAGGAACAACATCTGCCTTCCTCCAATACAACACCTGAAACAAAAGAATCTTGAAAAATTAAATACAGGGGTTCACTTATTTCCCCACATAGCTACTTAAGTACTCGTGGGTGAATACCGTCAGGCCCCGGAGCTTTATTTATATTCATTTTCTTTAATAGCTGTAGCACCTTATCTCGAGTTATCCAATCACAAGTTATTTGCAAGTTTTTTGCAGCAATCATTTGCATATCTCTTGCCATAGGATCCTCATTAATATATACTGAAGAAAAATAGTCATTTAAAATTTCTGTTTTTTCCTGGTCTTCATTAGCTAATAAACCCATCTCTGTTTCCAGTGTACCTACACTTTAATGTTTTGTTTTTTTAGAATTGATGTACTTGAAAAAAAATTGGGGGGTTGGTTTTGCACTCTTTAGCTATCAATTTCTCATTTTCTAGTTTAGCCACTTTGCCTTTTTGCAAGCGTTATTGGCTTCCTTATATCTTATATAGGATGCCTCTGATTTGTCTGATTTAAATTCTTTAAATGCCATTTTCTTATTATTTTTTTTGTGCATTTAGTAGAATACATTTTAACCCTGTATTGCCACGACAGCAACGGCAAGCCTGGTAATACAAACAGTTGATTCTGTACATGGCAAATGCGATAATTCTGCACATTTTTAAAAGTATACAGTGAACAGGCTAAACAAACATATCTAGGTCAGGTTGCCAACAAGAGATAGGTGTATATTGTAGATCGACATGCGAAGATTAAACATACAATTAATGATCAAGCTTTTTATGATGTAAGCTGAGTTATACAGGCTAGGTTTAGCTTTTGCATGGGACTGAGTAGTGGGCGGAGCCGGGCCTTCATCCGCAACTGTGTGGCCCCCATGTAGGCCTTACAGCTGGTATACCGTTATCTCTGGGCTGCTGGTCAGTTATCTGTGCATCTTCAGGGGCTGCCATCGTCCAGGCTTATGATGGTGAGTAGGCTGCTTCGTTATTTTCGGTGTTCCCGGCCCAAAACCGGCCTCGGTTTGGTATCCCTATGAAGCTTGGGTGTTTCTCGTTAATTATATGTCTCTTATTTCTGCTTTGGGGTGGTCTGAGTGTGGATTTATTGCAGTTCTCCCGGGCTCAGGCCAGGAGCCATGGTGTTCTGCTGCCTTGCAGCTCGGCGGCCCGGCCCCGCCCCCTCCCCCTCCCCTTTTCTTATTTTTAATCTCTTGTTTTACTTCTCTACTAAGCCACATTGGTTTCAATTTGTTTCTTTTATATTTATTACCCAATGGTACATACTGAGAAATGTACCTTTCTAATATTTGTTTGAATAGTTTCCATTTATCCTCAGTGTTTTTTTCACAAAGGAGTTTATGCCAGTCGATATGTTGTAGAGCTGCCCTAATCTTATTGAAATTGGCTTTTTAAAAATTATATGTTTTAGTATACCCCACGTGCTCTATAGCAACAACTCTGAAAATATTAAGGGGTAATAAAAACCTGTAAACGTTTACAACAAACCATAATTCCCCAACTTGATCAACTGATTTCATGTCACCGCGTCCTTCACTGAGCATATGACTTTCATAGAACATATTGTGTAATGCCCCATCATCTTTAAGATCCATATATGTCACTTAAGAACTATAAACACCTTAAAAGACATTTGAAAACATTTGGAGTTAATTGTTCCCCAGAAGTGATCTATTGATGTTCTTTGCCAAGCTGTATCAGAGACAAGGCCCTCGCTCACAGCCACGTTGACGGTCTTACATCTCCATGTCCGTTGCCATTACCATGTGGCACTCACCTTTGCGCGGCTGCTTGTGAATACTGATAGCTTGAGTCTGGTAATTGCCATCATCGTTCTGAACGCACACCAGATGAGAGTCAGCTTTCTGATTAAAACATGCGCCTCCTGCCAAAACATGCTCATTGGATTTATTCATGGCTTTCATCATCTACAAGAAAGAAAGAGAGAAAAAAAAAGGCAGGAAATTATATACAGAAATAAAAATAAGGAGCCATAGCACGTGCTTTTAAATAGAACTGAATGAATCTGGAGTGGCACTATAAGAAGAACTAGATCATTTATTTCAAGGAACACGGATCAAAAATGTGCAAACTGCTATACTCCAATGAGGAAATATAAATCCAAGCTAACATGACTTTCAGGGGCTGGGGAATCAGAAAAGTAGGTTATTGTCATAAAGATAAGGAAAAAAGGAGAAATGGGGGCAGATGTAAACCAATCTCCATGTGCTACAAATAAGTATCAGATTACACTCCCTTTACTGACTCCAACCCAGCAAAACTAATGGAAATCTGATGTGGACTATGACATAAAACGTTGGGAAACTAGATTTAACTTGCATAAAATCATCTATACTTGTAGAACAACATTATAAAACACTATCGATGGTACATGGTACAGAGCAGATTGAAACAGATGTTTCTGAACACCTCTTCCATATGCTGGTGCTGTGGTGAGGGCTTTACTGTATATGTGTGGTGGCCCTACGTGATCCTACAAACCTTTCGGACGGCCATCCACCAATTTATCACCAGTAAACTGGGGCATTCGTTATCTTACCCACCCGAGACGTACCTTCTCTTAAGATTATCTAATGAGCTGCATAGATGTGAATTGAAGCAAATTATGCATATAGTGCTCACGGCTTAACGTCACATTACGATTATACCACTGCTATCTAATCTGCTCGCAGAAAGACAAACAAAGCTCCTATAAAAGGCACGTCCCATCTCTCATCCCTCCCTCGAAACCTGTCTCAGAAGCGTAGGAGCTATGGGACACATGGAGATCGGGTACCTAAAGAATTCTTTATATAAAATGTGCTATATACTTTCCAATATAAACCTCGATAATCTCCCCTGTGCATAGAAGTAATTTGATGGGTTTCAGAGCTCGCTGCCCCCCGGGAATTATTTTATATTTTCTACAATTAATTGGTTGGATTACCGTGTCGATGACAACAGATTTTTTAGTTCCGATTTTTGGATATAGACTACCACCAGTGTAGGGGCCCCATACTGTTTAATAGACTTTTATCCAGGCACTTTGATATAGTTCAATCCTGTCATTTTTTTAATTGACTTTATGTATGATCAATGTTATATATTAATTTCATGTGTATGATTTACAGTGATGCCATGTCTAGTTATGAGACTATGTTGATATGACTAAATTTTAATATTTTTTATTGAATAAATAGCTATTTTCATCTCCCCACATATAGCATGTCGTGGTTATAGATATTTTTGCTTTATGAATATTTGATGAGATCCATTACCATACATTAACATATCTGTTTTTTTTCATATAAACCTTTTTGTGTTACTTTGTATTCATAATATTTTATACAAATTGCTTTTTTGTTTACCGCTGGAGTGCAGACTGAGAACGGTGTTTTTATTTGGAGTGCTCACATAGTTTTGTAGTGTAGCTGATATGCCAGAATATGTGTCAATCTATAGATTAAATGAGTACACAATCAAATGCGTGTTATTTTTGAGCACTTGTTCCTACTGGAATGTACACGTCCCTATGAGACAAGCCGTTATATGTGCTGTTGTTTAATCCCCCTCTCCCCTTTTTTTATTTATCTGTACCCCCTTCCCTGCTACATGAAAATTATTAAAACTTTCAAATGGGACAAAAAAATGGGGTCAGATGTAACGAACGAAACATGATGGATAAACTTTAACAAGGAATAATTTATAATCTATACCTCATTGTATCGATTGCTGGGTATTTTAATGCTGGTTTTTCGAACTTCCATATCCACCACCAAGCCCTGGACCACAGGCAGGGTGTACTGGTAGTTTCGGAAATCCTAGTGAATCAGGAAGCAACAAAGAAATAAGAATTGGAAGGAAAAGCTTATGCAACCAAAGTATAAAAAATAAATAAATAACAAACAGGTAATAAATGTGTCTCTAATCAAAGAAATTGTCTTATTTCCATGGGGTAGGTCCGGAAAATAAACAAGGAGAAGGTATGAGTGGTCATTATATCTTAGTGACAATATGTGCGTGCATAAAGCGGATAACATGAATAGTGCAGGGTTATTCAGTCATGTGATAATTCAAAGAGAATTTCAAATTTAAGGTCAAAGTAGCCGATCTAAATTTTATTCTGGCTCAAAATTTGAAATTCACTTTAAGTTCACTTTGCCTTCTTACTCTAGTAATAACTCTGTTAGTATTCATATTACTTAAAGGTTAATGTAGAATTGGATTTACGAATTAGATCAATGTGCTTCAACAAGCTGACACTTACCGCTAGAACATTAATGATGGTATGGCCGGTCTCCCCAAACAAAGGTTTTCTGAAACGGACACTGAACAGCGGACATGGATATACTTTAAAAAAAAAAAAAAAGTAATACATTTAAACCTATTCATCACAAGCGCCAAAATAAGGAAATACAGACGGAACATCCTTGAAATAGGATCTATTATACTCACATCGATATTCTGCTCCTAAGCGCAGCATGAGCCGGATCGGAAACACTTTAGCCCACGGGGTCTCCCACTTCTGAATAAGAATTCCAAACAGGTACGGCTGGGCCGGTAGAACCAGGTCCTGGAGGGACTGGTAGGTGGGGGTGACATACAAGAATCCGCCATGTTCCTTGCTGCCCAGGAAATTCTGGCTCAAGAATGAGTGGCCCAGGTTGCCCACCACATTCCCTAATGTTAGATAAGATTCATGCACACATTACAATTAACTGAGTGCATATTAATGCAAAACAAAAAGGATATTAACACAATCCCCACTTTTAGTACAATTACAGAACTACTAAACTACAAATCAAAGTTGCATCTAGCAGAACATGTTATGATAGCTAAAAAATAGTACTTCACAGTTATCATGCCATCCCCCACCTCAGCTGCTGGATCGTCGTTCACATACCTGCTAGGCCTTCTCGATAAAGTTCCACAAAGTGACAGAATAGATCCCTGGGCATGCATTTCTCATCGGGTAGGCACTGCAGCAAGATGACGATTTCAGCCTGGCCCACAGCATGCATCCCCTTGGTGGTGAAACACCAGCACTTCCTGTTAACATCTACAGGATACAAGAAATACAGAATCTATCAGGAATTAATAAAAGTATGTCAAGTGTCTAGTCACAACCTACACGATGGGTTGAAAACACAGCTCAGCTACCAGTCTTATAGGGTGAACACACTGACTACAGTTACATATCAGAGAGATATAATAACACGCCATATGATGTCAGATCAGGCATATAAAGGAATATTATAAACTGTACAGACATATGAAAGTTAATTATTAAGTCACTACACGACTAGCTCATTTTAGGCTGGGAATATAGCTATACCAAAACGTGATTTGAAGAGAGACGCACTATAAGTATTCGTACTTCCTATGGGGTCATTTATGGACAAGTAGCTTCCCTGTTCCTCGTCTCCCTGAATTCTGTCGCTTATATTAAAATGTATCTGGCTGCTCCCCTGTAACTATTTCTTTTACTGGATGATTACACCTTCCAGAGTACTTTTGCTGAAGTCATGCAAAGGTTAATACGTACAAATAGTATTTATGGAGCTTTATGGTAAGCCAACACTTTATTCAGTAAACAGACACAACATGCTGCCTCAAAAAGTAGAAACAAACATATTGCAAGCAAATAGAAAAAAATATATTAATCAAATGCCATGAATCAAAAGGAATCTTGGTTTAGTAAATGTAAAAAAAAACATCGTTTGGAAGTGGGTTAGTTGCACACGAAGCTACTTCAGACATCGACTTTTCAAAGAGTCACTCTATGCACCAAACCACTTTAATACTGTTTTTTGACCACTGTTCTTCCAAGGTGCAAAGGTCAGAGGAAGAAGAACTAGAATTTGCATGCCCCTAATGGACTATAACTCCTATCATGCTCAGTGACATTCTAATTAAGGTTGGTGGGAGGGAATATATATATATCTGATGTAATGGGATAGTAAAGCAACCACTTGCTAAACCGGGTATGAAAAATATAAATCCAATCAACCTCAACCAGCGGTTAGCTCAGTCAGATTGAGAATTCTAGTCTACAAAAGTTTTGTACAACAAGAGACCAGGAAAGATTTGTCTGAATTCTTTGTAACAATGAATTATACGCAATAACATTTATTATTTCTTTTTACAAAAAACGCATTTTTGGATAGTTTTCCTATTATTACTGAAATGCAAAAAGCAGAGGGTCCTTGGAGCACAACAGGGGAGAATTTTCCTCACACTAGTTAAAATTTATCGCGTATTATTTAACCCCCATTGTATATCAGGTTTACTTTACTTTCAGCTGTTTGCAATGAACAAATCACACAAAAGCAATTGAAATAGCTCAACACAACAAATTCTTTAAAGGACCACTATAGTGCCAGGAAAACATACTTGTTTTCCTGGCACTATAGTGCCCAGAGGGTGCCCCCACCCTCAGGGTCCCCCTCCCGCCGGGCTCTAGGGGGAGGAAGGGGATAAACTTACCTCTTTCTCCAGCGCCGGGTAGCTCTCCTCCTCCTCTCCGCCTCTGATCCTCCCTTTCGGCTGAATGCGCATGAGCGGCAAGAGCTTCACGCGCATTCAGCCGGTCTCATTGGAAAGCATTTACAATGCTTTCCTATGGACGCTTGCATGTTCTCACTGTGATTTTCACAGTGAGAAGCACGCAAGCGCCTCTAGCAGCTGTCAATGAGACAGCCACTAGAGGATTTGGAGGCTGGATTAACCCATTTATAAACATAGCAGTTTCTCTGAAACTGCTATGTTTATAAAAAAGGGGGTTAATCCTAGAGGGACCTGGTACCCAGACCACTTCATTAAGCTGAAGTGGTCTGGGTGCCTAGAGTAGTCCTTTAAGTGGTTTCCCCAATTCAACTGAAAATGCTACTTATAACAAATGCTACAGTTTTAAAAGCTGAAAGTCTGTAAATTTTGCCAATAAACCTGATTTTCAATGGGGATTGAATCATTTTGTTTACAATTGTGATATTATACAAGATCCAGCACACTCACTCGTTCACTAAGTAGTAATTTCAAACCTCACAGAATGTAATGTTTTTTAAGAAACCCCTAACCTAGGCAAAAACCCTGTAGACCTCACACAGAGGCCTGGCTCACACAGCGCACAGTGTCTCCCTGTAGACCTCACACAGAGGCCTGGCTCACACAGCACACTGTGTCTCCCTGTAGACCTCACACAGCACACTGTGTCTCCATGTAGACCTCACACAGCACACTGTGTCTCCATGTAGACCTCACACAGCACACTGTGTCTCCATGTAGACCTCACACAGCACACTGTGTCTCCATGTAGACCTCACACAGCACACTGTGTCTCCATGTAGACCTCACACAGCACACTGTGTCTCCATGTAGACCTCACACAGCACACTGTGTCTCCATGTAGACCTCACACAGCACACTGTGTCTCCATGTAGACCTCACACAGCACACTGTGTCTCCCTGTAGACCTCACACAGAGGCCTGGCTCACACAGCGCACTGTGTCTCTCTGTAGACCTCACACAGAAGTCTGGCTCACACAGCGCACAGTGTCTCCCTGTAGACCTCACACAGCACACAGTGTCTCCCTGTAGACCTCACACAGAGGCCTGGCTCACACAGCGCACTGTGTCTCCCTGTAGACCTCACACAGAGGCCTGGCTCACACAGCACACTGTGTCTCCCTGTAGACCTCACACAGCACACTGTGTCTCCCTGTAGATCTCACACAGCACACTGTGTCTCCCTGTAGATCTCACACAGAGGCCTGGCTCACACAGCGCACTGTGTCTCTCTGTAGACCTCACACAGAGGCCTGGCTCACACAGCGCACAGTGTCTCCCTGTAGACCTCACACAGCGTCTCCCTGTAGACCTCACACAGAGGCCTGGCTCACACAGTGCACTGTGTCTCCCTGTAGACCTCACACAGAGGCCTGGATCACACAGCACACTGTGTCTCCCTGTAGACCTCACACAGAGGCCTGGCTCACACAGCGCACTGTGTCTCTCTGTAGACCTCACACAGAGGCCTGGCTCACACAGCGCACTGTGTCTCCCTGCAGACCTCACACAGAGGCCTGGCTCACACAGCGCACTGTGTCTCTCTGTAGACCTCACACAGAGGCCTGGCTCACACAGCGCACTGTGTCTCCCTGTAGACCTCACACAGAGGCCTGGCTCACACAGCACACTGTGACACGTACAGTTGACAATCTTCACCATTGCCAAAAGATTTGCATTAAGGACAAACACGAGTGGATCAGGACCCCCATCTTCCAACTGCTGCATGACTGACATCTGGGAGGGATGTTCCTCCACTGCATAATCTGGGGAAAGAGCAGACAAATATTGTGTGTCATTATTCTCTGTCTCCATCCATGACGAGAGAGTCAGCACATTCTAAGAAAGAAGCAATGGGAAACCGATTAACAAACAATCAGACAAAAATGTAAGAAGCCCAAACTGCCAAACCCCAGTTGATTGTTAGATCAACTTGTGTGTGTGATGTATAGATAGAGAAGGTTGAAAGAGGGAAACACAGATTTGACAATACAGAAAGAGGAAGAATAAAGGGAAATAACAGATGCAGGACATCATACTTGTTCTCCCAACCATTAAATTGTTTCAGATCTCTTTAATCAGGTTAGGAAGGTTTGCCAAACTGGTAATATTTTGTCATCATGGAAACTTTCAATTTGAAAATCCATGGTTTATCCGGAGCATGACAGGTGCAATTCTTTAGGATACGATTATTTAGCCAACACACCTCCTTTCACACCTGTGGAGATCAAGATAGGGGGAAGACCATCCTCTGGTATAAGGTTCATTGCACTTCCAACCTGAGTTATGCTGCCGCAGAATCCAGAGGTGCTCTCACCCTGAAAAATCAGTGAACAAAATGAAAAAACAAATCAAAAAGCAAACAGTACAGAGAGGGTCAGTCTTCAGGCTCTCCATATCCTGTTACTTAGAACCTTCAGACAGTTTGCATCAGTAATCAGGTAAAAACATTGTTTTCTTACAATTCTTATTCCCTCCCTCGCAAAACCAAATAAGGCTCGCTTACAGATAACACATGGGCACACGACATCCTCTTTACATACAGCAGTTTGGTTACATGGTAAAATAACGTACAGAGAAATGGAATTTTACAGTGGACAAATTATGACTGGGATGCTGACTATTGCATGAACTGCTGAGAATCCCAGGTTTATTTCAAATTTATGCCAAAATAAGAGAACTGAAAACAAAGCGGACTTGAAAATATATATGGCCTAAAATTCTGAATGAATTATCAGCATTTCACACATTCTTGTGAATATCCCGGAATATCTAAATGAGATAATTTTACACGCCATCATTTTCCATCAGGAGCAACATTTATCACGCAACACACGACGGGCATCTCACAAAATATTCAACAAATGTTTCGCCCAAACTAACAACTTCTGCAGCTACGTTGCCAATTTGCCTGTCAAGCATCATACATGACAGTTTTTAAATAAAAGCCAATTGTAAGCTGGCAACACAGAGAATTACATGGGTCACATGGGGGTAAAGTGGCGCACTCCCCAGCTATTTCCACCCAGCCGGTGTTGCTAGGGGCGATGGGGGGAGGGGGTGGGATAGCAGTAGTAACGTTTTTGTGCTCAGCAATGAAGGATATATGGTTACAGTTAGATATACAAATAATATGATTATGTTTTTGGGAGATCGGACTACAAATTCCTCCATATTACCTCAGAAGGTGGAGAGTTACTAGGTGTAGACTTGTTGGCGTCATGGGCTACCGTTAAGGTCCCTACTGCTGGGGATCCCGTGGCTTTCTCCGCATCAGCAGCTTCTCCGTTTGGCAAGATTCCATCGGCAAACCATACCCTACGCTGCTCCCTGGACTGAGACACTATAAGAAGTAACAAACGTACAGATTTAAACCTCATCTTATTTATATTTTCATCATTATCAGAATACCTCTCCATAACATATTATACATAATAAATAGCCACATCAGCACCATTATTTATAAAATATTTTACCAGGAAAGATACATTGAGATTTCTCTCGTTTTCAAGTATGTCCTGGGTCCACAAAATGATACATTATGGTACAATGAAATACAAAAACAATATTAATACACAATATATACAAAATGTAACATAGAACAAGTAGGAAATATATAATCAACCATGGCAGGTGCATTCTGTTTTGAGGTATGTAGAGAGGGATCTCTTAAAGGACGTTAAGCTTGGGGAAGATTTTAAAGTGTGCAGGAGGTCGTTCCACAATTGCGGCGCTCTGTAGGAGAAGGAGGATCGGGCTGCATTCTTTTTGTATTGAGGTAGACTAAGTAAAGTGTTAAAGGGACACTATAGTCACCAGAACAACTACAGCTTATTAAATTTGTTCTGGTGTGTAGAATCATTACCGTCAGGCTTTTTGCTGTAAACACTGTCTTTTCAGAGAAAAAGCAGTGTTTACATTACAGCCTAGTGATAACTTCACTGGCCACTCCTCAGATGGCTGTTACAGATCCTTCCTGGGTCATGGCTGCCTAAAATACATCCAAACATTCAGTATCTCCTCCCTCTGCATGCAGACACTGAACTTTCCTCATAGAGATTCATTGATTCAATCCATCTCTATGAGAAGATGCTGATTGGCCTGTGTTTGAATCATGCTGGCTCTGCCCCTGATCTGTCCCCTGGTCAGTCTCAGCCAGTCCTATGGTGAAGCACTGTGATTGGATCAGGCTACCACTTCTGATGATGACAGCAGACTGCTTGTTTTTTTGAGACAAACAGCATACAGAGTTACAGCTTCAGGCTTGAATAAGAGTAAGATTTTTTTACTATATTTATGGAGGCATGAGGGGCCCAGGGGGGCTAGATGGTGGTTTTAACACTATAGGGTCAGGAATACACGTTTGTGTTCCTGATCCTATAGTGATCCTTTAACCTCTAATTGCAATCTTCATTAGAAATCTTGCAATCAGAACGAGCAGTGGTGAATGTGCTTTAACGTCGCTATTTATTATGAAATACTGGTACACTGACTGTCTTTCTAAGTGATCCTAAGGTGGGAGCAACAATTAATGAATTTAGAAAAGCATGTTGCTGCAGGAGTGTGATACCTGCTATTTTTGTACAGAGAGCGCTACCTTTTCTCTGTTTTCATATATTCTCTCCATAACATAAACGTGTATCTAAGATTAAAAGACCATTTATATAAACCATTTATATAAACCATTGAATCCGATGATCCGGCAGGGTCCATTGGCATCAGCAGTTTATCAGTAGAATTAATTCTATTCCCAAATAGCCACTTGTTTTAAAATGTGTCGCCCACCTCCCCCAAGTCCCCAAAGCCCCCTCTTTCATTTATTGTTTTTTAAAGCTAATAAAATGGAACATATGCAATTGCTATATTGGCTGGCATCCTTACATATATGTAAACAGTGCAGATCAATTAGGAATCGTGCTCACATATGCTTTTGTGGTTTAATTTTGTGTTACACAAAATTCGCTCTGGAAACCAACAATATATGCTAACCAAGCAGAATGGTCTTAGAAGAGAAAAGCCCTGTATCAGGAAGTCAGAGAGACACACCTAAGGGTGAAGCATGAATTGAATGATTGGAATTTAACCCTTTCCTTGCAAACAGAGCAGGAAGTCAGTCATCAAATCCCCATGCTGGAAACCACACTCTGTAGGAGTATTTCCTGCCCCTTGTTTACTACTCTCTACAGAGCCACATTAACCCCTTCATACCAAAGTCAACCATGGAAATGTGCTTTCAATGTCAATTTATGAATGGCTTTCCTTACCTTCGGCTCCTGGGTGCTTTAACACTCCCACAGGTACCATGACCGTTGGAGGGGGTGAGCTGAGGGCACCAGAGGCCTGTGCTTGCTGCATGGGTGGGATGGTGGAGCAGTATTCAGAGGGATTGTTGGGGTTTGGGTTCTGAATGGACGCACTTAGCATGTTTTCCCAAGCTTGCGCTGAAACACATACATGGAGAATAATTACGCAGGTTTGTATGGGCAAATTCCTAAATAAATATTTTACATAGCTCAATTGCAGAACAATTTCCTAAGGGGGAGGAGGGTTATCTCTGCTGACACCTTCCTTTTCTTCTAAGATAACTGTATTGTGCCTTCAGGCAATAGATTTCAAAATGATGTACCTGTATCTACTTGCATAGCTTCCTTATTGCTGGGGTTTGGGGGTTTTACCATACGTTTCAATAATCTTCAAAATAATGTGTTAAAAAAACAAAAAGCATGCAAAGAGTAAAACTCTATTATTGAAAAAGTGACTTTTACATATATGACCAGAGAATGGACTTTTTTTACCTCAATATTTTAGCTTTTAATTAAATCCTAGACTTGTAATTTATTTGTATGAGACAGAGATATGCTGGAGCACCAAGTAAATTGTAGCCTATAAGTGCTATAGAGGCTCGAACAGTGCATGAATTTGAATTTAAGGGCTTGTTTAGAACATCAAAATTATGGAGAATTAAACAAGGGCATTTCATATTATTTGGTCACAACGTGCAAACTCAATTTATTTGTCAGGAATTCATAGTAAACTTCATATTTTCCACCTGTTTAGCCTAAAAAATTCTGCACATCAGCAAAGTACACACTGATCAGCCACAACATTAAAACCACTGACAGGTGAAGTGAATAGCATTGATTATATTGTTACAATGGCACCTGCCAATGGGTGGGATATAGATAAGGCAGCAAGTGAACAGTCAGTTCTTGAATTTCATAAGTTGGAGCACAAGGTCTGGGTGGCTTTACAAGGGCCAAATAGTGATGGCTAGACGACTGGGTTAGCGCATCTCCAAAATGGCAAGTCTTGTGAGATGTTCCCGGTATGCTGTGATTAGTACCTACCAAAAGAGGTGCAAAGAAGGACAAGTGGTGGACCGGCGTCAGGGTCATTGTGCCCAAGGCTCATTGATGCATGTGGGTAGCGAAGACTAGCCTGCCTAGTCTTATTACACAGAAGAGCAATAGTAGCTTAAACGGCTGAAAAACATAATGCTGGCCATGATAGAGGGGTATTAGAACACACAGTGCATCGCAGTTTGCTGCGTATGGGGCTGTGTAACCGCTGACCAGTCAAAGTGACCATGATGACCTTTTTCAACCGCTGAAAGTGCCTTCTAATAGGGGACCTGAGGGTCAGAACTGGACTACAGAGTAATGGAAGAAGTTTGCCCGGTCTGATGAAGTGAGTTTTATTTTAGATCAGAGGAATTGCCGGGTGCATGTGCATCCTTTACCTGGGGAAGAAATGGCAGGTGGATGAAAATTGCCTGACCTAGCCAGAAAACTGCCTCTGCCAGCCTGACTCCCAAGATGGCCAGACACAACTGCTAGCTGCTCTGGCATCTGGGAACAAAAATTGACTTAAAGCTGCATCTAACCGTTTGGAAACGACCTGGAGGGTGTACTAGGGTCACGGGTGATTGTTAAAGCCTGCTCTGAACTGCACAGCGGACATCATACCTTATCTTGACCATCGGTATACCAAGTTAAGCGCTTGACGGCGAGAAGAGCGGCCGCTGTGGCAGTTCTCCGGCAGCCCCGTTACCACCCTCCCCCCTTTGGACCGGTGGGGATATCCCGGTCCCCACTGGGGAACACAGATTCAGAGGTGGGACCCTACACAACAGATCCCTAAATAAACCAGGTGGTGTGACCAGGTGGAGTTTCAGCCTTGCAGAGCAGGCATTGTGGGTCAACAGTGGAGAGACTCATTTGATGCCCGGTTCCACACTATCTGCCAGGCCTTCTGGCATCGAATCAGCAACCAAACCAAGGTACTTACCTTTTCTACTACACCAACAACTATAACACCTGATCCCATCACCTGTTCCTCTTTTGGTCAAGGGGCCCGCCTTGAGCAACGCATAGACTGCCGACCATATACCTATAAAGGTACCCGAGTCAGGGGAACACTGGTGGCACAAGACCCTGCAGCCCGGAGACAAAGAATCCATGGACATGGGGCACAAGCACCCTACAAGCCCCAGAGCCGCAGCTACGTGGCCAAATGGCAAGGCGATCTAATCCACTTCATGCAGATTGACACTCATCAGAATCAGAACAGTCCTGGCGAGGAGCTGTCCTTTCGATTGTGACCTGTCGGCGTCAGATGAACCGCTGATGCTTTGTAGAGCAGAGAACGTTCAAGAGGTTTCATTCAAGTCACAGTGAGAAGACGCTGAACATCCATAGGAAAGCGTTGAGAAATGCTTTCCTATGGGCGGTTTGAATGCGCCCGGCTCTTGCCGTGCATTCGGCGCTGACATCGGCAGAGGGAGGAGAGTTCCCCAGCGCCGAGGGAGCCTGGCGCTGGAGAAAGGTAAGTGGCTGAAGGGGTTTTAACCCCTTCAGCCCAGCGGGAGTGGGACCCTGAGGGTGGGGGGACCTAAATACCCTATAGTGCCAGGAAAATGAGTTTGTTCCAGTATCACTCAATACCCAGCCTGTACTCTTCATGTTTATATTACCTTTTGTACTTACAATTCTGCCCAATGTATTGAGTGCCTAGCCTCATCAGAATATATTTATTCTTTGGTATTGAGTGTGCCTGGCTTTCACAATGTTTTATTATTGTTTCATCATTAATTCCAGTGCATGTGTCATGCTTTGTGTTGTCATGACCCCTCTTGTTACAATTTGCACTGAGCATTTGAGTTTAATTCCTACCCTTTAAAAAAAAAAAAAAATGCAGACTTCGCACTAATGTCCTATTATACATCTGTCTATTCTCATGTAATATTACATCCTGTGGACATGTCACTTCAAGCCTCTCTGTTTATCACTGCATAACATACATAAAGGATGTAAAAGATACTGTGTCTTATACCTAAACCTTCCCTCTAATATAGATTTTGCAGACATAACAATAGAACGCTAAATGTTTAACATAGGGTATTAAGTGGAGGTAAATTGCTTATTGGCCATTGTCTTTTTGTTTGTTTTGTTTACCCTTCGTAGAGTTTAAAGAAGTATAGCAACTGGCTTTTAAGCTGTAATGCACAGGGCAACAGTATGTGTTTAGATTCCATTCAAAGTATCCCATGCTTGTAAGTTATCATGGAGGATGAGGTCCTGCAGTTGGTGAAACAACAAGGGTGATTCTGGACTATGGTGAATTATGATATGTTGCATCAAGAGTTTGTTTTTTTACTTTAACCAAAATAAAATAAATAAATGTAAAAAAAGGAGGGTGACCACTATCTCAGCTCCACCATGAATCTGCCAATACATGGCTTGTATCCTGCATAACAACAAACAATCTCTCTTCTTAAAGTTATTTGTGGCCCTAAATAAGAATTTTAGACATCTCACCATGCCTAACTGGCTCCAGGTTTTTACTGCTGTCATGTGGGACTACCTTTGGCATAAAATCTGGGACCACTTTCAAATGCCCTTGTCCTGTTAGAAAAGAAAGGGGGAAAAATAGGGAGGAAAAATACAAAAAACAATAAATGGTTGGTTAAACGAGAGGGGAGGGGGGATGGACCTTGTATTCCAAGGTCAGCATGTTAACAGAAGGATAAAAATCGAGAGAAGTAGTGATGCGTCATTAAATGGTTTAAACATAGTTTCCGTTAAAGGCTTTTTAAAACAAATACTTGGTGCCATGTTGGAAGCAACAGAACTTAAGAAATCAAACAGAACCCTTTCCATATGATTCTGTGGGCCGTGACACTCCCATACTGGTTTGCAACGTAAATATCTGAACCCAAGGTGTTCTGCATATTAAAATACAATAAATAAATAAAAGTTATCAGTAATGCTATGAACAATCAGGAATCTCGAGCTAGACTAGTAGATGACATATCTTCACCTTGGTCCTTGGGATTATTTTATAAGATTAGAGAACAAACACAAAAAATACACCTTTTTTTTACCACAATCCACCAACCGGCCAAGACTGCCACTCAATAGTAACCTTTAAAATGACTCCATGAAAACAATGGTGAAATACTGGGGCTTATATCAACACAGAATCTGTTGATAACACAAGAATGTGTTATTTGAAAAGAATATCCTGTAGATCACAAAATAAAGGCTCCATGCTTTCTTGATTTTACAAATCAGGGCAACAAGAAGTGGACATCAGAAATAAATGTAAAAAATTAAAACCCTGAAAAAATACAAGATTGGTGAAATAAGAAGAACTACTAAAATCTGGGGTACACAAAGAGTTATGGGGGGGGAGCTCACTCTTCTCAATGAGAACGGCCAAACATGATTAAACAACTGGCAGCTCCAAAACTCACAATTCCATAACTACAGCTAAATCAATAAGGAATTTTCAAATAATATATTATAGTTGGTGCTTTCTGTACTGTTTAGAGATAGGGGGTCAATTAATTTTGGAGCACACTAATACATTAATGCTTGGGAGTCCTACACTAAAAATGGCCATCATCAAACAAAGGATGTACCATATAATTAAGGCCATCCAGCACACCACTCCAGGTCACAGATTCACTAAAATACATTGATGGCTTCTAAGTAATCCAGTCATAAGGTCTTAATGAATACCACTGTATACACGAGGAGCTTTTCAATGATAGCATCTTAAAAGGTCCTTGGCAAACACCGTCCTAAAAATGTGATTTAGTGTTTCCTGTAGAGATGCTCCCATGAATACCCATTCATATAAAGATGGGAAACAACTCTGGGAGGTCCTAACAAAAATAAACCAGGAGACAAATAACGTTCTGTCCACTTGACACAGAACATATTACATTGTTTGGGATAAGACGGATTTATTAAAATTACAGATCAATCCTTATTTCAAGCATTTTAGAAAAGGGATAAATTATATTTGAAATAGATACTGAAATGAACTAGTCCCTCAAAACATTTCTGCACTATAATTAAGATTTGGGTTGGTTGGATGCTTTAGGTTTTGGGTGGTAATGTAAATGCTTTGTAGGATAAAATCTACAAAAAACATTTTCTTTTTTCATTTTCCGATGTCTTTCAAGATTAGTAAATAAAATGCTTAATTGCTGCTGTAATAAAAACATGTTTTCATTTAGAAAAGTAATGTTCTGATTCCAGTAAAAGATATGATGCTTGGTTCAGTTGTAGGCTTTGTGAGATTAGCCAGATGCAAACGCTGCCTTCCATAAGCCAACGGCACGGATACACAGCATGGATTTATGCCACAGACGTGTTTCACACTTACCATTGATGAGTACAGAATGACAGGTGACACATACACGGGCTTCCTTCTTATCCATGTAAAGGAGTTTGCATTTGAGGCTACAGCAGGCAGCACAGAACACCTGGGGAAGATGGATATTTGTACAGGTTATATACACATTACTTTTATAAAAACAACACATATAATTAAGGGGACAAACTAAGATTTTTAACATGCCCCTGCAGTGTCACACATTATCTATTATATGGCAGGAATATTAATTTTGGTTTTGTTTTATGTAGCGATAGCCTAGCCTCCCCTGCATCAAAAGTTTATATCATTTTTAATCAGATCTTAAAGGGACACTCCAGGCACCCAGACCACTTCTGCCCATTGGAGTGGTCTGGGTGCCAACTTTCATAAACTGCAATAATTACATTGCAGGGTTAACTCCTCCTCTAGTGGCTGTCTACTAGACTGATTCATAGCACATGTTTTCTGTGCTAGAGCGTCGCTGGACGTCCTCACACTGTGTGAGGATCTCCAGCATCGCTCAATTCCCCATAGGAAAGCATTTTCAATGTTTTTCTATGGAGAGCGCTGTGTTACTTGGAGCCAAGGTTTGAGGCTACTTAAGAAAGTGAGCAGTTTATTTATAGTTTGTGCACAAGTCCCTTTTATGCTACGTACTTCACTAGAAGCTGTGGCTTCCCTGTGTTTTACCGTCTTCCCTCTTGAGTGTGTTCATCATAAAGTCTGAAGAGGGCCAGTGTCACCATAGAACACAACTGTGAGAGTGACTTGAGCCTATCCTGTTTGGCTCTACATTTGTGAGTGAATCATTATCTATTGTCCTGCCACATTTTTTATATAAGACCTTATTGCACCATAGTGTCTCTTTCTGTTTATTACAGTCCTGATTATACAAGATACCCCTTACTGTATAAGGGTAAGTGTATTACATCTTGTAAATATTGTATAGCGCTCCACTACATGCACTGCTGGTAGGATCCCCACTTAATACATTTATTTTCATTGCTTTATTTTTTGTATAAAATTAACCATAAGCACAATTATCATACACAGAACCTTTTTTTCCACTTTAATTTACAAGTTGTGACCAGCGCAACAAGACGATATTTTTTCTCTACAAGCTATAAACAGACTGCATTAGATTTGTCACTCATTGCGCAATATTTTTGGCTATTTTGAAGAGGGGGAGGGGGTGGAATTCGGACAGTGGGCTCAAGTGTAGTCCACCGATTGGTTACCTTAGAAATGCAGAGAGCTGAAGACTGTGTTAGTTTTAGGTATCCTAAGTATTATGGAACATGTAGCCTGCAAATATGTGCAAGGACAATGTCATCACTGGTCTAGAGCAGGCAAGAGGGGGTTTTTAATTACGACAGCGCATTTTTTAATCACTTTGAATCATTTTCAGACAACAATGAAAAGGTGATTTTCTGCAGCCTAAATGGTTATAATTAAGTTAAAGTGACACGGTCATCAGAAATTGCAGATGTATCATCTAATGTGAACAGATGAAGAAAAAAATTTAAAAAATAAAAGGTTTTAGCTAACTTTTACCTTACAAATCGGCACCTTTTTTTTCAGATTTCCTACAAAGGATGAAGACAGAGTGCTACTCAACAAGTCACTGATTCTGATTGACATGATTTCTGCCACTTACTGTATATAAGTTGTTGTCATTGGTTAAAGATTCCAATATGGCCGCCTTCTTTTAGGAAGTATTCTAGAATCATTCTTTTTCATTGTCTTTGACTAGTAGTTTACTCTGTACATTTTTGGAAATTGTATGAATAGTATAATGTCCAGCCTAATAAGATGCTTGCTATTCCCTGGACGAGTAAAATAACATTATGTATTCGTTTGAGCTGAAGATTTAATCACGAGTACTCAGAGTTTTGCCATCAATACGCATTTAAACAAGAAAAGTCAGAGGTTGTTTTCTTATTACAACTAAATCCAGGAACAATATTGTTATTTATAATATATTTAATTTTCTATACTCTAGGCACCATGACCACTTCATATCAAATAGTAGTCATGATGTGTGGAGTAACCCTTTAAAATTATGTCAGAAGTCTCCAGTAACATCAAATTTGGAAAGATGGTAGACTTGCCTTAATGGAAAAATGTCCTAATTAAAAAAAAAAAAAAAATGTATTGCCTCTATATGAATAAATTAGTAATTTGGACATTTAAGTAAATACTTAATTTCAAACATGCTCTGGATTGTCGAAGCCATATTGACCATCTCTTTTGTCCGAAGCACCACTTAACTGACTAAAGCCCATGGAGGTACTCAAGAGCTACCTATATTTTTTTAATTCTAGCATCATGTGCATATACTGGACATCTGGAAAGTATGCTCTGGATACATTTTAACAGTTTCAATAAAGCATAGTTTTGGAGCACAAATGGTTCTTCTCACCAAAGAGGACTTAATGATGGTATCTCCCATGGAGCAAAGATAAATCAGGGAATGAACTGAAGAGAAGTATTTAATTAAAAAAAAATACACAGAGATGCTATAACACATGCACACATTTATTTTCAATGCGGAACGCATAAATCCTCAAAGCCATTTAAAACACGAGTCCTTAATAACTGGGTTGAGACAGCCCTGACATAGAAATATAGATTCTTATCTTAGAAAATATATTTTTACTTAAAATGTACATTATTGTCTAGAGTAATTTTCACGATGTAACTGGATACATCTCCTACAAGCCTCGGTCAGGTGACCAAGATAACGAGATTACACAACTGGCATGACCTGTGGTAACAGGTTGCTCAAAACATCTCTAAAATTGATCTACAGTAATAGGTTCTGGGGTTTTTATTCTTCATCATCATTATTACAGTTAAGCCAGTATTTCTATTAAAACAGAAGACAGGTTGAGTACAAAGTAAAATACATGCCAGACTTCTTGAGTCAATTTGCCCTGATAAATTCCCATGAAAAAGAAGTTGTCCATCTTTCTACGTACCTTTCCACATGCTCTGCAATGGTGTCTCCTTTTGGTAAACGTAAACCTGGACTCACACTTCATGCAGTTCGGTGCCTGAGAATCTGGGACCCACACAGGAGCCACCTCTCCTAGGGTAGAAAATGGCTTACAGACAGGATTCCCAAACTGCCCAGCAAGGAGATCATTGTCTGGACTGTCTGCGGACACAGCAAGGCACGGGCTGCAAGGGCCCCTATAATCTCCCAGTTCACCATTACTATCAGTAACTGGGCTGCGCAGTGCAGCTTCCTCACGAAAGGCTTCTGAAGCCAGGTTGTCACCTTGATTTGACTTGTTTAACATGTCATTTTTATTCTTTGAGCTGCAGCCCGCATTAGGTGGAACTAGGTCACTCTGTAACATTTCAGACAATGGCTTTGGGATTTGCAGCTTCAAGTGAGTTGGTTGTTTGGGGCGAGCTCCACCAAAGGGGATACTAACAGGTTGCATGCTGTTGGTCTTTTTTGGTGAGGTTTGCCCATGCACAAGTTGACCCTGACCGCACAAGCTGTGCAAGTGGTTTTTCATTTGGTCACCATTGGCATTTAGCACAAGCACTCCGGCTTCCATGACCTCCTCGTCTCTCTGCGGTTCGTAAACACTGGAATAATATTCTGATTTGCACTCCTCAATCTCTTTCTCTTCAGTCACAGAATCTTCTTTTGATGGTAAACTCTTTGGGTTACGAGCTACAGAGGGGTTTTGCATTCCATAGGAATCACACCCATTGTTCAGAGACATCAAGACATCAGCTCCGACAGCCTCCGAGACTAAAGTCACCTCCGATTCATCTATACAAGGGTCTTCTAAAAAGACATTAGCATTCACTATTTCTTTATGTTGTCCACGGATGGGACAACTGTGATTTTTTTCTTCGGTCTCTATATTGTTAGTCTTGTGGTAGCTTCCATTAATCTCACATGGTTCTGTGAAATGCTTCCTCTCACAGATTAAATTGTTTTGCACAACCTCTTCAGCTGAAACAGGTTCAATATCAGCAGAAAAGGGCTCCCTTTCCAATTTGCTATTAGATTGTTTGGCTTCATGTAAAGTGAGAGACAGTTTCTCCTGCTGCTTGATGCTAACTTCATCCACAGTCCCCTTGATCATAAGATTTGGATTTTCTAACTGAAAATACGATTCCTTTGTGTTATTCTCTGAACAGAGAATATTAATGCTGGATGAGGAA
The DNA here is from genome assembly GCA_933207985.1 of Pelobates cultripes. Classification (NCBI taxonomy): domain Eukaryota; kingdom Metazoa; phylum Chordata; class Amphibia; order Anura; family Pelobatidae; genus Pelobates; species Pelobates cultripes. The sequence continues at coordinate 20,771,111 of OW240919.1, read as the reverse complement.
AAGTCTTGTGTAGACGACATTGAAGATCCAACTTCTGGTTCCTGTGTTATTTTCAACTCTTTAATACTGTGTGCAATACTGAGAGCCACTTTTGTACTTGTGCTAACACTATTCTGTGTTTGTGCAGTGGAACAGGTACTGGTTTCAGAATTAGCAGTGGCATTAATGTATGCCGTATAGTGAGTATCCGAGTCTTTTGGTTGTTGGTTGTTATTTTTGCCAACTAACTGATTGTGAGTGGGCTTCTCATTGTCTAGAGAAAAACACAGTGTGTCCATGAGAGACTGATTTGTGGGACTGTTACAAGGGGACAGACCATCTCCCAGTAGAACATTCTTGTTAGAGTCCATATTTTGCGTAACATCGGCAAAGTCTGATTCCACGCTGTTGTGCACAGCAGGGGTGCCTGACACAATTTCAGGCTGACCACTTTGATCAATCAGTTTTCTCTCTTCCATGCTGGAGTCTCCAGTCACCATGGTGGGCATGTATTGGGCCACACATATGATCTCTCCATTTTCACATAGGGACTTTGGAGGAGATGACAGGTTTGTTGACCGGTCTTTTAGTTGAGCCTCAATGGCAATGATTGATTTGCTAACACTGTCAAGCACTGGGTTGTCAGCCAGTCGGTGTGAAGGGGGGTTTAGGATCTGATTCCATTTAGCTTCCAACAACCTTGGAGAAACAGTCTCATCTGAAAGGCAAATAGTTCACATTAACACAAACTTAAAAAAGGAAAAATACAAACCAAAATGTCCATGTTTATGTCAGTATATTTAGCTGTGAGAAGAGAGACATAAAAGACACGGGTTGCTTACACTCCCTATATGTGTTTAGCTGGACATCAGTCCTTGTGTTCAGCAAAACACACTAATACAAATGGTGCACTGCTCTGCTGAAAGTGGTGTTTCTCAGTTGTATCAGGTAAGTTTGCTTTGTTGCAACAATGACACAAGAATATCTTTGTCACTGATTCCTGTGATAGAACGTTCATTGTATGTGGGACAGAAAAAACACCATGGGTATCAGGTTTATTATTGTGCCAAGGTATACATAGTCAGTTAAGGAGCTGCTTTGTTTTAGGAATTTCTACTTGAAAAAGCAGAAACTGATCACCAAGATTATGAAAATATTTTTAGAGAAAGGAATGTGAAAAGGTCCTTATCAAGAGAGGAAAAGGGGTGTAAACTGCAGAATAGGGACAGAATTTTCAAATCCCTAGAAATTAAATTATGCATTAAGTAGAGGAAAACAAAAATGACTAATGAGTGGTTTACAATTGTAGCAATCGATTCCTCACTTACAGAAAAAGACGGCATATTTGGAATGTTTACCTGAATTGTTATTCACCAATAAACCAGCTGTTAAAGAATAGGATCAAAAGGGAAGGGCAGTTCTAAATACTTTAGTTGCAATGTATTTATTGTGAATCTTAAAGGAACACTATAGTCACCTAAATTACTTTAGCTAAATAAAGCCGTTTTAGTGTATAGATCATTCCCCTGCAATTTCACTGCTCAATTCACTGTCATTTAGGAGTTAAATCACTTTGTTTCTGTTTATGCAGCCCTAGCCACACCTCCCCTGGCTATGATTGACAGAGCCTGCATGAAAAAAAAAACTGGTTTCACTTTCAAACAGATGTAATTTACCTTAAATAATTGTATCTCAATCTCTAAATTGAACTTTAATCACATACAGAAGGCTCTTGCAGGGTCTAGCAAGCTATTAACATAGCAGGGGATAAGAAAATCTTAATTAAACAGAACTTGCAATAATGAAAGCCTAAATAGGACTCTCTTTACAGGAAGTGTTTATGGAAGGCTGTGCAAGTCACATGCAGGGAGGTGTGACTAGGGTTCATAAACAAAGGGATTTAACTCCTAAATGGCAGAGGATTGAGCAGTGAGGCTGCGGGGGGCATGTTCTATACACCAAAACTGCTTCATTAAGCTAAACTTGTTCAGGTGACTATAGTGTCCCTTTAAAGTACTTAAAGGGACACTCCAGACCCGTAAAGCACTTTAGCTTCCAGGAAAGCTTAGTGTGTGAAGAATGTGTCCTTTTTCCATTTTTTAAAAAAAAGTGCAGATTTAAAAAGAAATTGACACTTTTATAAACTTAAACAGCTAAAAACAGAAATCCGACCTAATTACTTCCTGGTTTGGTTAACTCAGTGGAGATAAACTCAAGAGGCAGCAATTGCACAGAGCATCTGCCTTGCAAAGACTTCTATGTCTGTGATTGGACAGTCACACAAGGTTTGAGCGAGGTAAGAAGGGGAGGGTTTGCAAAGACAGAAGACAAGAGATCTGCAGCTGTTGCAAGCTGTTTTTAGATATACAGTCAATAAGAAAAGCATAATTAAATGCATGTAAGTTTTCATTTTGGGTATATCTACTAAACACTGATTTATTTTCTTCTATTTTGTATTTGGGCAGTGGAGTGTCCCCTTAAAGGGATACTCCAAGCACCAAAACAAATTTAGCTTAATGAAGCAGTTTTGGTGTATAAATCCTGCAGATTCCCTGCCATTTAGAAGTCAAATCAATTTCTGTAGGTTTCATTTTCAATCAGCTTTCAATCAGATTCATTGCGTCTCTATGAGGAGATGCTGATAGGCCCAGCCAGTGACCCAAGCAGCACTGGAAATAAGATATGTTTTCTTACCTTTGGGTAGGGGGGGGTTAAATGGTGGTTTTAATAATATAGGGTCAGGGGTACATGTTTGTGTTCCTGACCCTATAGTGTTCCTCTAAACAGACTGTGCAATAAAGCATTAGATCTCGCTTTACAGGACTGGATAAGTGTGGACAGGGGAAGTTTTGCTAGGGCTGCATAAACAAATTGATTTAACTCCTACATGGCAAAGAACTGAGAAGTTAGACTGCAAGTGCATGATCTATACACCAACATCAGTTAAATGCTCCTTTAAATAAAAATAGCAATACCAATAAAAAAATAAAAAAAAAACCTTTATGAAAAACTCGCATTGCCTACTTTGGAATTTCACTGATATCCCAATCTAATCAAAAGAGATCGTAAGACAAAGTGGGACTGTAATGCGGTCTTTTCTAAACATTTTCTATAATGACATTAACTCATTCAAAGAAGAGAAACACAGGCAGCACTCCAGGATATAGAAGGTAAATTTATTTGTGGGTTCACCACCTCACCAAAATAAGTGCGAAGTTTCATCTCCACAGAGCCTTAAATCATGCATTATGAACTTTTAGATTTGAGCTTTAAATATTAACAACAACAATACACAAACACTTTGAGCACCATACCTTCATTCTTTTCAAACTCATCCAATACTTTATCCAGGTTGCATGATTCTTCTTCAAAATAGTTCTCCATTTGACAAGAACCAGTCAGGCTTCTTTCTGGGCCTTAAAGAGAGAGAGAGAAAAGCAGCATTAATATAGATTCACTTATCACTAAAAATAGACAGAATGATATACAACCTCTGACGTAACAAATGTAGAGTATCACAGAGCTCTACAGCCATAAAAGATTCATGGTACCATGCAGTGTAAATGTATGTGACTCAAGCAGGGCTATTCACTTTAAGTGTGAATCTTCAGGAACCAATAGTGAATTTAAAGGAATACTATAGGCACCCAGAACACTTCAGCTCATCGATATGGTCTGGGTGCACTGGCCCAGGTCCCTTAGCAGGTAACTATTGCAGTTTTTAAGAATCTGCAATAATTACCTGCTAGGGTTAACTCCACCTTTAGTGGCAGTCTACCAGACATCCACTAGAACGACTTCCGGCTGTTAGGTGACTTTTGGTCGCCTGACACTGGACGCCCTTACGCTCTGCACCCAAAACCCCATAGGAAAGGATTAAATAATGCTTTCCTCTGGGGAAATCCAAATGCAAGCGCAGTCATTGCTGTGCATGCTCATTAGGTGTCCCCTGCCAGCTGACGGTGGTGGAAGCTATAGTGCCAGGAAAACGAGTTTGTTTTCCTGGCACCATAGTTTCCCTTTAAAGTGAACTGTCAATTTGGCAAAACCTTCCCCCCACCCCCCTTCTTTCCTTCTGTACCCTCCCCACCCTTAATTTTTTCTCTTCAAAAAATAAAAATTGTCAAATTCAAAAAAAATAAGAAAATAAAGTGAACTGTCAATTTTTAGTCCCAAAAAAGCCAAACTGAATGCAAATATTTACAATTCAGCTATTATAACAGACAGGATGTGCAGTACATATTAGTTTTGTCACCCCCACATCTCCAAATTGACAATTTTTAAATAATTCATGTAAGGAATAACATTTATGTCAGACTCTCATAGAAATATATATATTTTTTTTTTTTTTTAAGAATAAGCGTATGTGAGCAACAGGGTCTCTTTACGTAATTAGTGTTTTTCAAATAATCTAGCATTTATATATTACTTTCTAAAAATGTAAATGTTAAAAAATAATGCTATCGAGACGCACACTCAAAAACTCATTGACACTCCCACCATCTTTATTTGCAACACAGTCACTCAAAGACAACACTTACAATCTTGCATATCGTACACTAGCACTCTTATTGGACTCACACTCTCAAACTCACAGCCTTCTCATACACTTCCTTAAACAGATGCACTGTCCTATAAAATGCACAAAGAGAACTGTCTCACCCCTTCTCTGGTATGAGTTTATGCTGGGCAGTTTGGAGTAAAGTGCAGAGACCCTTCTAGCTCTTTCAGTATTTGATCCTTTGGACTCTATAAGGTACTGGAATGTCACAGAGCCAGAAAACACAGTTTTAGGACTCCCTCACAGGGTAATAAGAGAAAGCTCTCACCCACACAGCACTGCCAAGTCACTGAGCAAGGGCGCATTGGCAGTCATGCTAATAATGGCCATTCCTGGACGCATTAGCCAAGATGTGATAGGAGGTCGTGGCAGCCACTGTCAGTTCGCACCCTCTGTAACGGCAACAATAAAACTCACAGTAAGGTGGCGTTTGTATGAGTGTATTGGTGGGTAAAAAAAAAACTGAGTGAGCCATGCGCAATCTCAACAATAAGAATCACAGTAATGTGTGATGTGGAAGAGTATCAAGAGTTCCACATCTATAAAAATGTAAAATTAAATGTGTGAGCTAACACAGAGCACTAGAAAAGCATTACAATTAAACAAGTAGAATGAGTTATGGTAATCATGTGCCAGTTATGTACACTTCCAGCAGCTACTCTCAGTAAACACTGAAAGAAAGAAAGAAAGAGGACGTGTAACCAACAGAAAAGTAAATATTTTTTAAATTATACACGGACATTTAAAACAAACAGGATTTATATGGATTATTATATATTCCTGAAGCTTAATGGTGAGGATATGATCTCTAATGACAACTCCTATCGGTCTTAGCTATCCCAGCACCCTTAAAGAATTAAATTGTATTTTTATTTTCAATAAACCCTTTATTTTCACAAAGTACAAGTTTCAAACCTCCTATGAAAAAATATCTATATCTAGCACATCTGCCTGCTTCCTGAAACTAATACTCTTTAGCACATTGCATCGTCTTACTCTGATTGGTCAATGTATTGGTAGTATGTGGAAGCCAGCGTGTTTAACTTTTATTAGGAAAATAACAGTCAATGGAAAATCTCTCTTATTCATGTTCTATTAAAGGAACAATATAGTCACCTAAATTACTTTAGCTAAATGAAGCAGTTTTAGTGTATAGATCATCCCCCTGCAATTTCACTGCTCAATTCACTGTCATTTAGGAGTAAAATCACTTTGTTTCTGTTTATGCAGCCCTAGCCACACCTCCCCTGGCTATGATTGACAGAGCCTGAATAAAAAATATAAAACTGGTTTCACTTTCACACAGATGTAATTAACCTTAAATAATTGTATCTCGATCTCTAAATTGAACTTTAATCACATACAGGAGGCTCTTGCAGGGTCTAGCAAGCTATTAACATAGCAGGGGATAAGAAAATCTTAATTAAACAGAACTTGCAATAAAGAAAGCCTAAATAGGGCTCTCTTTACAGGAAGTATTTATGGAAGGCTGTGCAAGTCACATGCAGGGAGGTGCGACTAGGGTTCATAAACAAAGGGATTTAACTCCTAAATGGCAGAGGATTGAGCAGTGAGGCTGCAGGGGCATGTTCTATCCACCAAAACTGCTTCATTAAGCTAACGTTGTTCAGGTGACTATAGTGTCCCTTTAAGGTTTGACATATGCCAAAATGAATAGGCAATCAAAATAATAAATTGAGATTTTTTTTTATTTTTTTTAAAACAAGAGAATACAGTAATTCCATTGTACAAAGTAATGCTGGGATCCATGACATTCAGTAATACTGCCTGATTTAGAGGCATTTGTTGGGGAAAAGTGACATCAGACATTACTAGATTCACTCAAAGCTTGTTAGCCACTCCTGACTCTAATGGAAGAAATGTTATCCTTAGAGACAGGAAGGAGCTTTTCCGGATTCACTTGTGCATAACTTGTGTCTTGGCGTCATGCGAGCCACAGAGTCACACATGTACAAAATAAATGCCATTTTATCAATGTAAACATTCCAGCACTGTTTAACCCCTTAAGGACCAATCTTCTGGAATAAAAGGGAATCATGACATGTCACACATGTCGTGTGTCCTTAAGGGGTTAATAAAGTAGGTGTCACACTGCACTGGTTTATCTTCCATTTTTTGTGTTGGGCAAATTTCAAATACTGGATCAACAAAGAATAGCAGAAAACAAATATAATAATGTTGTGATTGTCAAAACTGATGGCACATATACTCTCACAGACATTCTCAGACACACTGTGCTACTGTCAATTGTGCTCCCTATTGTTCCTTATACTCCACTCCTCTAGACTGTAAGCTCATCTGAGCATGGTCTACCAATTGTACCTGTATCATTTTGTAATAGTCCTTCTTATTGTTAAATTTCCCTCTTCCATAATACTGTAAAGCGCTGCGGAGTAAGTTGGTGCTAAATAAATATCAATAATAAGAATAGTGAACACATTTGGTGAAGGACTCCTGCTACGTACATTTAGACCAACCCTTTATCTGTGTTTATCACAGTGGACACTTTGGTTCTATACAGGTTTTATTCCAGATAACTAAAACAAGGATTGTGTCATTTATTTAGCTAAGTAAATGGTTTCCTGAATTTGCACTGATGTCAGTGATATTATGGAACTCTGAGTGTATCACATATCTCTGCAGTATAACAATTATGTCATGTGATCTGTAGGTATGCAACACGGAGCTCTGTAAGACAACTGACAGCTGTGTGATGTGTTTGCATATAACACCCGAGCTCCATAGCATTACAATTCTGAATAATACAGGTTTATAAAAATTTAACTTTTCCAACACTTCAAGGCGGCTCTGTTACCACTGTCAAGGTTTGTCACTTTGCATAGCCGTCGCTAGCGTCAGGAGCTGAAGACGACGGCTCCTGCAGGAGATAACATCAGGTAAGTAAAACTTACATCTGCTGCACCCTCGAAGGAGAGTTTAAAACATACGAAGACCTCGGAAGGTGACAAAGCTGCAATCACTCGTTGGGTGCAAAGTGTAGGCCAAGTTACAGCTATATTTTTAATTAAACTTGTATTTTTGTTTATTTTTTGTTTTGTTTTAATAAATAGTTTTGCTTAATAAATCTACCCTTCCTGCATTTCTCAGCATATTATATCACCTTTTTTGCTTCAATATGATCATGCATGGTGGGTACGATTCTGTCTCAGCACTGCCACAGTTACCCTGATTTGTCAGTTTGGTGTTTAGCACCCAGGATTACCCAAATCGTGTTGTTTTGCATGTTGGTATGTTCTGGTATGAAGTGGGATTCTTTGATCCAAAGCGCACCCTGCTGTGCCTGTAACCTGGATTCTGCCATATAAATATAGAACTCACATATGCAACAGAATGCTAATAGTGAACTTTAAACTTTCACCCCCAAAACCAAGTCACAAGCATGCTTGGAGTAGTGTGCTTGTTACCAGTACAGCTGCATCTTAACTTAAAAACTTAAACACTACCATAAAAAGTTAAGAAAGGCTCGTGGGGAATTGAGGAAGTTACTTCCTGATCTGTGCAGAGTTTGCTTTAATATTTTGCAAATCGAGTGAGAAATGTTTTATTGGTGACTTGTTGAAGAAATCGCAAGCAAGATATAAGGTCTTCGTTTAACATACAAAAACAAACAAAACACAATGCTACTAACAAATGCATAATATTTATATAAAAAAGAAAATGCCTCTATTTTAAACTAATTCCAAGTACCCTCAAAGAGTGGGATGTACAGAAATTAAACCATTATCACTTAAAGTGGCTTACCCACCACTTCTCCAGTCATTTCCTGACAGATAAGACTTACAAAAAAGCTGTTTGTCAGAGAGAAAGAATACTATGTTGATCGCACTAAAAGAGAACTGATGTACTAAATCCAGAGTACAGGGCAGAGGTGGCGAACCTTTTTGAGCCCGAGTGCCCAAACCGCAATACATGCCAACTTTTTTCCTTCAAAGTGCCAACACGGCAATTAAACCTGAATATTGAGGTTTAGGTTTAGAAAAAACAACTCATACAGTTGTCCAAACTAATTCTCCTCTTTCCCCTAGCATTTCCTCGCATCACCCCTTCTCTCCCCTCCACTACCCCAGCATATCCCCCTCTAGCTCCCAACACATAAATAATGTTTAATTTTTTTTGGTGCCGGTGGGGGTTTGAAGTCCACCCAGGCTCCTGCTGCTGTGAGGGGGTGTGAGCGCGAGGGAGCACTGACTTACCTGCTGCTCCAGCACTGCTCCCTCTGCTGATGTCGCCGGGAGAAAGGAAATTCCATCAATCATCCGGCGGCGCCTGATTGACATAATTTCCGGTCTCCCGGCAGCATCAGTGGAGGGCGCGAAGGGAGCAGTGCTGGAACAGCACGTAAGTCAGTGCTGCCTCGCAGCCCTCCATCCCACTCACGATACGAAAGCAGAGTAGGTGCCTGCCATTTTGGGCAGGCAGGTGCCTACTCTGTATTGGTGACTGGGGGGGGCCTAAGGCTTCCGACCGGCACCCCCATAAGGAGCAGTGGTCCGGCGACCTATGGCTGTGTGTCCACAGAGAGAGATTGGTGTGCCAGCTGTGGCATGCGTGCCTTAGGTTCGCTATGGCTGGCATAGGGGCATCGACAGGACATAGGAAGGTTAAGTAGGAAGCAGCATTATGTAGAGACTATAAGCAAGTACCAGAAATGTTTCTTACTGGAAGCCACTGCAGGGACTGACAGAGGGAGGAGGCATGGGAGGACAGGAAGATCAGCCGCGCTGCCGCATTCATTATGGACTGTAACAGGGCAAGTTGGAAACAAATAAGACCATTGAGAAGTGGACTGCAGTAGTCAAGGCAAGAGAGGATTGTGGCATGAGCCAGCACTTAGCAGGTTAGGAGAAGTACAGGGCTAGGAGAGAGAATAGAGATCTTTTTCCTGATTGCTGAAATCAAATCAGTGAAGTGAGTTGTGAAGTGCCTGTTTTCAATATGTGCTAGCTTTATAAGTCATAACACAGGTCAACAAAGACAATCTTTGCTTGTGTCACAACGGCATTTGTACAATTTACACATTAACCACAAACAGCTATAACAATGAACACAAACGTCAAAATAGTATCCCAGAACTCTACAGAACTCTGCTAACCTTAAATAGTCAGGGCATTCCAGAGGTAACATTTTCTATTTTTTTTATTATTTTTTTTGCAGTGCGTAAACTGAATACAAACAGGCTTGAGGTACCCCAACGGCAGTCCTCGAGCATCGTAGCATACGTAACAATTGTGGTATTACATAGGCAGTGCACAATTTTATAATATAATCGATACAGGATGAACATTAGGCTTAGGTTCTTCGTTTGCAATGCATGTAAGTAACGCTGTAGAGAGCAGCATGAGTAGTGCATCAGGAGTCCGCATAGAGTGTATAACGTGACGTCATGTGAAATGCCCTTACGTGTTAAAAAGGTGGAGTGTGCATGCTTATGTTTCAAAAGATAAGTACAGCTACGTCATCCTATCAGGCTAAACAGTCATGTCTAAGTATAGAATCAGGCGTTTAACCAGTAGTTTGCCATAGAAATTACAAAGGCTGTCTAGTGCCTGTAGTGAAAGGAAGCATATAGCTTAAATATATAGAGCATAACATTCTGAATTGGGATCCTATACGTTTAAAACGTGTCATGTACCCCTGTATCTATAATGCATGGACAGTAAAGAAGACACTTTTAGGACTATTAGTTGTCACATTAGGCCATGTAGCGCAATTAAGCTATGTAGTTTAGGTCAGGCTAGGTACAAGATAAGCGTGAGTAACATATTAGGTTGACTTCTGGCTGAGGTAATAATAAATCATAATACTTGCATGGTAAAAACCCATAAGATCAGGCTAAACAGGGCAGCGAAGGTTAATGGCATGATATGCTCAGGATGCTGGAACAAGCTTATGGAACTTTCTAAATGCACATTGTGGGTTCACAGGAGAGCAAGGCTGTGCTATATAAAGATAAACTTTAACTGAACATGCATGAAACTTGTTATGGGGACAGGTATGATATTTAGCCTATACCCTGGCTGGGTACCAGTCTGTCCTGCGTGTATAGTCCACTGAGGCGAGTCAAGTTGCAGTGCGGAGGTGAAATGCTACTCCTGCCAGTGGCCTATTCCAGTTCCTGCTCCACGATGCCGCGATCTTGTGATCTCATTGTGACCTAGTAGTTTCCGTCCGGGAGCTGGCAGGTAACTCCACCAGGCTTGTATAGGTGTTGGTGTCTCTTCTCCTCCGCTTGAGTGGACGGTGCGCCATGGGTAGCACTCTTCTCCTCCGCAGCTCGTGGGGTAGTGTATAGGCCTTTCGGCGGTGCAAGCTGGATGAGCATCGAGGATTATGAGGTAAATCAGGTGACAGGTTTGCAATCCTTGGCTTCTCTACAGGCAGGCTCGGTCTGCTCTCCAAGCTTCTTCCAGAACTCTGCAAACAGCCTGTCCATTCTGACTTTGAGTGGCTCCAGTAGGCCTCGTGTGGTGGAGGCAAGCATGGTGTCCGCCATCTTGTCTGAGGCTGCACAGTGTGCCGCTCGTTGTCGGGTTACCCTCCGCCGCAAGATAGAAGGCAGTGGGCGAGTGCCGGGATATCCCTCACCGGCAGGGGGGGGCGGGACCCCTACCACCTCAGGTGCTCCAGCAGTGATGTCCGCGGGGAAATCAGCTCCTTCCCACATCGGTACCCACAGATAGGCCGCAAAGAGGTTTTGAGTGTAGACCGCCAATCCGTCCCTGCAACACACTGAAATGTGTCACCAAGATGTACAGAGTGGTCTCTACGTTCATAGGTTCAGGATTACTCCAGCTTATAATATATTACGATCAGTTTTTCGGTGGTTGTCTACGGAGCTCACTCCAAATGCTGCCATTCAGCTTGGCAGCCAGGCCCGCCCCCAACATTTTCATTACTACCAGACTGTTTAAATTTTGCCACTAATTTAGCACAATCATACCTCCCAACATTTCAAATGGATAAAGATGGACACTGTAATTTTATTTGTGTGAGTAGGGTATGGCCAGGGTCAGAGACAATATAAATTACATTTTTGTTGCATAAATTACTAGTAAGCCACTTAAAATATCTCATAACCAAAAAAAAAACAAAAAACAATATAGCACAGACTATTTTTGAAATACATTTATTTTAAGAGGGACATTTAGATTTGGGTCCAAAATAGAGACATTTGGGAAGTATTCAATGCTCTCTCTCTTTTTGTACATAGTTTTCCTGGCATCACAAAATCTGTAGCAGCCCAACAGCCTCTAAAGTATACTCTTTCAACATCCGTATTTTTCATATAGAGTTAACCAACATGCACGTGTCTGCATATTAAATTATATGACAAGCTGCATGTACTCCCCCTCCCCTTTTCAGATTATGAAATACATGTTTTATTGATTATTTATTGATATGTTTTAGATCTTTTCTGCATTTTAAACCTCCCCATCAGTCTATTTACAATTTCCTGTTCTAGATTAGAATATAAAACATTTTGTTTTGCTGCAGGAAGACGCTTATACAATAGGTCTAATTCAGATGTCAACTTATCTCCATTCTAAAGAGGTTACAGTTTAAAGGGACACTCCACTACCAAAATGCAAAACAAATACAAATCACTGTTTAGTAGATATACCTTAATGAAAGCATGCTTGCATTTCATAAAGCATTTTTTTTCTTTGGGGTTAATTTAAAATAACTTGCAAAATCTGCAGATATCTTGTCTGCAGCCTTTGCAAGCCACCCCTTTCTAAACACACCCAGACTTTCTGTGACAGTCCAATCACAGACTTTCCAATGCAGCTCAATGGGAAGTCTTTGCAAGGCAGATGGTCTGAGCAATTATTGCCTATTAAGTAGTAACAGTATTAACTAGGAAGTAACAGATTGGTTGGCTGTCTGATTGATAGTCATGAAAGTGTAACTAGGTTCATTTATAAAAGTGTCAATTTCTGTTGAAATCTGCACTATTTGTAAAAAAAAAAAAAAAAAATTAAAAAAAAGAGAGACACACTCTTATAATGATAGCACAATACGTAAAAACAAAACTGAAGGTTAACATCCAGTACATGGGCTGCACATTCAAGTTTAACCAATTAACTTTATAAAGGACGTGATTAAGGTTATGCAGGGCATATCCTCACCTTTAATGCTATATATTGACAAGTTAAAGGTGACAGTATTGGCACATTGCTGATTAATAGAGGTTTGTTATTGCTAAAGGTGGTAACTGAGTGCAGGGGCTAATTAGCAAAATTCTGATGACCAATAGCTGCACCAATGTCATCAAGGCCCTGAGTCAATCCTGCGTGCAATGACATCATACATTAAAATCATTTATATAGAAATATTGGACTACATGAACCAATTTTGATTGCAGTTCTCAGTTTAGTAATGTAGTTTCTACACAGTGACCAGACTACTAAATACATGAGGGTTTCCTAAAATAGCATTGTCAGGCAGCAACATTATTCAAAGCCTGAAATTATAATGAAGGTGAAATAGGGCTTGTTCAATGACAGGAAGATGTAAAATTGCCAGTAACACAATGTCAGGCAGGATGGGCCATGAAATCGGTTTCTAGGACAGAGATCTTACAAGTGTGTTATTTTACACAGCTTTTAGACAGCAATGGGATTTGCAAGTAATTATGTAGCAAAGTAACCCTGTAGAAGAAAATGTTAATGTTCTTGGTTAAAAAAAAAATGTTTTAAAAATTAAAACAAATGAAATTAGAATTAAACCAGTTGCCCCATTTTCAAGTCAAAGAAACTACACGTAAATGTAATCAAGCCAGTTGGACACAGGAAACATCTGCAGTTTAACCCCTTAAGGATACATGACATGTGTGACATGTCATGATTCCCTTTTATTCCAGAAGTTTGGTCCTTAAGGGGTTAATGCTGGTTGAACGCAACTACAGCAGCAGAAAAACAATGCTAAGACGGAGATCTTAGCACTGCAGTAAAAGCAGCAGCAATACTGCTGTGAAGTAGCAAGAATGTCGGAGAATTACATACCCTGGTGCTGTCCCCTGGTTTTAAATCAAATCATTAACAAATGGTTTGCATAAAAACCATGATAATGCAGCAATAACACTGTCCCATTATCAATGTGTATTTCATCCAACCTGGGCGATACTGACTGGCTGAGAGCATTGGGCTAAGCTGCCCCTTACACTGTCTGCCAACATCACACAGGCTGGATGAAACTGACATTTTTAAAGCAGAATTCACACTTCCACATTATCAATGTGGCCAAGGAGCCCAATGTGTCTCTACTCCAGGAAAAGCCCCAGTTAATACAACCCTAGGCAACATAATCATTACAGCAGATCACAGGGGCACTCTAATCAACATGACCACTAGGTCTAAACAGAGCTAGATTTGTGCGTTTGTTTGCAAATGAATCACAATTTGTCCTAAATTTTGGCAATTGGCGACTTGTACAAATTCCATAACTCAAAACTGCCATATGACCTAACCAAGAAACAACAGAACAAAGAATTAGCTATTTCATTTGTTTCCTGGTTCAGAGTTCAGTCTTTCACTCAATTCTTTTTATTTTTGTTCCTACGCATTCCCGACCACCAGAGATATTCCATTGATTAGAGGTGGATCTGAATTCAGGAGGGGAACTACTGAAATTTGTTTCAGGTTTTTATCTTTAAGAAATGGACACATACATTTACAAAGATACAGTGACAAATACCTCAAAACCACACAAGATTCACACATATAAAGAAACACATATCTACACACACATACAGACAACCACACCAACATACAGACAACCACAGAGAAATAGATCCATAGTTACAACACGGCTGCAGGCATTTGGTGGGCGAGGTCATTCACTGAGCCACTGCTGCTGGCCATACAAATTCTCCTGACTTCTCAAGGGGGCATTTACCCTGCTGCCCCCCTGATTCCAGCAATGCCAGAGATGAATAAATAATAGAAAATAATGCATGCCCATAGAAAGCATTAAGGGCCTACTTGAAGGAACACAAACCTGCATTATTAACGCCATCGTGCCCCTGTCCACCTATGTTACATATATAGGTCCCTCCCGGTTGCAATAAAAAGTAATACAAATGTTGTACTTTCCTTTTACCACATCTGCTCAGCCATGTTTGCTGTGAGCTTATAGCATCCTGCTTGTATAGTAGCAGTAACTATACAGCATAGCGGTCACTAAATGGGTGTGTAAAAACTGTACCTATCACAGTTTAGAGAAACCAAAAGCACATGCAACTCCATCTACACAATGTGCTGATAACAAAGGTGTAGGTTATTCCTCTCACTTGTAACTCAGAATAGAGGACTGTGAGCTCTGTCATAGCAACTGGCATCTTTAATATGTCACAGTGGTTCGCAAACAGATTGAAAAGGGGAAGAAAAAAAATTACAAATGTTTATAAGGTGACGCAGTGAGTTCAATGGAAATCAGGTCAAGTGTAATTCAATGCATCTGTTGACTTTTCAGAAATATATGTAACTTGAAAGATGGTCACTTTGTATGATTTTAATGTGTTTAATGATCGTCTGTATTTAATACACAAATACTATATATATCGTATACTAAACCCACATTGTTTGTTTCAATTTCATGATCTTTCCCAAGTAAGTGGGTTAATCTCATAAGAGCCGGCATTAGGTTGTTAGAGTAGGGGCTGCCAAGAATGGAGTACATTGTCGTTGTGGCAGGCTTATGCAGTGTATGATCATATAATGTAACTAAAGCCACATTGTTTCCATTTCGATTTAATTATCTTTGAAGTTAATGTTTAGTGAGTGAGGGTGTGCTCTGTATTTTGTGTGTGTACATATACCTGGGGTCTTTCTATTCATGCAGAGTGAGATATATATAGATATATATATATATATATATATATCTATATATATACACACACACACACACACACACACATAAAATACAGAGCACTCCCTCACTCACTAAACATTAACTTCAAAGCTCATGAAATTGAAACAAACAATGTGGCTTTAGTTACAGTTTATGATCATACACTGCATAAGCCTGCCACAACGACAATGTACTCCATTCTTGGCAGGTCCTACTCTAACACCCTAATGCCGGCTCTTATGAGATTAACACACTTGGGAATATTTCCTCCTGGGACTCTGCAGTGCAAAGTTAAAAAGGGCCCTTAAATGAGGCACTTGTGACCGGAGGGGTGCAAAGCCAAGGGAGTTGGCCTGGACTCCCAAATATATTTACATACAAAAGGGCAGCACTCACCTGAACATGCATTTATTACAAGGATGCAGCAGTCTTAAAATGTATGCATGTTCAGATTATGTGTACACATGGATGTAGCTCTGTCCCTTGCCCTGGTAGCATAGTGAAAGCACCCAGCTAGGAAGAGAAAACAAACAATATTATTTCTCCTTCCCATCGGCAATAGGTGTCCTGGTGGCTGACTGAATAGTGATGACAATTTTTTAATCTTTAATATAAATGTAAAAGATAAGAAGGATTACATGACAAAAAAAAAGCTAACAGGTTATGGGTATTTTTTTCAATGTTTTATTGGGCACCACGTGCAAACAAGAACGGTCACATTCGCTGAGTAAATGGGGAGAATGTACCGTAAATAAAGACTTCAACAATGGGACGGGCTGCAAAGAAGGAACATCTCTGTCTAATGAACAGCTCAGTTAGATTTGCAAATGCTGAATGGGTTCTGCGATTTTACTTTGATACAAAGCTCTTTTGCCATTTTGGAAAATGATATAGAATTGCTTTTAAGAGAATTGAAATGCTGACGCTAATTATTGTCAAGCACCCTGGGTCACTACTTTGCACCATGCGCGATACAATAGAAGTTTTAAACGCAACCCCTAGCCCTCGTCTCCTGCAGTGTTATTTATCGCTTTGCTATTCATCTGCTGCCAGTGTTTAACACCAGAGCAGTCAAAGAAATTTGCCACTGTAAAGAAACCGTAACCGCGTTTTCAAATGGATTTCAGGAACATCAGAGCCCAAATTCAATTCACGTCACTGATAGAGTCATCAGGTTCCAACTGTTGTATTGATACGGTGACAATAAACTAAACTTCAGCTGAATTCTGGGTAAATTAAAGAGAATAGAGGCTAAGATTTCATTAAGCAAACGTACTGCCATTGAGGAATTGTGCAGAAAGATCGTAACCTGGGGTCTTTCTATTCATGCAGATAATCACAAAAACAAGTAGGAATATGGATCAAGGCTTTAACGTATTTAATGAAAAATGTCTGGAACATAAAGTAGGTTGTGGTAAAAACGTAACTGAATCTGATTTTTTTTCAGGCTTGATGACTTTGTAAATTTCTGTTGTGCGTTTTATATTTCCCATATTAGTTTTTCCAAGTCATTCTTAAGGATTTGTGCTTACAGGTCCACTCAACCTGCACTCACTGCATAGGTTAGGTGAAAGAAGTCCCCTATTAATACCAATTACCAGGCTAATAAATAATATACAACGAGCTGTGCGATATATATTGAAATAACCCATTAAGGGTCAGATCCAGAGTAGAAGTCAATGCTAGTGATTTCTAATAGTCGTTACATTATATATGAGGTCAGTAGTGTAATAACCAGGGGGAGGGGGGGCAGAGCTCTATCCCAGGTAACAGGTGTCTGTGTCACCTAGTCATCAAGGCATGCACCTGTCTAGTGGCAAAGGTTGCCCACGGAAAGTGGCTGCTCTGCAGATTCCATTTGCTGATCTTGCAAGTTGCGGGGGAGCTGCGCTGCTCCCTCGCAGACCAAAACCAATGAGGAGAACCAAGGATGTAACTTCATCATAGTCCTGGTGTCAGTTTGGAGCTGCTCCCTGCAGCAAACCACAGGATCATTATTTGAAATATTATCCAAATAAAAATCAAATGTGTGTGAGTGTATATGAATTTGAGTGTTTGTACAAATATTTATGTGTACATGAATGTATGTTTTTGTAAGTTCCCTAACAAACGTGTGTTAGGAGCATTGCAGAGAGACAAATTAATATTCATATTCACCCCAACAACCAGATAACGTAGGTACACACCTACATTATAAAACGTACCAGAACAAAGATAACAGTTACATAAAGAGATAATCCAAATGTGACTTTGAGTATGCAAAAACAAACTAGGAACAACGCAGGTCTACTATTAGAAAGGTTGGACTAGACTGAAAGAAACATGTGGAGATGATATGATGTCAAAGGCTCGAGTGCCGATATTTGTTATAAATAGCTGGGTTTCCTGACAGGACAAGCAATGTAAAGGAAATACTTGAGGGCATACTTCCAAAATACTTGCTACGTCTCCCAAGCCAAGTTTTATTGGGCACCACGTGCAAACTCTTAAGTGTACCTGAAGAGTGACCACAGTAAGACCGTAAAATGTACCTGAAGAGTGACCACAGTAAGAACGTGTGGTTAATAGGTCTACAGAGAGGGAATGTTATAGTCACTATAGCAAAGTATAGCTAATAGGTCTACAGATAGGAAAAGTTATAGTCACTATAGCAACGTATATCAGTATCTATCGATCTATCGATATGTCCCATCAGATGGACGATTAATAACTGGTACACACTGACAGCTAACCTTGCCATCCAGATACTTCTAAAATATATTTACCACAGTGCACAATCACCGCTCACCTAAACAAAGGTAATCTTTAAAGAAATACAATCATTACATACAGTCCCAGTTTAGTATTTCACAAATCATACATAATTACCGATTGTTACCTATATGTTCTGTGGTCATTCTAACAGTGAATGTCATAATACTGTTTGCTTTTACTGCAATAAAACACATATATTTGTATGCTTTTATGTCCTGCAAGAACAATGATGCCTCCATGTACAGGTTTCATGGTGTTTTGGACAGTTACAGGGATCATACTCTTCATGGAGGGTAAGTATGCCGGCTGCCGGGAAGGTCCATGCTATGCAGCCCTAAAGGCGTTAAAGCTCTCCTTTTGTAGGACAGCACAGCATGCCCTAATGGCATTAAGGGGTTAATCATTTTGTTCATTGGGAATATATCTAAAACAGTTAGTAAAACCTACCTGCAAATCTCTTGTCTGTATCCTTTGCAAGCCCTCTCCTAATCTCCCAGCCCAGACTTGCTGTGGCAGTCCAATCACAGACTTCCCAATGCATCAGCTCTGGGCAATTGCTGCCTCTTGAGTTTAGCTCCACTGAGCTAAACAACCAGGAAGTAACAGAACCGATTGTGTGATTGACAGCTAGAAGGGGCATAACAAGGTCAGTTTCTAAAAGTGCAAATTTCCAATGTAATCTGCACTTTTAGTAAAATAAAAAAGGGCACACTCTTCAGACCACTAAAGCTTGCTGAAGTGCTTTATGTGTGGAGTGTGGAATGTGGAAGTAAAACCTCTACATCATCTCGGAAGCAGCAAAGGGGCCAGGCTTTGGGTGCTGAGAGAAAGACATCATCCAAAGACTGCTTGCACAGCAGCATACATTACAAGTTGTAGTGATTATGGTACAGGAAGAGACATATTTGCGACATCACTATAAGTGAATATTTTTTTGCCCTTTGTCCTAGCCTGGTCATACTGGCAATTTAATGCTTATACACTTATGACACTTGTGTGGCTCTAAATACATTAAAACCAGTGTCCAGTACCTTCAATATATGATGTCACAATAAAAATGTATTAAATGGTTGAATTGCATGCAAGAAAACATCTTTTGGGGTTTGTTTGTTTTTTTTGTTTTTTTAAACAGAAAACGCAGAAATAGATACTCATAGCCGTGTAACAAAGCAGATTCTACTGCAAAGGCTTAATATGAAACCATCTGTCAACACCAGCCAAATATGCTGCAGCATGTGTAATATGTTGAACGTGACAAGACGCCATTGCATGCTAGCATACAAATAGGATGAGATACAGTTACAAAAAATGTTCACCAGTGGATAAGCCGATCATCATATTCACTATACATAAAAGGTTTCACACTACGGACAGGAAAATTAAATCTTTCAGCAGAACAGGAATGGATTTCATAATCTGGGAAATTTTTGTAAAGGCCAATGTGTGGTTTATTTAATGTGTAAGTACAGGCCCAATAACGTTACATAGTTACATAGCTGAAAAGAAACTTGAGTCCATCAAATTCAACCTTCCTCACATTTGTTTTTTGCTGTTGATCCAAAAGAAGGCCAAAAAAAACAGTTTGAAGCACTTCAAATTTTGTGACAAACTAGGAAAAAAACTACTTCTTGACCCCAGAATGTCAGTCAGCTTTATCCTTGGATCAAGCAGTTATTACCCTACATTGAAAGATTATATCCTTGTATATTCTGTTTTTTGCAAGTATGCATCTAGTAGCTGTTTGAACATCTGTATGGACTCTGATAAAACCACTTCTTCAGGCAGAGAATTCCACATCCTGATTGTTCTTACATTGTACTCCAAATTCTCACAGCACTTCATTGTGTATTCCTAAAATATGGAACATGCTTTCACATGCCATTAATTAAGAAATGCACCAATATATGAATTAGGTAGACCAGTTAACAACCAAATATGATAAAATATCTTTGTCAAGGATTTCCACAATTTGGTGAATTATATATATATATATATATCGTATTTTTCTAAAAAAATGTAGTCCAAAATTGGGGGTTGTTTTATACATAGAATGTCACTGCAGGGGTTAAAAAAAAAAAAAAAACACTTGTGCGCAGGGCATACACCAAGATGGCGCCTGTCGCATTTCGGTGTGCCACGGTCCACAACCACACACATACCTGGCTTCCCTCATGCCGATCCACTTCTAAATGCTGTGGCATGGAGGAAGAGGTCCCTTTATGCGTGGGAGCTGCAGCAGACATCAGCACTTACCCCCAGCGGAGCTCCAGAGACATTCCACATCATAAAAGGAGCAGCCATATTAAGGTTTGCTCCACCTCAGGTAGGTTTTGATATCTGATTTATATTTATGGGGGAGGAAATGGGGATCAGGGAGCAGAGGGAATACTGCTGTGATGTCCCAGCATGCCCTCACACCACCTGCTGTATTGTGGGAACTGTAGTCTCACGGCATGCACTATACAGCCATTATCTTCACAGAGTCCTGTAGCACAGGGGAGGCATTAGAATCAGAAGTCACTTCTAAAATATCAAAGTTGTTCTATTTGATGTTTAAAAAATGTATTTCTTAATTTTGGGCTCACAAAACTGGGGTCATCTTGTACATTGACAAATACGGTATATTTATTACACACACATAATGGCAGATAACATAGCAAGATATCGCCAAATAAACAGATTTACATTAAAATTACATTTTCGTAATCCCACAAAGCACAAATACATTTTTTTAAGTAAATTTTATAACTGTCACTGTAATGCATTTGAAACAAATTTTGTAAGTTTTCCCAACATTTGGTTCCAAATTTAGCAAACTTTCTACTCATCATTTAGTCAATAAAACCAGCACCTGTGCCGAAAACACCGCTGTCAGGAGGGACACTAGACATACACCACAACTGCACAATAACAGGTTATTTACCAGGAATTCAAAGTGAATTACAAAATATAGGCCAATATAGACAAATTAGAAGTTTCAGTTTTTTGGCCTTAAATTTGTAATTCAATTTGAATTCCCAGCAATCCTCACTTAAGCAAATCATTTTGAGAATGTCTAGGGCTGACACCTATATGAGCCAGAATATACTATTATTACACAAAGAGAAATGAACCGGAATTGGATCAAATACTACAACGATGGGGCTATCCTGGAATTCCAAATGTGTCTACATTATATCTTTCAACGATGTTCAGCAAACTGGGAAACATAGTTCTGAAACATCTGGGGTGCCAATTCAGGCATCCATCCCTCTGCCCCTACTGTAAGACTAGAGCAACCCACACACAATTGCTGCAAGTTGATCAGATGATGTATAAGAGTAAGTGAGTGAAGGCTGCAAGCGACCTACAATGAATGCAGTTGTTTATTACCATAAAGCAGAGTACACACAAGGCAAAGCAGCTTCACAAGGCCCACCCATGTAATGAGACACGCTGAGATGGGATGATCTCATACCAACAATGACCTACAGAAAGCATTGCATGCGTGAGAGCGTGTGTGATTCAGCCGGGAATAAAAAGCATGCCACTGCACTCCGCATCAACACTCCACATTCATTAATATTTATTTTATTCACAATCAGGTCGTCGACACACTACAGAAAATCCTGCCGGTTAAGGCCAGGGCATTTACTTGTACAAACAGATGGAAAAATTACAGAGGGCTTCAAGCGACGGTGTTATAGTAACAAAGCAAAAAATGCATAGCAAGTGTTACAAATGACAAACACTAAAATATGAGATAAACGTTATAGCTATATACAAACATGCTAGAGTACATCTTAAGAATACTTCTAAACTAAGGAAACATTATTGTGTCCCTCCTCATTTTAAATGAGAAGTCAATATACCAAACTTGTGAGAAGCACCTAAATATTTATAAACATAAATATATTGATTTTTTTGGGGGGGGATAATCACCAACAACTCTAAGAATTACTTGATTATAGCATTATAAAATACCGACAGGGTTATTGATTAAAGTAAGAATTCCCAGTGAATTTCAAATTTAAGACCGAAGAGAGGTCCGATCTAGAGAAATTTCCCAGTTTGCCTATTTTGAGGTTCACTTTGAATTCTCACTTAAGTGAATAACCCTGTGTAAAAAGGGTGCGTAAAAGTTAGGTATTTATTTAGAATGCCTTTACCCTGAAAATGACAGAGAGATTTCACGTTTGTCCTGGAATGGGCAATGTGGTATTGTTACAAGGTTACATATTATACACGCATTACAGATAATGTATGAGGAGTGTAAAATGTAAACACTACGTGATCCATGAGTAAAGGTTATAAGGCATGAACATGACGCAGAGAGTAGAGAGTGCTGGTTAACAAAAATTATTCCAGCGTCATTTGGGTTAAATACAGTAACATCTTTTATTGGGGAATGGTATACCTGGTGTTCTGTGCTGGGTAATAATACTCTGCCCATTATCCTGTGCTGAGTAATAATACTATGTCTAACATCTTGTGCTGGGTAATAATACTCTGGCGTTTTTGGATGGGTGATGATTTTCTGCCTGGCATCCTGTGTTGGGTAATAATACTTTTCCCGGCATCCTATGCTGGGTAATAATGCTCTGTCCAGCATCTTGGGCTGGGTAATAATACTCTGTCCAGCCTCTTGGGCTGGGTTATAATACTCTGTCCAGCCTCTTTGGCTGAGTAATAATACTCTAACATCCAGTGCTGGGTAAGAATACTCTGTCCAGCCTCTTGGGCTGGGTGATAATATTCTGCCTGGCATCCCGTGCTGGGTAATAATACTTTTCCCAGCATCCTGTGCTAGGTAATACAATACTGCTCAGCAACCTGTGCTGGGTAATAATACTATATCCAATATTTTGGGCAGAGTAATACTATCTTGCCTGGTGCAGGTAAACCTCGTATTGGATAATAATACTCCGCCTTCCATCTTGTATTGGTTAATAATAACCTAAATCGAAAGTTTAAAGGACCACTATAGGCACCCAGACCACTTCAGCTTAATGAAGTGGTCTGGGTGCCAGGTCCTTCTAGGGTTAACCGCTTTTTTTTTTTTTATAAACATAGGAGTTTCAGAGAAACTGCTATGTTTATGTTAGGGTTAATCCAGCCTCTAGTGGCTCTCTCTTGACAGCCGCTAGAGGCGCTTGCATGCTTCTCACTGTGAAAATCACAGTGAGAAGACGCCAGCGTCCATAGGAAAGCATTGCCACGCATGCGCATTCAGCCGAAGAGAAGAGGGAAGAGAGGAGGAGGAGAGCTCCCCGCCCGGCGCTGGAGAAAGAGGTAAGTTTAACCCCTTCCTCTCCCCAGAGCCCGGCGGGAGGGGGACCCCTCAGGGCACTATAGTGCCAGGAAAACGAGTATGTTTTCCTGGCACTATAGTGGTCCTTTAAGGTGTGCTGTGTCTTTAAGACAATATTAGTGAAAATTGCAACATGCCCTTAAAACAATCAATCAATTATGGTGTATATATTATAAAGTGCAATAGTATTTTGGTGCAATCACAATGCAATATAAGTGTCACAATTCATGAAAAAAATGTGGATCAGTGTAACATACAAACTTACATATGTATTATTGTAGAATATTGGTTGATTTCATTGGGAGAGCATACATGTAAAATAAGAATAAAAAAGACCCTCATAGGGCAATAGCACGATAAATTGTATACAATATAAAAGTTTAAAAGGGAACACTCACAAACATAGAGCAGAGAAGCCTGCTCTAAGCTTTAATAGCTCCAAGATATATCACTCTGGACTAGATGATAAAGTGATATTTCTTGCAGCTATTAAAGTTTAGAGCAGGCTTCTCTGCTCTATGTTTGTGAGTGTTCCCTTTTAAACTTTTATATTGTATTCAATTTATCGTGCTATATTGCCCTATGAGGTTCTTTTATTCTTATTTTACATGTATGCTCTCCCAATATTCTACAATAATACATATGTAAAAGTTTGTATGTTACACTGATCCACATTTTTTTCACAAATTGTGGCACTTATATTGCATTGTGTTTGCACCAAAGTACTATTGCACTTTATAATATATGCACCTTAATTGATTATGTTTTAAGGGCATGTTGCAATTATCACTGATATTGTCTTAAAGACGCACCTTAAACTTTTGTTTTATGTCTAAATAGTGTTTCGTAAGCTTGTACACTATAAGGTGCAGCTTTCTTACCTATAATCTATTTTATTGTATCTGTTTAACTTGATTTTGTTGTTAATAATAACCTGTCTGACTTTTTTTGTTGGGTTTTAATACCATGCCTGCCACCCCGAGCTGGTAATTAATACTCTGCCGGGCACAATGCACTGGGTAATAATAATCTGTCCAGAATCCTGTACGGACAATAATTCTTTTATTTGAACTCTGCTTGGCACCCAGTACATTAATGCTCTGCCTGGCATGAAGTGAATGATATTAATGTTCTGCCCAACATGCAATGTGGGGTATTAATGCTCTGCCTAACAAGCAATGTGGGGTATTAATGCTCTGCCTGAAACTCCGTGCTGAGCATTAAAACTTGGCCTTGAACTTAGGGTTTACTATTAATGCTTAGCGCTGGATGCCAGTCTGAGTATTAATACACTTATGGGTATTAATACTGTATCTAACATGCTGTGATGGAAATTATTACACAGCCTGGCATCATGTGTTATAATGATACTCTGCCTGGCACCCATCGCTGGTTATGGTGATACTCTGCCAGGCACCCAGTGCTGGTTACCGATACTCTGCCTGGCACCCAGCACTGGCACCCAGACTCTCTGCCTGGCACCCAATGCTGGGTATGAACACTCCATCAGACATACTGTGCTGGTGATACTCTGCCTGGCACCCCCTGGCACTCAGTGCTGGGTATGAACACTCCATCAGACACTCTGTGCTGGAGACACTCTGCCTGGCACCCAGTGCTGGGTATGAACACTCCATCAGACATTCTGTGCTGGTGACACTCTGCCTGGCACCCAGTGCTGGGTATGAACACTCCATCAGACACTCTGTGCTGGTGACACTCTGCCTGGCACCCAGTGCTGGGTATGAACACTCCATCAGACACTCTGTGCTGGTGACACTCTGCCTGGCACCCCCTGGCACCCAGTGCTGGGTATGAACACTCCATCAGACACTCTGCCTGGCACCAAGTGCTGGGTACGAACACTCCATCAGACACTCTGTGCTGGTGATACTCTGCCTGGCACCCAGTGCTGGGTATGAACACTCCATCAGACACTCTGCCTGGCACCCCCTGGCACCCAGTGCTGGGTATGAACACTCCATCAGACACTCTGCCTGGCACCCCTGGCACCCAGTGCTGGGTATGAACACTCCATCAGACACTCTGTGCTGGTGACACTCTGCCTGGCACCCAGTGCTGGGTATGAACACTCCATCAGACACTCTGTGCTGGTGACACTCTGCCTGGCACCCCCTGGCACCCAGTGCTGGGTATGAACACTCCATCAGACACTCTGCCTGGCACCCCCTGGCACCCAGTGCTGGGTATGAACACTCCATCAGACACTCTGTGCTGGAGACACTCTGCCTGGCACCCAGTGCTGGGTATGAACACTCCATCAGACACTCTGTGCTGGTGACACTCTGCCTGGCACCCAGTGCTGGGTATGAACACTCCATCAGACACTCTGTGCTGGTGACACTCTGCCTGGCACCCCCTGGCACCCAGTGCTGGGTATGAACACTCCATCAGACACTCTGCCTGGCACCCCCTGGCACCCAGCGCTGGGTATGAACACTCCATCAGACACTCTGTGCTGGTGACACTCTGCCTGGCACCCCCTGGCACTCAGTGCTGGGTATGAACACTCCATCAGACACTCAGTGCTGGGTATGAACACTCCATCAGACACTCAGTGCTGGGTATGAACACTCCATCAGACACTCAGTGCTGGGTATGAACACTCCATCAGACACTCTGCCTGGCACCCCCTGGCACCCAGTGCTGGGTATGAACACTCCATCAGACACTCTGTGCTGGTGACACTCTGCCTGGCACCCAGTGCTGGGTATGAACACTCCATCAGACACTCTGTGCTGGTGACACTCTGCCTGGCACCCAGTGCTGGGTATGAACACTCCATCAGACACTCAGTGCTGGTGATACTCTGCCTGGCACCCCCTGACACTCAGTGCTGGGTATGAACACTCCATCAGACACTCAGTGCTGGGTATGAACACTCCATCAGACACTCAGTGCTGGGTATGAACACTCCATCAGACACTCTGTGCTGGTGACACTCTGCCTGGCACCCCCTGGCACCCAGTGCTGGGTATGAACACTCCATCAGACACTCTGTGCTGGTGACACTCTGCCTGGCACCCCCTGGCACCCAGTGCTGGGTATGAACACTCCATCAGACAGTGCTGGGTATGAACACTCCATCAGACAGTGCTGGGTATTAACACTCCATCAGACATTCTGTGCTGGTGATACTCTGCCTGGCACCCCCTGGCACCCAGTGCTGGGTATGAACACTCCATCAGACACTCTGTGCTGGTGATACTCTGCCTGGCACTCAGTGCTGGGTATGAACACTCCATCAGACACTCAGTGCTGGTGATACTCTGCCTGGCACCCCCTGACACTCAGTGCTGGGTATGAACACTCCATCAGACACTCAGTGCTGGGTATGAACACTCCATCAGACACTCAGTGCTGGGTATGAACACTCCATCAGACACTCTGTGCTGGTGACACTCTGCCTGGCACCCCCTGGCACCCAGTGCTGGGTATGAACACTCCATCAGACACTCTGTGCTGGTGACACTCTGCCTGGCACCCCCTGGCACCCAGTGCTGGGTATGAACACTCCATCAGACAGTGCTGGGTATGAACACTCCATCAGACAGTGCTGGGTATTAACACTCCATCAGACACTCAGTGCTGGGTATTAACACTCCATCAGACACTCAGTGCTGGGTATTAACACTCCATCAGACATTCTGTGCTGGTGATACTCTGCCTGGCACCCCCTGGCACCCAGTGCTGGGTATGAACACTCCATCAGACACTCTGTGCTGGTGACACTCACCCTCTCTGAGTGGGCACTCACCCGTGGGCTCTTCATGCCGGGCCAGGAGCAGTGCCCGGGGTCCGGTGGGATACTCCAGGGGCAGGCTGCACACAGGGAGCCTCAGGCCAGTGTGTGAGTGCGGTGCGGCCCCGTGCTGTGTCCCCCCAGCTCCGGAGTGTGAGTGCGGTGCGGCCCGTGTGCCCCCTGAGCCGCTCTCACTGCCATGTCCAAACTGCCGAGAGGAGACGGAGGAGGAGGAGGAGGAGGAGAGGCCTAAACAGAGCCGAGGGGTGCGAGCGCCCCCTGGCTGGGAGGAGCAGGCACTGCACTGACCTTGTAAGGGGTGACATGCTGCCTCTCCTAGCAGGAAACCATGGCTAACATTTACTAAATGGGGGTCTGGCAATGGGACCCCAAACTTTACATTAAATTAAAGCTGCTTCCAAGTAGGCCATGTTGGTCTCATTATTTTTACACCTGACATTTCTCCTTAATTCCTGGTTTAGTGAATTGATGGATTGCTGTAAAGTGGTCAGGTGGCAAAACAGAAATTATAATTTTTAAGCATAAACATAAAAAAATATCGGCGGAGCCTGGCAGCGCAACTGAATAGACGCCATTTTCATAGCTCCGAGCGCTGATCAGCCTAATCTCTAAAATATCACCTGCATCCGAGCCAAACCGCCTGCACAGAGGGCAGAGTTCGACGGAGCTAACCGCCCTGAATCTGCCGATGCCTTTTTTACACACCCCGGGCAAGAAATACCAGACCCGCGGCACCAAGGCCTACCGCGCCATCAAACACTCTCCGGCAGCATACGGAGGCCCACTAGACTGGGACGACGCCGACCTTCTACCTTGGCTAACAGGTAATATGGGGAGGAAAACCCCGAAACCGCCTGCTCCCATGCCCAAGACACAGCAAAACATAAGTCAAATGCTGCAATACATGGCGCCAGCGACAATTTCACCGGCGCAGGAGGCCTCACTTACCCGGGAGCCTTCATTCGCACGAGACAGCGACGAGACCGCGCATCAAAGCCTGAAACCGATACAAAGAGAACCACCCAGCCCAAAGGAGACAGAAGCTCCGGCTACAAAACGGGAGCTTAGAGAAATGCTCACCGGTCTCCAAAATAACCTTAGGGCAATGTGGGAGGCAGACCTGGCAGCTCTCACGACCGAAGTACAGGCCGTGAAAAGGCGCACACAGACAACTGAAAAGAATGTGACAGACCTGCAACAAGGCCTCAAAGAACTGAGCGATAAAGTACAAGGTATCCAGACTACACAAGTTGAAACAAACAAGCAGGTGCTCATCCTGGATGACAGGGGCAGAAGAAAGAACATAAAGGTGAGGGGAGTATCAGAAACTATACCCCTAGAAGAATTACCGCACTTCATTAGAAGGCTAGTGTCGGCACTACTATCAACAAGAGAGGCTAAATACCTCTCCTTTGATGGGGCATACCGAATATCCAAATCCCCAAGAGCCCCTGCAACCGCACCACGAGACATTATTCTCAGGTGTCAAACAATGTCCAACAAATTAAGCCTGCTAGCAGCGATAAAAGGGAAAACGCCATACGAATTTGAGAACTGTAAAATCTCGTTCTTCCAAGACCTAAGCAGGGCTACGCTACAGTGGCGGAAAACCATGCAGCCCCTCACGCAGATCTTGCAGAAAGCGGGCCTGACCTACAGATGGGCGACACCGCACACCCTATGGATCACTAAAGAAGGAAAGTTCTACAAAGCTACGGACCCAGCAGACATTCCCGCAATACTGGCAGCACTGGACTTACAACCACAACGGGGCCTCGAACACGCATCATCGGACACACAACCTCTACTGGACACTGACTCAGATACGTCCTCATCCGACATTAGAAGAGACAGGAGGCCAAAGACTTGAATTAATCAACACACCTGAGTACCTCAAGTTATAGGGACATTCGAGAGACTTTCCTAGCTATGCCATGACTTTTAATTTAATTTTTTTTTATTTATTTTTTTTTGTTTGTTTGTTGTTCTGTTTCTGTTTATGCAAATCAACACACAAATTCTTAGATGCGCACAGAGATTCAAGGGCACACACAGCGCCCACAGCACGCCCAGGGACTTTCTCCCCCCCCCCCTCCCTATGACACCCAACATGCCAGAGAGACACGACAAGGGGACAAGGGACCACACAAGGAAGAGGGCCACACACTAAAACTAGGGTCAAGAGCAACTATCACATAGGGCTGACAACACATAGGAACCAATGCGCCTCAGATCCATAAGCACCCAAGAGAAACAAACTCGCAAACCTCACTGGCATATATACTACGAGATGTCACACATAGCGGGAGTTTAACAACCCATACACTGACTAACTCGTTACAACCCAACAGACTACCACACTATTAAAAATGTGCAACATGATACCCAGCCAATGTCTTCATATGTGATATGTACACCTGTACCAGACTAGATAGTAAAACTTATGTATCAAGACTTGAACGCAAAATGTATGTATGATACATGCTAACATGCACCAAAAATAAAGAATTATAAAAAAAAAAACATAAAAAAATATCAAACGTAAGCAGCCTACGTACCATAACTCCTATGTGCTGATGCCGTCACCGCTGTCTGTTTTTCAATTAAACGTTTTTTCGGAGGTTTTGACTGGAACCAGCGGTCCCACAGTCCAGCCCCTTTTCACCGGAATTACTAAAGAGAACGCTCCACGTCCACGTTAGCCATATCAATTTAATCCATCTTTCAATGCTGTCCATTTACAAAGTGCATTAGCCAATGGGATCAGTCAATAAATAGTATTAAACGTTTGCTTGATATTATATAGATTGATATTGCCAATCTGGACGTGAAACTTGCTCATTAGCAATTCTAGCAAGCATTGTCAGCCAGTCCACACAAGTTTTGTTCCCCTACATCCCTCTTACGTTTTCATATTAAATCAAGAGCATGTGAAGAGTAGGGGAAAAAAAATAATAATTATATATATATATATATATATTTATATATATATATATATATTTTATTTTTTTTTAAATCAATGGGCCTATTCCATGGGCATGGGGCTGGAGCTGCAGCTCCATCAGTCCCTATGTTAATCTGGCCCTGTGGACAGTCTGTCCCTAGCGCCACCCTACTGTTCTGTAGCAAACTGTGTTTGAGGGGCTTGACATAAATCAAGGGTCCCTTGTTAGCTTGGGCCCTTACTCTGCAAATTGATGTTGTGATATTTACACATCTGCATTAGCAATACAAATTATTATTAATTTATTAGTAGTAGTATTTATTTAGCTACAATATTTTTCGCAGTGCTTTACCATTTGGATCAACAGCAAAGGAAGGCTGAACTTGATGGACGCAAGTCTCTTTTTAGCTATGTAACTATGTAATTAGAGGAAGGGGAGAGAGGACCTGCTCAGCTTAACTTACCATCTATGGTAACCTATTTTGTCCAGACATTTTTAATATCTTGTGATCTTTCCATAATTCTTCGTTCAGTCTATAATTCCTTAAGACTTGCTGGATGCCAAAAAATCTCTTAGATACTTATTCATTTGAAGGAACACATAGTGTCAGGAATCCAAACATGTATTCCTGACACTACAGTTGTAAAAACACTGTTTATCTTTCCCGCCCCATGCATGCCTTTAAAAAGGCATTTTACATACCTTTATTCCCACTCAGCACCGGTCTGGTTGCAGCTCGCCCTGCCCCCTGCTCGGCCTCCTTGTCTGAGATCTTCAAACTTGACGATCTCAGCCAACCAAATGCTTTCCAATAGGAAGGCATTGGGAAGCTATTGCACATGCGTGGAAAAATAGCGCAATGTGCTAATCAACATCTCTATAGGGAATGTGGGAAATACTCTAGTGACCATCCGAGTAACTGCCACTAGAGGTTTTATTAGGCAGTAGTGTTTCTTTTCTCTGGAAAGACAGTGTTTAGATTAAAAAGCCTGCAGGGACAGGCTGAAGACATCAGAACAATCACATGAATCTGTTATTGTCCTGATGACTATAGTGTCCCTTTAAAGCTGCTCTGTCACTTTGCATGGTTTGCCGTTAAATCTATCCTGTTTTGCCCCCTTGTTTTTAAAGGACAACTGTCACCTCAACACTTTTTTTTAATATAATAATCCTTTCATCAACTTTTGAATTTAATTTTTTTTGTTAAATAAGGTATATGCAAAAAAATAAAAATAAAAGAGAAAAACGCATCCAAACCTTTAATATATGAGAAGATCATTCAAATGACAGACAGTGTTTGAAAACTTCTATATAGTCTCTACGGTGGTTTTCTCTGCTTCACTCCCTGCACAGTACAGTGACATCATCAGACAAACCAACTATCAAATACAAACACCGTCTGACCCAAGGTATATGGCTAAAGGATCCTGTCGGAATTCTAAGCTCACATAAAGTAATAGTTTTTCCAAAACCACCTGACTTAGGCAAAAATAATGGGTATAATGCACTATATGATCATACATTGCATAAGCCTGCCACAACATCATGTAGGCAGTCACCACTGCGACCAGGTCCATCACTCCAGGGACCTTGGGCCGCCTGCATAACATCTTGGCAGGTGCACAGCCGCACCGGCCTGCGGCCCACAGGAGGGGAGATCTGTGCTGTGCTGCTCCCCTCCTGCCTGTGTGTAGAGTGCCAAGTGGTCTGACAGGAAGTTCTCAGTGAGAGACCACTTCCTATCAGACCCGGAACCACAGGGGTGAGCAGGTAGGGGGGAAAGAATGACACACATGGAGTGTCTGGGATTAATACATAGCGGAGCTGGGGGGATACATAGAGAGGCGGGGGTGGGCTGGGGGGATACGTAGAGGCACTGGGGGCATGGGAATGATACATAGATGGGCTCGGGAGATGGGGATGATACATAGATGGGCTCGGGGATCGGGAAGATACATAGATGGGCTCAGGAGATGGGGATGATACATGGAGAGGCTAAGGGGGCTTTGGAAAGATGCACATCGAGGGGCTTTGGGGTTGGGAATGACACAAATTGGGAGCCTGGGGGGTTTGAAACACATGGATGGAGGGGCTGGGGGCGAATGAGACGCATGGAGAGACTAGAGAGGAATGAGACCCGTGGAGGGGATGGTGGGGGGAATGAGACGCATGGAGGGACTAGAGATGAATGAGACGTGTGATGGGGATGGGGGGGTAAGACATATGGAGGGACTAGAGAGGAATGAGACATGTGGAGGGGTTGGGGGGGATGAGACGCATGGAGGGACTAGAGAGGAATGAGACGCGTGGAGGGGATGGGGGGAATGAAACACATGGAGGGGCTGGGGGGGAATGAGACGCATGGAGGGACTAGAGATGAATGAGATGGGTGGAGGGGATGGGGGTGGGATGAGACGCATGGGGCAGACTTCAGGGCAATTTTTGCCCCGGGCGTCCAGTGATTTCTAGTTATGCCTCTGAATGTACGCCATTCTTGGCAGGTCTTATCCTAGCAGCCTAATTCCTGCTTTTACAAGATTAATCCACTTACTGAGCGAATCGTTCTTCGTGGGGCTCTCTGTAGTGCAATGTTAAACAGGGCCCAGGAATGACGCACTGGAGTCCCTAATATAGTTACATATGAAAATATATATATTGAAAGTGTAAATATAGTGAGTGCACACAGCTGGGTGAATGCACAGTTAATAATAATAATAATGTTAGAAGTGGTTGGGGGGGTTAAAATTATATAGGGCTTATTGTCACAGTCAGATGACATAGGGTGTTGCGTATTGAGAGGATTAAACGCTTGAGAGGGGCTATAATAACTGTGATTTTAGGGCTAGAGTTAGGTTAAAGTTAGTATTGGGGAACATGGTTAGCTCCTCCTGCTAGGCATTTCATATGTGAGAGGAGAGATGGGAAGTGATCCCTTCCACTTCTTGTCCAGCCTCACACACAGACACTGGAGGATCTGGGACGGCACTGAGTTTTACACCCTCTATAACTGTTACGGCAGTTCTGCTACCAAACATAGGAGGTTGACTGGACCACAGAGGACACAGGCCAAGGCTGCTGGTACTTATCTCTCCCGCATCAGGCTACTTAAGCCTCAAAAAGGCACATTATAAGTGCTGAAAATAGGCACCCCCTGCAGGACAGGTGCCTCCTTTACTTAATGTGAATTCAGCCTTGCACGCAGCCAGATCCAAACTGCCTGGCTGGAGACATAGGAGAGGGCATTTTTGTTCTCTCCTCATCCCCGGCTTGCCAAATTATATTTTTAATTTCTGCTAGTGCCGTCCAAGCGGACAACAGTAGAGATGATTGCTGATTGCGGTACACAGTGAGAGGCAGCGCGGGGAGGAAGGGATGTTACACTACTTCCTCCCAGCACTTGTAAATTGGACCTACGCAGGACAAGCTTAGCCCACACCACAAGCAGCCCTGTGAACGACCAGCACAGATCCCTGAAAAAACACTTTCCTGCTGGTAAAATGGTAAACAAAATGGAAAGTGGCTAGAATAATGTTATTGAGAATGTGCGTGCAGTAGTGTATGTATATAGCAGTATATGTGTTTAGCAGTGTGTTGGTGTGTGTAGTAGTAGTGTGTGTATGTAGCATTGTGTGTGAGTGTCTAGAAGTGTGTGTGGCAGTGTGTAACTGTGTGTATGCCTGGCAGTGTGCATTAGGGTCGGTGTGTGTCTGGCAGCACGTATTGGTGTCTGTATGTGTTCGGAATGCATACCTGTGTGTGTCTAAGTGTCTGTGACTGGGAGCATATATATACACCCAGCATCTTATAAAGCCTCACCAACACACAAACACTTCAAACAGTCCACACACAAACACACCGCATTACAGCAGCCCCCAGCTACACACATACAACAGAACTGGCAGGCTACATACTACTACTACAACCACACAAAACCCTACAAGCAGCTCCCTGCACACACACAGAACATCGCACACAATACAAGTCATATGACACAGGCACAAGCAATGCACACAGCACACACACACGTAGCTCCATACACAGCCCACATACAAAACATTCAAAATACCACATACTGCTCATACATGTATACAATGACACACAGGCCACATTACACACACATACAAATCTAAGGGACTTCAAAGTCTAGTTTTGGCATAGTGTTACTAAAAGGTTGCCTACCCCATGTCTATATAGTCTGTGTCTTATATTTGTAGAGGTAATATTGTTACAAATGTGTTTACAAACCATGATTCAGGTTTATTGCTCAGTTGCTGAAATTCTTCCTTGGTGTAGTGCTGAGCTAATTAGAAACAGTAGTGTTAAAGTGATCGTGGCGATGGGGGAGATGCAGGAAAATCAATATGAGCAAGTCAGAGTAATTATAAATCCTAAACTGAATCAGCACATATAGACCTACAGAGCAAATGCCACAAGGCCGGAGGACACCTGGGCAATATATATTTTTCCACTTCGTAAAGGCTCTTTGAGAAAAAAAAAAAAAGTAGTAAATAATTTGAGTGCAAAGGGTTAATTGGCCACTGTGGCAATATTTAATTATCTACGTTATTAAAAGGATGCTGTTTTACCACTTCACTTCTGCTTCTGTCAGATTTATTGCCCCATTCCTCCATTTACGATTTATAAGATTTAAAGGGAACCTGTCAGGCGAAAAATGCATGCACATTATATAAGTTTACGTTATTGTCCTTAAAGAGGCACTGGCATGGGGTTTTTTGTGTGTGTGTGTGTTATATGCCTGGGATCATAAAGATTAAAATCCCACCCATTGCCACCAATAGATGGATTGTGGAAAAATGAATTTAGTTACTGAAATGGAACTTTGCTTAAAGGTCACTTGTCACTTCAAAACTAATACAGTAATCATTTCATCAAGTTTTGAAAGGAAATATTTTTTTTGAAAATTAAAGGACCACTCTAGGCACCCAGACCACTTGAGCTTAATGAAGTGATCTGGGTGCCTGGTCCAGCTAGGGTTAATCCATTTTTTCATAAACATAGCAGTTTCAGAGAAACTGCTATGTTTGTGAATGGGTTAATCCTTCCCCTATTTCCACTAGTGGCTGTCTCATTGACAGCCGCTAGAGGCGCTTGCATGCTTCTCACTGTGATTTTCACAGTGAGAGCACGCAAGCGTCCATAGGAAAGCATTATGAATGCTTTCCTATGCGACTGGCTGAATGTGCTGCAGCTCTTGCCGCGCGTGCGCATTCAGCCGACGGGGAGGAGAAGAGGAGGATCGGAGGAGGAGAGCTCTCCGCCCAGCGCTGGAAAAAGGTAAGTTTTAACCCCTTTCTCCTTTCCAGAGCCGGGCGGGAGGGGGACCCTGAGGGTTGGGGCACCCTCAGGGCACTATAGTGCCAGGAAAACGAGTATGTTTTCCTGGCACTATAGTGGTCCTTTAAGTATATGTAATAAAATGAGGAAAAGCTAATCCTTGCCAGGATCCTTCAGCCATATACCCTGATCATCTACAACATTTAAACCCTTACCTAATATTATGTAGGTCCCCATCGTGCTGCCAAAACAGCACTGATGCATAAAGGCATGAACTCCACAAAACCTCTGAACGTGTACTGTGGTATCTGAAAACCAAGACATTAGATGTAGAGATTTTCTGTTAAAGGGACATTCTAAGCACTCGTGTAATGGTTATGCTGCTAATAATTTCTTGTTTTATGTCAAACACTCAGAAGCTAACCCGACCCGGCACTGTCGGGAAATCACTGTCCTGCAAGTTGGACAAAATTGACACTGATAACGCAGAAGTGTTAATTAGTCATTACTTACCTTTGCTCCCTTGCCACAGTGCTCTCTCAGAGATCATGAATCTTGATGATCTTGGCCAATCCTATTCTTTCCGATATGTAAGCATTGGGAAGCTTGTGAACATGCATTGACAAAAAAAAAACACGCTGCGCCGGTCAAATGGTCTCTATGAGCCACCTGATTGAAATAGCCAATTTTAACTCGCTTATTTTGGAAAAAGCACCTCTACAGCAGAACAGCAATGTTTTCAGTTGCCGGGTTAAAACAACAGGGGTATGGCACCCAGTCCACTTCAGTATGATGCAGTGATTTGGGTGCCTATTGTGCCGCTTTAAGGGAAACGTTTGTGTAATGTTTAATTGAAACCTGAGGATTTGTCTGCAGGGTGAAGATCAGGACAGCAGCAAAAAAGGAAAATAGGTATAGGGCTCTAAGTGCTAGATTTCATGACCTTGTTTTGTGGATGCCAGTTTCACATTAAATATAAAATTGGTTAGCCCATATCCAATTCAGATTTCCTTGCCTGTTCATTCATGAAAACACACAACAGCCGTCAGTACCCTGATTTACAATGTTAAATCTCAGCAGAGTGTGAAGTTTTACATCTATACCATATGTTCTGAGTCTGCTAAAATGCAATGTGACACACTGAAATAAGATATCTCATTAACAAGCAGATACTATTGCTAACAAGCAAATATTCTCAAAGGTTAGCCACACCATTTATTTATTTATCCCCCCCCCCCCCAAATTCAATGACATAAAAAAAAAATGACTTTTGAAATGTAAGATACTTATTAAAGTATCACTGTCACTTCCTTTTTTTTATATATAAATCCTATTTTGTCCCTCTTTTTCCATTTCTTAATCATAATCATTGTTTTACTTTCCTTTTCTCATTTATGTATCTAAAAAATGTTTGATCCCCTTTTTTACTGACTGTGCTATTTCCTTTTCTGTGTGTGCTTTGGAGGCTGTTATAACTTGCTTAGCCTCTTTCTGCCTAATCTTCCTCACTTTGTTTTTTTTTTTGTATAATTACTAAATGCTAATTTTTTGTTGTTTTACTATTTTGGCCACTTCTGCAGAGTACCACAGTGGTTTCTTAATTTGTCTGTTTTTACTACAAGCCTGTGGCGTAACAGACCTCGCCACGTGTTCTTGGAGGGGGCTGCTTGCCTGCCTCCTACCTTCTGACTATGGCCCTGGCATATATGGCATTTGAAAACACTATTTGTGCCCTGTGACAAAACTGGAGATTGTGCACAAATATGACTATTGTCCATATTCTTTATGATTCCCTTCGTTTATTGCACTGTTCCCCATGTGTTTCATCTGTTGGTTCGGCTGGATAGACTACCAGACAAACTGTGGAGTTACTGGGTGGCCACCATTTCATGTATCAGAGGTACATGGTGAGAACAATGGATGAAGCACATGGTGAGAACAATGGATGAAGCACATGGTGAGAACAATGGATGAAGCACATGGTGAGAACAATGGATGGTGGCCATTTTAACTCACAGACACTGTTTGGACTTTTCTACATGGTGCCATCTCGCCGGTATTTGGTGCACAAAGACATTGTTCAGTAGTTTTAAACTACAGAACAGGGGACACATTTAACAGTAATTATTTTTCATATAGCCTGTATATGTTCTGCGGAATCTGCATTAAACTGTATCTTCCAAACTACTGAACGGATCTGGGTGAATTTTGGATATGTGGTTCACTCAGATCCCCCGGTTATGAGGATATATATTTTAATGGGGTTATTGCATGTTTTGGGGTCCCTGTGATATGTTTTCTAATACTGTATCTTCCTGCCTGTGATAATTAAGTTAGTCTATTGTGTTGAGATAATTGTATCACAGGCAGAGGGGAGGATTTCTGATGTAATGAATGGGAGTGTTAGCTGTGTTGTAATGTGTTGATTGGTTGTTCTTCAAAACCCTGTGGGCAGTACTATGTTTGTAGAATGTGAATAAAAGAGGCTGTATGTGCCAGTACAGAGAGTTCTTCTTGACCCTCAACACGTAGTCTTGTCTCGTGATTGGAGGGGACAGCTATATTCACACTGGGAATTGCTATGCTCTGCATACTTCCCTTAGCTTTAATCACTTAGCTCTTTTAAGAGCTTGTTCCTGATACGCTCTCCTGGAGGAGAGGTCTTCCCCACACGGTCCTGGAGGACAGAAGCTGATCCAGGGTGGACAGAATACAGCGAGACTCCAGTTAAACTACGGCGGTTGTGGAGTCTGCGGTGGTTTTGGTGTCTAGTGCGGTGCTTGTGGTCCTCGGCGCAAGCTAGGAAGCGTCCATCAACAGAAGGTACTCGGTCGGAGTATGGGGAGTTCCGTTACAAAGCCTAATGGAATTTTCTGTTGCTTTAAAGAGACACTATAGTCACCAGAACAACTACAGCTTATTGTATTTGTTCTGGTGAGTAGCATCATTACCTTCAGGCATTTTTGCTGTAAACACTGTCTTTTCAGAGAAAATGCCGTGTTTACATTACAGCCTAGTGATAACTTCACTTGCCACTCCTCAGACCGCTGTTACAGATCCTTCCTGGGTCATGGCTGCCTAAAATGCATCCAAACATTCAGTATCTCCTCCCTCTGCATATATACACTGAACTTTCCTCATAGAGATTAATTGATTCAATTCATCTCTATGAGGAGATGCTGATTGGCCAAAGCTGTGTTTGAATCATGCTGGCTCTGCCCCTTTGCCAGTCTCAGCCAATCCTATGAGGAAGTATTGTGATTGGATCAGGCCACCACTTCTGATGATGTCAGCAGACAGCTTGTTTTTCTGAGACAAACAGCATGCAGATATACAGCTTCATGTTTGAATACAGTAGGATTTTGCTATATTGCTATGGGCATGAGGGGCCCCAGGGGAGCTATATGGTGGTTTTAACACTATAGGGTGAGGAATAAATGTTTGTGTTCCTGACCCTATAGTGATCCTTTAAGTAGTGCAATTTTTTAATAATCCCATTTCTCCTGGACTCCATTTAAACTTCTCCAGTCTGATAATGACTCCTTTACGGATATTCTAATTTTAGAAAAGTCTGTTTTTCTAAAGTCTAAAACTTTTGTTTTTGTGTGGTGTGACTCAGTCACTGTTCTTATATTAAACCACACTGACTGATGATCACTGGATCCTAAACTTTCACCTACAATAATATCTGATACCAAATCTCCATTTGTAAACACTAAATCTAGTATGGCCTCTTTACGAGTTGGCTCCTCAACGACTTGTTTTAGAGGCAATCCCAGTAGGGAGATTAGAATATGTGTGGCTCAAGCATCTATTTTGGTTTTCCAGTTCACATCATGAAGATTAAATTCACCCATGATGATAACTTCCTCCTTCATTGTCATTTTAGTGATCTCCTCAACTGGCAGATTATCTAATGCTTCTATTTGTCCTGGGAGCCTATAAATCACACCTACACGAGTTACTGTGTGATTACCAAATCATCGTTATCGATGGCAATCTCTGACAATGGAC
The DNA here is from genome assembly GCA_933207985.1 of Pelobates cultripes. Classification (NCBI taxonomy): domain Eukaryota; kingdom Metazoa; phylum Chordata; class Amphibia; order Anura; family Pelobatidae; genus Pelobates; species Pelobates cultripes. Next base: position 20,731,596 of record OW240919.1, on the reverse strand, counting down.
GGGGCTTAAGCAAGGTTACTTTTCAGTTGCCAAAGTAATTTCCCAACAATCTAATCTAAGGGCAAACTGTAGACATCAGAGGATAACAAAATGGCAGCGCCCAGGTATTGAGATCCATTGCAAGAAAGAAAAGATAATAATTACAAATAATGGCAAGGGGCGGTGCAATAATACAAAAAGGAAAAGAAATCTCTAACAGAGTGATGTCACGTTACTCTGTTCTTATACTCCATAGCCAGAGAGTTACCATAGTAACCACAGCGCATTTGCTGTGGTGGTTATGAGTGGAGACCAAAGGGACGTCCTGTGGGAGGTCTTTTCTATTCTCTCTGTATCTCAATTCTTGGCATTGAGTGCCTGACGATGAAGTGAAAAAATTGATGGGAGAAAAAAACATTATATTTAAATATACTTCTCTCCCAAACTATAGATTTCCTAGAAAAACTGCTAGCACAATGTATAAATGGGATTTGAAGTCCTATTAGAAGAACTAAAGTTACTGCGGGCATGACAATTTTTCCTTTAATTCAAGAGGCATCAAGTGTTTAGAGCACCGCCTTGCAAAGACTTCTCCTTGAATTACATTGGGAAGTCTGTGATTGAGAAAATTTATATTATTTATTACGCCAATGCTTCAATAATCTATAATTTTACAAAAAGTGCTGATTTTGTACTGAAATTGTCAGTTTTATAAATTAGTCCTGGCTGTCAATCAGACAATCGATCCTGCTACCTCCTGGTTTGGTTAGCTGAGTAAAGCTAAACTCCATAGGCAGCAATTGCCCAGAGCACTTGCCTTGAAATACTTCCCATTGAGCTGCATTGGGATGTCTGTAATTGGACAGATACACAAAAAAAGAAAACCATCTGTCTGCAACACTCACTAGTTTTCCAAACTAACTCTGGAAAAAACATCAGCACAGGATTTGTGTGACGGTAGCTTCATAAAATGGGTTGCGTTGGCCGAGCAGCTATATACAAGCATCACATCAACATGCAAACATCAATCTTTTGGTGGAGACGTGTAAAACACACCTTCACTGGACTCTGGAGTGATGTATCACACTTCTTTATCTGGCAGTCTGGTGGAAGAATCTGTGTTTGGTGGAAGCCAGGAAAGCACTACTGAAATGCACAGTGCCTACTCTAAAATAGGGGTTGGATGCCTATTAGGTGATTTTAACTATGTGGCAATTTTTTGGGGGGGAAGTCCTTTACCTATTGCAGCATGACTGTACCATGTGTACAAAGTAAGGTCCATGACGATTTGGTTTGAATAGTTTTGTAGTGAGGAACTCAAGTGGCCTGAACTTTGTGGCAACATTTTGGGGATGTTCTTTTCTATTGCACCAATGACTGCGCCCTGTGTACAAAGTGAGGTCCATGAAGACATGGTCTGAAGAGTTCGGTGGTGAGGAACTCAAGTGGCCTGAACAGAGCCCTGACCTCAACCCAGTGAACAGATTGCGATTCAGTCTTTTGTAATACACCTGACCTTATGAACATTATTTTGGTTTAATGTGCATAATTTACCACAGGCACATTACAAAATCTTGTGGAAAGCCTTGCCAGGAGGGTGCCGTCTGATATAGCAGCAAAGGGGTAGGGGCAACTCCATATTGACATCCGTGGTTATGGAATGGGATGTCCAACAAGCTCATATAGGTGTGATGGCCGTGTCTGGTGAGTTTCTTTTCCATTGACAAAATGTGTCATATATTGGTTTAAAAATTAGAAAGCGAGAGATGGAATTACTTCCATGTTTTCGCAATGCTCAAACACATTGCTATAAAAGAGTGGATATATCTGTACTGGGGTATAACGACTGGTTAATGCTCCTGTTTAGATGTTCGAATGTTTCTCTGTTTATCCAATATGTTTGATTGACCTGTCTTTTTCTCTGTAGCTATATAGAATTAAGAAAAGAAAGTAATATAAAATATGATCCACGTGTCTGGAATACAATGGTGATAAAATAACAAGTGATTGACAGATACAGGAGATATCTCCTCAGATAAGCTTGCACTCTTGGAGAAGATCACGAAAAACCTGGGACCATGCTGGTGTTATCAGATTGTACACCAACCACATTGAAATATGTGTGCCTAAATTACTGCAACAAGGGTCAAGGTGTTTATTTTATGTTGGTGTTAAGATTGTTAAGGCCTTTTCATTTTGAATACTGCAGCTGTAAAGTACGGACTGAGATGGAGAAGATATTCAACCAGATTTCTTTATTTTGTTAATTATTACTGGTACCAGTATTATTACTGGTATTTATATAGCGCCAGCATATTCAGTAGCGCTTTACAATATTATCAAAGGGGGGGATTTAACAATAAATGAGACAATTACAAAAACTTACAGGAACGATAGGTTGAAGAGGACCCTGCTCAAACAAACTTACAGTCTATAGGAGGTGGGTGTAAAACACAACACAACAGGAGGTAGCAACCAAACAAGGTGGACTGAAGCAGAGCTGGAGGAGAGAATAGAGTGCTGCCCTTTAGGAGAGAGCAAGAAACGGGTATGTGAGGTAGAGGTTACTCTGGGATCCATACCTGCATCAAGGCCTTTTCATTTTACTCAGAGGCTCTACCCATCCACCCTGGTTCCTTCTAACTATATTACTTGTTACTCTCACATGTTATCAGCTGCTGCAGCAGCTACTCTATTAACCCTCTCTGCCATCACATACAAATCCTTCTGTTCCCTCGTCTCAACTCCCCAGTTTAACATTTAGATTGTAAGCACACGGGCAGGGTCCTCTACCTGTTGTAACGGTCTGTTCTTATTGTGTTGTCTTTCCCAATTGTACAGCGCTCCAGAATACGTTGGCACTTTATCAATGCCAGTAATAAATAAAAATTGGGTTGAAAAATGGGTTGCCAGTCTAATACCATGTAGACTTATGCAGAAATTAGTTTGGACCAGTTTGTCGATTTGTTGGGTTGCTGCCAAAAAAATAAAAATAGCCACTCTAAGCACTTTGCATTATTACATGGTGCTCAAATCCGTTTTGTCCCAGTATACGTGCAGCATGAACACACAATAAGGAAAGAATTAAACTAGATAACCAAGTCCAATGTTTAAATGCAAACAAATATATATGCTATATTTTGTTGCGGGGAGGGGGGGGGGGAGGCTGATGGTGTGAGATTCCACCATGTTACTATTAGACCAGGACTCCGGTCTTACACATTTTAAGCGATTACCACTTCATGTATTTAAAAAAAAAAAAAATTTTTGTCCCAGATGTATCAGGATTTGGTGGACAGTCCTGTTTTAGTTTTATAGAAGTTCATAACAAGTATATCCATATATAGACAAATGACAATCACCTTAGCGCTTTTATACATCATACATTCATTAATACACAGAAAAAATGCCATCTCAGGACAGAAGTCTATGTACATAGTTAAATTACATAGAAAAGCAGGAGACCTTCATCACAGCATCACTGTGAATAACCCGCAGATGGTGTGATTAGTTCTCTAGCAAGGAAGCCTTCCACCACTTGCCAGCATATAGAGCGCTGACAATGTAATGAAGTCATCACGGATGAGGGCGGCCCTGCTTGGGGAGGTATTCCTAAAAACGGCATAGGAGGTGGTGCAGGTTGCCAGAATCCCTCAGTTATAGAGGCACTGGCACACTGGAGAAATTAACAACTGCTTCTGAATTAACAAAATACTTCCATTGTTAAATTATACATTTATTGTTTTACGAGTCTGTTTTGACAGGTGCACTTTAACCCCTTAAGGACCAAGCTTCTGAAATAATATGGAATCATGACATGTCATGTGTCCTTAAGGGGTTAAAAGCCTTGCCAAAAAAAAAAAAAATTACTAAATTGTTAAGGCCAATAATAAAAATTTTAAAAAAAAAACATCCTACACCATTCAAATCCAGTCTTTCTCTTCCTTTGTACATTGATAAAATTGCTGAAAATTTAAACAGATGGAGGTAGCTCAGATCATGATATAAAATAAACTTAACATTTTGCCTTTAGTTTTTGCAATTAACAAGATGTTTAATTGTTTAGTTTTAGAGAAACTGCATACTTTTCAAAATATTAGAGTCAAGTAGTAAGTTGTGTGAGGGTAACACGAGCATTGTAAATTATATCAGCAGGTGATATGGGGTGTAGTGGTTATGGTCCCAGGTGAGCCTTGATGCCTCTCCATCATAGGCAAGTCATTTTAGAACGACATGACTCTTTACCCGTTTTTCTGCATCCAGGCTTACAGTTCTGTGAAAGTGTGGAGCAGGGCCCCTGCAGATGCCAAAAAATAAGTCTTCCCATTGTGGAAAATCCACACTTCTGTTTTCAGGACAGTTTTATGAACTTTCTAATCATTCTCACATTAGTTTGCTGGAAGGCAGCCTAGTCCATGCACGTTACCTTTGCAAATGGTATTTTTGAAACCGATCATATTTAGAGTACAGGCTATTGGTAAAATATTCTGACAAACCTAAACCCACACGATTTCATGGCTAGAGCAGAAATGTCCAGTAACTGGAGTCTGAATTTACATATAAGCGGCTAATGGTTTGGATGGATGTCAGTTTTGTCTTTTTAAAACCAAATAAGCCGTGTCATCTCTCATCTTAGTTTGAATGTAGCAGGAATAAAAAAAAATAAACACTTTTTCCAATGGTACAAGAGTCAATCTGCTCTTGGCACAGTAAGAGTATATTAACTTCATGAACTGGGATTAAGCAAATCTCTTCTGTGGTGATTATTCTAGTCCTGCACACCGTAACAAAAGGTAAAAAGGAGAACATACCATTTATTAGAGCACACAAGCTACTATATTTAAGACTGCAAGGCCTCAATCATGTATGATAGTTAATGAACTGCTAACAGGCTGAAACATGATTACTGGGTGTGGGTGGCACATAAAATGTTTAACCCAATTTATGCTGTCAGACTGTTCCTAACGAGTTGTTCGATCATTCGTCTTGAAAAGTTGATTGAAATAATTTAAAACCTGTATATGAATTCTATGAAGATTGACCTACAGATAAGGTGCATCTCTATTATATGACTGTTTTAGTTTAACGTGTGGACACACTTTATTAAGTACAATGAACTAAGACGTAACAGATCAGCTTTAAACCAATATAATAACAAATACACGGGCTCGGGTGTCTACAAGAGATGACAAGAAGCAGAAAAGACCAATTTGACTTTTATCAGGTTATGCCATCTGAACAGTTATAAGGCAACAGAAAACGCATCAATTCCCATTAATTTAGCTGCTCCAAAAATACAGTTCTAGGCAATAACCTTCCTTTGTAGGCCTTGTAATTAAAAAGTACTTCACCAGCACAATTTAAAATAAATATAACAAAATCTAAAGAAGTGTTTTATTTCTACATATGGGACAAGAAATAAGATGTTATATAGGAGCCTGCTGCTCTCCAAGTTGATTGTTAGAGCAGACACAAACGTTGCCAGTAAAATTAAAATTTTGTTTATCCATTTTGTCCAAAAGGTCCAGTCCCAGGGAAGTGCAAAACGCAAAATAATCAGCGAGAAAAATGCTGCGGTAGCATCGTTAAAATACAAAATATTTATATTATGGAGCTATTAACACATGATCTTTGCTTGTAAAACTTTGAAACCGCACAGCTGATTTTCGTTTTGTCAAAATCAAGTCCATGTCAATTTCCAAGGATCAGCAGGTTACACTTCTCAATTTGCTTCATTCTTGGAAGCTTCATCAAAATTTTCTACAAGTTCTGTAAAGATAAAACAAAAGCACTCAGAGGAAAGAAAAAACCCTGAAAACAATGTATGCATCGGCCCATGGTGGGATAGATTAGTAAACGAATTCAGGCTGGGGAAGTTAAAACACCACGTGCCTATGGATCTAAAGGAAGAACTCAAACCCAAATTATACTCTTACCACTTATCAAGAAGCTAATGAAAACATAAAAACAGACTTAAGTACTCTAAATGGTATTCGTATTTATCAAGAACCAACAAGGTCCAGGCATCACTTAAATGTTTTAAATCCTTAATGCTAAACATTTAGCAGTTCAAACATTTTAACTGACTGAAATTTCACACACTTTTCTAAATAGCAATTAATGAACCGCAAAGATTTTCAGTCTCTGCTTTTTACAAAAAAAAAAAAAGCTTATTGTACGTTCTACATTAACCCAATATCTCCTTTGCAGAAACAGTTACTTGGCAGTACCCACAATTTGAATTATTATTTTTAAAAAGAAAGAAACTTACCAGGAACATCATCATCTTCCTCCTCTATGTCCTCTGGTTTAGGCGCTTTACTATCCAACACTGCAGAGAGAAAAAAAGTTTTTACACACACAAAAATAAAAATAAAAAAAAGCCTCACAGCTCAGGACCTGGAGAATTGTTAGCACATCTCAGTTGTAGCATAGTCACCGAATTACAGCCATGTCTCTAACAACTTCTACACATAGCCATAGCTGTAATGCCAAGACTTCCCCAGGAGCAAGGAGTTATTTTAAAACCACAAAATACCATGACATCTCATCAAAAATAAACTGATCTCTGTGCAGCGCCAACACTGTTAGCAAAAGAATGTGATTAGAATCTTTAGCGTGCATTTCCACCCTCTACTCATTCACAAATGAATAGATGAAAAACAGTCAACTGAAGTTCATTTCTGGGTCGCATCACATGTGGGGATTCACACGGATCTCACTAAAAAGCACTACTGATATTTATGTCATGCCAGTGGCATAAAATGTAAAAAAAAAACCAAAAAAAAAAACCTACTATAGATTAAAAAAAAAAACCAAAAAACAGTCACGCTAACAATTAGTGTCATTTTGCACAACACTGTTGGACACATGCTATTTGGGATTGCTGTAATCTTCATTTGGATCAGTATGGCTGTGCCTTACAACAGCTTTAACCTTGATGCAAGAGATGTGGCATTGTTTGCCATCACACTCAGACGCCAAAGAACAAGAACGATTTTGATGAAGTCATGTTGCAACTAAGCTCCAAGCCATGTCTGTGGTAGCAAAAGCAGTTAAACAGGTTTCATAATACATTCCTGTTTTATAGGAGAGTTAAAAATTATCCAGATTAACTTACACAGCGATCAAATTGGAATTACGTCTCCAAAAAAAAAAAAAAAAAAAAGTTTCTCAATACTTCAATAGCAGCTATTGAATTATTTACTGATGTGTAAAGTTGAAGAATTATAAAACACACAGTGCAGCACTCCCATGTCTAGAAAGCTATGGACATGCTTATATTGTTTCGCAGCTCATATGAGTCAGGCATACAACAAAAATAATATACACAACCCGTATCATACTGTGCAAAGAATTCAGGTGTGGTACACCATTTTTCTTTAAGTGAGATCGTAAAAATTACATGTGAATAGAATACCTAGCATATATTAGAAGAGATTTATTTCAAAAATGTAATTTAAAGATATTTACTCTGATTCAATTCCATAATAAGAACTGTGACAAGAGAAAGCAGGAGTGTCCTATAACAGGATTAATGGGAGATGTGTACATGCAGAGTAGGAAAACCTAACATAGGACGTAAAATGGAATAGACGTCAGATGCAAGCTGGTGCTATGCATTCGGCAGGCTAAGGTAGATACAGACTAAATTAAAACACAAGTTTTGTTGAAAGAAAACTTTGACACGTTGTGCTTGGTTAAACTTTGGAGAAGACAGACGGTATTGCACATCGAAAAGCAAACCTGCCTAAATTCAGCTGACAGACTAAAAATGGGATACTCACCCTGCCTGGGGAACTGTTCTGCTAACTTGCGGAGACTTGTGAGACTGTCAGCGCCCAGCTGGCTCAGGATCCCTGGGAGCATTTCTGTGATCTGTTTAACTTCTGCGTGGCCGGTGATTGCAAATGTGTTTGCTGAGAGGGAAGCTTGGACCTTGGGATTGTTGAAATGGATAACTGTGCCATCATCTTTTATCATGTTCACCTTTAGAAAGAGAAAACATGCAACATTATAAAAAGGGACAAATGTAACTGCCAACATCTCTTATAGGCAGATCGCAGAACAACTAGGAACTCTACGTGTAGTAAATTTTTGTTCAATATAATACAGAAAGCACCACAAAGTCTACAAGACTCCTGTATAATAACTTGTGGATAATAAGTCTATGTTGAATTCAACATTAGCACCATGGACCAGAGTGGTTTTCAGCTAAAAGTGGGTCTGTTAATTTTCAGCAATTTATAAAGAGTGTCTTTATGAAATACTCATAACTGCTGTGAGTTCATGGAAATTGCACTGCAATCAAGATATAAGAAAGACAGTACTACCTTGTCTTATGGGCAAAGACCAGGCTGATAAAAAGTGTAGCTTACACCATCAGCTTTTCTCAATTCCGACAGCTATTGCAAGTATTGGCAGCGAGGGTAGGGTCTTGTTATAGTACATGTATACTTTTGAAGTCTTTTTATAGAGGTTCGGGTGACTTTATAGCTAAGTGCTCTCCGTGTTCATTGAGATTCACCATTTTATTAAGCACTGTTTTTGTGATTTTGTTAATTGGAATTATGGGTGTGAAAATATATTTAGAAACTAGTAATTACAGCACACTAGTTTTTTTGAGCATCATGGGTCCTCTGTGCTGACTCTCACGCAATCCAGAAAGTCATTACAGGTCTAAGGGAGCTGCAGCAGGTCCTTCATAGGAACGCGCCATTAGGCAGGCATTCTGCTTAGATGGTGGCATTGTGAATGAAGACCCAGCGGGACATTACAGAAAAAAGGTAACTTGCACTGGGGCCAATAATGGTTGTGTCTGTGTGTGAATGTAATTTGATGACTGAGCTGCTTCAGCCAACTGTATAGAGCGAAATACAATATGCATAGTAACAGCTGTAGTGTCAAAAGGTTAACCATTAATAATCTTTAAAGAATTATCTACAACTTTGCAGCTCTTTATGGGAATTGCGGTTAAGGAATTGGCACTCACCCTAAATGATCACAGAAAGATTTATGAACAAGACAAATAACAGTGGAAAGAAATTGGTCTACTAAACATGACTAGGTACACCCAATGGTGACACATTGTGGGACATAAGGCCTGTGAAGGTCGAACATCTAATGACAACTTTAAACCATGCTTTGCTAGGACTAAAAATAACCCTGGCACAGTTACCTCTTCAGCAGTATTTTATTCCAAACCCCTCGACACATTTACAGTGATGCAAACTATTCAATCTACAAAAGGTTTCTGAAGGTGGATAATAAGCACCCTTAATGTGTGTGCATATGAATGTCTTTACGGAGATAGCTTTAATTAAGGAAAACTATTCCTGATGGCTACTACTCTGCCGCTTCCACATTCCTCTCATCGGGAAAAAAAAAAGCCCTCTTGTTCTAATACACAACAGAAAAATATATTTTTATGGTTTCCAAATAAAGGATTGTTGCATTTCTGCTATGACCACTTGGGTGTAAAATGAAACACACAGACTAGCAATCTACACAGGGCAACATCTGATTATTTCAAAAGATTTATACGTTTTATTATAAAGAACAATATACGAGGGGTTAAAAAAAAAAAAAAAAAAACTATTTAGAGAGGAGTGTAGTACCTAACAGTTGTACAGTAGCAATGAATATCACTGCACTACAAGGGCTGACAATCCATGTGGCACCACAAAAAAAAACAACTAAATAAAAAGAAATAACTGATAAGGGAAAGACATAAAATATATATGTTATTCAAAGATCAAATGAGAAATGACCATTAGCGGGGGGAAAAGGTGGGAGTAGAATATAAATGAAATAAATATATATTTACATATTTAAGATAGATATATATTTTTTACTGCTGCTTCTCCGCCTCCCTGGGTTACTGCTCACTTGATCTGTACACCAAAGGACAGGAACATGCACCTATTTTGCAGTACACCATAGTTGCATTGCATGCACCTTTTTGGCTTGTCTTACTTTTTTTTTTTTTTTTTTTTTAAAGTTCCTCAGAGACAACACTAATTATCTGAGGTGCCAAATCTCAAAAATGGTCTTTAAAAAGACACTTTAGGCACCCAGACCACTTCATCTCACAAACTGGTCTTGGTGCCATGTCCAACTTGTTTTAACCCTGTAATGTAAAAACATTGCTGTTCTGCAGTTACAATTTGCCAGTTAAATGGCGGATCTAACTAGCCGATATACTCAACAAATTCATTTTCACTTTAGTGAATAACTATTATCAGGAAAGGTAGCCAAACTGAAAGCACAGCATACGGTCTTCAAATTGGGTTACTTTGGCAATATTCATGACAATTCTTACTTTGGTGACTAAATATTTTTTTTAAAAAAAGCTCCACCAATGGTCATGCTAATGGCACTTCATTATTACAGACACTTTCTTTTATTCAACACTAACAAAGTTCTTTATTTTCATCTGTATTTCATTTATATGTTCCTGCAATCCCTCCTGCGTTACCCCCTCATGACCACAGATTAACAGCGCGAATGACAACTGCGGTGTAACAAAGCAAAATCTAAAAATGTCATTTTTGAAAAAATTTGTCACAAAACTGATGTCCACTAAAAATAACCTACCTGAACAGCACTGCAGAACATGCTGGTGATATGAATGCGATAAATTCATATAATAAGAAGCCTTACCTCCTCGATGCCAGCAATATTATTTACTGCTAGTTTCTTCAGAGAACTCTGAAGTTTTTTGTCATCAGCAGTTGCTGTCCTGTGTACAACCTTCTTCTTTCTGCGGGCTGTACCCTGGAGAGCAGAACACAATGTAATTTCCAAGTTAGAGTTTAAGGTTAATGGAATATATTTTGTACACTGTTATAGATCACAAGTGTTAGAGAATGTTTCTAAAGCTCCTGCTACTGTGGAGTACAGTGTGCCGACATGCAATTATGAAGACATACTGCCCATGCCAACAGCAGCATAAGGCCATTAAAGATGTTAAATTACAGCAGCAGAGCATACAGAGCAATCCTCGATACTTTGTGCTAGAAGGACAATCCAAACAGAACAGGAAGGCTAATTAGGAATTAATTTGCTTAAAGGGCACGCTAAGCAATTTTACCATTATAGTGCACTGTAGTGGTTATGGCCAGGAGCCCCACAATATGTTGTCAAATTGTTTATGACCAGTGTTTGACACTTACCTGGCTCTGTCAGCTACCCACTACCCTAGTCTGCACTGATACGCTAATGCAGAAATTCATACTTTGCATTATCACTATCAATTTTGTGCCCCTCTGAATGTTTTCAATTGGCAGAGAGTATCAGTAGTCAGGTCTCTTTAGTTAGATCAGGGATTAAGTTGGAGTGCCCAACAACCACTATCATAAATCATGTCTGGAGCTTAGGAAAACTTGCAAGACAGATGATTGTACTTTTTCTCTTAATATATATTACACAAAACTAGAGGCAACAGCCACAGTGGCTAATTTTGCCATTGTGGGACTGCGTGACCCCTGCCATAGAAATGGGACAGTAAATATTCAGTGTTAAATACATTTCCCTATTTATTTTTGCAGTAAAGAAAAATCTGCAGCACTACAAATGCATCTTGAAAGGGATTCTATATAGTGTCAGAAATATGACTTATTCCTAACACTATGGTGCCCCTTGGTATAATCCCTCCCTAGCGGACCCTCGACATTCCACCTGCTCCGAAGTGAGACCTAATGAGCATGCACTGCGAGCGTGTTAGGCCCTCCCCTTGGAAAAGCACTAAGTTAATGCTTTCTTATTCGGATTTTACAAACACTCAATGTCCTCACGTAGAGCGTGAGCACAGAAATGAAAAATAAATGTTACTGAACTCCATTTATTCAAGAGAATTATACTTTTCTATTAAAAGAAAGAGGCTGCTAGCTTACTTTTTCAGGGGAGTACGTTAAAATCGACACTAACCTTGCCCCCTATTCGGACTTGTGCCTGCAGCTTTGCGAGTTTTTCTTGATTCATGATGAGTCTGAAACAAAAAAAAAAGCAATACACAGTGAAAACCCAGCACAGTTACTTGCAACTTTAACCATGAAAGAATTTTAAGTTCATCAATGAACAGTTTTGCAAATCCCCTATTGCTGTGGTACAATACAGTATGATCAACTTGTGGTCTGTTTCTCATAAGGATGATGGACACAGAAGTAAACTAATGTAATCAGAGTTAACTGAAACCAAACAATCTATTAGGGCACAACATTGTCAAGGATGCACACTGATCTAAGATATACAAAGGATATTTGTAAACTAGATGAAGGATGCAGGGATAAATTACATAAAATCAGTCTAAACTTGTATAACTCCAACAATATATTTATGCGTGAAAGGTACACTCGAAGTACCATAAACACTACAGCATTCTGTAGCGCTTATGGTGCTTGGCACCCTTTCCAAATATAGTGTTTGAAATACAAAGCTATATTCCTAACACTATAGTGTCGCTACTCCCAGTGGCACAAAGGATTAAAAACCCTTTATTCATCTGATTCCAGCACTGATTTCCCTCGGAGCTGGGTCCGCCAACGTCATCTGATGGGGGGCCAGAATGTGCATGCGCAGAGAGTGCCGCTCGTGCATTAGGACATCCCCTTAGGAAAGCATTTACTCCATTTTCTCCTATGGGAATTTCACTGAAGCTGGATGTCCGCATGCAGTGCAAGGGAGTCAGACTTCGTTAAAATCCACGATGTGCCTCAAGTGGCTATCAGGAAGCCAGTCACTAAAGACAATGTTCTCAATAACTGCAATTTATTACATTTCAGGACAAATGGGAACAGGGACATTGCTCCCAGAATTCAATGAGATGAAGTGGCCTGGGTACCTATCGTGTCCCGGCAATTGCAAACAGCCTAACAACTTATCTGGTGTGCCAGTCACGTCTTCTGATAGCCAGAAGCTCTCTGTACAGCACTAAAACAATCAGCTGGCACTGCATGACATATTTTGGAAAGGTAAAAGCTCTTATGATTAGCTTCCAGTCTCAATAGAGTAAGTGACCTGAATCTGGCCAGCACCATGACTACAGAACGTTATAGTTGTCATGGCCCTAAAATGGACACTACAGACCACTTCAGCTCATTAAAATGGTCTGGATGCAGGGTCCCAGGTCCATTAACTCTGAAGTTGTATTTATTGCAGTTTTTAATACACTGCAATAATTACCTACCAGGGTTTACTCCACCTCTAGTGGCTGTCTAGAGGGACTTCTGGGTCGTCAAATATGATGATCTCAGCCATTAAGGTGAGTAAAAAGTCATGTTTTTAAAAGAGGGTCTTAACCTAAATACCTATCTAACCACCATAGTGCCAGGAATACGTATTTTCCTTTACGTGCCCTACATGACTGATTTGGTGCAATAACAATGGGAACCATTAGAACATCACTTAACATTGAACACCTTGCACTCAAAATAGCCCCCTTTATTCATTCTAAACCCTCCCCCTATCTTGAAGTCCCTTGGCATGCTGGACCCTTTTTTTTTTTTTTAAAAAGAAGTGTGTATGTTGCCATATTCAGCTTGTGTTAGGTATGGTTGTTGCAATTGCTTGGCTGTGTTGTATTTGTGTGTATGTGGGCTGTTACATTGTATATGTTCATGAGTAGTTTGTGGTTTTGTGCATGACAAGGCTTGACAAATTTGTTTGGAATCTAAGCAACAGCTTTTATTTTATTAAACTAACAGTTTAATTTTCAACAAGAAAACTGCAATTCTTAAAGAAACTCTAGTCACCAGAAACCCTACAGCTTAATGTAGTCTGTCCCTGCTGGCTTTTCAGAGAAAAAAAAAAAGCAGTGTTTACATTGCTTCCTAGTAATACCTCTAGTGGCACTCACTCAGACGGCCACTAGAGGTGATTCATAGTCCACTGCTGCACAGTGCACATACGTTCAGCGTCTCCATGCTCTAAGTAGAGGAGCTGAATGTTCCCCTATAGAGATGCACTGATTCAACATGTCTCTATAAGGAGATGCTGATTTATGCCGCATTTTGCTACGCATGCTCAATATCCTTCCAGTGCTTTCCTATGGGAAATCATTGGCTTAGCAGAGATCATAAAGACTGATGATCCCAGCCACTGAAGCAGGGGGAAAAAAAATAGGGAGTAAAAACAGATTTCTCATGCGATCGGAGGGGACAGGTACCTAAACACATTTTCTCACACACTCAAAAACCTGACATCTTTAATTTAAATCCACCCAGCCTTCCTACCATTGGGAGAGCTGAGTGGATCCTTTCCACTGCACTCTAATCGATCTGCAGTTCCTCTCTACCCCATTGTGCGTACTCTGTAGTGACGTCATATTCCAGCTCCCGGCATTGCAAAACTGTGTGCGATGGAGCGGAGAGGAACTGCAGGAAGATTACTGCTCCTTCGCTAAAGAGCTAACAAATCCCAGGATGAAAATTCTAGTCTCCATTGAGACATGGATTTTGTCGAGTCCTGGTGTATTATTCTGCAGCTCTGTATATCTAGCAGTGTGGCTGGCTTCTCTGAGGTCAGTGGGTACCAGGCAGGATCTGCTATAGCTGCTGCAGTCTGCTCTACTTCAGTGCAGATTTCCAATCATAAGTGCTGGGAGGAAGTTATCTGAGGTCACTAGACTACTTTTTGCACCAGTAGATACCTGAAGTTCCACTGGGACACCTGATAGACCATAGCAGCATTGCGAGCTGTGCAAATGCACCTCAAATGACAGAACTGAAACACCAACTTTATGTAAGTATGGATTTCAATAAATAAATTATTTCATAAGAATCCTCGAGTTCTGGCTCAATAAAGAGATAGATATATATATATATACACACTAATTTCACAAACACTGGAGAGGTAGATGGTATGAAGTACCAGTTTTCCCAGATCTCAAGGTTAGGAAAACTGAGCTTTTCAACTGTAAATTAACTAAGACTATTTTTTAAAATTTTAAGCCAAAATGTTATTTAAAAAAACAAAACTTGCAATATTAAACAAAATTAAAATTGAATGTCCCAGATTATATTATATAATGTAGAACAAAATTAAAATTTAAATGAGCCTAGTCAACCATAAATGGATATATAATCAGGAAAGTAACCTATGCAGTTTCGCTGCATTCATGTTGCAATTCCACATTACTTTGTGCAGATCATTATCTATAGTACTTCATATTCCCACCGATGGCCGGTCAGTACTCCCGGGGACAGAGCGCGCCGGTGGCTTCCAGTACCCGGGATAGGCTGCGCCAGCCGGGTGGCTTCCAGTCAGTACCCCGTGGACAGGAAGGCCACCGGGTGCGGTCGGTCAGTACTCGACAGGGCGCCAGCCGGTATCGCGTCAGTACCTCTGTGATGAAGCGCCGGTGGCCGGTCAGTACTCCCGGGGACAGTGCGCGCCGGTGGCCGGTCAGTACTCCCGGGGACAGGGCGCGCCGGTGGCCGGTCAGTACTCCCGGGGACAGGGCGCGCCGGTGGCCGGTCAGTACTCCCGGGGACAGGGCGCGCCGGTGGCCGGTCAGTACTCCCGGGGACAGGGCGCGCCGGTGGCCGGTCAGTACTCCCGGGGACAGGGCGCGCCGGTGGCCGGTCAGTACTCCCGGGGACAGGGCGCGGGGATGGCCGGTCAGTACCCGGGGACAGGGCACGGGGATGGCCGGTCAGTACCCGGGGACAGGGCGCGGGGATGGCCGGTCAGTACCCGGGGACAGGGCACGGGGATGGCCGGTCAGTACCCGGGGACAGGGCACGGGGATGGCCGGTCAGTACCCGGGGACAGGGCACGGGGATGGCCGGTCAGTACCCGGGGACAGGGCACGGGGATGGCCGGTCAGTACCCGGGGACAGGGCACGGGGATGGCCGGTCAGTACCCGGGGACAGGGCACGGGGATGGCCGGTCAGTACCCGGGGACAGGGCACGGGGATGGCCGGTTAGTACCCGGGGATAGGGCGCGGGGATGGCCGGTTAGTACCCGGGGATAGGGCACGGGGATGGCCGGTTAGTACCCGGGGATAGGGCACGGGGATGGCCGGTTAGTACCCGGGGATAGGGCGCGGGGATGGCCGGTTAGTACCCGGGGATAGGGCGCGGGGATGGCCGGTTAGTACCCGGGGATAGGGCACGGGGATGGCCGGATAGTACCCGGGGATAGGGCGCGGGGATGGCCGGATAGTACCCGGGGATAGGGCGCGGGGATGGCCGGATAGTACCCGGGGATAGAGCGCGGGGATGGCCGGTTAGTACCCGGGGATAGAGCGCGGGGATGGCCGGATAGGGTACAATACTGAGCGCCCTGTGATATGAAGCCAGACCGAGGCCCCGGCGATCTCCCAGCAGGCTCCGTGCCCGGGCTCCCCATCCCTCCCTCTCTCCCTCCGGTAACGCAGAGCCCGCGGAGCCCCGGCCGGTGTGATGACGGACAGGGGAGGACCCGGAGCGGACCCGGGAGAGGAACTCACCTGACTGAGCAGCTTCGCACCAGCACGAGGCAATCAAGATGGCGCCGGCAGTAAGAGAGAGGAGGGACGCTGCGTCCGCACAGACGCGGGAGGCGGGGCTACCAGAGGTCGCGGTGACGTCACGCACACTAATGTTTTCCTGAGCAACCGCAGGTGCAAGGCTCACTAATGGGGCTGTAAGAGCTTCTCCCGTGATGCTCCGCGGTGGTTGCTAGTTCCGCCATGTTTGTCCCGGGCAGGGTTTCCATCTGCTGCCCTACACACTATGTATGTGGAGAGTCCCTGATCTCTGAATAGCACAATGTGGAAAAAACAGCTGGCCTGATATCATACCCTCAGTGTGGGATATCACCCCCTCAGTGTGGGATATTACACCCTCAGTGTGGGATATTTCACCCTCAGTGTGGGATAATACACCCTCAGTGTGGGATAATAGTGTGGGATAATACACCCTCAGTGTGGGATATTACCCCCTCAGTGTGGGATATTTCACCCTCAGTGTGGGATATTACCCTCAGTGTGGGATAATACACCCTCAGTGTGGGATAATACACCCTCAGTGTGGGATAATACACCCTCAGTGTGGGATAATACACCCTCAGTGTGGGATATTACCCCCTCAGTGTGGGATATTTCACCCTCAGTGTGGGATATTACCCTCAGTGTGGGATAATACACCCTCAGTGTGGGATAATACACCCTCAGTGTGGGATATTTCACCCTCAGTGTGGGATATTACACCCTCAGTGTGGGATAATACACCCTCAGTGTGGGATAATACACCCTCAGTGTGGGATATTTCACCCTCAGTGTGGGATATTTCACCCTCAGTGTGGGATATTACACCCTCAGTGTGGGATATTTCACCCTCAGTGTGGGATAATACACCCTCAGTGTGGGATAATACACCCTCAGTGTGGGATATTACCCCCTCAGTGTGGGATATTTCACCCTCAGTGTGGGATATTACCCTCAGTGTGGGATAATACACCCTCAGTGTGGGATAATACACCCTCAGTGTGGGATATTTCACCCTCAGTGTGGGATAATACACCCTCAGTGTGGGATATTTCACCCTCAGTGTTGGATATTACACCCTCAGTGTGGGATAATACACCCTCAGTGTGGGATATTACCCTCAGTGTGGGATATCACACCCTCAGTGTTGGATATCACACCCTCAGTGTGGGATATTACCCTCAGTGTGGGATATTACCCTCAGTGTGGGATATCATACCCTCAGTGTGGGATATTACCCCCTCAGTGTGGGATATTTCACCCTCAGTGTGGGATATAACACCCTCAGTGTGGGATATTTCACCCTCAGTGTTGGATATTACACCCTCAGTGTGGGATATTACACCCTCAGTGTGGGATATTTCACCCTCAGTGTGGGATATTACACCCTCAGTGTGGGATATTTTACCCTCAGTGTGGGATATTTTACCCTCATTGTTGCATATTTTACCCTCAGTGTTGGATATCATTCACCTAATTGTTGCCATTTGGATCTAAATTCAAGCTGTTTAATAAAGAGTAAATAGTCAGGAATTCAAATGGGATTTCACGTTTTAGGCAATAATAACCAATCACAAACATGAACTCCAATAATAAAAAGGGTTACTCCAAGCACCATGACCACTTTAAAGTGATTTGAAGTGGTTATGGTGTCTGGAGTTTATATGTGCAGTATATTGAAACTCAATTTCCAGCAGCATACAATGTGCGGAACTAGAGGGTGTTTTTTTTGGAGGTTAATGTCAATTCTGTGCATATTCTTTGCATGTTCCAGCACTGGACTTCATTACTGTTCACTGGAGGACCCAAAGCGCCTGTCGGGGACCCAGGTATGACGGCAAACCGCTGCAAAACCCTGTTGGCCCTGTTACCGCTAAATGGGCCAAGGCACTAATGCAGACTTTGATGGTTGGACTAACCCTTTAACTCCAAATTGTAATACATTGTAACCTAAATGACATAATGTTATCACAGCGTGAATATTTGCAAATTTCAGGGCCAGAGTTTGGACATCCCTGAAGTGCAGTTAAGAGGTTTCTAAATGAACCTGCTAGTTGGCTTTGAGAATGGTTCCAGTACCGTTACTAAAACTTGAAATTCACTTTGAATTCAAAGCAATTTACACTTTAGGGGGGAAATACTGCAATTAACCCATAATTGACAATGGACAGTGAATGGCTGATATGTACTTGGTGACAAAGGTTATACAGTGCTATTTAAAGCCGTTCTTGCTGCAATTGATGAAACTGTGGAGAGTCATAAATGGGTCGCAAGAGAATACTGAGAACGGGCAGCAGCTGAAATAGCCTGCCCTTCGGTCGGTCCCCGCTCAGTTCTCAAGCTGATTTTTGCTCATCTTGTGCCATTACAGAGAGAACATATCTGAAGCATATCAGACTGGTCCCACCCATACGGGCAGTCCAGATCCGAAACGCCAGCAAGTTCTCTCTGCACGAGAGATACAGCAACCCCAGACGATAGTTTCAGCCTTGTTAGGCATCATCAGTGAGGCATAGTTGATATCTCCCTAGGCACCGTAAGCAAAGGGTCCACGTCTGGATTATCCCTTTAAACTTGTGGAGAGTCAAAAATGGGTCGCAAGAGAATACTGAGAATGAGCAGCAGCTGAAATAGCCTGCCCTTCGGTTGGTACCCGCTCAGTTCTCAAGCTGATTTTTGCTCATCTTGTGCCATTACAGAGAGAACATCTCTGAAACATATCACAGAAATAGAATTCTGGAAGCTCCCACATGCATACAGTTACTAGAGCAGCTAAGCCCAGCAATGAAATGCTTATCACTGGCAGCCATTGTTGGGGACCACTATTTGTGCTGTGCTGTTACTGGAAGCCTCATCACTAAAGATTCCAGTAAAGGCTTAGAATTTCAGAGAAACAAGATAGAATCTCTGTGGCAGTCTGTCCCAGCTATTCTATGCCGACAGGGACAGTTGATACCCGACTGTAATGTCGACAGCTAGGATCAGCTGTCACAGATCTATTACTGGCCTTACTAGGGATTTAAGTGCGTTGACACAGATATTATCGCTTCAGCAAATAGCATCTCTGGGAAGCAAGCACAGAAGTATGTGAAAACTAGGGCATGTCTCTAATTTGACCCTCTAAGTTCCCCAAAAATGTGTTAAAGGTATACATACGAGGCACTTATATACTTTGGATATGCAGCAAAATAAAGATCTGGAGTCTTTAAAGGGTTACTCCAACCACCATGACCACTTCAGTGATTTGAAGTAGTCATGGTGGTATGAGTATGTATGTGCAGTGTTTAGGTGTGCCAGGGGCTAGTTGCTTCCCCGGCACATGTTACTAAGGAAGCCCAGAACTCTGTTCCAAACTGCCTCATGTCATTTCTGTGCATATTTTACACCTATTGTTGGCGACAGACATGGTAATCTTCTCCCTTGCAGGCAGAGCACCTTAAAGGGGAAAACTACTATCCCTCCCCTCCCACTTACAGAGCGCTCCCTTCCACCATTGCAGAGTTCTGCTCAGATTGTGCGCATGTGCTCTGAGCTAGCGAAACTGTCCAATCCCAGGCTTATCTATGAGAAGTCAGTGATTGGATCTTGCGTAGCTGTGTTGATGTCACAGAGATGTCAGAAAGAGCAAAGTGGCACTGGGTGACCCTTTAAAATAGTAGGACATACAAAGCCTGTGAAATTCCCCATGAAATTGCAATGAATTTACACTGATTATCCACAACATTAAAACCAAACGCTTAATATTCTGTATCCCCCCCTTGTGCTGCTAAAACAGCTCTGATGTGTTGAGGCATGGACTCCTCTGATCGTTTCCGGTGGTATCTGGTACCAAAACATTACCAGCAAATTCTTTAAGTCCTGCAAGGTTTCCCAGCAGAATATTGCCCAGAGCATAACACTGCCTCCGCCGGCCTGTCTTCCCACAGTGCATCCTACTACCACCTTTTCCCCAGGTAAATGACACACACGCACCCGGTCATCCACCTGATCTAAAAGAAAATGTGATTCATCAGACCAGGCAGTTTTCTTCCACTGCTTCATGGTCAAGTTCAGACACTCTTGTCCCTATTGAAGGCACTTTCGGCAGTGGACAGGGGTCATCATGGGCACTCTCAGTGTGTCTGCAGCTACCGAGCCCCATATTCAGCAAACTGCAATGCACTGTGTGTTCGTACACCTTTCTATCATGGCCAGCATTAAGTTTTTAAGCAATTTAAGCTTCTGTGTGATCGGACAAGACTAACTAACCTCTACTAACCATGTGCATCAATGAACTTTGAGCGCCCATGACCCTGACGCCAGTTCACCAGATTGTCCTTCCTTGCACCACTTTTGGTAAGTACCAACCAGTGCAAGGAACACCTAATAAGCTATATATATATATGTGTGTGTGTAAGTGTGTTTGTGTATAATGTTTTCAATTCAGTAAGCCTAAAATTCTAAATCCACTTTGAATTCCTAACATTTCCATCTTTAGTGAATAACCCAGGCAGTCAAGGTTCCCAAACTGTATGCTGCGGACAGGGGTGCCGTGGAATGTTTCCCCGGTGCTATATTTATAGCACCGGGGAAACATTACTGCTGAACACGGCCGGGTCGGGTGCCGCGGTCTTTTAAAGGGACACTGCAGGCACCCAGATAACTTCAGCTCATTTAAGTTGTCTGGGTGCTGTGTCCCTTTTGCACTTAGTGCTGCAATGTTAAACATTGCAGTTCCAGAGAAACTCTGTTTACTTTGCAGCTCTAAGTCTGCCCTCAGTGGCTGCCTACCAGACAGCGACTAGAGGGACTTCCGGAATCCAAATGAACTTTTCGCCCGTTATCTGAAGCTGGACGTCCTCACGCTCTGCATGAGGACCTCCAGCATCAGATTTTCCCCATAGGAAAGCATTCGCATTAGGTCTCCCCCACTGGCTGACATCGGCGGGGGAGGAGTGTGTGCAGAGCCTGACCCAGCGGTGAGGGATATCGGCGCTGGATTCAGTTAAGTGACTGAAGGGGTTTTAACCCAAACCCCCTCAGCCCCGCGAGAGAGGGGCACCTTTTAAACTTATAGTGTCAGGAAAACAGCTTTGTGTTCCTGGCACTATAGGATCCCTTTAAGACTGCGACCGAGCACCTGTAATGTCGGCCGGCTGGGAGATAGTGACAGCCTGTCAATTCCTCCCAGCGTCATGCAGGGAGAAAGCAAGGGAGGGAGAGGAGCATTGAAGAACTCTAGACCCCTCACTCCCACTAGGAGCAGGACAAGGGCTCCAAGCCACCCTTCTGGACACACAAGGTAAGCTAACAGGAGGGTGGCTGGAGATGTGTGTGTGTGTGTGTATATATATATATATATGTATATATATATATATATATATATATCCCATTGTACAGCGCTACGGAATTTGTTGGCGCTATATAAATAATAAAATAATAATAATAATATATATATATATACAACCTAGAAGCCTTGGAAAAATATTGAAATATTAAGGGCGCCTAGAACCTAAAAGGTTTGGTTACCACTGTTACAGAGTATACCAGAAATGTACAAGGAATATCAGATTGCAGGTAAAAAATTGCTGACCTGGAAAACGACCATAATTTACTAATCTATTTGTTTGCCCTAATTGCTTGGAATTTCCAAACTGAGACAGACCGGATTAGCCGTGGTGGGAGTTTCAGTCCCACTGACAGCTAGATTGCACTAGATAGAAGATAATGTAATCAGCAATTCTGTGGGAACGTTCTAAAAGTGATGCAGTCACCATAGAAACAATGGAACGTTGATAAGGATTGATCCAGATTTAGAACGTTGCCCCAGGATAACTCCTGGCTCAGAATCCTTGGATCCTTACCAGTGTTTCTCCACCAGGAGATCTTCAGCTGTTTAGCAGAGCGCCTCAGAAAGCACTACCCCCAGGCAGGGGGCGGCTATTCCTCCTTCTGTTCCGCCTCCATCCGGTTCACATCACTTCCCCGGACTATTCCCCTGCTCGAGCCTGACATGGTGTGTGTGTCTCGGGATCTAGCTGTGCTCACAGCCGGCGTCCTTCTCCTGGTACTGGGGACCTTCCTGGTGTCGGCGGAGGAAGGACTAGGCCGGGGTATGTTCTTTCTTGGTGTTAGGCAGAGAGGGGTTTTACAACCAAACTGTATGAGCTATAATATGGGAAAGGGGCATTTTGGGGGTCGTGGTGGGGGAGGGTAAGAAATGGCCATAGAAATTGGGGAAAGCCAAAAAGTAGTACCAGCTGTTGCAGACACTGCCAAAGCATCATGGGAGTTGTAGTTCTGCAATAGCTGGAGGTCTATCGTTTGTCCTCCTCTAGAGTACCTGAAGTCCAGGTGAGCTTTTGGATGATTTAGTCTTTTTAATGTAGATTGTTCTATAGGACATTTACAGAGTGCAAGTGTGAATGGCCCCAAAGGTGGCAATCTTGTTATAAAGAATATAATCGTAGAAAATGGGGGTCCATGGGGCTAAGCCAGTGTTGGCTAAAATGCCTTGGCACTGTGTAGGGGTTTCCACAGATTTATTTTTGCCCAGGTGGGGGCAAAGCCATTCTCTGTATGGGCACCTTTTTAAAAGAACACTCTAACATAAATATATTTAATTTTTATGTTCGTGTTTGTTTTTAAAACATTTTTTTTTTTACTTAGATTAAGAGCACCTCTATGGAAATATTTAAAAAATAAATAAATAAATACAACTCACCTTTTATCCACTACACCTGCTGTGAGATTATTTATTGCTGCTTGTCTACTGTCCAACAGAGAATCATATGGCTCGTGGAGTACCAAAAGTTAGCTATTACTGGACTGAACATTGCATGCTCTCTTTAAAATGAATACCTGGCATGCATATTGATTAAACACTTAAAAAAATAAATCACCTGTAGAGTTATTCACTAAACTGTGAATATTTGGTCAATATAATCAAACTGAAAATATTGCTGCTTTTTAAATTTACCCCATGTAGGGGTTTAAAACACTGACACTAGTGTTTTTCACTAAATGGTGAATAAAAAGTCAGCAGTGTAGTATGGTTGTATTGCCCCCCCCCCCCAAAAAAAAAACAACAATTCTAATTAGGGATCGACCAATATAGATTTTTTTAGAGTCAATAACGATACCGATAATCTGTGAACTTTCAGGCTGATAGTTTACCGATATTCTGTACATTTACCGTATTTTTTAAAATATTTTTGCAAATCTTTTTTTTTTATTATTAAGTGGTAAATACACAAAATATACATGCCGGTCAGATTTTTGTAATGTTTTTAAGAATATTTATATGTGTGTGTGTAGTGGATGCAGTGAGAGTATTTGATTAGTAAATGCAGTGTGTTTGTGTAGTGGATGCAGTGTGGGTTTTTGTGTGTAAATATGTGCGGTAGGAACTCCACTCCTCCCCACCACTTACCTGTCTCTTAGTGCCCACCCCATTCTCCTGTTCCTCTCCCTTCTCTTTTAGTGATCCACCCCAGTGTTCCTTTTCCATGTCCTCCCTTAATGTTCCTCTCTCCCCCCTAGTGTTTTTCACCCCCCTCCACTGTCCCATAGTGTTCTTCATATATAATATATCATATATAATATTTTTATTAGTGATATTGCAGAAGGTCTTGATGGTAAGGTATGTCTTTTTGCTGATGATACTAAAATATGTAACAGGGTTGATGTTTCAGGAGGGATAAGCCAAATGGCAAATGATTTAGGTAAACTTGAAAAATGGTCAGAATTGTGGCAACTGACATTTAATGTGGATAAGTGCAAGATAATGCATCTTGGACGTAAAAACCCAAGGGCAGAGTACAGAATATTTGATAGAGTCCTAACCTCAACATATGAGGAAAGGGATTTAGGGGTGATTATTTCTGATGACTTAAAGGTAGGCAGACAATGTAATAGAGCAGCAGGAAATGCTAGCAGAATGCTTGGTTGTATAGGGAGAGGTATTAGCAGTAGAAAGAGGGAAGTGCTCATGCCATTGTACAGAACACTGGTGAGACCTCACTTGGAGTATTGTACACAGTACTGGAGACCGTATCTTCAGAAGGATATTGATACCTTAGAGAGGGTTCAGAGAAGGGCTACTAAACTGGTTCATGGATTGCGGGATAAAACTTACCAGGAAAGGTTAAAGGATCTTAACATGTATAGCTTGGAGGAAAGACGAGACAGGGGGGATATGATAGAAACATTTAAATATATAAAGGGAATCAACACAGTAAAGGAGGAGACTATATTTAAAAGAAGAAAAACTACCACAACAAGAGGACATAGTCTTAAATTAGAGGGACAAAGGTTTAAATATAATATCAGGAAGTATTACTTTACTGAGAGGGTAGTGGATGCATGGAATAGCCTTCCAGCTGAAGTGGTAGAGGTTAACACAGTAAAGGAGTTTAAGCATGCGTGGGATAGGCATAAGGCTATCCTAACTATAAGATAAGGCTAGGGACTAATGAAAGTATTTAGAAAATTGGGCAGACTAGATGGGCCGAATGGTTCTTATCTGCCGTCACATTCTATGTTTCTATGTTTTACCCCCCTCCACTGTCCCATAATGTTCTTCACCCCCCTCCACTGTCCCATAGTGTTCTTCACCCCCCCTCCACTGTCCCATAGTGTTCTTCATCCCCCCTCCACTGTCCCATAGTGTTCTTCACCCCCCTCCACTGTCCCACAGTGTTCTTCCAGCCCCTCCACTGTCCCATAGTGTTCTTCACCCCACCTCCCCGGTCCCATAGTGTTCTTCACCCCACCTCCCCGGTCCCATAGTGTTCTTCACCCCACCTCCCCGGTCCCATAGTGTTCTTCACCCCACCTCCCCGGTCCCATAGTGTTCTTCACCCCACCTCCCCGGTCCCATAGTGTTCTTCACCCCACCTCCCCGGTCCCATAGTGTTCTTCACCCCCCTCTTTCCTGTCCCATAGTGTTGTTCACCTCCCCTCTTCCCTGTCCCATAGTGTTGTTCACCTCCCCTCTTCGCTGTCCCATAGTGTTCTTCACCACCCTCTGCCCTGTCCCATAGTGTGCTTGACCACCCCTCTGCCCTGTCCCATAGTGTGCTTGACCACCCCTCTGCCCTGTCCCATAGTGTGCTTGACCACCCCTCTGCCCTGTCCCATAGTGTGCTTCACCACCCCTCTGCCCTGTCCCATAGTGTGCTTGACCACCCCTCTGCCCTGTCCCATAGTGTGCTTGACCACCCCTCTGCCCTGTCCCATAGTGTGCTTGACCACCCCTCTGCCCTGTCCCATAGTGTGCTTGACCACCCCTCTGCCCTGTCCCATAGTGTGCTTCACCACCCCTCTGCCCTGTCCCATAGTGTGCTTGACCACCCCTCTGCCCTGTCCCATAGTGTGCTTGACCACCCCTCTGCCCTGTCCCATAGTGTGCTTCACCACCCCTCTGCCCTGTCCCATAGTGTGCTTCACCACCCCTCTGCCCTGTCCCATAGTGTGCTTCACTACCATCGGATCATCGGCCAATAATATCGGCAAAACTGATAATTGGTCGATCCCTTATTCTAGTAGTTCAAGGTGAATTTTAAATGTAAGGCTAAAATGTAAACGTATAGCCACACTGAACACATAAGTGACTTCTAATTCCGAATTTTTCTAAGTCTATTATTTGACCCAATTTTTAAAATGCTCTTTAAATTCTTTACAATTCTCACTTAAGTGCATAACCCTGTGAATTTTAGTAAATTGAAAAGCGAATGCAATTGTGACTATAGTTGCATTTGATAATTTTTCCAGAGCAGCCTTATAATGGAACACTTCAAATAACCTAAACCACAATCGACCTGCTGTAGTAGTTATAGTGACAGCAGTGCCCTGGCTCCCTCCCAGAGTAAGTAGTGAAACCATTTGAGAATGGTTGGGCACCTTACATGGGTCCCGCCAGGTGCCTGCTACCACCTCCCTTGCTGCCGGATGCTCCTGTTTACTAAGCTAAACCTGGCTAGGCAGTGCCAGGCTTGTTGGAAGAGGATGCTTAGCTTACACTGTCAGCCAATGAACTGGCACTGTATGGCAGCACAGTAGAGCTAATGGAAGCTCCTCGCAGTGGCTTCGAGCACCAGGGGAGGGGGCAATGGGTACCCAGCATTACTCAAGTTATCAAACCATTCTAAAGCTAGAAGGGATCAAGGATACTCCTGGCACCATAACCACTACAACCGGCTGGTGTGATTATGGGGTTTGGAGTGTTCCTTTAATTAAATGTTGCAATTCTGTCAAATCAAAAAGAAAATATTAAAATGTTGTGATTTGGTTTGCAATTCAGTTGTTTAGACAAACCTCGTCATTGTTGTATATTCAACATATGTGTTCGTGATAGTGTGTAAAATGGCAAACATTTCCTAAATAATAAATTAGGAGTTTTTTATTTTATTATTTAAAGAATTCTGGTGTAGTTTTAGATGTGATCATTCATTATATTAGCATGCTAATGAAAGAATAAACCTTAGTCTAAGCATCTCCTGCATTCCAAAGTAATTAAAGGGCTACTACAATTACCATGAACACTTCAGTGATTTGAAGTGGTGTTGGTGCCTGGAGTCTCTACGTGCAACAGTAGTTCCTGGAGGCTAATTGTAATTCTGTGAGTGTTGCATATCTGACATCGGCATGCCGGCGAGGAATGGGCTGCAATGAGAACTTGGCGTCAGCGCAGGAACGGCGTCAAGTTTTAACTATAGTTAGTTTTATTTTTTAAATTTGACAGGCGTGGACAGACAAGCACAGCAAGGGTTACTCTATTTGCCTCTATGTATGCCTCCTTATGAAAGCACTGGTTTTTGGGTTGTTAACCATTTAATCATGTAGAAATTCTCAATGGATTTGTATGAAAACCTGTTCTGTGTTTTAGGTTTCGGGGATCACATTCACTGGAGAACACTTGAAGATGGAAAACTTGAGGCTGCAAACAGGTATGGCTATTTTAAGTCCAACATTTACATTTTTAATGTAGACTTTTTTTAAACCTATCCAATTGCAGATATTATGGCCATGCAGTAGTGATTTTGAGTTCACAAATTGAGTCAATTTTGTGGCAAGCATAAATTACTGCTACTATAATATTGTAGCCCAATATTCAACTACTAGCCCAGTGTAACTGAATGTGTAACATTGCTGATCTGGTGAGTTTTTACAATGTATCAGTTATGGCCTAAGCTTTGGAATTCGTTCAGAATGTTCCTTATTCATGCTCTGATAATGGAATATATTTTGTTTTGCATTGTAACATTGCTGGGTGTTAAAATTCAGGCTCTAGATCCGTGTTGCCTAACTGTCAGTTATTTCCTGTTGTGTTCAAACAGTCTTTGAACCTGGCAGAAAGTCATGGTAAATAATTGTGTAACGGTTTGTCATTACTTCTATAGATTTTCTTTTCCTGTCTCTCTTTTTGCAGTGGGTTACCAATCCTGGTTCTGATCCATAAGACCTGGTGTGGAGCTTGTAAAGGTAATTACGGTTTCCCTCTTTTTATTGTAGATATTTTTATTCGTCCTGGAGAGCCTCCGTTTAAACACTCTGTATATCAATGCGTAATACATTTATTTATTTTTTCTGTTCCATGATGTAGCATTAAAGCCTAAATTTGCAGAATCCAAAGAAATTTCGGAATTGTCACATAACTTTGTGATGGTCAACATAGAGGTGAGAAAATCCACCAGTCATAGAAGCAAATATTCATTATGCTAATGTTTTTTAATTTATGGTTTCATATTGATATTGTTTTTGGGGCGACCTGTTGTTTTTGTTTAGATTATGATTATTCTACCTTTTCAAAATGCCTACAAAATCAAACAGCTTTTCAAAAACTCCTGAAACTACATCTTTTGCAACATAAAGCTCATAGGTCACATAGTCTGACAGCCATCGTGAGGTAGGGCAACCAATTTTGCACAATATCCATACATCTTTATAGTGTCCCTTTAATACAACAGACATTGATTGGTCACATGGTTTAGCAGCCATATTGGAATGTGCACAATTATTAACGTCTTCAAATAATTTGTCACAACAATGCAACATCTACTATAGATCTTCACAGTTAGGCCCTCTACAACAATGTTTCACAGCAAGTTGATTTTAAAATAAAGATGGCCACCAGTTACCCTCAGGATATCTGAACTATGTTACAGCTTGGGGGAGCAGAAAAGAACGGTCATCCTTTATTTGAGTAGTTGGTGAGAGGCTGCAGAGCAGGGAAGGGAGGCTGCTGTCGTACCTGAAAAATGTGTAAAAGGGGGGAGCATGGCTAAGGAGGCAGGCTTAATGTACAGAAAGCTGCAAAACTAGAGAGAATTTAACATGAAAAGAATACAATGTAATTATTGGGTGAAAAGCTATATATGCATTAAAGGAACACAATGTTAGGAATATTAATCTGTATTCCTAATGCCATATTGTGTCCTGTCCCTAACTTGATAGGTCCCTCCCACTTCCGATTTTGAAAGCTCTGCTCTGTCTAGGTTTCTGTATTCCGTGAGGTCACGGAGATGGGCCGGACCTAATGCGCATGCGCAGCAAGCACCACACACGCATTAAAGCTTTCACATAGAAAATCATTGAATCAGTGTTTACCTTTTGGAAGTTTAGAGTTCACTATGTTTTTGTTAGATATTTTTCTTGAATGGTTTTCTTAATGTATAATCTTCCCATAGGATGAAGAGGAGCCAAAAGATGAAGCTTTTAGCCCAGACGGTGGCTACATTCCTAGAATAGTTTTTCTGGGTAAGTGGAATGGTCGATTTCGCTACTTTTGTTTCAGTTCTAGGTGAATACTTGATATTCATCAATATGTTGCATTGTGCCCGTTCCCTCCAAGGCGATCTGGCAGCCGGCTGCACGTATTGTAGGTGGACGGTGAGGGAGCTGTGATCTCACACACGCCGCTTGGTGATGTCGGGGCCGGAAGCCTGGGAACAGAGCAGGGAGATCACTGCTACCTCACCGCCTGCCACCAGTACGCACAGCCGGCCGCACACCTCCACTCTTCCCTAGCTGGCAACCCACTGGACCCCAGGGAAGGCTGATCCACTTTAGCACTCTCAAAGGTAGGAAGGCTGAGTGAACTTAGATTCATTTTAACATGTAATAATTTGTCAGTGTGTGTCTGTGCCAAAGATTTGCAGCGCATGCACAATATCTTCCCGATCCTTTCCTATGTGATATAGACCAAAAAAAACATTTTTTGTAGCTGAAAATAAAGCTTTGTAAGTTAAAAAACAAAACACAGATAGCATTAGGAATACCTCTCTAATATGTCAGTGCTGTGTTTCTAAACCACATGCAGTGATGTATTTTGGATTTGTGCTGCTCTAGGTATGATGGAACTCTGGCACCCCGTAATTTTACCTGAGGTCCAGTAGGGCTGCTAGGCTGGCTTACGGGCAAACCGGGGGCCACGCGAGGGTGCTGAGTAAGAAGAGCTCACAGATCAGCACTCCCTCACCTGGAAAACGAGGCTAAGAAGCCTGGGCATTTGGGGCAGACTTTTTTGCCACCCAAGGCAAATGCCTTGCTAGCCTCTCAGTAAATACAGCTCTAGCCACATGCACAGCTTGGCTGGACTCTCGATCTCTTAAGAGATTTCATAATTCAGTGCTGGTCAATTTTTTTTTCCTCTTTTTGTAACACCCCCACAACCCTGATAAAAATATCTGAAAGGTTAAACTTGTAACTATACCTATTGATCATTGTTATCCGAGAATAGGGGATATTTGTTTCTTGACTGCATTTAACCCCTTCACTTCTGAGCACTTTTTGTTTGAAAAAGATTAGCATACAATTTATTTCAATAATGGAGTTTATAGCTCGCACATAAAGATATAGTAAAAAGAAAAAAAAAAAGCATTTTTCTGCACAGATTGCTTTTCGGTCAAAGATAAAAAATAAAATCATGTATATTTTTATTTATTCATTCATGTTTTTATAGTAATTTTTAGAGAATAAAAAGATTTAGGCAGTGCCATTTATCTTGCAATATCCCACGCAAGGTCTGAAATATCCGTATAAACCACCCCCCCCCCAATTTTATTTTATTTTTTATTTTATTTTTTTCTCACATACAGTCAGTGTGACAAAAATGTATAGATAAAAATGTTGAATAACCGGGTTTTAGGTATTTGTATGACCCTGAAGGCATTACTAGTAGTGCAGCTTATAAAAAAAAAAAAAATGGCAACAGATTGCAAAAGGAATGTCTGCGTTTTGACGATAATGCCCACATATGGGAAATAAAGTTAAACATATATTTCTAAAGTAAATGTATTTATAAAGTGATGTTGCAATCTTCAACATTCTCTGGACTGTAAGTGAAATGCTAATAGTGAAATAGAAGAGTCTATTCACCTTCCTCCCTGACTGCAGGAATAGTATAACCCAGTGGTTCCCAAACTTTTTATGTTCAAGGCGCCCTTAATATTTCAATATTTTTCCAAGGCACCCCAAGTCAAAACTATTTTCTAGGTTGTATATATGTACAGCACTGCGGCATATACTGGGCCCCTTATCTTGGGAGTGTTACTGGTAAATTATTTAAAGAAACAATCCAGGCATAATAACCACTACATTACATTGTAGTGGTTATGGTGCCGGGATAGTGGCTGTAGTGTGTGTGTGTTGCAATATATATTTTATATATATATACACATATACGTGTGTGTGTGTACAGGGGTGAATTGCATTTGTGAAGGATGTAGTGTGTGTGTGTGTGTGTGTGTGTGTGTGTGTGTGTGTGTGGTCAGTTTTTGCATGAGGGGTACAGTGTGTGTGTGTATGGGGGGAGTTATTGTGTGGTGTGGAGTCTTTGGGGGTAGGAGGGCAAATTAATAAATATATACTTTATATTTTTTTAATTAAAATGATATCCCCCCTCCCTGCTTACCTTTGCCTGGGAGGGGGGACATTTCCTGTAATCCCTGGTGGTCCCAGTGGAGAGAGTGAACTCTAGCAGCCTCAGAAGCTGCTAGAGTTCACTCTCGCGAGATTCGGAGCGTTGCTGCGGTTCCGAGCTGGCGAAAGGAGAACCCGGCGGAGCTGCAGGTTAGAGCTCCCCTGGGTCCTCCCTCCCTTTCATCCCTGCCGGCTGTCAGCAAAGTGCTAGCGGGCCGTACAGGGAGATCTCTGGTCTCCCCTCCGGTCCTGCAGAGCCGGCAGGGGAGAGCACAGTTCCCGCTGCTATCATCATAGCACCGGAAAAATTTGCGGATACCCTGTGTGCTTGTCACACAGTTTAAGAACCGCTGGTATAACCCATTGATATAGCCTTTATTGTTTGGAAGCAGAAGGTGAGCAGAACACTAACCCTATTGTGTCTTAGTGCCCAGTTAGATTATTGCATACACACCCCACCCCAAACAGAAGTCCGTAATTTACTTACCATAACTCTATTGCTGCACCGGGTTCCATCGTGGCCGTGCGCTTCTTTTGCTGAGATAGTCAGTCCAGATAATCTCGGCCAATTCAATGCTTCTCAGTAGGGAAGCATTGGGAGGCCAGTGCACATGCGCCACATACTGTCTCTCTGCGCTAATCAAATACGCTGTAGGAGCAGCATTTGATTGGGAACCGAGTCTGAGTCGGTTTTTATAGGGGAAGCGGCCCTAGTGGCTGTTAGGAAGACATCTTAACCATGCAATCATACCATAGCTGTATCTATTAACAATGCCTTGCATTGCAGGGTTAAAATTAGAGCCGCTGCACCCACACCACTTCATGAAGTATAAGTGGTCTGGGTGCCTGTATTTAAATACGCATTTAGTGTCTTTTGGCAGAGACATTTTTTTTCCCTTTACAGGCTTACAATCATTCCTAGAGTATAAATGAGGGTGAGTGACTAGGATTTGTTCCTCAAGGTAAATGAAAGTAAAAATATTTTATAATGTATTCTGGGAGTAGCGGGGTTAAGCTGCCAGGAAGCTACAAAATACAGTATAACACAAGAGTCACTTACCTCTTTAAGAACCATGCCTGACATACAACTATTTCCCATGCAATGAGAATTTCTACAGAAATACTGGATTGTGATGTGATCCCTGACCAGTATCGATTATTGGAAAAGATGATCACAGAAATGCAGATCGTGAATGACGAATGTAACGTGACGCAAGTCAGTTCCCTGGAGTTCTGGTCTATAAATGTCACAATACTTTGTTATATTAAACTCGCTAATGCTGAGTAAAGAAATGCCTTGGACCGAGGGACTAACTGGTAATCTACAGGATCAGCGTGTAACTCGGTCAGAGATATTCCCTGAAGTGTGATTTATAAATCTTTCATTGCAGACCCCAGTGGTACTGTTCGTCCAGAGATAATAAACACCGGTGGAAACCCAAGTTACAAGTATTTCTACAGTACTGCTGAACATGGTAGGACTTTATACATATCTCTGCCTTTCATATTGGTGTCTGTTTTCTGTGACTATTTTTAATTATGCACTGTGCCAAAGCACTTTCCAGACCATCAATGGGCCCCAGTCTATTAATTTGCTAGGATCTAGGCTGTTTCTATTTCTCTTATTTAGTGCACACATTACTGGCTTCCATATGCTACCATGGACGATTAGTGTAACATTTAAAGGGTTACTCCAAGCACTGTGACCATTTCCCTGGTTTGAAGTGGTTATGGTGCCTGGGGTCTGTATGTGTAGTGTTTGGTTATGAAACGCAGCAGAGTTTAACCCCTCCTCTCCCAGAGATCTAATCCCACCTCCGGCAGCAGCATTGGGCTAAGAGTTCCAGGCTGGCTAATGTCAGTTCTGTTATAATTGTGTGCGCAGTGTTGTGGTCAACTGTGATTCTCAGCCAATGAATGCTGACTGCCTTTGGCCTCTGCAGAAGCTGGGTGTTGTGACAGCCAGGACTAGAGGAACTGCTGAACCTGGCGTGACCCAGATATCGCCCCATTACCAGAAAACAGGCCAAGTTACAACTGGCATCGTAACCACTAAAACAGACTGACCATTTAACATGTTTGTAATTATGTTGGTGAGTTTATTTAACTAGAATACTCTATCTTTTCCAGTTGTCCAGGGAATGAAGGATGCTCAGGAGAAACTCACCGGGGACTCCTTTAGAAAGCGAATGGACGAATTATAACCAATAAGTTCCACTGCAATGGGGGCTACTAAGGGCAAAGGAACATGGTCACACTTAGAGGTGTCTGCAAAGCCAGGAAGCCACTAGTACCGTCCATTTTTATCACACAGGTTATATAAAACGATTCTCACTACAGGCGCTACCACTATGCGGACAGGGGAAAAATCAGGCTTTTATTGTGATCTGTGTATGTCAGATATACAGCAGATTAAAATTTTAACATACAGTGTTTTACATACATTTTCATTTGCTGGTATCATCAGAGATATCCTCTAATATTTGGCGACATGCTATGGTTGTGATATTGGCAATTAGCATTTATATCAAGTTTGAAAATAAGAGGCAAAAAAAATATTTTTGAAGAACTGAGATGTTATGGCTATTCCACGCCCACCCCTCCCCCAGCCATAACAAGAGTGCCTGTAGTGTGGATTCCGTTGACTACAAAATGTTTTTGTTTTGTTTTTCCTCTGTATTTACTTTCAAACAAAGATCTAACCATTCATTCTACTAATGCATGCCAATGTCATATTTCACACATCTGAGGCTAATTATGGACTGCAGTACTATTGAAGGCTGCAGTGAGATTTTTTTATTTTTATTATTTTATTTTTTTTGATACTGGGAAAAATAAAAATCTCAAATCTTGTGAGTGTGAACTTCTTGTACCACCCATTGTACTGGGCCACTGCGATGTTGTCTACATAGAAACTAATTCTATAATCATACAAGTTTATTTTTATACATGTTTGCAAATCTGTCCCAGTATTAAAACTGTGATGTATTAAAACTGTGATTTGATGTCTTTTAGATAGCTAATATGATGAAGTGTTAAAATAAAACTAATTCTGATGATTGGTCGGTTTGGCAATGCAGATATTTGAGACTGGTTACAAATCATGGGTAATGTAACTCAAACAATCTGCAGTGCCAAAGCTGAACATGTTTTATACTGCTCGATATGATTCTTGTATTTGTAGAAGTAAATCAGTGCCAAGGACTAGGGCAGGTTTAAGCCATGGTGATTTTTTTTTTGTTCGTTCATCCGAGTGGCCGTCATCAAGTAACTAGGTCAGGTAGCATTGCCATCCAGCTTTTTATTTTAGGGAAACTATTGTATGTTATTCTGTTGAGAGAAAGCGGGGCTTGTTTTCCATTTGGCTTCGCGGTGGCGGACCTCGCAGACACTACTCACTTACCGACCGGGTTCCGTTCCTATGACCCGGTCGTAGAACGAATAGGTCAGTAAGTGAGGAGTTAAGGGATTCCCTGCTCTGGTGCGCTTGTCTATTTTCGGGGAAACTTCCCTGAACATAGACAAACGCACCAGAGCAGAAAACCCCTCTAATCTATGTTCAGGCAAATTTCCCCAAACATAGGTTAGAGGGATTCCCTGCTCTCGTGCGTTCGTCGGAAGTTTCCCCGAACATAAACATGTGCACCATAGCAGGGAATCCCCACGACAGCAAGTAAATGCGAGCCGTCGTAAAACAGGTAGGTTGCTAAATGAGGACCACCTGTAGTCCCAAGCTGAACACAGGAGGGGTCTATCTTTTTTTTAAGACTGTTCTCACCCCCATCAATAACCCGCGAGAACACCTAAGCATTTATATATAATGGCACCCCTGAATGGGCAGCACAGCCAAAGGTAGTGTTGCACACTGTAAAACTGGCAAATAGTGAATTGGACAAACTCTCCACATTAGCTATGGTTTTTAGTTGTTTTGGCCTAAAATTTTAAATTTGATTTCACATTTAGTGAATAACTCTGTCAGAAACCATGTCAAATAAAAAAACCCTCCTTCCTTTTCCCGAGAACCCGGTGTAGATTTTGTTTGGCCAAAATAAGTAATGTCTTTCAGCCTTTGTTCTTGTTTAAAAAGTTCTGAGACTGGATCATTCAGCAAGAACATTTCTTGTGATTTCAAGTTTGATTGCTATGCTTTTAGAACTTTTACCTTAAATGAATCTTTATTAATAACCTTCTCCGTATCGTATTTTCTGCTTACACGCAGCATAGCTTGAAGAATCCATTTAAGTCCTCTAAATTCCATTTTTGCCATTTAGATGGTCATTGCAAAGGCACGATAGACCCTATCAAAGCTAATGTGCTCTATACTAGAATTGCTGTCTGAGTACTTTATTTACTGCTAACAGTGGAATCCTATTTCTGGACTCTGATTGTCTGTTTGTGATGGAGAGTAGTCTGGTTAATTGGGGGGTGCTTTTAATCAGAGATTGGGATACATTGCTACTCTCCATCTTTCGGTGGAATATAACTGCCATTGCTTAGCCAGCATTCGGTTTGTAAAGGGAAAACAAAGCATATGGTTTTATTCTGTACAAATATGCATAATAATCCCTACAGAGCAGTATAAAACATTATTTAATTTTTTTTTTTTAAATAACTGCTACAGGTTTGTTTCAGACCATGGGTGCCCAAAATGTAGATCCCCAGATGTTAGAGATGCTTTGCATGCCTTAAGAGTGCTTTAGAAAGATGAAGCATCGTGGAAGCTGAATTTTAAAACATCTGTGGATCTACCATTTGGGCACCCCTGTTTTAGACAAACCCCAGGAAAGTCCTTTCTTTACAAGTCACGGTTTACGAATAGCAATTCATCGAACTGGGAATCATAGAGAATTGTAAATTTTTGCCCCAAATACCCGAGCTGGTAACCTTGCCATCATGGCTATCTTATGATAATCTGGGAATTGACTAGGGGATGCGGGTTGGAAGTAAGACTGTGAGGGAAGCGGTTTCCAATTTGGCGGTCTGTGAAAACACAGTTGTTTTCCCCCCCCCCCCCATTTTCTCCAAAACACCCAGTTTAGTAAATAGACCACAATACATGTCTACAGTGGGATTATAAATAACTCTACTGATTGACTGTTCGAGTAGCCTTGCGATCCTTAGTGAGAGGTTGCCAGCGGCTATTTCTAAAATGTTTAATAGTCAAATGTGACTCTCATGCAAAAATATGCCTCTGTAGGTAATTCAAAAAAAATAAATAAATATTTATTATTTTGCCCATCGCATGGAAATATATTCTTGTTACTTTTAACCCTCTCGCTAGCCCTGCACGCACACGGTTACTGTATTGTTTCTCTGAACACTGAAAAGTTCTATAGAAATTTTGTAAGATTTGTCTATAATGAAATTAAAGTTTTTCTAAACTAAGTTTCTTTGTGTATTTATTTTTGATAACTGTGGGTATAAGACAAAAGCCTATATATATTTATATATGAAAGGCAATTACAGCACAAAGTTCTAAAATGGATGGCATCACCATGGAAACAATGGAATCGGTGGTAATTTTGCACTGGTTACCGTGGTGATTACTCCAATTTTAAAGGGAGTAACTCCTTTTTTCAGTTTGTCAATAAAGGAAAAAAAAGCTGTATTGCTAACACTAAAGTGTTCCTTTGCCCTCCCCCTCTCTCCCCCTCCGTAGCACTCACACGGTTAAATAACCCTTGAATTCACTCTCTATATTCCAGCGAGATCCCTCTGCAATGGCTCCATATCAGCCTACTCCAACATCCGCGCCGATGGGGAACCTTGCCTTCCCCATAGGAAAGCATTGACTCAATTCTTTCCTATGAGGGATTTGAAGACGCTGATTGTCCTTATGAAAAGTCAAACTCCGTGAAACAGCAGGAAGTGCTTCTAGTGACTGTCTGGTAGTATTTAGAAAATTGGGCAGACTAGATGGGCCGAGTGGCTCTTATCTGCCGTCACATTCTATGTTGCTATGTGTAGCGCAAGAGATGGATTTTGCTTTCCTATTTTTTTAACATTTTATTTATTTTTGTACCGCAGAGAGGACAGGGAAAAAAAATAAAATAAAAAACAAACAAAAAAAAAACAGCAGATGATGCGTAAGGACCCGTTGCTTAGAAACGTGTATTAAATGTGGCAGGCTGTGTACAAAAGGTCACAGGTAAGAGACTGTTCTTGGAAGACCTATTTATAGTTTTGTTTGTCTGTGTCACAGGGATATGCCTTCACCGTGGGATGGGGGGAGCAGGGCAGGATTGCACTTTTTGCAAAATTTAATCTGCCGGAGGGCTCCTGCTCACAATGGTCAGTGGATCTGCCACTGAAAACTCTACATCAATTTTCTTTAATCTTCCATTTATTTTTCACAGGTGCAGACTTTTTCCCCCTGTTCCTTAAATAAATGGTGCCATCCAGTATCCTTAAAGTTGGGGTTCGTGCACTAAATTCCTAATCACAGTGAATCGAAAAATATCTTGTGAAATTTAGGGCCAAGTAGTAAAGCTATAACTAATCTTAAATTGCTGAGAATTGCAAATTTTATGTCAACATAGCGAGGCTGAAGAATGTCCAAGCATTATAAAAAATATTTTATTTGGAGATAATGTCCTGTCTATTCTGTTGGCTGTAGTGTTTAGTGCTTAATAATGGACTTTGTGGGAAGCCACTCTGTTATTAACCCTCTCACCACTGTTTCTATAGTTTTATTTATTTTTAGGGGTACATTCTATTCCTTTTGGGGTACATTCTATTCC
The DNA here is from genome assembly GCA_933207985.1 of Pelobates cultripes. Taxonomy (NCBI): domain Eukaryota; kingdom Metazoa; phylum Chordata; class Amphibia; order Anura; family Pelobatidae; genus Pelobates; species Pelobates cultripes. Next base: position 20,693,506 of record OW240919.1, on the reverse strand, counting down.
TCTGTGGATATGATTCTTTTTTTAAACATAGATATTAGTTATAAAAATGGAGACCGTTGCATCTTTTCCCCTCTCTGTCCTGCACTCAGATTCCGCTTGAAAAACCCCCATCTAGTTTCGGGAATAAGTAAACCAGTTTTTTTTTTTGTTTTTTTTTTCTGAAGCATTTACACAACCTAGTCTGAGCACTAGAGGGAGCTGTCTGTCTGTAATGTTCATGTTGTATGTTGGTGTTTGTGGTGTGACTCACATTCTGTCTCCTAATCTTGATTGATTGAGCGGATTATATGAGTTATTATTTTAGGAAAGTGCTGTATCGGTTCAGATGAAATCTCAAATTTGGCAATGAAAGTTTTTGTTAGTGAACCTTATATCACTTGCTATTCCGCATCTTTTTGCATTGCATGAAATTAGATCAAGTTGAGTCATAGAATTTCTGCTTTTTTATATATATATATTTGTGTACGGGGTAATTAGAGGACGTACAATTAAAGTATGTAGTTCGATAAGGCCAAAGTCGGTTGAGGTGTGCCGAAACCGACGAGAGGTTAGGCCTGTAAAAAGAGGGCCCACCTGGTATATTGATGTAAATAAAAAGGGGTGAGGTGGGAGGGGAACTTCCAAACGGCGACGATAGGTATGCTGGGGTTACTGGGTTTAAATAGGAAAATAACCCCTTCCTCAAATTCAGGCATATGCCTTCCACATATATATATTTTTTATTATTTTAAAACCATAGCGATGTATATTTCCCTCTGTATCCAAGTAAGCAGTTATATGTACTCAGATATGCCTGCTTTCATCTTGTGTAATGAGTAGAGCTTCAAGTGGGGTCTGAGCTACCTAACACATAAACCGCTGCTGGGCGGAGTTATGAGATAATAAACACAGCCAGAAACGAGAATGAGAGACTTTTGATTGGTGGAGCATCTTCCTGGCTTGATAAGGTATGAACACGTATTAGCATATGCAGCACAGACTTTGAAATTGAGAGAGCCTTATGCCTATCCCACGCATGCTTAAACACCTTCACTGTGTTAACCTCTACCACTTCAGCTGGAACGCTATTCCATGCATCTACTACCCTCTCAGTAAAGTAATGCTTTCTGATATTTTCAAATCATTATTTTTAAGATCATAGAACTAAACCCCCCAAAATTACCGGGGCACTATACCAAATGTAGAATTAGTTTTAAATAACAGAGGTTTTTAGTACAACTGCAATGGCGAATTAAACGGCTCTGTCACCCCATATCAAAAATTATTATTTCATAAAGATTGGATCTTTACTAAATACTCAGATTGACTGTCTTGAAATTTTACTGAAATTTCGAACCGGTCTAAAGACTGATGAGGATGGCGGCACCTGTAAGGACATGTTAGGGTAAGTAAATCTCACTTTTCCCTGCATCACTCTGCTACTGCACCCCGGCAGCAATGTCACTCTCTGGGGGGTCTTTACAAATTATGCAATTTACAGCAGCTTAGCCTTGTTTGTTTTAGGTAGAGTCAAATCCCTAGTCCAGTAATTAGTAGATACGGTCAGCTGATATAGCGTGCTATACCTACTACTTCTGATTGTCTACTGGATGTCTAACTGACGTTCTACGATTGCACGATTCTTATGATGAACATGTGCAGTTATATCTATGGTCATGTTTTATTATGTTATGTTTTTAATTTCCTCTAGGTACAGAGATTTAGCATTAAAAGTTTGCTTCCAACCCATTGATGGCTTTGTCCGCATACTTCAGAGCATTGCAAAAACAGATTAACATGTTTGTCGGCAACGGTAAAAAGCCCAGAATAGCGCTTTCCACGCTCTACAGGGCTACTCGCAATGGTGGTATGGGTCTACCCAATCTGCAACTATATTATAAAGCGGTCATCCTAAACAATCTTGTGTCAGCCCAGCAACACTCCAAAACGCCGCAGTGGGTACACATTGAGCAATATTGGATGCAACAATGTGACATATCCACTCTGATTTGGTAAGCCCCATCCCAAAGATCTGACCTTACGCAAGCGCTCCCCACCCCGACCACAACCTTAACAGTGTGGGACGCCTCACGAACGCTTCTATGCAGCTGCCACCCTACCTCAAAGGGACTCTCCAGGTCCCCTCTCCCTCCCACCTCCCATCCCCGGTTGCTGAAGGGGTGAAAACCCCTTCAGTCACTTACCAAAGGCAGGGACGATGTCCCTCGTCGCTGCTTCTTCCTCCGCCGCCGCTTCTCCCCTTCATGACGTCAGCCGGCGGGGGAGACTGATCGCGCGCCGGCTGGGGAGGCCTAATGCGCATGCGCGGCAATGCCGCGCATGCACATTAGACCTCTCCATAGGAAAGCATTGAAAATGCTTTCCAATGGGGATTATAGCGACGCTGGAGGTCCTCACACAGCGTAAGGACGTCCAGCAACGCTATAGCACAGAAAACCTGTGGTATGGACCATGAAGTACCCTCTAGTGGCTGTCTAGTAGACAGTCACTAGGGGAGGACTTAACCCTGCAAGGTAATTATTGCAGTTTATAAAAACTGCAATAATTACAGTTGCAGGGTTAAGGGTAGTGGGAGTTGGCACCCAGACCACTCCAATGGGCAGAAGTGGTTTGGGTGTCTGGGGTGTCTCTTCAGTGGTTACACCTATCTAAGCCTTAGCCATTTTGATCCCTGATTTCAATTTCAGAGTCTGGAATAGATGTGGCATCACATACATATTTGATTTACAATCTCAGGGGAAATTACTGCAGTTTGAGCAACTACAAAATCTACATACAGTTCCAAATGCAAGGTTCTCCTATATGCAAATACGATCATAGTGGCACAACCAGGTAGTCACCCCTACCCTAAATTCTCAGACAAGTCTAGTAAATGCTTATGGCCGCAAAGCCCCCATAGAAACCCATTTCCACGATATACACCCTTTAAAGACAACCACAGAACTTAGAAATCTTCCTTGTATAAAAGCCTGGGAACGAGATTTGGGATGCCAGGTAACTAAAGCATCCTGGCTTAGATCCATTAATACCTACAAAGGTCTTACGGCATGCGCATCCCATATGGAACTTTCGCGTAAACTATTTTACAGATGGTACATGGTGCCCACACGAATGGCCAAAATCCTCCTTTCTAAATCTGATATTTGCTGATGCTGCCACAGGGAAACAGGAACATTTCTACGTGTGTGGTGGAGCTGTGCTAAAATACAATCCTATTGGAAGAATGTCATCTCCCTCATCCAAAAACACACCAATAGTCTCAGTTGTATTATTTACCAGGATACCCAAAAGTTTCCATGTGTGGTAGTACACAAGTCTAAGACCCTGTGCGCAAAATAGGGCCCATCCATAGAAATGGCAGTTTATTGGTCTAAGACCCTGTGCACAAAATAGCGCCCATAGAAATGGCAGTCTATTGGTTTTTGATATATGATCCAGATCATCTGCCAAAGTTCAACGTTGACTGATACCCACCACAACTTCTGTACTACCAACCTCTACATAGGAACGCACTGGCTCTGCTGTTCTATATCGGTGTGGTTTGACTATTTATTTATTACTTTTTGAACGTATGTATCAGATATGATATGTTGTTGCTCCCCCAAACCCCCTTTTCTTTTTCTTTACCACCAATTTTCTATTGAAAAGAAAAAATGTCTAATTGAAAAAAATAAATAAAAAGTTTGTTTCTGAGACATGCCTCTAAACTCATTAGCACCTGTAGTCTATACAGCGTTAGTCACATGGTGTAAATCACTGCAGAATTCTCTGGTGTATGTAGGGAATGCGTCATTTGCGATGTTTTTTTTACACTAAAAATGAACTTGTTGAATAAATTTGACACATTTGCGGAACCCGAAAAGTGAATAATCATTTTCATTTAATACATATATTTGTAAATTGCCTACAGTTCCTAAACTTATACAGTTCTGGCTTTTATTACAGAAACAAATTTTTACAGAACAGATCATATTATGTGTTTATTATCTTTGGGGAATGTTAAAACAAAATAAAGACATTTAGGATGATTTACCTGAAATATCAGGAAATTCAGCGTGAAGTGGAACGTAGACTAGATGGGCCGAATGGTTCTTATCTGCCGTCACATTCTATGTTTCTATGTTTCTAGCAGGAACGCAAAGTAAAATTCAAATTTTAGACCACAAAAATATGAACAGGGAGCATACTTGACTTAGAGATTTTTCCAATTCAGCCATTATTGCCTTAAATTTGAAATCCACTTTAAATTTACTCTGACTTCTTGACAATTTTCACTTTTGTAAATAACCCTGATTGGCACAATAACCCTGAGTGATGGACAAGGCATATTTCTTTTCCTCTATGACCATAACTATTAGGTCTGCTCTCCTATACTCTGGACTCTCCTATACTTTATATGGGGCCCTATCGTGTTCTTTCATGTGTGGTCAGCTAATCTCTTGCAGTATTCATTAATTCCTGACCTGGCTCACACTTGTCTCCTATACTTTATCCTTTCAACAACAAAAAAAAGGTGCAGTCTCCTACACTCTAAGTTGAAACTACATCATTTTATTCCAATGCATACTCTTGTCTAAATGAACATGATTTTTTATTTTACCCTGCACAGCAAAAATAAAGATTGTCAAAAAGATTTTTACAAAATATACACATTTTTTAAATCTACAAACTGGGAGTATGCAGAGACATATAAGATTTATTCTTTAATAACGTGACAATAAAAAGGTTTCAGGCACAAGTACACACAGAGACTCAAACGAGACATGGAGGTCAATTTTCCCTAAATTAGAATGTGTACACCCGGTACACCCCTTGATGTTCCTCTTTAGCTATATATGAGTAAAGTTCCATTAAGAGACCCAGACAAAGGGTGTCTTTCCGAGTTTGTCATCAAAATACAGCTGGTAAATAAACTCTGTCTCTGTCGAGCTTTTTATAAAGATATAGCCCTGTAATTACCTATGTCACCTTATTGTGTAACTGTGAGACTATCTATGGAAGATACTGCGGTCTCACCAGGGTTTCCATAGACTTGTTTTGTACAATAGTGAAGGTTCTTGGCAGATAAAGTGATCAGGAATTGAAAAAGAATGGCAGGTTCAATGTGCTCTAAATTTTAAGAGCTCAATTATAAACTATTGGCACAGTGATACAGGACACCGGAGATACTGCAATTAATTAACCCGGCGGTGTCAGACGTGTGCTGGAGATGTGGAGGGAGGTCAGCTCCTGCCTCGTTTCTGGTGGATGTAACCAGTGAAAAGAGATAACTGATTCTGATCTACTATTTCAGCCCATGCCCATACTGTTGAGCCACATTAAAACCCCCATCTCTAAGTACAAACAAATCACTCACCAAACACTTACTGATAGCGGCAAAATCACAGGTCTTTTTAAACTGGAAAAAGATGGGTTCTCCATCCCTCCGGCAGTGGATGGACGAAGTAGAAGAGATATACACCATGGAAAATGTAACTTTGTTGCTGATAGGGAATGCAGAAAAGTGTACACAGATGTGGATACCATGGTTAGACTTCATATCAGGTAGAAGGGATACATTGTAACTTAAAGAAGCATGCGATACAGGTGCCATGGAAGGACGGGGACTGCAGGGAGGAAGGGAGAGGATGAGTTAGAAATGCTGCCATGGGGGTATCACCCATGTATCGGAGGGAAGGTGAACAAGTGAGTGTGCTGACCCCCAAACAAGAGGAACATCATAAATAATCTAAAAATGAAAAACCAGTCCGGACCTGATCAAATCCTAGCAATGCTGTTGAAGCTCATTGCGCCGGCAATTGCTAAACCGGTCACAACCCTGGGTTTTTGCCAGAGTCACTCCACTACAACTGCCCTCTTAAAAGTTTGCAATGACATCCAAACTGGCATGGAACAAGGAGCCCTAACTGGAGCTATTTTCCTTGATTTTGCAAAGGCCTTTGACACAGTAGACCACAACATTCTACTGCACAAACTAAAAAACTCAGGTATTGGTGATTGTCCACTAAGCTGGTTTTGATCATATTTATCAGATCGCTCACAATATGTGTCCATTTCTGACAGCGACTTCCTCCCTCTCCCAGCCTTGTGTGGTGTTCCCCAAGGTTCCATTCTCGGCTCCCTACTATTCACATTATTTATAATATTATATTATATGATCTGCCTTATGTCTGCAAATCCTCAAATGTACACATGTACACAGATGACACAGTAATCTATGCAACAAATCCGATCTACTGCAGCTTGAGGCTTTGCTCCAAGACCAGTTTACAGAGGTAGAAAGTTGGATCACAAAAAACAAACTCTTCCTAAACACTGACAAAACTGTCACAATGAGTTTATCCTATGTTCGAAACGATTGTGATATTTGAAGGTATGGCAAACCTTGTTGTGTTTCTTACATAAATGAAGAGTGTCAAAACAACAAAAAGAAAAGCATGGCAGCAGGAAGATGGTGGCACCAGCCACCAACAAGGGAGATGTAAAGGTAGGTATAGCTCCATAAATGCTTCCCTCACCGGTAACCACATCAAAACCTTGAATGCCATCACAGGGAGTCTTAGTAAAAAATGTAAAGACTCTATAAGTGGCAGGGCTTCCCTATACATCACTAATGCCCAAAGCAGTAATTCACATCTACCGCTATTGGACCCACCACCTACTTAGCATTTGCTAAACATTTACCACTATAAACTAGTTTGCTGTTGCTATAAGAACTCTACCTGGACTCTATAAACACTGTTGTTGTTACCTAAGCAATTCTACTAGGACACATATTAATACACTATTGGAGTTACCATAACCACTCTACCTGAATAGGCGACTGTGTTGCTATAAAAACTCTACCAGCACACTCTAAGCTCTGTCGGTGTTAACATAGCAACCCTACCAGAATACTAGAGCTGGGTAAACAGCGGGTCACCAGATGTTTTAGAATTTAAAATTTCATGATGCTTTTCCATTCTAAATACATCATGACTGTTTAAGTTCTAGAATATCTGTTTGCCCAGCTCTGATATAAACATTGTTGGTTTTGCTATAGAATCTCTACTAGCACGCTATAAAATAGAGGTGGCCAAAAACCTTGACCCCTGCAGTTTTTGTACTTTTTTGTTTTCTTGGCACTATAGTTTCCCCCTCCCTTGCTCCACACTTCCCTCGCCCTCCCCTTCTGTCACTTACCTCAGTCCAGTGCCAATGTCCCTTGGCGCTGGCTTAGGTCCGCCTTCGTTCCTCCCCTGACGACATCAACCGGCAATGGCCGCGCTCACCTCACTTATACAATGCTTTCCTATAGGGTTTTGGGTGACCCTGAATGTCCCCATGCACAGCGTGAGGATGTGCAGCGTCAGTTAGACGACCAAAAGTTGCCACAAGACATGGAGGTTAACCCACCAAGCTACAGTGAGGGAAAAAGTATTTGATCCCCTGCTGATTTTGAACGTTTGCCCACTGACAAAGAAATGATCAGTCTGTAATTTTAATGGTAGGTGTATTTTAACAGTGAGAGACAGATTAACAAAAAAGAAAAAAGCATGTCAAAAAAGTTATAAATTGATTTGCATGTCAATGAGTTAAATAAGTATTTGACCCCTTCGACTTAGTACTTGGTGGCAAAACCCTTGTTGGCAATCACAGAGGTCAGATGTTTCTTGTAGCTGGCCACCAGATTGTCCCACTCCTCTTTGCAGATCCTCTCCAAGTCATTAAGGTTTTGAGTCTGACGTTTGGCAACTCGAACCTTCAGCTCCCTCCACAGATTTTCTTTGGGATTAAGGTCTTGAGACTGACTAAGCCACTCCAGGACCTTAATGTGCTTCTCCTTGAGCCACTCCTTTGTTGCCTTGGCTGTGTGTTTTCAGTCATTGTCATGCTGGAATACATATCCACAACCCATTTTCAATACCCTGGCTAAGGAAAGGAGGTTTTCACCCAAGATTCCCCCATCCATCATCCCTTTGATGTGGTGCAGTTGTCCTGTCCCCTTAGCAGAAAAACACACCCAAAGCATAATGCTTCCACCTCCAGGTTTGACGGTGGGGGTGGTGTTCTTGGGGTCATAGGCAGCATTCCTCCTCCTCCAAACACGGCGAGTTGAGGCCAAATAGCTCCATTTTGGTCTCATCTGACCACAACACTTTCACCCAGTTTTCCTCTGGATCATTCAGATGTTCATTGGCAAACTTCAGACGGGCCTGTACATGTGCTTTCTTGAGCAGGGGGACCTTGTGGGTGCTGCAGGATTTCAGTCCTTCATGGCATAGTGTGTTACCAATTGTTTTCTTGGTGACTATGGTCACAGCTGCCTTGAGATCATTAACAAGATCCTTCCATGTAGTTTATGGAATAAAAGAAGCCTAGGTGGGGATTGTACGACTGGCGCCAGATTCATAGAGCAGTTCATTTGCTCTACAAGTTGTGAGTAACATCCTTTTTACCATTTTATTTGGTTTTATATATACAGAGAGCACAACTGTTTTGTCTTTTATATTTTGTGTTTTATGGTTATTTTCCTGCTGTGGACATCTACATCATATATATATCTTACAAGTGAAGATCTATACCACTGAATGCTGTTTACGGTAGAGTTGATTATAGCTCTAACAAATGTGAGTAAACCATTATTGTATGTTGTACAAGCTCCATTTGCCCTGACATAAAGCACCATCAGATCCTTTGGTTTTTTTTTTTTTTTTATTCTTTATTTTTCACCAAAAAGAAATGCATATTTGTGACAACGTATAGGCTTACGCAGAAGCCACATTACATATTCAGACAGTTTGGTTGTACAGAAAGGAAGGGTGAAGCGTTAGTGCACGTATGCATATTGATATCCCTGATCTTTGCAGCCGTCTGTCTGTCGTCATGAGGGTTGCTGATGTTACGTGTCCTAGTTTATCTTTTAGACCTTATTGTGGTTTCATATGACACTTCAGTTGGTGTATTTTTGTTCTAATGATAATTAACGGTATCATAACAAATGCATGGGAAATTATACAAACTTAAAAACTTAAAAACAGTAATAAAGTAAATTAGCGTGCCTGCCTCTGTAGTCCAGGAGTTGTTTGTCGTGTGATAATTTATTTATTTATTTATTTTTATTTTTATTTTTTGTGTTTTTTTATTTTATTTTTTATTTTAATTCTTTGTTTTTTCCATAGCCAATAATAAAGTGCGCATTTGTGACACAGCCAAGGCTTTCGCAGAAGCCGCTGTATGAACGTTTCATCTTGTCAGGGTATAGGCTTACGCAGAGGCCGCAATAGAGATACATACATTAATACTTGTATAGGCTTACGCAGAAGCCTTTTTCAGTGGTTCAGTAGTATAGAGAAGAAGAGCAGTGATCTACAGCTGATGTGCTTGTTTACTAGCGCTTCCAGTCTCGTCAGTGGCTGAATTGCTATTTAGTGTTTTAGCACACCACCTCTACGTGGCTGTCTATCGAGTCTTGGCCTAAGTACACATGTCCCTTGGAATGGCATGGCATTAGATGGTTGTTAACTAATACTCATTTGACATTTCGAAATATTCCTATGGGTAGAACATATAAAACATATATGGAACTAAACCTGGCGTCCAGTGGTGCAGTATGTCGGTTTATCCGTGCCCGCAGCCCGGACGAGAGTCGTCGTGTGTCCCCTCCGCCCCCCCTCCCATGTATGTGCTTGAGTCTCTTGTCAACCCGCCGTGTTTTCCTGATATTGTTCCCATAACTCCCAAGTTCTGTTGAACTTTTTAGTGGTGTGTCTGACTAGGGAGGTTAGTCTATCCATTAGGTAATTGTCTTTTATCTTTGCTAGGACCAGGGCCACTGGGGGTAATTCCGGGCATCGCCACTTCTGTGCTAACGCCCTGCGTGCCGCTAAGTAAATCATGTTTAATAATTGTTGCTCTGGGTGTGGGAGGCCGACCGTTGGTCTGGAGAGTAGGCAGGCCCAGGGGTCTAGCTGTAGCGGCCTCTGCAGTATGTTTGTGCTCAGGCTGATAATTTGAACCCAGTATGCTTGTACCAAGGGGTACTTCCACCACATATAGATCCTTTGGTTTTATCTTCTCTTTTGTATTTTCTTACAGACTCCGTGACGAAACAAGAATCTCTACTGTGTTTCCCCTAACAAGAAAAGACTGTTTATTTGGGAACCTGTTGTATTTTACCTTCCTTTAAGTGTTATGAATCCCATACCCATACATACAGACTTCATTGTTTATTTTCTCCGATTTGTATTTTTTACCTCTTGTTTTAATATATTTGCTACTTTTTATTATACTTTTTCTGCACAACCTGTTTTTTGTTTGGCTTTTATCGTTTGATGTACTAATGAGATGGGTTCTCTTTGTGATGGCACAAATGAGCAAAAACATTTTTTTTGGGGGAATCAATGTTTTATTGAGATGATTGCTTTAAAGTTAAAAATCATTCAAATACTATGTCAAGGTAGCACTCGTTATAAATGCCCCCGTTAGCAATGTTATAACACGTTAAGTTTGTTTAGTTAGTTTTCACTCTATTAGTTACATGCCAAGTAACCGGCAAGCGTAGCCTATATTGTTTACATATACTTATTGCCTGCCAACAACTATAATGAGGTTCTTGACAACATCTTCCCCCTCAAGTTAGAATAAGTATCACATAGTCAAAACGTTAAGCCAACACTAAATCTAGCCTTGCTTCTCTAGTGTACCTTATACCACAGAAGATGTTAGTCATAGCTTCGATCTACCAATACAGGTATCTGTGGTCAAGTTACATGTAGCTTTTCCCTCATGCATAACCTGCAGTCTAACCCATCTTGACACAGAACTAAGTCTATAGTGATTTGCTCCTGGATAATCTAGTCCATTACAGTCATCAATAATAAGATTGGATATAACTCTTTGTCACGCGATAATAATCCATAAAAATGTGCTATGTTTTTTCCACTGTCTAACCACTGCAAATATATGTCTGACACTCTGCATGCTCTAGCTGTTGTGGCATTGTGTGCTAGCCTATATGTGATATTCCATGCACAAATAAAGTAAAGAATTAAAAAAAAATAAAAAATGTTAAAGATCATTACAGTGTCACAGATCGGAGTTACGGTGTAAACAACATACATGAGCAGCAGGATACAACAACTTCTTTGATGAATTTAAGTAGAACACCAAAACGAGCTAATGAATTTTAGCATCACAGGAGCAGAACATCTAAAAATATCGAAATGAAAATTCTAATACTTTGGACTCAAGAAAACAATTTAAGGGATTAAAATCAGTAATCGAAATATTTAAAAAAATATATACAAAAAGAGGAAGAAATTGTGCAGGTAGCACCCCGTGGTGAGACTTAAAGGACCACTCTAGGCACCCAGACCACTTCAGCTTAATGAAGTGGTCTGGGTGCCAGGTCCAGCTAGGGTTAACCCATTTTTTCATAAACATAGCAGTTTCAGGGAAGCTGCTATGTTTGTAAATGGGTTAATCCAGCCCTCAAAGCCTCTAGTGGCTGTCTCATTGACAGCCGCTAGAGGCGCTTGCGTGATTCTCACTGTGAAAATCACAGTGAGAGCACGCAAGCGTCCATAGGAAAGCATTGTAAATGCTTTCTAATGAGACCGGCTGAATGTTCGCGCAGCTCTTGCCGCGCGTGCGCATTCAGCCGAATGGGAGGAGAGGAGGAGGATCGGAGGAGGAGAGCTCCCCGCCCGGCGCTGGAAGAAAGGTACGTTTTAACCCTTTCCTCTCCCCAGAGCTGGGCGGGAGGAGGTCCCTGAGGGTGGGGGCACCCTCAGGGCACTATAGTGCCAGGAAAACAAGTATGTTTTCCTGGCACTATAGTGGTCCTTTAAGCGGACTAACTAAGGGGCAAGTTACTGAGATTTCTCCAAGATTTGTCCGTTTTCAGAGTTCTCATAATCTCTGTTTTTGTTGCAATGCATGTATATAGGATCTTCCTAAATTAAAAGACTAGCCCAGATGTTGACCTGTTGATCACTGTGTCTAGAGGGGTATCAGGCTCAGCTACACCTTGCTGATGAGCCCAAAGAAGGCTGTATCTCTCATGCACAGGGAACTTGCAAAACAATTCCGGATCTGCACTGCCCTTATAGGTAGGATCTGATAAATGGTGTATATATAGGCTCTCTTTGTAATGACACGAGTGAGCAAAAAATTATTTTGAGACCTGAATGGGGACTAACTGAGCGGCAAGCTATTGAAGTTTCTCTAAGCGTTTGCCTGTTCTCGGACACTCAAACAAACAAACAAACCTGTTTTGTAAACATGGAAAATAAAGATAATTTAAATATAAATTGAAAGATTTTATTTGTACATTAAACAAAATGTAAGTGCGTGAAAGATGTTTGCCTATCACAGAAATCTCACCAATCTGAAAGCGATATTTGAAAACGAATCTGAAAAAAAACTGTCAGAAAGAAAAGACCTGCACCTGCTTTTTTTTTTTTTGTTTTTTTTTTGTATATTTGAAGCAACAATGAGGGAAAAAAATAATAAGAAAAAAACAGGAAAGAAGTCTTCGGTACTATTTTGGCACAAATAAGGAAATAAATCGACAGAAACAGGAAAAGCGCAAAAAAAAAGCCTAGAAAATGAATGCTATGCTTTTTAAATTTCATATAACCACTATAGTACCAAAAGGGAGCCTGCTAGCGTGGCCCAGCTGTCGCTGGCACCCTTTGGAGAGGGAATACCTCTTTCAGACCTTCTCTTCTTTTTTTCATGGGAGTGATTTAATTTTGGGATGCAAATCTAACACACAGGTGACATGGGCTCAGTAAAGTTTATAGACTCTGTGGTTTATGGCAAAGCTATAAAATGTAAGAATTTTAGTTATTTTTTATTTATTTTTTTCAAATTAACTATTTTGGCCTAAATTTTAATTTCTCAAAATCTTGGTGAATGTCAAATTGTGTAACTTGAATACAGGAATTTCTAGAGTAATTCCAATAGTGGATTTCTAAAGTTCCCAAAATGTAAGCCTGCAGTTTCCAAATAATCTTGGGAAAAAATTAGGGGGGGGGAAAATGAATAAATTAGACCTGAAAATCTCTGCACCCTGTCCCAAACTGCTTTTATCAGGGACACATTGAGGTATTTACATTCATTATTTTGTATTGTTATCAATATTGCAGCAGATAAGTCGACCCTAGTAACATAGTTTTGGTTAGTTCTATTAAATAAAAATTTTTTTTAAAAAACCTAATTAAAATAATAATTTTTGTGTAATATTGTGTGAAATCTACCAGAAAATTAACCCTTTGAGTGCCAGGCCACCTTGATAGATGGGAGTGACAGAGTTGCTCTCTAGTACCCCAAGGGTTAAATCTACTATAACTACACACAGTGATTGCATCAGAGCCCTTTTTACTGCGAGTCCCTTCCTTTGTCACGGGCAGGAAGGGGTTAACCAGCCTGCTCTCCCCAGGGATGCAGGATCAGTGCCTTGGACACACTGCTGTCTGACGTCACAGGCACAGGCCACGCCCCGGCCAGAGCTGCTGCTCTTTAAACCTGAGCTGATTACTTGGAGGGGATTTAAACAGGGAGCATGGTGGAAAGTGGCAACTGAGGAGGAACAGCTCAGAGAGGAAGGGGACCAGGGAGCCGGGAGACGGCTGGCATCTGCTCAGAGAGGAACAGACATCTGGAACTTGGAACAGGAGAGCTGTCAGGAGACACTACATGAGAGACGTTATAACACACAGAGAGAGAGAGAGAGCAGGTCCTGAAACTTGGGAGCAGAAGGACCAGCTAGATGGTGCAACTTCAGAGCAGAGAGATAGCAGGGTGCTGAGACTGAGATAGCAGGGTCCTGAGACTAAGAGCAGAGAGATAGCAGGGTGCTGAGACTGAGAGCAGAGAGATAGCAGGGTGCTGAGACTGAAAGCACAGAGATAGCAGGCTCCTGAGACTGAGAGCACAGAGATAGCAGGGTGCTCAGACTGAGAGCACAGGGATAGCAGGGTGCTGAGACTGAGAGCACAGAGATAGCAGGGTGCTGAGACTGAGAGCACAGAGACAGCAGGGTGCTCAGACTGAGAGCACAGAGATAGCAGGGTGCTGAGACTGAGAGCACAGAGATAGCAGGCTGCTGAGACTGAGAGCACAGAGATAGCAGGGTGCTCAGACTGAGAGCACAGAGATAGTAGGGTGCTCAGACTGAGAGCAGAGACTGCAGGGTGCTGAGACTTGGGACCAGAGATAGCAGGGTGCTGAGAGCATAGATAGCAGGGTGCTGAGACTGAGATAGCCGGGTGCTGAGACTGGAAGCAGAGAGATAGCAGGGTGCTCAGACTGAGAGCACAGAGATAGTAGGGTGCTGAGACTTGGGACCATAGATAGCAGGGTTCTGAGAGCAGAGATAGCAGGGTGCTGAGACTGGGATAGCAGGGTGCTGAGACTTGGGACCAGAGATACCAGGGTGCTGAGAGCAGAGGTAGCAAGGTGCTGAGACTGAGAGCAGATAGTAGGGTGCTGAGACCAAGATAGCAGGGTGCTGAGACCTCAAAGCAGAGATAGCAGGGTGCTGAGACATGAGACCACAGGTAACAGAGTGCTGAGGTTGAGATAGCAGGGTGCTGAGACAGAGAGCAGAGATAGCAGGGTACTGTGACTGAGATAGCAGGGTGTTGAGACTGAGAGCAGAGTTAGCAGGGTGCTGAGACTGAGATAGCAGGGTGCTGAGGTTGAGATAGCAGGGTGCTGAGGTTGAGAACAGATATAGCAGGGTGCTGAGACTGAGATAGCAGGGTGCTGAGACCTCAGAGCAGAGATAGCAGGGTGCTGAGACTTGAGAGCACAGATAGCAGGGTGCTGAGACATGAGACCATAGGTAACAGGTTGCTGAGACTGAGAGCAGAGATAGCAGGGTGCTGATAGCAGAGTGCTGAGACTGAGAGCAGAGATAGCAGGGTGCTGATAGCAGAGATAACAGGGTGCTGAGACTGAGAGCAGAGATAGCAGGGTGCTGATAGCAGAGATAGCAGGGTGCTGAGACTGATAGCAGAGATAGCAGGGTGCTGAGAGCAGAGGTAACAGAGTTCTGGGACTTGGCAGTAGTGATAACAGGGTGCTGAGACTTGGTTAAACTGATAGCAGGTGTTGAGAATTTGGAGCAGAGATAGCAGGGTGCTCAGACTTGGGACCAGATATAGCAGAGTGCTGAGAGCAGAGATAGCAGGGTGCTGAGAGCAGAGATAGCAGGGTGCCGAGTCTTGCGAGAAGCGATAGCAGAGTCCTTGGACCTGGCAGTAGTGCTAACAGGGTGCTGAGACTTGGTATTAGTGATTACAGGGTGCAGTAAGTTGGAACAGATAAAGCAGGGGGTGCTGTGAGCCAATCCACCTGGAAGCACTTTTATCCCAGTACTGAGAGGAGTGCCATCTGGGAGCAGACACCAAGGTGTCAAGGCAGCTACTACTAGCAGAATCCAACCAGGAACCACAGGTGAGTAGATTAATAATGTTCTGTGCCCTTACCTCCCCCTTGCCCCCTTTTCACCTCTTCCTGTCTCCTGTCCAATATTTACAACTGGTGATGATCAAGACTTCTCATATCAAATTGTTTTGCCAAATTCTTTTTATGTGAAATCTGCTGGTTACATTCATCCTGTAATTGTTACAAAGTTGCCCCCTCCTCTGGCAGTAGAAGTGCTGTGGGCAAACAAATGAAATGAGGATTATCCCCAAATAGGAAACTATGGAAAAATAAATTACATTTTTTTTATTTTTTATAATTCTTTATTTTTGAACGTGCATGAGATTACAATACCTCCTGCATTGCCACAACAGCAAATGCGAGGATTTGCAGTACATTCAATGATACATGTAGGTTGACATTGAGAACTGTTAGAGACAATACTTTGCATCATTTGAGAGAACAGCACGAAATTTTATATTTAAAGTATGGTGACTAGTTAAACATAACACTTGTTTGTCTGGGCAGAGAGTGTCTTAGTGACGAGTCGTGTTAGGCAAGTTAGTAAGAACGATTAAGCCTCACAACACTGGTGGAGGAAAAACATGAGTGACCAAAGTGATGTAGTGGAGTAATATAGTGGCACCTTGTTAAAGGACCACTCTAGGCACCCAGACCACTTCAGCTTAATGAAGTGGTCTGGGTGCCAGGTCCTTCTAGGGTTAACCCATTTTTTCATAATGAATGGGATAATGAATGGGTTAAGCCTTCCCCCTAATCCTCTAGTAGCTGTCTCATTGACAGCCACTAGAGGCGCTTGCGTGCTTCTCACTGTGAAAATCACAGTGAGAGCACGCCAGCGTCCATAGGAAAGCATTGTAAATGCTTTCCTATGAGACCGGCTGAATGCGCGCGCAGCTCTTGCCGCGCGTGCGCATTCAGCCGGCGGGGCGTAACGGAGGCGGAGAGGAGGAGGAGAGCTCTCCGCCCAGCGCTGAAAAAAGGTAAGTTTTTAACCCTTTCCCCCTTCCAGAGCCGGGCGGGAGGGGGTCCCTGAGGGTGGGGGCACCCTCAGGGCACTATAGTGCCAGGAAAACGAGTATGTTTTCCTGGCACTATAGTGGTCCTTTAAGTTATATATATCCCGCAGGCTAAACAGGCTAGACAGTAAAAGTCTGGAGTGACTAGTGAAGGGAAGTAGCTAAATTTGGTTATATACCTGATGATGGCAATTTAAGCAAGGTAGGAGTATATACCCCTTGCGACTGCATGGTTTTGTTTGGTTATGGTCTGAGCATTTTAGGAGTTCTGGCAGTGGGCTCCCCCTTTTTTTTTTTTTTTTTTCTTCCCCGTTTTTTTTCGTTTCCCTTTCCCTTTCTTTTCGCACAATTTTAGCTTATAAACAGCATTGAGGTTGTACGTAAATTGGGCAGTGGCATGAGAAATGCACAGTGTTATCCGTATAGTTATGCCAATCATCAGCCTGGCTATCCCGTTTTGTCATTAGAATATAGCGCAAAGATAAGTTTAAAGGTAAACTCAGACAGGTTTAGTAAAATGAGAGTAGTAATCTGGCTATACATGCTGCTTGAAACAATTGAGCTTGTGTTCCTATTACTATTTGTGGTCAGACATTGCAAGCAGTCAATATTGATATAAGATGGCTAGTCCTGTCCCACTGCCTGGCTACGGGCCAGCAGAGCCTATGAGGCATCCAAACAGGGTGGGGGCACGTAATGAGACTAGTACAATTGTACATTAATAGTTACGCAGGAGTTAACTTGAGGTAACCATGAGATATAAGGTATGAACCAGTGATCACAGGCTAAGCTAAGATGTCTGTGCAATATTCAGACGTTTTGCGTGCTAAACATAAATTATAGCATGGCTCAGTGGTGAAATTTAGGTACTCACCGTAGAACCAAAAAAAACAATTAACATAAAACAAGAACAATAATAACCATTGGGTGATAAATTACATTTTAACTTAAAATTGCACAAAAAATAAAAATTATTATTTTTTAAAATAATTTTTCCCAGTTTAGTGACTGATGTATAGTGTCTGTGTTTCTTTTCCATCTCCGATGTCTTTTCACCTGTTTGTAAGATCTGGATTTACCCCTGAGACCCTGTCTGTTTTAGTATAAATCGCCTTATTTTATATTATCATTACGTATAAGGATTATGACATACATAAGTTTATGAAAGATAAATTAACTACTTGCGTAAGGATTTAATTCCATTCTGAATAGCGATTTCTGTGAAGCTACCATTGTCTAGCAGTAATAATAAAATACACTATTTAATCTACAATGCATACAAAGCTGATTATTTCTAGCAAGCAGTAACTGACCGGACAGTGTAATATGATGCATATTACTGGCCTCTGAAGAAATAAGCAGATTGCAGCCTTATAACCCTGGGGGGTTATTAACAAAATGCCCAATTGTAGTGAACTAAAAACCAACTCCGGTGTATTCACAGCTTAGCTAAGTTAAATGTGCAGAGGATTTAAGCAAAGAGCATTTTGTGAAAAAAAATAAAATTGGGGGGGCGGGGGTGAATACAAAGAGCGATTGGCGGACGCTCTCAGCCAATGAGTGCGGTCCTGCATGGCTCTTTTTAGCTTTGAGAACCCAACTCTTCTTCAAAAGCAGACTCTCAGAAGCAAGCTGTGGGCCCCTGGGGGACTGTCCTAAAGCACTTTGACGAATTGCACTGAGACAGTGCCGAGACATTGCTGGCATCACAAAATAGTGGTTATGGCGTTTGTAGTGTTCCTATTGTAATAATGTATTTAATCAGGGAACATAATAATAAATTATTTAACCAGGAAAGGTACATTCAGATTACTCTGGTTTTCAAGTACATCCTGGGGATGTTACCTTAGCCCAACAACCAGGGGTTGTTACTATTACCCAATTTAATGGTTCTCATTCTATCTACCTCAGAAGGATGAAGGGCTTAGTCATCCCTGTCAGGATTTGAACCTGCAACTCAAGGGTTGGACAGATTCTATTAATGATGCATTAGCTCACTAAACTATCTCACTGGCTACAATCAGCCATTTGTTATTATAATCAATTTAATAGCGCTCGTTTTATAGACATTGCCAACTCATACAGAGAAATGTGACCAAATAAATGAAAGGACCACTACTAAAGTCACACAGGCCACATCATCTTAATAACGTTGCCGTTGTGCAGTGCTCCTGTCAGTTGAAGCATTGAAGGTAAAACATTGCCATTTTGCAGAAACGGCAATGTTTACCGTGAGAGGTTAAACACATCTCCAGTGGCTGTTACATTGACGTAGAACTCATTCATGCGATGTGAAAGATCCCATAAGAAAACATTGGTTCCTTCCTATGGGGATGTTTGGATGTGCAACGTGGTCCCCAGTGCTCCTTTGTGAGGAACATGGGATTGGCTATACCTTCTCCAACGCGTCACAAGAGGTGGAGAGGAAAGCAGTGCCGAGGGAAAAATGTAACAAAAAAAAAGATTTAACCTTATTTTTTTTATTTGTTGTTTTGTTTTTATAATTAACTCCAAGTATATTGTTTGGTTATTTTCCTATATGTTTATTAGAAAAAAATTTTTTTAGAAGACATACAAGCATGTGACATCTGAGTTAACATATAGTACAAAACTGGACATTGCGAAAGTAAAAGCCAAAGTAAACAGTTTACTGAGAGAAGTTGCTATCTGTTCGACCACATGAAGCAGCTCTGTTGGAGTTGAGGATGTGTCTAATAGCTTCATTAAGAAGGTTTTCACAATATCACTTCCTCAATGTGTAATATCTATAAACAGTCATATCTGTCGCATATAGAGCCTGATTAATGAATTTTAAGTCAAAACAGAAAGGGGAAGGGAAAAAAACAAGATAAATTAACCAGGAAAGGTTGTGGTGGGCGAGGTTAGCCCTTTAACTGTGTTCTCCAGCCAAAAACGGTGTATTATGAAAAGCCTGTTTTGTTGCTGGAGTAACCCTTTAACTCTTTAAATATGAAATGTACTTTTACTTCCCTTTGAAATCCTGACAACTTTTACTTTAGTGCAGGCTTCCCCAAACTCCGGCCCTCCAGATGCTGCTGAACTACAAGTCCCATGATTCTATGAATAAAATAGATAGGCTGAGAATCATGTAGTAGTTCAGCAACATCTGGAGGGCCAGAGTTTGGGGAAGCCTGATTTAGTGATTAAGCCTGAGTGAATTCAAAGTGTTTTTTTATACTTAAGACTAATGTTGCCAAAATGGAGACATTTCTCCCAGTCAGTCATGCTTACACTACTTTGGCCTTACATTTTAAATTGACATTTCTCAATGAATAGCAGTTTTGTCTTTACCAGAGGCATCACTAAGTGTGTGTCTGTGTGTCCCTGTCTGTGTCTGTAAGTAACTGTGAGTGTGCAAAGAGGCGTGTTAAAGGACCACTATAGTGCCAGGAAAACATACTCGTTTTCCTGGCACTATAGTGCCCTGAGGGTGCCCCCACCCTCAGGGTCCCCCATCCGCCCGGCTCTGTAAAGGGGAAAAGGGGTAAAACGTACCTTTTTCCAGCGCTGGGCGGGGAGCTCTCCTCCTCCGATCCTCCCCCTCTCCTCCCTGTCGGCTGAATGCGCACGCGCGGCAAGAGCTGCGCGCGCATTCAGCCGGTCACATAGGAAAACATTATCAATGCTCACTGTGATTTTCACAGTGAGAATCACGCAAGCGCCTCTAGCGGCTGTCAATGAGACAGCCACTAGAGGCTTTGGGGGAAGGATTAACCCATTTATAAACATAGCAGTTTCTCTGAAACTGCTATGTTTATAAAAATATGGGTTAACCCTAGAGGGACCTGGCACCCAGGCCACTTCATTAAGCTGAAGTGGTCTGGGTGCCTAGAGTGGTCTTTTAAGCAGTAGAATTGGGGCAGGAGTTAGGGAGGGGCCAGGAGTGGGGCTTTAGAAAGGGGTCACCAAATTATTTTTGGCCTCAGACCCTGGGTATTTTTTGCATGTATTTCTGTACATTGATTACATTTTTGGAAATTTTTTACCATTTTTGGGGTTTGTATAAATGTATTCTAATACTCTGTGCTAATAGTAACAGTGTCATTTTTGGAACTTTGTCTGTTTTACTGACACGATTTGCCATGCTTTATTGCTTATTTTGTAATAAATATATAATTTCTGTGCTTGGATTACATTAGATTGGTTTTCTATGTTTGCCAAGAATTGAAGCTGTGATTTTAAGAAATTACAGCTGGTGCCCTGTCTATTGAGCTATATTAATATAAGAATGACATATTAGACCAGACGGATACTTTAAAATACGAGTATGTATATTGTATATACTCTTTTGCCAACAAGAACAAAAACATGATTTATCTAAGCTGTTAATTTTCCTTTTTTTTCTACAAATTTTAGGTTAGTATTGATGAAATTGAATAATTCTGCAGTTTAGTTAGTATATATAGCATAGCCCACAAATTTAGAAGGGACAGTCCTTTTTTTGTACCCAAATCTCTCTGTCCCTCTATTTTATTGTAGTGTACCTCTTTTCTAAAAAAAAAAGCATATTTTTGGTTTGTCTTGCGTGTGTAGCAGAACTCCAAAGCAATAATTCTTACAGTAATGTGTCTCTAAAGGAACACTAAAGGGTCAGGAACACAAACATGTATTCTGGGCCCTGTAGTGTTAAAAATACACGTAGGGTCCCTGCACCCTCTCCCCCCCTTGCAACCCCTAAATAAGTCATAACTCATATTTATTCTCTGAAAAGGCAGTGTTTACTACAAATAGCCTGCAGGGACATGTCTCTAAACTGTAGTTGTTCTTGTGACTATAGTGTCCCTTTAAACTGTAATTCATTTAGAAATCAGTCTATGTAAATAAGATACATTGTTATTGTTCTAAATTAACTTTTAGTTGCATAAATTGTTATTAGTAAGTCACCTACAATTTCATAGAACAGCCTGCCCCTGATCACTCCCCCACTCCCCCCCAATCAGCCCACTAAAATTAAAGGGTCTATTTAAAATGTTGGGGGTAGACAAAAATTGGCCATTGGGCACACCAGGTGGGCTGGGATTGTCGTGGGCTGAGGCCAAAAGGAAATTAATTGTATTTTTATAAAAATAATCATTTGAAATAAATAAATAAATATATATCTATATATACACAGTATACCGGTATATACTAAGTCCGATGATGTGTGTTTTGTGGACTTTATTTACATAACAGGTAGGTTGTCGTTTCAGACCTTTAACGGAAAGTCAGGAAAATAAAATGTTAAACTACCTGTTATGTGACATGGGGATATGTGCACCGTGACAGTATTTTATGGTGGGGATGTCGAGTACACTCAGGAGTGTGTATATATATATATATAAACAGTAATTACTACCCTCTCAACCCCCCCATTCCACACAGGGCCGTCTTTAATATGGATTGGACCCTGGGCAAACATTTGCTTGGGCCCCCTGAACCCGGTCGTCCCCTCCCTGGCATGCAATCATGCCGCCCACCCCAACGCAGAGGCGTACGTAAAGTAGAGAGGGCTCTGGTGCATGAATTATTTTGGGCAAGAGGGGGCAAAAGGTAGATCCCCATCTGTCATGCAACTCCAACAATGCTTTGACAGCTGGGGCGCTACCATTTTCCTATGCATGCAGGGTTATATTTAGCACTGAGCAGTATTTGTGTGTTTGAGTGTAAGCATGTTTTTGTATGGAGTATGTTTGTGTGAATGTAGGGGTGTGTTTGTATGTGGAGATGGCATTTAAATGCAAGTATGCATTTATGTGTAGTGTTGGTTTATGAATACACTGGTGTGTTTATATATAATTTTGTTGTTTAAAAAAAGAGGTGTGTTTATATGTAGTGTTGAAGTTTGAATGCAGGTGTGTATTTGCGTGTAGTGTTGAATGCTGAGATGTATGCACAAATACACATGCACTGTCACAAACACACACACACACACACACTGTGATACACATACACACACAGAAACACTTGCAGATACACAGATATACACAATCATACAGATGCAGCTATACAGACACATTTACACACACTGACACACACACATACAGACACACAACCTGGCACACATGCAGACACACAGATGCACACACGCATACACACGCAGATACACTGACAACATACAGATACACAGACACACACAATGACAACATACAGACACACAGATACATAACCTGACAAATGCAGATACAAACACTGACACACATGCAGATACACACATTGGCTACATGCAGATACACACATTGGCTACATACAGATACATGCACAGGTATACACACTGGCACACACACACAGATACATACATACTGACAACATACAGATACACACTGACACACACACACACATTGTGACAGACATACATACTGACACATACACAGACATACTGACTGGCACACCGACATACATACTGACACACACACAGACATACATACTGACACACACATAGACATACAAACTGACACACACACAGACATACAAACTGACACACAGACAGACATACAAACTGACACATACATACTGACACTCACACAGACATACTGACACACACAAAGACATACATACTGACACACACACAGACATACATACTGACACGCACACAGACATACATACTGACACACACACAGACATACAAACTGACACACAGACATATACTGACTGACACATACATACTGACACTCACACATACATACTGACACACACAAAGACATACATACCGACACACACATAGACATACAAACTGACGCACACACAGACATACAAACTGACACACAGACATATACTGACTGACACATACATACTGACACTCACACAGACATACTGACACACACAAAGACATACATACTGACACACACACATACATACAAACTGACACACAGACAGACATACAAACTGACACACACACATACATACAAACTGACACACACACAGACAGACACTCTTCAGTTTCCTACCTTTGAAAGAGGCTTCCTTCCCTGGGGTCCAGTGTGCTGGCTGGGGTAGTTGGGAGTTGGGGGTCTGGCTCTTCTTGCTCCCTCTCCTCACTGGATGCTGGCTCAGCAGCCTCCCGCACGGCCCGATATCTTTGAAGTTGGAGGAAGTGATTCGCGGACGTCACTTCCTCCCATGCAGCCGTTAAGCAAGGACCCGGTCGCGCTGTTAAAGGGCCACAGCGCCGACCGGACCTCTGCTGGAACATGCTCACTGGGTGGCCCTAAAGGTATGGGCCACCCGGGGGGGCCCCTTAGTGTGCGGGCCCCGGTGCAGCCGCAGTACTAGCGCCACGGGCCCATTAGGTAGGGAAATATTTTTTACAAATTAATTTTTATTGCAGGCGACGGGGCCCACGGGGCAGCTGCTTTGGGCCCCCCATGAGTAACTGGGCCCAGGGCAGCTGCCCCGTTTGCCCCTCCTTAAAGACGGCCCTGATTCCACACACAATACAGGCCCTATCCCACCCAACATATTTACACACACTGCACCCCTCACAAATGCTGGAACCCATACACACACACTAAATCCCCTATAGAGACACACTGCACCCCCCTCACAAACACACACTACATTCCCTACACACATTACATCCCCTATATATTATCTCGATCAACCATACACTTACTAGATTCATAGACACACACATCCCTTTTACACAAACACACACTCTGCAGGTCATGTGCACACACTTGCTATGTCCTCTAAACACACACTATACTCCCAGTACACACATTCTCCTTATAGCCCCATAGACATGCACACTACAGCTCCTAGC
Organism: Pelobates cultripes; assembly: GCA_933207985.1. Classification (NCBI taxonomy): domain Eukaryota; kingdom Metazoa; phylum Chordata; class Amphibia; order Anura; family Pelobatidae; genus Pelobates; species Pelobates cultripes. The sequence goes on along the minus strand of OW240919.1, from coordinate 20,669,290 downwards.
CACACACCACAAACACAACACAACACGACACAACACAACTGAAACCGAACTATTTATACAAAACAACCACATCACAAGCAGCCTCCAAACACATGCACAACATGCTTTCCTGGACCCTTTGGTACCCAGCTTATGGAAACACAGGAGACAAGTCACAGGAAAATGCAGCACAAGCGTATCATTAAATTTGCTTGCTTTGAGCAGAACAAATACAGGGCCTTTTTTCCATGAGAGAGCTCTTCAGGAGCGCTCTGCACATGGACTGCCCCAAAAGAGCATTAAACAAACATGTCATATCGTACCTCCCAACCAGGACTGGACTGGGAAACAAATGACCTGGGCATATTCAAATCAGAGAGGCTCAGTGGTGGAGCCAAAGAGGCTCAGTGGTGGAGCCAGAGAGGGGGCTTGTAGTATACTCACCAATGACAAGCCCGTCTCCCCCAAAGTGGCATGTTAGTTTTATTTGAACAGTGGTGTAATATACATGGGTTTACTTAGATAGAAGTAAAGCTATCAGACAGTTGTGCATTTGGGAGATATAATCCTTGGGTGTTATTTGCTAAACTGTGCAAGGAAAATTTTATGCCAAATTAACCGGGCAGGAAAAAACACTTAAAGTTACTTTCCTTCTGACTATTTAGGCCCCCAAAATTTGTCATTTCCATCTCAGTTCTCCACAATTTACAGTTTATTGAATAACCCCATAGGTGTATTTTATTATTTTGGTTTCCTGCCGAGGCTCCTACAGAGTGTTAATCTGGGTCTATGTGTATTAATCACTAAAAAGGTCAACTTCGTAGAAAATCTCATATTTTAGGTTAAATAGCAGCTGGAAACTGAGCTGAGTTGGTGGATTTTTCAAGTTTCCTTATTTTGGCCTAAATTGATAGACATGGATCCAAGATGGCGGTCCACACTTTCAAGATATAAAACATATGGGATAATTCAACATGTTTAAAAATCCCTGACTGTTCCCCTTTAAAACAAAATCCTGTTGTGATACAGTTAATATTATTATGTTTTATTTGCACGTTTGGATTATTGGTTGCCCTTCAACTATTGTACTAAAAACTCCCGTCTGACTTAGCAGTGTGCGATAAATAATTTATCTTAGTGATTAATAACAATGCAGAATTCTTGTGTGTCACGGAGTTTGTGATGTGAAGATGTGATATTTTAAGATTCTATACAGAAGCTCAGAGCAGAGATACATTGACAGTGTACAGTCTGTAAACTTGCACAGATCCACATTGGTGCCTTTATAACTGTTAATTAGAAACACTGTTTCTACAGATATTTTCTGCTGTGTTCTATCATAGAATGTGTACTAGAACATGCAGAAAGTGTAAGGTTTTGTGGCGCATCAAAGATTAACCCTTAGGAATATACGCAATGAGATGAATTTCAATAAATCATAAAGGGTTAATGCTAAGCTACGTCACCTTTAAGCGCAGAATTTTCAGGTGTGTTTAGCTCTGTCCCCCCAAAAAATTCTCTGTCTCTTGCTCCATGAGTTGGTGGAAACACAAGAAAGTCAGTAATTACATATCTCTGCAAATTAAAAAAAAAAAAACATACCCCATGTAAATGTAAAAATATATCAAATTCTATTTAGAAATGAGAAAGTGCACATTTGTAGGCAGCTGCCTACTCTGCCTGCTGGTCATTGTAGTTAGACACAGGGCTGAGTCACATGACAAGCGCTTGTGATGGCTCTGTAAACACGCTGAAGGCTTGTGATGATTGCAGAGCCCAGGTCGTTGCTATTAGTATTATATCTATAGCAGCTGTGCAATGGGGAAATTCACATATTGTGACATATTGATATAGACAGAGACAGATGGTGTGGGTAGCGCTGTTTTCTGACCCCCCACCCCTTCAACCTCTGCAGCAATGCTGGCAGCCCTCATACGTCTATTTCAGACAACCTCTGGATATGAGGCTGAGCACGTGCACTCAACTTCTTTGATCGACCATAGCGAGGCCTGTTCTGAGTGGAACCTGTCCTATGAATCCGCTGTATGGTCTTGCCCACCGTGCTGCAGCTCAGTTTCAGGGTCTTGACAATCTTCTTATAGTCTAGGCCAGGGGTAGGCAACCTACGGCACTAGTGCCATGCATGGCACTTGAGGTGTCTTTGCACGACACTCAGGGCTGCTAGAGCCAAACAGGTTCTGGTCTATCAGGAGTCCCAGGTAAATTTCAGATATCTGCTAATACAAAGAGGTGGTGAAGGGAAATCCTTAATTTATGCATTGCAGCACGTAGAGGAAGTTATCTCAGATCACTTAATTCCAGCACTTGTGAATGGGAATCCACACTGGAATAGAGCAGCCCGCAAGTGCTGTTGCAGCTCCTGTCCTTGAGCTGTACCTGGCCAGCCTGGTCCCCACTGGAACACAGGGAAGCCACCCACACTGCTTGATATACACAGAAATGCAGAATAACCCTCCCCTCATACAAATAATACGGACAGCCCACACACAAACATACACACAATCCACACAAACTGAACACCACTGACAATCCACATACATGCACACAACCCCACATGCAGCATCTCACATGCAATACCCCAAACAGCCTAACAATACCACAAAATACTCATAAACATATACAATATAATAGCTCATATACACACAAATACAATGATACAAAGCAACTACAGTATACGTAACAAGTAGAATACAGCAACATACACACCTCAATTTAAAAAAATAGGACTGGCACGCTACAGGACATCACAATCCTATTTCGGCACAGTGCTGCTAAAAGGTTGCCTACCCCTGGTCTAGGCCATGGATAGGCAACCTTTGGCACTCCAAATGTTATGGACTACATCCCATAGTGCTGGCAAAGCATCATGGGAGGTGTAGTCCAAAACATCTGGAGTGCCGAAGGTTGCCTATGCCTGGCCCAGGCCATCTTTATGTAGAGCAACAATTCTTTTTTTCAGATCCTCAGAGAGTTCTTTGCCATGAGGCGCCGTGTTGAACTTCCAGTGACCAGTATGAGAGAGTGTGAGAGCGATAACCCCAAATTTAACACACCTGCTCCCCATTCAAACCTGGGACCTTGTAACACTAACAAGTCACATGACACCGGGGAGGGAAAATTGATAATTGATAACTTTTATTGCCAACGGTTTAGACATTCATGGCTGCGTGTTGAGTTATTTTGAGGGGACAGCAAATTTACACTGTTATACAGGCTGTACACTTACTACTTTACATTGTAGCAAAGTGTCATTTCTTCAGTGTTGTCACATGAAAAGATATAATAAAAAATTTACAAAAATGTGAGGGGTGTACTTACTTTTGGGAGATACTGTATATACTGTGTGTAAAGCTCTGTATACATGGTGCTTGTATACTAGCTATGAATGTATTTGTGTGTACTGCTGCCATTGGAATGCAGTGGTGTATTTGTGTGTAGTGTTTGCATTTGAATGCAGGGGTGTGTTTGTATGTAGTGATGGCTTTTAAATGCGGGTTTTGTGTTTGAATGAAGAGGCGTGTTTGTATATAATTTTGGAGTTGGAATGCAGGGGTGTGTTTGTATATAATGTTTGTGTTTGATTGCAGGGGTGTGTTTGCATGTAGTGTTGGCATCTGTATGTGGCAGTGTATGTGTGTAAGTGCATATATCCCAGCAATCAAACACAGATATACACACACATTAACACACACAGATACACACTTCTAAACACACACACACATTCAGATACACACTGAAACATAAACACAAAGATACACACAATGACACATACACACCCTCAGATACACACACTGACAAAGAAACTCACACTGACACCTACACATACTCTGACACAGATACCCACTGACATATATAAACACACCTTGACACAGATACACATACACACACCCTAACACACAGATGCACATGCTGACACATACACACACCCTAACACACAGATAAACATGCTGACACATACACACACTCTAAAATACAGACGCATGTGCTGACACATACACACACCCTAACACACAGATACACATGCTGACATATACACACACCCTAACACACAGATACACATGCTGACACATACACACACTCTGACACACAGACACACACTCTGACACACAGATACACACACTGACACATACACACACTGACACACAGATATACACACTTACACATACACACGCTCTGAAACAGATACACATGCTGACACATACACACACTGTGACACACAGATACACACACTGACATATACACACACTCTGACACACAGATACACATGCTGACACATACACACCCTCTGATACAGATACACACACTCACACACCTTGATACACACTTATACATACACACAAACTGATATACACATACAGTTGCAAGAAAAAGTATGTGAACCCTTTGGAATGATATGGATTTCTGCACAAATTGGCCATAAAATGTGATTTGATCATCAAGTCACAACAATAGACAATCACAGTCTGCTTAAACTAATAACACACAAAGAATGAAATGTTGCCATGTTTTTATTGAACACACCATGTAAACATTCACAGTGCAGGTGAAACAAAGGATCCAAGATGGCCGACCGCCTGGTGGTCAGTAGCCGAACGACGCCACCTAGGAAAGTCTTTAACTACCGATTGCAACAATGTTGCAATCGGTTAATGAGTCCCACACGTCTCTCTATGTGTGGGCTATTGGGGGGTAGCTCATTCGTTTCACAAACAGCCGGTAAAGTCGCTGTTCGTGAATCAGGAAAAAGAGGTGTGACCGGAAGTTACCACCAACTAGCCTGGAACTATTATTCGGATCTAGCGAACACCACGATCCGGTAAAACTTTAACCAGTGCTCTTTTTGGTCCTGGCCCACAGATAATGGTGCTATTTGGAGGGACCATAAAGGAGTCTGAGAGGCATTTAAAGACACCAAGCTTGTGGAGGAGCCCACTATATTATCCGAAAGCGCCACGGTTAACGATGACCGAGGAAACCCACCCAGGTCACTGGAACTCTGTGCTGAATCGGGGCTGCCCGTGTACCACTGAACTTTAACCTTCCATGTAATTCGGGCTAGCCAAAATCGATCCATGAGCTTTTTGGACACTTTGGGCGCTGCAAAGAGAACTTCCGGGGATGTGGGACATGGAGCGATTCATATATGTTTTGTGAATATTTTTGATATTTGTGTGATTTTATGCTGAGTCATGCTGACACTGTACTTTATAAGCATATTGTGGACGTGTTTACTGTACCCTTGAAATGTATATAAATGGGCCATCTGGCCGGAATAAAACAGATCTTCGTCACCCTTCACTAAGTCTCGACTAGTGTTTGGGTGATACCGCGGTTACCTCCTGCAAGCAGCTATAATCACTCTGGAGCTAATCACAATGGGAAGGGGCAACCTAGGCGGTAGAAACCCATCTTCAGGGGGGTATTCCACCACAGTCAGGACAGTTATATTTTACTGTGTGCCTTTCAGAGGCTGGAAAAGAAGGTTTTGTGAAAATGTGGAATAAAACAGACATATTAATTTATTCATTCAACTTTTAAATGATAAATTATGCATTTTAAATTTATCTGTTTGTTGGAATGATATACCCAGCTTAAAGCAGATCTATCATGTGATATCAAAGCCTGATTGGGACAGAAAATCAGCCTGGGCACCTTTGTACCCAGTCTGGCTGGCCCACCTCCACCTTCCCTACCAACAGTCTCTCCCCACTGCCTCTGCTTGTTGGCCATGACGTGTGGGACTACAGAAGCCAATGCTGCTACCCTGTATGGGTCACTAATAATTCAGTCCTGGGGCAAGTATCAGCAAAGACCTATTTTACTCACCTCACATTGTGGCCAACAAGTGGCAACATGGGGCAGGGGAGGAAACTGCAGCCAATACATATATAACGTAGCGGACGCCCTGATTCACAGGGACGGCTGGATAGATCATCTAGTCTCCCCAGTCTGGCTTCCATCCATGATCATTGTGTCCTTTTGGACATTTGCCAAGTTTGCCCAAGAAACTGTCTGATACATTAATACTAGACATTAATGCTACATCCACCATAATTTCCTAGATACATGCGTACAGGCAGGGAAAACTCCTGTGGTATATAGTATTCATATTCTGCAAAAGTGAATTTATTTCCTTCCTGCAATAAATGAACATATTTCAGGCAGTCATTTATATGTACAGGTGATATGTATCCAGGAAAACCTGCTGTATCAAAGCAACCCTGGATGTACTTAGATGACCCATCCCTTCTGGATAGAAGCTATATACTAGCGTGCTCCTCAGTACACAGGTAGTGTGTGTAGTCACTCAGGTAACAGTTGTTACATTATAACCCATGAGAACTGAGAGCTTTTTTTAATGTAAACGTATTGTCTGGGGATTTATTCACTAAACAGCGAGGGGACGGGAGACTTACACAATTTAGATCAAAGAAGCAGACTTAGAAAATATGTTAGTCTGAAATGCAGATTTATTGAATAGTTCTTATCACTTATGTGAATAAATGTGTATTGATAGTGGAATTAGAACTACAACATTTCAAAGGAAAAACAGTGTAGACTGTAAGTCACCAAAGCAAATTTCAGTACAAGAAAAATACGGTCTATCAGAATCCATATAGGGGGAAAAATCAATAGAGAATATTAGTCTCTTATTATTCCTTAAGAATCCGCTGTAGGTTGGAACAAACATCAAACTGAGTACAAATCATAGGAAGGCTGGGCATGAAAAGGCTGATTGCCACTGCTAAAGAAGTACTAAAACCTGTGCATTTAACCAGGGGTCGTGAGGCCTATGGATCAAGTCTCCGATGGGCAGTAATGGCTCAAGCAAGATGTAATGGTTTATATTGCATAGGTTGTGCCTTTAACCATCCACTTCCTGCAAGTGTGGCTGAGTTATTGCCAGAATTTGTTAGACTTTAATATGTGTTGAGTAACAAAAACCTATAATTCTTGAAGCATTCCTTGCATACACCTGCCTGCCCACTCCTGGACATCCACAGCGTGCAATCTTCCTCCTGGATGTGGGACAGGGTTTTGCCCAGGGAGGGCATCAGATGAATCCAGACCATAGCCCAGGATTGCCAACCTTTTCCCATATTTGGGTAATGTGTGAGGGGACCTAACTGTTTAATGTGTTTTGCCTTGGGCTAATATTATTCTCCTTAACCATCTCGCTAATTGCTCTGTCGCTGGGGGGGTCCTCCTAGGGGGAAAAATCTAGAGAGGTCTGTTAATATCACTCTGGTTCTAACACTGATCAATCTACGATGACCAAGCTTAGTTCATATTGTTTGTATATTCCCTGTCTTTACAGTTACCTACTCTACATTGTGTTAGTCGTTTTGCGTTTCCTAATTCCTTACCACTAGACTGACCACTAAATAAAAAAAAAAAGAGCAGCACTGAGGACTCAGGAAGGCGATGGTCCAGAAATAGCGAAGGAAGCCGAGAAGTAACTCAGCCAGGTAGCCCATCAGGTTTCATACAATTCCCTCAATAAACAGTTTTCGGCAGTGCCACTGCTTTCCCAACAAGTGTAATGGAAGCCCTTTTTACACTCTAACGAAACCACCTTGCAGAATTTATATTGCTATATATTGTTTTACAGAGCTAATTTTTCAGATAAGCAATAGGTTGCCAAGCTAATGTCATTTATATATTGGGTCACTGTCAAAAAAGGTTAAGAACCCCTGCACTGTACCATCAGAAATGCTGTTTTTTTTTTGGTAAATATATTTTTATTTGAATTTTTCAAGATTTTCATGAGGTGAGCCAACAGTGTGGACACGCAGGTCCAAACATTTACAATTTCCGTTTTTTTTTTTTTAGATATACGGTGTTACCTTGTAAACTATAGTGGCATACAAGTCACTTTTGAGCTTTTGTGGTTCTTTTTCGGTGGACTCGCAGGTCCTTTCGCATAAACAATAAGACAGGCATAGCTCTATAGATCCCAGTGTGTTTAACCTGTCTGGTTCTAGTAGTCTTAATGGGATTCTTTGTTGGTGTTTTGTGTGTTAAGGGTAGGTGTTGTTTACTGTGAGGGGGGGGGAGAGATGGTGTGATCTCCCTTCTGAGGTCTGTTGGCAGTGATAACTGTATTTAACGGTCTGTGTCTTGTGAACCCTTATCATTGTCTGCCTGCCTCTTGCATGTGGTAACCTTCTTTGCGGTCGCGGGGTTACCTATCAGGTGTCCCTTTCCTCTCTGATGCAGATGTGTTTACTTTTCCCTCCTTTCTCCCTAGCTTATGTTTTATGTTCCCTATTTTCCATGCTCGAGCCTGCCTATCTGTGGTGTCTCGACTTCTACTCTCATCTTAAGTGCGTCTCCGCTCTCCGGCCCACTGGGGGGGGGGAGGGGAGAGGGGAGAATGGGGAGGAGTTCCTCCATGCGTTGGTACCATGTTCCCAGTGGTGGTGCGGATTGTTTTTTCCAGTAAATGGGGATGAGGCTGTTAGCCACATTAAGTATTCTAATTGTGAGGGATTTTTTGTATATTGATGTCTTTGTCGTGGTGTGGTGGATGAGGAACGTTGCAGGGTCCTTCGGTGGTGGGGTATCAGTGAACCTCTTGATGATTTTATATATTATCTCCCAATATGGTTGGATGAGTGGGCATTCCCACCATATGTGGAAGTAGGTGCCTGCGTGTCTTGTGCATCTCCAGCATGTGTCGTCAGTCATGGGGTCATATATGTGTGTTTGATATAGGGTGCAGTACCAGTGTGCTAGTATTTTGTAGGCTGTTTCCTGCGTCCCGCTTGACGGTGCGCAGTGTAGTGTGAGAGTACACATCTTGTCCCATTGGTCAGGTGTGAAGGTTGTGCCTAGTGCTACTTCCCATTTCCCCATGAAGCTTGGGGGTGGTTGTCTCTGCATCCGCATGAGCATGCCATAGAGCGTGGAGAGTCTTTTTGCTAGGGGGTCTGGGTTCATACAAGTTTCTTCAAATGTTGTTAGTGGTCTGCTGGTGTTGTGTGTTTGGAGTATTGTTTGTGTGAACTCTTTCAGTTGTCGGTACCTAAACTGTAGCATGAATGGATTGTTAGTGTTCCCTGTCATGGTTTCTAGGGTCTTGAGTTGGCCGTTGGTGGTGGCGTGGTATATTCTTGGGACTTCGTGTCCCAAGAGGCGGGCTAGTGTCCTTGGTTCCCTCCCTGGTGGGAAGGTCTCGTTATGGACCAGTGGGAGCAGTGGGGATGGTGTGGTGGTGAGTGACAGTGGCGTGGCCACTGTGTGCCACACCTGCATAGTTGCCTTGATAAGGGGGTGTGGGGCCGCTAATTGTCTGCCTTGTTGGTGGTCTAGCCAGGGAAGGATTGAGATGGGTCTGCCCACTTGTGTTGTCTCTATGTCCTTCCAGGGTTTGGTCACTCCTTGTTTAGTCCATTCCACAATCCATTGGATGTGTGTGGCTCTGTAGTACCTTTTAAAGTCTGGGAGGGCCAGCCTTCCCTTTTCTTTTGGTAGTGTGAGTACGTTGTGTTTTATTCTTGCTTTCAGTTTCTGCCAGGTAAACCTAAGGGCCATAGATCTAAAGGAGGCAAAGAGGGCCTCCGGGATGGCGCTGGGGATGGCCTGGAATAGATACAGCACCCGTGGCAAGACATTCATTTTAAGAACTCCCACCCTTCCAAACCACGAGAGACGCACCTGCTCCCAGTCTTTCAGGTCTTTATGGATGGTGTTCAGTAGCGGTTGAACGTTGGCCGCGTACAGTTGGGTAAGGTCTTTCGTGATCATCGCTCCAAGGTATCTCAGGGAGGTGTCGGACCATTGAAAGGAACGCTGGTTTTTATCATCTTTATTGACAGAATAATACAATTTGCAAACCCCATGTCAATCCTCGAAAATTCCTGGTTAAGTGAATAAAACCATTATTATTATTCAGAGTAAGAAAGTTCATGTACATTTTGTACTGTATTACAAACAATTGTCAGCACCATTGTATGAACATTGTTACTGGAACAAGAAGCAGCGAGTGCACTTGTACAGAGCCCCAGAGTTGTCCATTCGGACTATTTTTCATAATTCTTGTGTACAAATGTTAAATCGAGGGAATGTTTTCTTAAATCATACTCATTGGTTAGTATATCATTCAGTCAACGTAGGTATATCATGTGCGTTATTTAACAGAATATGGCCACCATACAACTATATCGTGGAAACAACTTAACTAAATTATTATTAAATAATGCTCATGATATAAACAATGTGATCTATAGTATGACACAAAACTTTGTAAAGTAATAAAATGTGAGCAGGATATTGCTTTGCTGCAGAGGGATTTGGGTAGATTGGGGGACTGGGCACTAAAATGGCAGATGAAATTTAACGTAGAGAAATGCAAAGTTATGCACTTTGGGGTCAAGAATGCACAAGCAATTTACACCCTAAATGGTAGTGAACTAGGGATAACCACACACGAGAAGGATTTGGGAATTGTTATAGACAACAAATTAGGCAGCAATATGCAATGTCAATCTGCAGTTGCTAAGGCCAGTATGGTTTTGTCATTTATAAATAGGGGCATAAATTCTCGTGATGAAAATATAATTTTGCCTCTTTATAAATCGCTGGTAAGACCACACATTGAATATGCTGTGTAATTTTGGGCACCTGTTCTAAAGAAGGAAATCATGGCACTAGAAAAAGTGCAGAGACGGGCTACAAAATTGATAAAAGGAAGGGAGCATTTTAGTTACAAAGAAAGGTTAAAAAATTTAAATCTCTTTAGTTTGGAAAAATGGCACCTGAGAGGGGATATGATAACATTATACAAATCTATTCAGGACCAGTACAAATCATTGTGTGGAAATCTATTCATAAACAGGGCTATACATAGGCTGGAAGAAAGGAGATTTCATCTAAGGCAAAGAAAAGGTTTTTTTACAGTAAGAGCAATAAGGATATGGAATTCTCTGCCTGAAGAGGTTGTTTTGTCAGAGTCTATACAGATGTTTAAACTGCAATTGGATAAATACTTGTAAAAACATAACATACAGGGATATTATTTCTAATTAGTGGGGTAATAGCTGCTTGATCCAAGGAGACATCTGACTGCTATTTTCTGGTCAAGAAGGAATTTTTTCCTAGTTTGTTGCAAAATTGGAAGCACTTCAGACTAGGTTTTTTGCCTTCTTTTGGATCAACAGCAAAAACAAATGTGAGGAAGGCTGCACTTGATGGACGCAAGTCTCTTTTCAGCTATGTAACTATGTAACTATGTGAGATGGGATAGATACAATGTCACCCGTGCAGTAATCACACAATTCCACCTACTAAGAACACACTTATATAATAAATATAATATAACTATAATGCAAAATATACCCTTTGTATTTTTTGTATATATTGCATTATATTTTCCACCTCGTTTTTTTATGTGCAAGCTCATGAGATACACATGTTGAGGATATGTTTAACTAAATTATTGGTTACAAAATACAACAAATTGTGCTAACGCTTTATGACATTTTCTGCCTGACAACTCAAGGACTCCATACCGGTGTGCCTGTATGTGTGTATGTATGTGTTTATATGCATGCAATGTGTATCAATCAGTTAATAGGCTGTAATCTGACACAGATTGCTCACCAGACAGGATTAGAGCAGTGAGTGGAGGATTAGACTGATTAGAAGACTGATGCAAGAGATACATACCTTTTTACTCCATGTTTTGAATGCTTTAATAAGAAGCCCTTTCAATGCAGAAACACTTAGGGGTTTATTAGCTAAACACCAAATTGTGGTTATAGGGTTACTCCACCCACCATGACCATTTCTGCTTTGAGAACTGGTCATTAGTGATGTATTAGCCGCGAGGCAAACAGGGCATTTGCCTTGGGTGGCACTATCCAGGGGGCAGCAAAAAATGCACAGGCAAATACCTTGTTAGCCTGGTGGCAGGCAGCTAGGGGAGTTCCAGTTGGGCAATGTCATATTCCGGCTCCCGGCATCACTGCAGCGCGCTTGGAACTCAGCTAGCCGCCCGACTGCCTGCACGCCTGCCATCCACAGCAGCCCAGCCAGCAGCCCCACCGGACCCCAGGTAAAAACTCCACCCAGTTCTCCCACAGGTAGAGAGGCTGGGTGGATTTAAATTAAAATGAAAAAAATTATCTGTGAGTGTTGGGGGAGAGAAATGTGTGTGTGTGTGTGTGTGTGTGTGTGTCTGGCTGTCAGTGTGTTTGTGTGTCTGGCTGTCAGTGTGTGTGTATGGCTGTCAGTCTGTCAGTGTGTCTGTGTGTGTGTGTGTGTGTGTGTGTCTGTCAGTGAATGTGTGTATGTCAGTCAGTGTGTGTCTGAGTGATTGTGTGTGTCTGTGTGTGAGTGTTTGTGTCTGTGAGTGAGAGTTTTTGTGTGAATGTCTGTCAGTGTGTGTCTGTGAGGGAGCCTGTGTGTCTGAGTGACTGTGTGTGTCTGAGTGACTGTGTGTGTCTGGCAGTGAATGTGTGTTTGTGCCTGAGTGATTGTGTGTGTATGTCTGCCAGTGTGTGTCTGTGAGGGCGCCTGTGTGTCTGAGTGATTATGTGTGTCTGTGAGTGTGTCTGTGAGTGTGTGTATGTCTGTCAGTGTGTGTCTGTGAGGGAGCCTGTGTGTCTGAGTGAGTATGTGTGACTGTCTGTGAGTGTGTCTGTGTGTGTGTGTGTGTATGTCTGTCTGTGAGTGAGTGTGTGTGTTTTTCAGTGAATATGTGTGTGTGTGTGTGTGCGTCATTGTTTGTGTGTGTGTGTGTGTGTGTGTGTGTCAGTGAGTGTGTGCGTGTCTGTCAGTTATTGTGTGTGTCTGTCAGTGTGTGTTTGTGAGTGAGTCAGTGATTGTGTGTGTCTGTCAAATCAGTATGTGTGTGTGTTAGTGTATCTGAGAGTGTGTGTATGTCAGTCAAAGTGTGTGTTAGTCCTTAACATGAAAATGTGTGGCATTGACAGGAAGGGGTGGGGCAAATGTAAATTAGGGGGTGCCCTAGTTCCGTCATGCCTAGGGCAGCACAGATCCAAAATACACCACTGGTGGTCATGGTGGTAATAGCCAGTATATGCAGTCTTTTAGCTTGGAAAATTGGCATTTGTGTGCACCTCTGGCTTACGTGACTGGCAACTCAGATCTCCATTCTGGATTACCAAATGTGAATTCTGTACATAAAATATATCCGTTCCTCAGCGTACAGTGCACACTAACAATGGACGTATTGGGCTTCTTTGCCTGCACAGGGAAGCCTGGGTTTCTCCTCCCTTTACTCTTTTTGTGCAGCCCTCTCTGTCTCAATGCAGTTGTATTTGTCCTCCTCCTTGTCTCCCTCTCTTTGCTGGCTCAGAGTATGAGAAGCCTTTGATTCAACCTTGCGTGGCTCCCATGATATCATTACCACGCAAGGAGCTAAGCTTTTTTTTCTTTTTTATAGTTATGCGTTGTTGAAGGAGTGGGAGTAAAGAGTAATGCCCAGTAGGGCATTATTCATTTAAAAAAAGTATACAGTAAAAAGGGTTTGAGTAAAATGAAAACCCTTTGATTGAAAACAAATTTACAAAATTTAGGACAAAACTGATTTGGAACATATTTGAAGCTGAACAATAAAAACTTGGTTATTGTTGCCTAAAATGTACAGTTTGATTTTTCAATTTACTGGAATTCTATGCTCAGTAATCAGTAATATTTTGTATGCTAGTGTGTGTGTGTGTGTGTGTGTGTGGGGAGGCGGGGGGGTTAACCTGGTTACATTCCCCTGGCCTTCAAGATGATAACAGGTCCTGATACTTCCTAGTTGTTTAGCTCAGTGCAGCTGAACTCAAGAGACAGAAATTGGTCAGAACACCTGTCTTGCAAAGACTTCTAATTGAGCTGCATTGGGATGTCTGTGATTGGACAGCCACAGAAAGACTGGGCGGGGTTAGAAGGGGAGGGCTTGCAAAGGCTGTAACATCAGCAATTGATTAAATTTTCCTTTTCATTGGACACACCAGAGCTGACCATTTAGAAACATAGAATGTGATAGCAGCTAAGAGCCATTCGGCCCATCTACTCTGCCTAATTTTCTTAATACTTGCATTAGTCTCTTTTATCTAGGATAGCGTTATGCCTATCCCACACATGCTTAAACTCCCTTACTGTGTTAACCTCTACCACTTCAGCTGGGAGGCAAAATTCAGAACCCTACGATGTAATAGAAGAGCGGTTCTCTGATTTACATGGGTCTCGCTTTTCTACTTGTTGAAATCAGTAGAAAAAAATTAGAGACATGGTTGTGAATGCGTATGATAGAGTCTGACATGAAGACTTGTCTTCTCCTCAGATATCTGCTGTCCCATGTCCCTTCATATTTTATCATAGCAATGCCCATGAGAGTTTGTAATTGTGAAGGGCATGCCAATGAATGAGAATCCGCAACTCAAAATGACTGTATGCTATTATTATTTTTAGTAATCTAAGATATTCATTTTTACAATTTGTTCTTACTTTTTCAGATGGCTTCTGTCACAGATGGACGATATGGACACAAAGATGCTTCAGACCAGAACTTCGATTACATGTTTAAACTTCTCATCATTGGCAATAGCAGTGTAGGCAAGACCTCGTTCCTTTTCCGCTACGCTGATGACACCTTCACGTCAGCTTTCGTCAGTACAGTGGGAATAGACTTCAAAGTGAAAACCGTTTATCGAAATGACAAAAGGGTGAAGCTGCAGATCTGGGTGAGTGGCAAAATTACAAAATCTCGCACAAAGTCTCAAGGCTTTAATCTATTCTGCTTTAATGTTAGACAAGACAAGTGTTGCTATAGGTGGCAATTAGTCCATTAAGAGAAGTGTAATTTTAAATTCTTAGACTGTTTGTTTTCCTAAACTCATGATATAACTACAACCTATTTCAGAACTGGTTGAATAAATCACAGGAGAAGGCGGTCAGTATTTGCCCAAAAAATCTATATACAGTAGTTCATATTACAAACTGGTGTTTTGCCAGGTCTGACCTAGTACACATGTCCATTCCAATCTAATATTTCCCCCCAATGTCCCAATCTCTACCATCACAACCAACATGTCCCTACTAACCCTTCCTTTCCTTTTCAGCCACCATGCCATTTTGCCCACCACGCGCTCTGCAGCCATTATGTGACTATGGTCCCTCCTTCGCCGCCATCATTTACCATGTCGTTATCTAGTCTTCCCCTGTTTTCTTAGGAAGTCATTCTCTCTCTCACACCTTCCCCATCATGTCACATTTTTTTTAATGTCTCCCCCGTCTCTCTTTAGCCTTGTAAGGTCTTTATATGGCTGCCGCATATTATGTATTATAGTTTGTATTGTGTACTATAGTTTGTATTGTATTGTTTATTGTGCATTATAGCTTGCATAATTTTCTAACCCATACTGACTCCCTACATCCTTCTAGCGTCTATGCATGTGTCAAAGTAATGATGCAGAGCATCTCATGCTATTTGTCCTGTTGTGGTTTATTTCTGGTCCCATTAGCATGTTCATAGTATGTTTAAATCCATGGTATTTGACTTGGGTTTCCTTTACCATTCTGATATCTGACATCTTTGAACCGGCTTTGTATCTCATGTGCCTGATCTCTGGCTCCCTCTGACTCTGGCTGGTCTCTGACTTCCGTGTTATCATTCATTTTAACGTACGTTAAACCCAACCATTCTAAGTATTAGTAATACATTACTGTATATTCTTTATCTAATCAAGATAGCGTGTTGAGATATATATAACGGGACAAACCTTCATGCCACAACCTCTCCCTTTGCAGTCACGTCAGCAGTTCCCTACATTCTTAGTAATGCCGTCTAATGTCCATGATATTAGCATGCAGTAAAATAGAGAGTCAGGATTATTTACTGAGGATTTTTTGGGAATTTTAAGTGAATTTCAAATTTAAGGCCAAAATATCTGATTTGGAAAAATTATCCAACCCAGCAATGCTTTCAGTTTGTTTATTTTAGTCTCACATATAAAGTTCTTTTTGAATCCACTTCAAATTCTGACAATATTCACTTTAGCAAATAACGCTGAGTATCTTTGGCCTGGTGTTGGTAAAGGTATGTAAAACGAATGGATCACTGTAATGGGTGTTATAAAATGTTTTACATTAATATTGTTTTTGTTAAAGTGTGCTTGTCATGGTACACTCGATGTACGCTCATTTTAAAGGGTCCACTATTTCACCAGAATTGCCTGCAAATGTGTCGATTGGGAGAAAAAAAAAATCTATTTAAAAATAGGTCTTTGGCATAGACCTCTAGAATTGACTGACAGAGAAAGAGCAGGAGAGATCTACTTGGCCTTATTACAATGGTTGGGGCTTAGAGCTACAGCTTCAACAACCCCTATGTTAAGCTAACCTGACCCTACTTAAACAGCGTAATCAGTTGATAAATGCTACCTAGTTAAATGTTGGTGCCCCAGAACTTCTGAAATCAAATTAATGATAAAATTGCAGATAACTGTGTTCAGGGTTCACAGAAGCCATGTACAGCTCTGGGCAATGCAGTATCTACACTTGAAAATAAAATGTACTAAACTGCTAGGATGCAGGTAAGTGGAATAATTAATTAAATATAGTATAGTTCTCGTTTCATTATATTACTGCCTGATGCTATAAGTATTCGAGTGTGCGGTTAATTCAGCCAGTACATTATGTTTATGTTTACAGAGAATATCCCAGATAGTCTGCTTTATATCCACCGGGGTAGCATGTCATGGTTGGCTCAAACACGAGTGCAGTTCAATCTGACCTTATATAGTCTGTACTGACTGACTGAGCAAAACAGAGACTACTAACTGCATCTACTTTCTGTTTCAGAAATGGCTTATTTATGTCTATTTATTAATATTTAAAGTTTGTTGAGTGATTTGCACGGAATAAAAAATGATAGTTTGTCCAAGTTGCAAATGAGCAATTAATAAAATGCAGCAACTTAGATCTAAACTCTGGATAGGAGTGAATTGAAAACCAAATATACGTCTTCATTTTGCAATCTGGATTTTAATTCAGTACAATTCAGAGTTTAGTGTATAATCCTGGCAGAGTTTTTCACACCTAAACGTGAGAAGTGTTACACATAATTTAATTGTATGAAGATGCTTCAGTGAAAAGGCGTTGTTGGAGGGGGTGGGGGGGAGGCATTGGGGGCTGAAGCCCAGGATATGGGACCCTTTAGCCCCAGATCTGCTTTTTTTAAAGGGGAAACCAAACAATAGACTTGTTAAAGGACCACTCTAGGCACCCAGGCCACTTCAGCTTAATGAAGTCGTCTGGGTGCCAGGTCCCTCTAGGGTTAACCCTTTTTTTTTATAAACATAGCAGTTTCAGAGAAACTGCTATGTTTCTAAATAGGTTAATCCAGCCTATAAAGCCTCTAGTGACTGTCTCACTGACAGCCGCTAGAGGCGTTTGCGTGCTTCTCACTGTGAAAATCACAGTGAGAAGATGCCAGCGTCCATAGGAAAGCATTATGAATGCTTTCCTATGAGACTGGCTGAATGCGCGCGCAGCTCCTGTTGCGCATGCACATTCAGCCGAAGAGGAGGATCGGAGGGGGAGAGGAGGAGGAGAGCTCCCCGCCCGGCGCTGGAAATAAAGGTCTGTTTTAACCCTTTCCTCTCCCCAGAGCCCGGCGGGAGGGGGACCCTGAGGGTGGGGGCACCCTCAGGGCACTATAGTGCCAGGAAAACGAGTATTTTTTCCTGGCACTATAGTGGTCCTTTAAGATCTTTTGCCGAGGATTATTTAACTATTTACCCACCAACAAGTAGCGCTGCTAACAGGCAAATAAAATGTAAAATGTTCGTTTACTTGCATGAAAGCATTGTATTAAAACCAGTGCTTTGTGAATCTTCCGAATCCTTTAGTTTGTATTGATTTTAATCCTGACACTGAATGTATCTGGGTGATTGTTGCAGATTCGCTGACTGTAGTTAGCTTTAGTAAATAGGAGAACTACCATTGCGCTGAGAATTCAATCATTTTCACCGGATTTTGTCCACACAGTCTAAATCGGCGCATGGGGGGAGGGGGTTTAGTGATAGTGAATAACCCCATAAGTTTTCAATTCTCTACATTTTGGTAAATTACGCATGCTGCACAAATTGCCACGAATCATATATATTGTTAATTTTGATTTAAGTAGTGCCCAGATTTGCAGTAAGTCATTTAGGAGCAAACAGCAGATAATCCCATCTAAACCCAGGTCGTGCCAGTAAGCTAAAGTACTCTGCAGCTATTAGTTCATCACAATAAAATGTCAAATTTAATGAAAAGATTGCGGTGCAAGCAGAGCTATAAATGTGACAAGATGCAGTCTGCAAGTTACTGGGAAAACTTTGAAAGTAACATAGACAGCCTGAAGTAGCCAGTCCCTTTTTGTCACCTTTTCAGTTAGATTTATGGTTGCAGCATCTGTCACGATTTTGCATGATTCTGTTTTTTTCAGAGCATGCACCCTTCTCATTAAAGCAAATGAAAATGTAGAATATTCTTTGACAGAATTAACAATTAGAGATCCGGTTTACAGCAGGAAGTCCAGAACTCTCAGTGCACGTATCATGCATAAAATCACATGAAATGAGGATATTACAGTTTATATACCTTCTTCACCTCTTCTCTCTGTGCATGTTCTGTACACCAATTACTTGTCAAATATCTCCATTCTATAATTGTCGAGAGCTGCAGAATCTGTGGGCGCTATGTAAATGATAGACAGCCTATTACATTACAGCCTAGGGATATCTCTAGTGGCCAAAAGGAAAGAACTGGCACCCCCTAGGGGGACTGTGCCAGGTACGACCTAATAGGGGTTAACCCTCACTAATGTGCTACTACAAAAGAAAAAGAGGGATCCCGTGGGCAAACAACACCCCTGGAGTCACAAAACAGGAAGTCCCTTAAAAGTCCACATATGTGTGCTTAAAACATAACTTTTATTAATCGCTATTGAATAAAAGACCCATGCTGAAAGCGAAGAACAAAGATAAAAGCTGCGCCAAATATAACCGATAGATAAGAGATAGTTAGGTAGTCCAAATATAAATATAAAAATCTTAGCTAAAATAGATATTCCTTAGATCAAATAGTCTGTGCTTTGCTTTATCAGGAGCAATGTTCTCGCTGTCCTTCCTCAGGGTGATCCAATAATATGAAACGATAAAACAGATAAAAGACCAAATGGTGTAATATGTTCACTAGAAGAAGATGGTAATGCACTCACATTTTTTAGAGCTATAGCTAGCTCTAGTATAGAAAGCGTACAGCGGTAAAATCCCCACTTATGGGATATGACGCAACTTTCTTTCTTCAAAGGTGTGTGGACCACTCAAAAAGAATAAAAGGAGACAACCAATAGTGCTCTCTGATTAAAAACGGTATAGAAATAAAATAAGTATAAAATGGTACTCACAAGGATGGAGCAGACAGACTGCTCCTTGGTGATAGCGTAGGTGGAATAATCCCCACCGCGGATTGCTTGGAGTCCAGGATAATAAAAATGCCAGGAATAGAAATAAAATATAAGGTGTATTATAAAGATGATTGGCACAATAAAAAAATTGTCCAAAAAATCTTTAATAAGTGAAATACACAATAAAAATAACCATAAACGCATTTCGCCTAAAAGGCTTTATCAATCTTTATAATAAAAAAGTTTTTTTATTCCATATTGATAAAGCCTTTTAGGCGAAACGCGTTTATGGTTATTTTTATTGTGTATTTTACTTATTAAAGATTTTTTGGACAATTTTTTATTGTGCCAATCATCTTTATAATACACCTTATATTTTACTTTTATTATCCTGGACTCCAAGCAATCTGTGGTGGGGATTATTCCACCTATGCTATCACCAAGGAGCAGTCTGTCTGCTCCATCCTTGTGAGTACCATTTTATACTTATTTTATTTCTATACTGTTTTTAATCAGAGAGCACTATTGGTTGTCTCCTTTTATTCTTTTTGAGTGGTCCACACACCTTTGAAGAAAGAAAGTTGCGTCATATCCCATAAGCGGGGATTATACCGCTGTACGCTTTCTATACTAGAGCTAGCTATAGCTCTAAAAAACGTGAGTGCATTACCATCTTCTTCTAACATTTGTCGTACCCTAGTGAACATATTACACCATTTGGTCTTTTATCTGTCTTATCTTTTCATATTATTGGATCCCCCTGAGGAAGGACAGCGAGAACATTGCTCCTGATCAAGCAAAGCACAGACTATTTGATCTAAGGAATATCTATTTTAGCTAAGATTTTTATATTTATATTTGGACTACCTAACTATCTATTATCTATCGGTTATATTTGGCGCAGCTTTTATCTTTGTTCTTTTGTTGTTGTATTTTAAGGGTTCTGAGGGATTCCCTTTAAAGGCTGCTGCCTCATTTTGTTATTAAGCGCTTACTCTCTCTTTTTGAAAGCTAAGAGTCTAGTGACTAGAACGAACATAAAGATTAAAAAGTAAAAAGAGTGCAGACAGGAGAAAAAAATGAATAATTCACTTGTATATAGGAAGGTTACCCTAATATTGTGGTCACTCGTGGACCCAATAACATCAAAGGGAAGTAACTCCTGTCCTATATATTAATGCCGTAATTAGATGTAGTGGGATAATCTAATATTTGCTGGGAGGCACATGCCCTGTATGAGTAATGTAAGTAGATAGAAAATACAATTGCCCAAATGGCTCCACTTCAATTCTACAACCGTAGATTGCAGGTAGTAGTGATATCCTATTGGGTATCGGTATCAAAATAGAATAACAACCGATAGTTACATGTAGGCAAAAAATACGTAGTGATCAGAGGTCCCTCATACCCTTGTGGCACTATATAAGGCTAAGGTACACTCTTGCCATAATGCTTAATTCCATCTAAATAATAAAGTCCTGTGTGGGCTAAAGAGAGAATCACCTTAGCTATCTAAAAGGAAAGATGAGTGCCTGGGGGGGTACCTGTAAGGGGGAATGTTGGCCCTACAGATGTCAGTAATATCTGTTGACCCTAAATCCACTCCCCCCACCTCCTTTTACCAGGATCCCCGTTAAATCAACTAATTGTCTCGGCTAAACTACGGTTCCTTAAAATAAAATAAAATCATAATTTGAAGAAAATGCCTGTCTGCTTTAAAGCTGCCTGACACGTGTTTCGGCGCTGCTACAGCGCCTTCATCTGAGGCCAAAACAGTGGAGCTGACCTGTCAGAGTTGAATATATGCGGAGAATGGACCAGTGAAAGCTGGGGGTGTGTACGCCCCGTTCGCGCCCAAACCAGCATTCAAACTGGTTACGCCCCCATGATTACGTATCGCTATACAATTGGTGGCCATTAAGTGAATGAGTGTGTGTGTGTGTGTGTATTACCCCGGTGAGTGCCATCCCAATAACGGCCAAACGGATGAATAAAGCTCTGCGGGGAGGAACCCAAAATATAAACTAGCAACTTATGAGTTCAGCGTGTTACAGGCATATCAATATACATTTATGACAGGATATGTCTGCTGGTGGATTATAGGACGTGTGAAGATCCTATCTTGTCTCCACACATTCCACACTTCCAACCATTAAGGGGTGGGTAAGACCTGGGGTTTATGGTCCCTCTGGACACTGAAGGACCCCAATAAATCAGGCTTTATCAGCCTATGGACTGGCATCATTCCAAGATAGCCTTGTTATACAGTACTGATTGAACAAGAGTGTTACCCCTCTTATAACAATTATAACAACAATACTTTATTGTATACGGTAAGTTGGTTATCAAAATCACATCCAGGTAAATGTTCATCTGTTAATAATAACGTCCTGATTCTAAAATATTAGGAAACATATCCAGTACACCTCTTGGTCAAAACTCGAGCTAGTAATGAACCTTCCTCCATGCTATACATATGCACTCAATGACGGTCTATCACATTCACCAATAATTGTGATTGTGTCCATACCTCTCAGCTTGCCCAAGGACAGTGTTTTAGAGTGAAACTGTCAGTCACAAATCAAGAATAGCCATAAAAATGAAGTATTCACAGTGACATATCCTCATATGTGGGCTATATTACATGAGAATAATATAAAAGGTTAGAATAGAACAAGTACTCCTTGTTGGCCTTATTTAGCAATAAAGGGGGTGAATGGAAATCCCTCATTTAGCCCGTTTGGAGCCAGAGTATTAAACCTATATATCCAAAAGGCTTCTCTTTTGAGTAGGGTTTGATCCAAGTCTCCCCCTCTTAAGCCCAAGTGCACCTTTTTTATTCCTGCAAATCTAATGCCTCCTGGATCCCCATGATGGCATGTCCTAATATGTCTTGCCACCGGGGTGTCTTTGAGGTTTCTAACGGAATGTATATGTTCCATGACTCGCCTCTTAAGGGGGCGGATAGTCTTCCCTACATATCTCAGACCACATACACAGGTTAGCAGGTACACGACCCCTTTTGAATTACAATTAAAAAATTGTTTGACCCTACATACAGTCTTATCACCAGAATCGGTGAGTGTTTTGGAGCCCTTGGTCATGTACCTACAGGCCACACACCTGCCACATTGATAGGTGCCCTGTACAGATAGCCAACTTTGTCTAACCTTTTTAGTTGAAAAGTGGCTATGTACCAGAGTCTCTTTCAGGTTTTTTCCCCTTCGTGCTGTGAGAGATACCTGTGGGGTCACCACTCCACTCAAATGGGAATCATGAGACAAAAGGGGCCAGAACCTACCCATAATCCTCTTTGCTTGATCCCACCCTGAATCAAAATTTGCTATACATCTGACGGGCTCTTGTTGGTTGGGTATGGTCCTGTCTTGGAGGAGTTCCGCCCTATCACTTAGAAGCGCTCTCTGATAGGCATATTTCAGACAGCGGTTGGGGTAGCCCCTCTCTTTAAATCTAATTCTCAGTGACTTGGCTTGCTGGATAAACTCCTCCAAAGTCGAACCGTTCCTCCTCAAACGGAGGTACTGTCCGACCGGAATACCAGTGGCGTCTCTAGGATTAATTTTTAGGGGGGGCACATGGAGGGCCAGAGACAAAAGTAGGGGGGCACATTTAACCCCGCCCTCGCCGCAGTTTGACCCTGTCCCTGCCGCATGTTAAGCCCCGCCCCCGACACAATGTGTTTTTTGTTTTGTTTTTCATAATCCCTGGTGGAGAACTCATTATTTTGCACCAAGGATTATTAAAAAACAAACACATTTTCCTTGATACAGTCCATACACACACACACACACACAAACTGCTGAGTCCATGCATACACACACACAGACTGCTGAGTCCTTACAGACACAGAGACTGCTGAGTCCATACACACATACAGACTGCTGAGTCCATACACACACACACACACAGACTGCTGACCATACACACACACACACACACACACACACACACAGACTGCTGAGTCCATATACACACAGACACACAGACTGCTGAGTCCATACAAACACAGACACATTGACTGCTGAGTACACACACACACACACACACAAACAGACTGCTGAGTTCATACAGACACACACAGAGACTGCTGGGTCCATACACACACACACACATACACATACTGCTGAGTCCATACACACAGACTGCTGAGTCCACACACAAATACACACACATACACACACAGACTGCTGAGTTCATACAGACACACACAGACTGCTGGGTCCATATACACACACACACTCACACACACAGACTGCTGAGTCCATACACACACATACACAGACTGCTGAGTCCATACACACACACACAGACTGCTGAGTTCATACAAACACACACACAGACTGCTGGGTCCACACACACACACACACACACACACACACACACAGACTGCTGTGTCCATACACACACATACAGAGACTGCTGAGTCCATGATACACACACACACTGCTGAGTTCATACAGACACACGCACAGACTGCTGGGTCCACACACACACACACACACAGACTGCTGAGTCCATACACACACAGACTGCTGAGTCCATGCACACACAAACACACACAGACTGCTGAGTCCATACATACAGAGACAAACACAGACTGCTGAGTCCATACAAACACATACACACAGACTGCTGAGTCCATACACACACATACACAGACTGCCGAGTCCACACACACACACACAGACAGACTGCTGAGTCCATACACACACAGACTGCCGAGTCCATACACACACAGACACACAGACTGCTGACCACACACACACACACACACAGACTGCTGAGTCCATATACACACAGACACACAGACTGCTGAGTCCATACAAACACAGACACACTGACTGCTGAGTACACACACAAAAACAGACTGCTGAGTTCATACAGACACACACACAGACTGCTGGGTCCATACACACACACACATACACAGACTGCTGAGTCCATACACACAGACTGCTGAGTCCACACACACACACACACACACATACACACACACAGACTGCTGAGTTCATACAGACACACACACAGACTGCTGGGTCCATACACACACACACACACACACACACACAGACTGCTGAGTCCATACACACACATACACAGACTGCTGAGTCCATACACACACACACAGACTGCTGAGTTCATACAAACACACACAGAGACTGCTGGGTCCATGCACACACACACACACACACACAGACTGATGTGTCCATACACACACATACAAAGACTGCTGAGTCCATACACACACTGCTGAGTTCATACAGACACACACACAGACTGCTGGGTCCACACACACACACACAGACTGCTGAGTCCACACACACACATACACAGACTGCTGAGTCCATACACACACACAGACTGCTGAGTGCACACACACACACACACACAGACTGCTGAGTCCATACGCACACACAGACTGCTGAGTGCACACACACACACACACACACAGACTGCTGAGTCCATACACACACACACAGACTGCTGAGTCCATATACACACACAACACACACACACACACACACACAGACTGCTGAGTCCATACACACACAAAGAGACACACAGAGACTGCTGAGTCCATACACACACACACAGACTGCTGAGTCCATACACACACACAGACTGCTGAGTCCATACACACACACACCAAGCCTACCTGTCACTGGGGGCTGTTGCTGGGGGTCAGACATCCATCTTCCATCCTTTCCAGCAGCAGCAAGGTCTGCTACTTAACGGTGGGGCTTATGTGCGGGAGGCGGGGCTTCGTTTGGGGGCGGGGACTCTACCCGGGAGCCTGTCAGTGCTCCCTCCGGCCACAGACAGCCCCCAGCACCTAAGTCCTGCATTCCCTCGGGCTGTCACAGATTGTTACAGCCCAGGGAATATAATTTTAAGCACAGCATATGGCCAGGAAGTTGCCAGCATTTGGGGGTGCACAAGGGGGGCCCCAGCATGATGTGGGGGGCCATGGCCTCCTCTGCCCCCCCCTAGTGATGCCACTGCAGAATACCCCTCTTTAGTGTGGTTGGATGGTGACTTTCCCACCTCAACATGGTGTTAGTAGAGGTGGGTTTCCTAAAAAGTGTGGTCTGGATAATAGATTCATCAGAGATTTTAAAGGTGCAATCTAGAAAGTTAAGGACTGTATGCCCAATTTCCATCGTGAACCTTAGGTTCAAATTATTAGAGTTGAGTCTTTCAACAAAGGCAGTGAAGGAGTCCCCTGTGCCCATCCAGACAACGAGGACATCATCTATATACCTTTTCCATAAAAAGATATATTCAGGATATTCAATATTCTCCTCTGAAAACACCACATTCTCTTCCCACCAACCCAGGATGGGGCATAAGATGGGGCACAAGCCGTACCCATCGCAGTACCCTGCACCTGGTGATAGTATTGGCCATTAAAAAGAAAGAAATTGTGGGTTAACACAAACTCCAACAGTTCCAATACAAGCATTGTATGACGTGAGTGTCTTGACCCTTGTGTCTCTAGGTAGTGCCGACTATGTGCTAGGCCTAGGGAGTGGGGAATTGATGAGTAAAGAGCCTCCACATCAAGGCTACATAGCAGAGCCCCCTCTAGTATGTTGGTAGAAGCTAGACACTTTAAAGTGTCCTTTGTATCCTTTAAATAAGAAGGAAGTTTTTCTACAAAAGGCCGAAGAACTCTATCAATATAGATACTGGCTCTACTTGTCAAGTTGTTTGATCCGGACACAATGGGTCTAGCTGTTAAATGGGTATACTGCTTGTAAACCTTTGGGAGGCAATAGAATGTTGAAACCATCGGTTTTTTTTATGTAAATGTATGCATATTCATCTCTACTCAGAATTCCATCATCGAATACTGAGTCGAGGAGTCGTTTGAGGTCTACCAGAAACTTAGTTGAGGGGTCAGTAGGTAACGTTCTATAAGTTTGACCATCACCAAGTATATTCGTAGCCAAGTGAACATACTGAGGTCTATTCATTACCACAATGTTCCCCCCCTTGTCTGCTGGTTTTATGATGATGTCCTCGTTATCCTGCAGGTCACGGAGGGCCTTCCACTCTCCCCTGGAAAGATTACTGTGTGGTCGGGGTTGTAACAAGTCAATTTTGAGATTTTGTATCATCTTACACGAGGATTCAACAAACATGTCTACTTTTTAATCTTTATGTTCGTTCTAGTCACTAGACTCTTAGCTTTCAGCATGGGTCTTTTATTCAATAGCGATTAATAAAAGTTATGTTTTAAGCACACATATGTGGACTTTCAAGGGACTTCCTGTTTTGTGACTCCAGGGGTGTTGTTTCCCCCTGGGATCCCTCTTTTTCTTTTGTAATATCTCTAGTGGCCACTCCTCAGACAGCTACTAGAGGTGCTTCCTTGGGCAGTGCTGCACAGTGTAGAGCACTGATGTTCAGCGACTCCACGCTCTGCATGGGGACGCTGAACGCTTCCCATAGAGATACAGTGAATCAATGCATCTCTATGGGAACGTATTGTAATTGGCTGAGTTCATCAATTCTGATGATGTCAGCCAAGGAGGTGGATCTGGATAGCGCCTGGAAAAAAGGTCCTGGGGAAAAAAGGTGTTTTTTACTTATTTAGGAGATTTTAACACTATAGGATCAGGAATACATATTTGTATAGTGTTCCGTAAGGTAACTCTCTCCACTGAAATGTTGCACATTGCGAAACTGCATTTTTCTTTCTTTCTTTTTCCTCTTCCTTTCTGTTCTCTTCTTTTTTTTCTTTCTCTCTTCAATTGGTTTTCTTTCCACACCTATCTGTCCTTTCGTGTATTTTCATTTGTTCTTTTCTTTTTAATTTTTTTCCTTTTCGTTCCTTTTTTTTAAATTTGAAATGGTAACATGTCCAAGCAGACTAATAAAATGATAACTAGATCTGTTAAATGTAACCAGTGATTGCAATGGGAAACATTTGTGCCAATCTATAGAAAGTGTATGAGGGGCGCTGTCAGTAGTTCTGATTAATGGGTTCTAGCTCTCTAAATGTGCGCTGTCCTGGGTGCTGAAACATGAATCATTTTATCCTTTCTAGTGTCTACCATGCTGATCTCTGGGTCCTAGACCTGATAATGAACCCAGAATTTCCCTTCCAGACTCCTCTCAATGTCACTCTCACTGTTTCCAGATGCTGTTTTATGTTTCGTTTCTGATGCCAATCTCCAGTGACTTTTCATCATATGAATTTGTATCTCAAGTCTTTGAGATAGTTGGCATTTAGCCGTTTAAAGGTCCATTTCCTGTATTGGAGCTATATGTTTGCTTCCAGACATGTTCCATAATATGAGCAGAAATTAATTAGATAATAATAGTATCATTGAGAACTAGAATATACTTGAAAACTAGCAAAAAGCCAAATACATGCTTACTGCATTATTGCATTGTCTCCTCTGAGTTCTATTCTTGTACGAATCCTCGAAGATGTCATACTGTACTCCTGTCCCGACTGCCGTTTCTCATGCACTCATTATGTGCTCCAGCGTTGCAAACTATGGCCTCCAAATATTACTCAATGACTTGACTTTATGGTTCATCACAGCCTCTGACTCTGCTCCTTCAGCCAAGTGATTTAGGTTTCACGAATACTGTTCTTCAAGTTGGAAGCTCGGAGACTAGAATTGGCATGTTTTCGTAAACGGCGTCATTACTTTCATTGATGTAATTTTATTTCTAAAGTCTTGTGCTGTGTACAGCAAATAAGTCGTGTTGTTTATTTGATTACACCACAAATAAATTGGATTCCTCACAAACCGTTGACGTTATGCACAAATTTATATTCATTTCCCCTTATTACATCCTAGCTGAGAGCATCTGTAAGGCGATTCTTGCCCAGACATCGTGGCACAGTTCAGTATAATGTTTATGTCTATGTGACTGTTTACACGTTTGTAGCATCTCCTGTGAGATTTCAAAGGCTGATCTGTCACTTTAATGTTACAAGTGACTCACCTCTGAACGTCTTCGTTTGGTCATCAGTCCCTTTCATCCGCCCCATTATGGTTTTAAAAATACACACAGGGGAAAATGTCTGCTTGATAAGAGCCTGACTGATTCTTAACATAACTGGGACTTCTGCCAAGGGTATCTGTATATTTACATAAACATACTCGAAATGTTTCATGAGAAAGACAGAAAGGGATAGAAACTGTTTTAGAAAAAAAGAGAGAAGGAAAAGGGAAAATTCAAAGTGAATTACAAATGTAAAGTCAAAATAACAGAATTGACTTAGAGAGTGTTTCTGATTCAGCTAGCGTGGCCTAAACAATTAGATGCACAATAAAACATGTATATAGATATAAATGTTTTTTTATTATTTTTTGTTTTTATTAAAAACACAGATACACTTAAGTTTATTCCAGTGGCGAACATTCTCATCACTACAGGGTGATGCTCCCTGGCAAAAGTCTAAAATGTCATGATTTTTGTCAAATCTGATGCATCTTAGAA
This sequence comes from Pelobates cultripes, assembly GCA_933207985.1. Lineage (NCBI taxonomy): Eukaryota > Metazoa > Chordata > Amphibia > Anura > Pelobatidae > Pelobates > Pelobates cultripes. The sequence continues at coordinate 20,640,393 of OW240919.1, read as the reverse complement.
AAACTGCGTATGTGCGGCAATTGCTGTGATCAACCAATTCAATATTGGGCAAACAAAATATCCTGCATCCACTTACTTTAAATATTCAATTATTGAATTTATTTGTGTTGGAAGAATCAGAGACAAAACTGTTTTCATTTGCACGTCTGCAAGGGCAGCAAATCTGCTCCCAAATGACTTTATTGAAATGAAGTGATATTAGTGTTTAGCCCGTCTCTTTAAAATAATCCCATATTTACACAATGAGAATTTTTAAAGCAGAACAATTAAAAATAAATAAATAAGTAAAATAACAAGCAGCACAGAATCATATTTTAATTATGACAACAAAAACATTTATATACAATGTAAGAACTAAATGAAAGAAATATTCTTGTGGGTTTTACAAAATTGCCAAATTATTGTGTCCAGGACAAGGTAACCACAGAATTGCCACCGCTGAACAACAACCCCTATGGTCTTATCCTGTCTGTACTGGCTTTGGTAGCTAATTTAATGTAAACGCTACAGAGCTTTGGGAATCCATCCTAGTTTCTTATCCTTAACCTGCAATTGATTTGGTGCATCAAGATACCCTTTTTTAATAAATAAGTATATATTTTGGTATTTACCAAACATGAAGTATTCTTTTAAGGGACACTAGAATCAAATATATGTTTCTTTAACAGCTCTGATCTATTAAATTTAAGTAGGTGAACATGTTTTATAATTATTATTATTATTATTATTACTATTTATTTTTTAAGTTTTGCTGCCAGAAACATAAAGAAGGAATAGTCAAAATACACATAGGAGCAAGCAGCAGAAAATTTTCGATTTAAACAGACGAGGACAAACGGCTAAATTAAAAACACTAAAAACATTAAATCCTCTTAGCGCAGTACGATAAAGAATGGCCGGGAGTTCCCATACCATTAGAACACTTGTAATGCAATAAAGCCCATCTTCGCTCTTATTAACAATTAAGACAGATACCGGTCAAAGTGTAATGTTTTCCCTTTAATTACGAAGCAGAGGAGTAGATGATGACAAAAGAGAGATTTATCAAAGTGTTTTAAAAAGTGGTCTAAAATACTAGAAGTGGGCAGTCACCATAGAAACCAGTGGACTAAGCAGACATATTCCATTGGTGACTCTTCACCAATATTCCATTTTTGCAGAACTTTATAGTACAGAACGCATTGATAAATCTCCCCCAGATGTGTCTGAAGATTGAATGGCAGTAAATGACGAATTTGAAAGAAACAGCAAATTACAATTGAAGAAGAGGGACTGTCCGCAAATCTACATCTAGCAATCGCCGGGCTATGAAGCTCTACCCACGCCACAAAAATACTGCGGGAAACGTTCCCAGCTTATTTCTTTATTTAAAGGAACATTATAAAGTATACAAAAGTGTATTCCTAACGCTATCGTGTCCCTTTGTGCCCCCCACCCTTACAATCTGCATGGGTGAAAGACCCTAAAATCACTTACCTGATTCCAGTGCCACTCTCCCTCTGTGCTGGGTAGATGCTCTGCCTCCTGCTTCAATGCTTTCCTATGGAATTTAACTGACGCTGGAAGTCCTCATACAGAGCGCGAGGACGTCCAGCGTCAGTTAGGCGGCCAAAAGTCGCTTAACCACCAGAAAATGCCTCTTGTTCCTGTCTGACAGCCACTAGAGGCAGTCTTAGTCCGGCAAGGTAGTTATTACAGTTTCTCTAATACTACAATGATTTCCATTGCAGGAATAAGGGGGATAGGGACAATGCACCCAGATCACTTCAATGAGCTGAAATGACCTGGGTGACTATAGTGTCCTTTTAAGCAGACTGATTAATATGCTTTGAGATAGGGTGATTTTTTTTTATTTGTAATGGTCTTAGTATTTGAAGCTTCTGGTTTAACCGATCAATCACAATTTAAATCCATGATAAGTTTTCAGAGCATCAGATCTTTGCAATTTGAATTCTACCCAGCATTGATACACCGAGCAAGAGAACATGTTCTATTCTTCTGTGACATATTGCCATCTCTTTATGGAACAGTAAATTATCGGAGGCTGTAAATGTCATAGTGGATTGAAAGCCAAGGCTTAAACCCACGAATATTAATGAATGTTTCTGATTGTAAACCAGGGTGTGCAGGAGAAATATATATCACGGCAGTGGAGTTAAAGAGACAAAGAACCAAAAGTCCAAAACCACAACAACCCCGAACTGTATCGAGGGAATGAGAGATCTACTTTTTTTCATAGTTCAATATGCCTGACAAACTGAATATTCTTTGCTTAGGCATGTTGTGTGAGTGTATGTGGGTAGCCTATCTATAATATTGTGTTCAAGATTGTGATTGTGTTGCTGGGAATGGTGGGGTGGCAGTTAAAAAAAAAATATGACTGTTGGTCAAAGATTGTATGTTTTAATTAGAAGGCATTTGAACCTGTTTCAGGATACTCTTACCTCATAATAGATTCAATTACTTGCCTACCTATTTTCACCTACCTGATACCATTTGTCATTTATTTAAGGATATCAATAGCTTCACAGGAATCCCACATCAGCAAGATCCTTTTCAGTGTTTCCCAACCCAGTCCTCAAGGCACACCTACCAGTCCAGGATTTAGGGATTACCCAGTTGTGTCTAAGGTGTTTTTACAAAGAAGAAAAAAAACACCTTAGACACAACTGGGTAATCCCTAAATCCTGGACTGGTAGGTGTGCCTTGAGGACTGGGTTGGGAAACACTGCTTTATGTCATGCCCAGCATGCATAACTCATTGTTGCACTATAGAAATATTGTTATTAAATGGGACGTGCGGAGTGTATACATGGAATGATTACCTCGTAGAGGAGGTATATCTGATTACAGCATTGTCAGGGTTAGTATGGTTGTATAGGAATGTGTTACGTGTTAGATCACAGGGCAAGATTTGAAAAATAAATTCTCCCTTTGAAGCCAGGCACCCATCTGTGTCCCTCTGGCCAGGTGTGAAATCATGCACCCCATTGGACGTTCATGTCTATGTCCTGTCAGAAGTTCTTATTAAGAAAATACTGAGCTGGTTACCAAAACACACCGTGCTCCAGCAAATTATATAAATCATTGCAGCTTTATTAGTGTGAACAATAGCATAACGAATTGCACCATGGGGGAGGGTGCCAAAGCCTTACTCGTTCCAGACCCTGAGGTCTATGGGGAAGATGATCTCATCTAACAATTCGCCTCTTTCAAAACTCCCTCGTGGTACTATCTTATCTAAATTTGGGGTGCATACTTCCCTCTGTTCTACGAGTCTGTGACTTCAGGACCTTTATTGAGGTGGGGCGACCTTGCTCTGGACAAAGTTTGGGTTGTGGAAGAAGAGAAATCTGAGAAATTTACACAATAATATTGATAAAGTTATCAGGAATGCAGACATGGAAGGGAAATTGTGGATAAGGAATCTTGGAGAATTTTAACTGACACTACCTACTGGTATTAGGTTCTTAGTTTTGATGCAACCTTCAATTTTGATAAAGAGTTGCAAGTACTAATAGACCGTAACCATTCACAATACATTGTACAAATGAGTAAAAATTATTTTATTTAAAATCCCTTGACAAACCCAGTGAAACCCAGTGAAACCCAGTGCCCCATAATATCCTTTATTTTATGACGCACATTCCAACTTTCTAAATCGACAGACTTCAACCTTCAACGGTATGTCATTCACTTACATATATTAGAGAATCTGACATATCCTTGAATGCCTAGCAGATATAGAGTGGAGTCCTGATTATTTATGAATCACAGCAGAAGTCAGTGCTCTGTATAACAAGAGAGATAATAAATTATGCATAATCACTGTACATCATGTTTTATTTAATGACCCACCAAGGCCGGATTCCCTATTAGACCGAATAGGAACATGTAGAGGGAGCCTATTTACAGCATTTATAATGTGTCTTTTTGGAGGTCAGGTGGGCTGACGGAGAGAGATAAGTACCAGAAGCACTGGCCAGTGTCCTCTGTAGTCCAGTCAGCCTCCTATGTTTGATAGCAGAGCTGCAGGTACAGTTATAGAGGGAGTAAAACTCAGTGCTAGCTCAGTGCTATCTGCACGTAGAACACATAGGGGCCTATTCACTCGCTATCTGCACGTAGAACACATAGGGGCTTATTCACTCATTATCTGCACGTAGAACACATAGGGGATTATTCACTCACTATCTGCATGTAGAACACATAGGGGCTTATTCACTCATTATCTGCACGTAGAACACATAGGGGCTTATTCACTCATTATCTGCACGTAGAACACATAGGGGCTTATTCACTCATTATCTGCACGTAGAACACATAGGGGCTTATTAACTCACTATCTGCATGTGGAACACATAGGGGCTTATTAACTCATTATCTGCATGTAGAACACATAGGGGCTTATTAACTCATTATCTGCATGTGGAACACATAGGGGCTTATTCACTCATTATCTGCACGTAGAACACATAGGGGCTTATTCACTCACTATCTGCATGTGGAACACATAGGGGCTTATTCACTCACTGCATCTGCATGTAGAACACATAGGGGCTTATTCACTCACTATCTGCATGTGGAACACATAGGGGCTTATTCACTCACTGTCTGCATGTGGAACACATAGGGGCTTATTCACTCATTATCTGCACGTAGAACACATAGGGACTTATTCACTCATTATCTGCATGTGGAACACATAGGGGCTTATTAACTCATTATCTGCATGTGGAACACATAGGGGCTTATTCACTCACTATCTGCATGTGGAACACATAGGGGCTTATTCACTCACTATCTGCATGTAGAACACATAGGGGCTTATTCACTCACTATCTGCATGTGGAACACATAGGGGCTTATTCACTCACTATCTGCACGTAGAACACATAGGGGCTTATTCACTCACTATCTGCACGTAGAACACATAGGGGCTTATTCACTCACTATCTGCATGTGGAACACATAGGGGCTTATTCACTCATTATCTGCACGTAGAACACATAGGGGCTTATTCACTCACTATCTGCATGTGGAACACATAGGGGCTTATTCACTCACTGTCTGCATGTGGAACACATAGGGGCTTATTCACTCATTATCTGCACGTAGAACACATAGGGGCTTACTCACACAGTGTGTTCTGTTAAACTAGCAACAAAATAGCAGTATTTAGGGCACATTGTGTAGACATTTAAATATATTATGGGAAATGTAAATATCACCCGTGTGATGTAAATGTCTGCAATTAAGATTATACAATAGCAAATCTTCTGTTCAATCAGTAAGCAAAACATGGCAGATCAATAATATTTAAACAAATGGGTTGCATAGACATAAATGTGGTCAAAGCCTCTAATGAAAGGCAACCATTAAATGGGAAAACTCACCTTTATTCCAGCGCCGCGCAGGTCTGATGGTGCTCGCTCCGCCCCTGCCCTGCCTCCTGCCTGAGACCATCAGAATTTCCTATGGGAATGCGCTGGATTGACTGAGATTGTCAATTCTGATGATCGCAGCCAATTAGGCGGGGACAGAGCCAAACACCACGTCTGCTAATCAGCCAAAGTTCAGTGTTTCCATGCAGAGCGTGGAGACGCAAAACGTTAGTGCTGCACAACCCAGTAGGCACCTATAGTGGTTTTCTGAGTGACTGCCACTAGAGGTGTCCCTAGGCAGCAATGTAAACACTGCCTTTTCTCTGAAAGAGAAGTGTTTACATTAAAAAGTCTTCAGCGACTGACTATACTCACCAGAACAACTACATTAAGCTGTAGTTGTTTTGGTGACTATAATGCCCCTTTAATTTTTAAGGAGGCAAGCTTATATTTGTGGTATAGTAAGATTGTGTCTTAATTTTTTTACCAAGATGATCTATCATAAATACCAAATAGCTGAATGATGTGGATATCAAAACTTAATGGAAAAATTTACACAGTTGCTATGGTAAAAAAATAAACAAGCCCTTCCGTGTTGTCATGGTGATACATAAACTATGAGGACAGAATAAACAGCATAATGGATTAAATAAAATACATATAACACAAGATGAAATGTGATACATGCATGGACATAAATATAGTAATAAGAAAGCCATAGATAGAGCAGGTGGTCTTAGCTCAGTCCAATGTGAAGTACGGATCCTAATTTAAAGTCCTCTGGAATTGTTGTATTGATACGTGAAACAATGCAATAGAGTGTATATTGGTAGCATACCGCTGCCTTTATTTACAAGTGTAATGTCAATTGGAGAAAAGAACATACAACGAGCAATCTCAGCTACAAGCTACTGCCGAGAAAAACAAACACCCCTTGCTACAAAAATACCACATTGGCATTTTGTGGACCATAGCTACAAGGTGAATTCATTAACACTTAAGACGTTTTCTTTAAAAATGTCAGACCTATGGTGTATGTAGTGCCTATAATTAAGATGGAATACTTAGAATACAGACAAAGCGATGTCTTAAAGCACTCAGAAGGGGATTACATCTTGTCGACTGTCTGGGACCTGTGCATTTAAGGAGTTGTATTCCCCTCAACCTCTATTTTCTTTACCCTTCTGCAAGCCACTTTTCCATAACTTTTTGATATGACCTAACCAAACTACAAAATTGTTTTGAGGCGTGCTCTCAAGGCCTGGACTTGTCCACTCAGATATTTCCTTGGTTCTGTGAATTTACTGTTCAGAAACTCCTCATTGATTTGTACTTGTCCCCCCAGGCCAAATGTTATCCTTTTTTAACTGTTAATGTGTATTAAGAATTTTTCTGAATGTCCCTGTGTTAATGTACATCTTTTCTCGGAAGTTCCACAAAAAAACTTTCCTGGGGAAAATATATAGATAACAAGTAATAAAAATAGTTTTTAGAAGGGCTCTGATGGGCTTCAAAACGTAGAACTGTGACAAGTAATAGACGTGAAAATGTATCTATTTAGGACTATGCTAAGCCAGTCAGTTGGCAATTGAGCATGCAATGTACAACTGCCTTGATGTCGAAAACATTCGTCTTAGCTGAGTGTGTATAACAGATGGAAGGCTAAAGTTCATTTGCTCGTTGGCTTTACTTGAACAGGTGCTGTGATTTTGTATTTTATTTCTTTACAAAGAGACTCAGATATGGGTGATGCGATAGTCATCTCTTGTGCAAACCGCGTAATAATGAGCTGCTCTGATAAGGAGTTAGACCTGCACAGCTTTTTCCATCATGCGATTCATCCCGTCTGCTGCTGGTAATTAAAACCTCCAGGAGAGAAAGTGCGCTGTTTAAAAATAAACAGATACAGATTAACATCGTTTCCCGAATGCAAGCTGAATGACTACGTTTCGGAGAGACCTCTGTCAAAAGTCCCCATGGGTGAAAATTATAGCTTGCCAAATTGGTTGATGTGGAGCGTAAACAGGAACCTATTACCGGTAATTGGTTTGGAGTAGAAAACCAGATTTTTCCATCTTGTCAACACAACAGCACAGGGGGTTTATTTCCTAAATACGGAAATGTGCCGACTTGGCAAACAACGAGCTTATCCTCCCCATTGAGCCTATGTAAGTGCCATCTTACTAAACCCAGCCATTCGGCTCTGCATTTAACCTGTAGAGTTTATTGTAAAATTAGAATAAGAAAAAAACACTTACATCCCTTTAGTAGCTCTTATAGAGTGTGCTGACAAAGAAGGGCGTTAAACATATATAATGCTGTTTAAGTGTCTGTGTGTTAGTAATGTATTCACTAGAGTGCTGCTTTGTTGCACTAACAATATAGTGTTTCTAGAAAAAACTGGGCATTAGGATAGAAAAGAGGGACAGAGGGATTTTGGCTCAAAGTAGGGACTCTCCTTCCTTGGGAGGTATAGTGCAGGGTACACCACTGGACTCAACAGTGCTATAACTGTATCACTGTTACATTATAATTATAGTTTAACATTTCATGGATAAATTTGATAGCAGTTTGCTAACACAATGTGAAAATGACATCTATCCTCTTTATACTTTTACTTGCTTGATAGGTGCACATACATGCAAACACACCTAACGTGCATGTGTTTGATCAATGTAACATACATAAAACTTACAGAACACACATAAAGCATATATTTCGGAATAATAACATACACACAACATTTAACCTATTGACAAATAAAACTTTGGGGTCGCGGCCTCAACCACATGGCGGATGGACGCGTTGTGAGAGAGCTCCTGCTTTAGTTTGAATAATACGCTCTTATAGCCCACTCACAATGCCCTATCGTGAATCCCACAGACTCGGGCAGAGGAGCGGAGTCCTCCGTGGTGCCCCACAGCAGGGACATCCCTGGGATGCCGGTGAGGCCCTGCACACTCGGAAGTCGGGAGGTGGACGATTTCCCGAACCATGAGCCGAGACTTCAAGTCTGTGGACTAAAGCTACCCAGTAACCCCCCCCCCCCCGCGCTTTGGATCGGCGGGGCCAGAGGCGTAACTACAAACCACAGGGCCCCAGTGCAAATTTTTCCCTCGGGCCCCCTCTATAGGTTTACCCCCTTCTCATACATCTACTTCCCCCCCAGAGGTCTCCCCACCTAAACGTCTACTTCCTCCTGTAGGTCTTCTTCTCCCCTCCCCCCATATATCCATGCCCCTCCCCACACACACATGCAGGCAAACAGATACACATGCAGACACACATACAGGCACACACACACATACATACATACATACACATACAGACACATACGGACACATACATATACACACACACACATAAATACACTCAGACATACACACACAGAGACACATACACACACATACATACAGACACACATGCACACATACAAAGAAACATACATACAGACACACATACACAAACTCACACACACACATATAGAGACACATACATACAGACACACATACAGAGACATACATACAGACACACATACAGAGACACACATGCAAAATGTTTAAGTCACCCTCCTGTTTCCTACCTTTTAGATGCAGGAGGGTGACTTTTCATGGTTTCCAGTGGTGGCTCAGGCTGATGGGAGTCTCCTTTCTTCAGCGCAGCTCTTTCTGATAGCTGGAAGGATTGACCGGGGCAGTCACTTCCTCCCAGCATCTGACATCATCACAGGGGGCTTGGTTGCGCTGTTAAAGTAGAGCTGACCGAGGCTCTCTGGATATTCATGGGCCACCCGATGGACACCTTCAATGCGGCCCCGAGGCCACAATACATGGTGGTGGGCACCTGGTCGCAGGGGTCTGCAGGGTGGCAGTGATAGGCCCAGTCGTAGCTGCGACCCCTGTGTTGAATATATGTGTTGCTTAGCTTGCGAAATGCTGTGGGGGCACCTCAAGCATGTTGTACACTTTTGCACCACTTATGCGCACTTGAATACGGCTCAGAATGCCAAATTCGCCAGACCGATCTTATGACGCCTGTAAGCAGTCTATAGGGCTTTTGTACCATCCACGAATCATATAAAATTCTAGGATGACGTAGGCTAATAGGAATGAAGTCCATATGATTTATACTCGCCTCTCTCACTACATGTTACCTTGTTGTGGTTCTATTTAACCCAATAGTGCGTTTTTATGTATCCTTATTCTGGTATCTGATTCTTGGATTGTTTAACGTACTCATTTGATCTCGACTAGTTTACTGTTATCCAGTTTTCTCCTATCCTTGATCCCGGCTATTCTCTCTAACATTGTCCATCATCAGTCCGGCCACTCTAAGGACTGGTACACGGAAAGTCCATTTGCTGTGATATAGGTCTGTACATTAAGGTTCCTACACTTTCCTGTCAAAAAGAAAATCTATATACATTCACATGTTAAAAAAATTCAGTAAGATTTCGAATAGATGCATGCCGACCTTTGATGTGTTTGTCATGTAGCTCATTATCTTTGACAGCTTTCAAATAGACTTATCTCTATCGAGTTACGCCTTTTGTTTTGTTGCTGGGTTTGTTATTTCTCTGCACAATCTGATAACTAACTGAAAGTTTGCTGTTTGTTGTGTTTTTTTCTTTCTAGTTTATATTTTATAATTCGCATCTCTTATCCTGGTATCCTGGCACAGAAATACACAAATCTCTACTAGAACTGATATCCTTCATCTTTAATTTTTGTTGGCCATCATTACAAATTTTGCCCTTTTCGGCTATGGAACATAGTGGAAGAGGAAAAACTAAACATGGATTCAGTTCTCCTAATTTGCATTGCGTGCCCTAGCTGTGCCTTGATTGTACTGGGTTCTGATGGCACATACTAAAATTTTAAGAAGCATTTTAAATTGAACCTGTTGTCAAAACAGTCAACTTACCTTAAATTGCTCCCATATAAATTGAATACGTTGTATATCAAATACATAATGCACTGAATGTAAAATATAGAGAAATACTTATCTTTCCCCTGTTCCAGCGCCACCATCTTCAAGCTTCATGGGCATTACACTTTATGTAAAACCCATCTTCTTACAATTTCTGAATATATTATATTACTTTTTATAATTTCCCTCACTAGACATTATGTACATTAAATTTGATTGTATTTAGATAATGCCCAAGTATCAATGAAAGCCCCAGGAGATCTGACAGTTTTGCACCTTCTAACTTTTGCAATTTCTTTGTCAATATTCTACAAATTCCATTTTAGTAAATAATTCCATTTATGTAGAATCCATAGTCCAAAATATTATGTTTTTCAGGCCTTGACATATTTACGTTTCCTTTCCTTTGAGCGGCTATAAGGCACTAGGTGAAAATGGACCATTTTAGCAATTGGAAAATGGAATTGGGAAAAACCTCCACTAAGGGTCAGGACTGCTTCTAAAGTACCAGGGGTGATACTGCACTGACATTGTATTCAGGGGAGGAGAGATGAAACTCCGAGATATGACTGTGCTGCAAGAATTGCAAACAAATTATATATTGAGAGAGGAATGGAATTTACATTTCACAAATTAAATATTTTCTCCTAACATAAGGATGGACCTTCCCTTTATATAAATTTACATATGGTGCTTGTATTTTCATTATAAATATTGAAAAGCATTTATTTTTGGTTTGTTTATTTTTAAACCTAATGCTGATCATGACGTTTCACCCCCCTGTTTTCGAGGTTTGTTCGCCAGCAGTGAGAGAGTTAATGTATGCAATATGTATAGGTCCCCCCATCTCTTCTATAGTGCTTTGCCAGTCAGTGACCTGTATCTGCTGTTCACCTGTCTCAGGGAGCCTGCAGCTGATAACTAGCTCAGCCAAGCAGAACTTCATTTCAATCTGCAGTGGCTGCTGCCTGGGTTCTTAAAGGGACACCGTAGGCTCTGTATCTGCTTCATCTCATTAAACTGGTTATAGTGTATGGAGTCCCCTGGTGCCATCATTTCTTTCAGCATTAAACAGTTTTTAATGTTGTAATGTTTTAATGCTAAACAAGACACCACGGCAGTCCAATACCTCTGTGTTGCGTTGGCTAATAAGGAAGTATTACCCTGAGCAGCAATGGGCAGCTGTGATTGGCTGAGAGTGTCAGCTGAATGATTTTAGCCTGTCAGAGTTCCAACTGACGGTATGAATGGGTATGACAACTAGGAAGTGTGTAATCTCTGCCTTAGCTACAGATACAGAAGGGGCCGGACTGTGGGTGGCCAGGGACTCTTATTTTGTGGCATACTGCACAAACATGGTGCAACACTGAATGGAGGGACAGTACCAGGGCACTCCAGGCACTATAACCAATTCAAAGAGACAAAGTGGTTGTAGTGACTACAGTGTCCCTTTAAATAGGGTAATAACCTGAGCGTGGGCTCTGCCTGAATTAAACATAAACTCACCAGTTAATCCCAATCCCTGTCTGTGTGACGGCCATTCCTCGGGATTGTGGTGTGTATTGATTGGTTCTGTTAAAAATAATAAATATCTGTGTTTATGCCCCGTAAATGTTTAACGTTTACAATCTACAGACTGAAGTAGTTAAAGGAACACTCTTTGCACCAAAATATTGATGCAGTGGTTTTGGTGCACAGATGCTGTTCTTTACCTCTGACAATGTAAATCATTGCTGTTTGTTAGAAATGGCAATGTTTACATTTGTCATAGAAGACTTCTCTAATGATTATCAGAATGACAGATACTAGAGGCGCTTCCTTATGAAGACTTTTAAATAAAGGTCTTCACATTCTGTGACATCACCCTCGCTGTGCCTCTCACAGTAAAAGCACCGAATTCGATGCTTCTCTATAAGAATTTGATTGGTGGTGCTGTGGCTATTACCACGGATGAGTTGCAGGTCTCCAAAGTTCCTTTTTGAGAAGCATCGAATTCTACAAAGATCATCACAGCTCATGACCATAGGTCAGTTTAACAGCAAAAAAAACCCAATTCTAATTCTAAGATATAAATTTAACCACTGAAATTACAAAGTTATCTAGGTTAAAACATTTCACACATTTCTTTCTGCTGTTGAAAGAGGCCTACATCCATGTGTTTACACAGAGCAGCAATTGGCACCTCATGCATTAAACATGAAAATCACGCCATATGTGAGATGGTAGTCCATGGCTACCAGATATGATTGACAGCATATGATGTATGCAATCACCCTTTAAAGCTATCACACTAAAAAGGATCCTTATAGGAAATATAACATGTGCAACATGTTGACAACACTGTTGTCAGCAGAATTGAAATTGGAAAAGTAGTATAGAAAGGACTGGAGGACCAATGTCAGAGATCTAGAGGCAATTATAGCATTTTATAGGACAAATATATTTATAGGACTCAGTATTGTTCTATACAGTGAATAGATTGTGCACTGCCTAACTACTGCACTTACTGCACATCATCTAATATAACCTGTAAAGTGCTGAGTACACCTGTTAGTACTATATAAATAAAATATATATACACTGTATACATAATGCACTTACTGTACCTCCCTCTACTGTAATATAACCTGTAAAGTGCTGAGTACGCCTGCTAGCGCTATATAAATAAAATATACATACACTGTATACCTACTGCACCTCCCTCTACTGTAATGTAACCTGTAAAGTGCTGAGTACACTTGTTAGTGCTATATATATATATAAAATATACATACACTGTATACCTACTGAACTTACTCTACCCCCCTCTACTGTAATGTAACCTGCCAAGTGCTGAGTACACCTGTTAGCGCTATATAAATAAAATATGCATTTACTGTATACCTACTGCACTTACTGCACCTCCCTCTACTGTAATGTAACCTGTAAAGTGCTGAGTACACCTATTAAATAAAATCTACACACACTGTATACCTACTGCACTTACTGTGCCTCCCACTACTGTAATTTAACCTGTAAAGTGCTGAGTACACCTGTTTGCGCTATATAAATAAAATATACATACACTGTATACCTACTGCACTTACTGTACCTCCCTCTACTGTAATATAACCTGTAAAGTGCTGAGTACACCTGTTAGCGCTATATAAATAAAACATACATACACTGTATACCTACTGCACTTACTGTACCTCCCTCTAATGTAATGTAACCTGTAAAGTGCTGAGTACACCTGTTAGCGCTATATAAATAAAATATACATACACTGTATACCTACTGCACTTACTGTACCTCCCTCTCCTGTAATGTAACCTGTAAAGTGCTGAGTACACCTGTTAGCGCTATATAAATAAAACATACATACACTGTATACCTACTGCACTTACTGTACCTCCCTCTACTGTAATGTAACCTGTAAAGTGCTGAGTACACCTGTTAGCGCTATATAAATAAAACATACATACACTGTATACCTACTGCACTTACTGTACCTCCCTCTACTGTAATGTAACCTGTAAAGTGCTGAGTACACCTGTTAGTGCTATATAATAAACTATTCATTCACTGTATACCTTCTGCACTTACTGTACCTCCCTCTACTGTAATGTAACCTGTAAAGTGCTGAGTACACCTGTTAGTGCTATATAAATAAAATATACATACACTGTATACCTACTGCACCTCCCTCTACTGTAATGTAACCTGTAAAGTGCTGAGTACACTTGTTAGTGCTATATATATATATCTAAAATATACATACACTGTATACCTACTGAACTTACTCTACCCCCCTCTACTGTAATGTAACCTGCCAAGTGCTGAGTACACCTGTTAGCGCTATATAAATAAAATATGCATTTACTGTATACCTACTGCACTTACTGCACCTCCCTCTACTGTAATGTAACCTGTAAAGTGCTGAGTACACCTATTAAATAAAATCTACACACACTGTATACCTACTGCACTTACTGTGCCTCCCACTACTGTAATTTAACCTGTAAAGTGCTGAGTACACCTGTTTGCGCTATATAAATAAAATATACATACACTGTATACCTACTGCACTTACTGTACCTCCCTCTCCTGTAATGTAACCTGTAAAGTGCTGAGTACACCTGTTAGCGCTATATAAATAAAACATACATACACTGTATACCTACTGCACTTACTGTACCCCCCTCTCCTGTAATGTAACCTGTAAAGTGCTGAGTACACCTGTTAGCGCTATATAAATAAAATATACATACACTGTATACCTACTGCACTTACTGTACCTCCCTCTCCTGTAATGTAACCTGTAAAGTGCTGAGTACACCTGTTAGCGCTATGTAAATAAAACATACATACACTGTATACCTACTGCACTTACTGTACCTCCCTCTACTGTAATGTAACCTGTATAGTGCTGAGTACACCTGTTAGTGCTATATAAATAAAATATACATACACTGTATACCTACTGCACTTACTGTACCTCCCTCTACTGTAATGTAACCTGTAAAGTGCTGAGTACACCTGTTAGCGCTATATAAATATAATATACATACACTGTATACCTACTGCACTTACTGTATCTCCCTCTACTGTAATGTAACCTGTAAAGTGCTGAGTACACCTGTTAGCACTATATAAATAAAATATACATACACTGTATACTTACTGTACCTCCCTCTACTGTAATGTAACCTGTAAAGTGCTGAGTACACCTGTTAGCGCTATATAAATAAAATATACATACACTGTATACCTACTGCACTTACTGTACCTCCCTCTACTGTAATGTAACCTGTAAAGTGCTGAGTACACCTGTTAGCGCTATATAAATAAAACATACATACACTGTATACCTACTGCACTTACTGTACCTCCCTCTACTGTAATGTAACCTGTAAAGTGCTGAGTACACCTGTTAGTGCTATATAAATAAATATACATACACTGTATACCTACTGCACTTACTGTACCTCCCTCTACTGTAATGTAACCTGTAAAGTGCTGAGTACACCTGTTAGTGCTATATAAATAAAATATACATACACTGTATACCTACTGCACTTACTGTACCTCCCTCTACTGTAATGTAATCTGTAATGTTCTGAGTACACCTGTTAGCGCTATATAAATAAAACATACATACACTGTATACCTACTGCACTTACTGTACCTCCCTCTACTGTAATGTAACCTGTAAAGTGCTGAGTACACCTGTTAGTGCTATATAAATAAAACATACATACACTGTATACCTACTGCACTTACTGTACCTCCCTCTACTGTAATGTAACAAGTAAAGTGCTGAGTACACCTGTTAGTGCTATATAATAAACTATTCATTCACTGTATACCTTCTGCACTTACTATACCTCCCTCTACTGTAATGTAACCTGTAAAGTGCTGAGTACACCTGTTAGTGCTATATAAATAAAATATACATACACTGTATACCTACTGCACTTACTGTACCTCCCTCTACTGTAATGTAACCTGTAATGTTCTGAGTACACCTGTTAGCGCTATATAAATAAAATATACATACACTGTATACCTACTGCACTTACTGTACCTCCCTCTAATGTAATATAACCTGTAAAGTTAGAGTTATGTTATGTATTACAATGAATGTATACTGTTATAGGAATTGGTGCGTGTAATTTCTTACTGTATCTGCTAGTTCTACGAATGGAGTTTGATCGCACAGATAGGTAATGGCAGGAGTGTATTGCTTTTTATGTTCTCATAGTTCTACGACTGTCATTGTGTTATTTTAGGATTGTTATTATGAAGCACGTCATGTGTGAGATTATTAGTGGAGTTTTGACAGATCCCGAGGTGCAGTTGTTATGGGAACAGATACGATTGCCTTTCTACCAGGTGCCGCTGGTGATATGGAACCGATAAGGAGCTTTGACGTCAGCTGGGTCAGTGTGACTGCAGCATGTCTCTATCAGCGACCCATCACTCATTTAATATGATGTATAGGCTTTGAGTCACAGCTAATCCCCCTTCTCATCCGTGCTAACCGATCGCTTTGAGCCTGGAGCAGCTGGCACGGCTAAAAATAAACTCCAAGCCATTTATTTAGGAACTCACCCATAAAACACCTTCTCTGCACCATTAACCACCTACATGCTGTGATGCCCAGCTACTGCTTCATTGCTACAAGTTACACGTTTTAGCCCATCGTCATGTAGTTATATGGTTCTCAGGTGTAACGTTTCTCAAAAAAATCCACGCAATTCTACATTGGAAGCAACCATATTATCCTGTTATAAACAGTAAATTGTTATTTACTAAATTGTCTGGAAAGTAAAAGTGAATTAAACAAAATTGAATTCTCAAAGTCAGATATGTTTTCAGTGTGAATTTTCTGAAATTCAAACTGATTTTTAGATTTTAGGCCACAGTTGACAAACATTAGTGAGTAACCTTGTATATATGTTGAACAGGTCGCCGATAACGGACAGGATAGGGCTAATAAAATGCAGCACTATAATGCATGATTGCAGTATAAAAATCAATTAAATAATCAAAGCGGTTCTTTTGGAATTTTTTCTTGATTTGTGAATTGATATTCTTGTTGCACCAGAGATAATCTATAGACTGCAGTATTTTTAATGTATTGCTATTAATATGAATAAGTAACACGTGTCAACAAAAGCACTGGGTCTTATTATTTACTAAACAGTGAATCGTAGCAAAGTGAAAACCAAAATGGTGACTATAGTGGAGTTGGATAGTTTTATTTTTTGAATTAGCACATTTTGGCTAGATGTTGAAATTTCACGCCTTCCAACATTTCAAATGGATAAAGAGGGGCACTTTAATTTTAGGGGTGTGAGTGGGAGTGTGGCCAGGAGCAGGGTTGTGCTGAGACATTTTAGTGACTCATTAATAACAATTTATGTAACTAAAATGTAACTTAAATCAAGAACAATCTATCTTCTTTACACAGGCTAATTTCTAAACAGATTTACTGTAGTTTAAAGAGTAGTTTTTATTAGGAGAATTATTGCTGTGGAGCTCTGCTATACACTCAGACACACCAACAATATGGAGCTCGTAGAAACGAGGGACAGAGGGATTTGGGTCCAAAATAGGGACTGTCCTTCCTAAATAGAGACACTTGGGAGGTATGCAATTTGATTTCAATTCATTACATCTCTGTGTATATTGAAAACCCCACTGCCTATTCCAGCTCTCTACATCCCATTGCATATAAGTAGATTGTAACAAAGAAATGGATTAAAATGAATCCCTTGTTTTCTCATTCCATGGCCTGTCTCTTTCATTAGTATTCTGTGATTTCTCTGCTTATTCTCGGTCTCATTCTCCCAAGGGTGCTGTCATTTTGCATCTATTTACGTAGAATTATTTCGATGCTGGGAGGACCTGCTTTGAATTTTCGACGTATTTGACCAGATCAAAATAGACATGTATTGAACTTCCAGACATTGTGTAGGGTCATTGTTTGACAGCTCCATGTCGGGAGAGATTGCAGTATTATAAAGTGCCAAATTGAAGATTTGGATTGGAAATTCACAGCATTCTAAATCTTAGGGGTTTATTCTCTAAATTCCAAATAAAAATCTGAAAAAAATTCTGGAAGTCAACAGTTAACCTGAATTACGCAGTTCTCGTTTCAATTTGCTACAATTCAGAGTTTAGTTAATAAACATGTTACATAAAAAGCTGAAAATAGGACTACAGCTCCCATGATGCTTTGCAAACCACTATATACACTGTAAATTAAAGATTATTCGTCCGGTGATGCAGATGCAAAACAGTTGGGTATAAATAAGTTCTATTAGATAAACAGAATTATGGAGTGAAGGTGATTCTTCGCTTAGTATAATCTGTTCTTGAAAACACTGAGCTCCGGAGAATAGAGAATGTTTTAAATATGAGTTGGAGGCACTATGCAAAGGTCATCATATGTAATGTTAGTCCAATCAATATATGAAACAATATAATCCCGACATACTGAAATTTGTGTATTATTAACGCACATGCAGGCAATGCCTATTTTAAATTGCTTAGTAAATGTGTCATTACATGAGTGCCAGTATCATTCCAATATACTATTTGTCCAATTAAATAATAATATTAATAATAATACATTTAGGAAGTATTAAAGGATTGTAGAATGCTGTGTGAATCTGCGTGTAGAAGTATGGCAGCTCTCTGGATAATTAGGGATGTAGTGGGAGTTTATTCTGACATCCTGCAACACTTTAATGACTTCACAATGTCTCCCTGGACCATGTATGTTTCCTCCTGAACCGTATGTAAATAAGGGGTTAATTTAACCTGGGCTAATTGTACTATAGGTCAAACTAGGGGTGACATGGATGGGTGGTTTGAAACTCACTTAAATATGTACGGGAACAGGGGGGGTGTTTATGAAAGAGCTAATTTCTACTACAATTGGCACTTTTATAAAAAAAAATAATTAAAAAAGAGGACACACTCTTCTGTTAATTCTTCTCCTCCTTTTTTTTATCATTTATCCTCTCGGCCTCTTCCCTCCACACAGTCCATAAGATGTACTGTGGGTTTGCATGCACTAATAAGTCATTTAAATAAATATGTATTCTTCAAATAATACTTGCACATTTATTTTTATGTTTTCTTGAATCTGAAATTTCTCATATCTTTAAAATAAAGATGTTTTGCAGATGAACAAATTTTTTTTGTCTAAATTTCACCATTTAGTTTTTCATTTTCGCTGCTTAGGATTTCAGTGCATAATCTTCACTGTGCAACTTAGATCTCTGTCTGTATTTATTTAGTCTTTCAAAAACACCCCAAAGGATACATTGCTACTATTTGCATGTGTTATGGTGCATAGAGGTCCCTTGTCTCCATTCACTTAGCATCTTCCAAGCAGATCAGTCTGAAAAAAAATAAATCACTGCATCTACAAGTTCACCCCTGCATCAAATACGTCATAAATGGAAGCTAGGCTTTAAACGGAACATATGTGTATTAGACTGTGCCCGCAAAATGGACCGAACCTCCATTAAAATCACTTGGGGACAGTGGGTTATGCAAACTTGCCAAATATAACAGCAGGCTAGTGAATAGCTACAACAGCTGAACATAATTATTTTAAATAACTTCTTGGAATATTCTCGATACTGGTACACGCCAACCAGACCGGCTGGAAAACTACGCACGTTGCAAGTCACTATGGATGGCGAAGTTTAACTTCAAGTTAATCAGTTACCCTGCTGTATAATCTAGCTCTGAATTCATGTGAGTCACAGCTCAAAAAAAAATTAACATTCAGAATGATGCGTAAGACGTGGTTGAACTGCAAATTTAGACCTTCGTAACCATGTGTTATTGTCAGAAATTGGGGCGATAATCTGGGTGTTGAAGTGTGAATGAGAGAATAAAACACCTTTTTATTTTGTATCACTGAAATACCTGTGTGCCAAATCTTCAATGTGAAATTATTCTTTGCAGGGGGAAAAATGTATTGAAGGTAAATTCCTACTTTTCTCTAAAAGCCGTTTATGCCTTTCAGAAACGGTATTTTTCACGAGAATCACACCTGATTTGTCTGTCCATCCACATAATGTCTGTGTCGAGGTATTATTGGTGTAGAACTCTGTAAAAGGACTCCAAAGGACCATAACAGTGGACTGTAATGGTTATAGTGGCAGGAGTGCCACTTGCCCCTCCCATGTAAATAATGAAACCATTTTATAACGCATTGACTTGTTATCTGGTATCCACCAGGTGCCGCTATCTGCCTCTTCCATCCTAGTAGGCTGCTCTCTCCCCTTTGCCCAGTGGGTGTTCATGGTGTTAGGAGTGTTTCTTTAAGTTCCTGGAAAAGAGGCACATTGCAATAGACAAGACAGCGAGATTGATTTGGGCCCAAAAGAGAGACTACCTCTCTTAAAGTGGGACATTTTAATTAAATTAAATAAACAAATATATATATTAAAATTAGACATGCTCCTTTATTTTAGATTATTGGCCCTGCTGTTTTTTTTCTTTTAATTCATTATTAATTTCCCATGGAACTGAAAAGGACTGTAGTCACCAAAACAACTTTAGCTTAATGAAGCAGTTTTAGGTTATAGATCATGCCCCTGCAGTAAACTATGCTCAATTTTCTTCAATTTAAGACTTAAAAATCACTTTCTTTATGCAGCTCTAACCACACTTCCCTGCATGTGATTTACACAGCCTTCCTAAACACTTCCTGTAATAAGTCAGCTAATGTTTATACTTTACCTTTATTGCAAATTCTGTTTACTTCAGAATGTCTCTTTAACCTTATTCCAACGCCAGGAGAGCCTCTCCACCTGTGATTAAAGGGACATTATAGGGTCTGGAACACAAACATGTATTCCTGACCCTATAGAGCTAAACCCACCAGTTAGGGGGCTTGCCCACTTAAAATCAATTAAAACTTACCTTATTTCCAGTGCGGCACGGGTCTGCCGGCACTGGCCCTGTCCCCTTGGTGACATCATCAGAATTGCAGATTTTTAACCAATCCAATGCTTTTCCATAGGGAAAGCATTGGATTGGCTGAAATCGTCAAGGGGACGGGGCCAAACGCCATTTTGGCCAATCAGCACCTTCTCATTTTCTCTATGAGGAAAATTCAGCATCCCGATGCAGTGTGTGGAGATGCTGAGTTGCAGTGCTGCCTACTGTGCAGCACTGAGCCAGGAAGCACCTACAGTGGCCATCTGAGGAGTGGCCACTTGGCGGTGTCCTTAGTGGCAATGTAAAAGGCAGTGTTTGTATTAAAAATCCTGAAGGCAATTATTATACTCACCAGAACAACTACGTTAAGCTATAGTTGTTCTGGTGACTATAGTGTCTCTTTAAGTCAGTTCTCATAACTTTTATCGAATCTCTCATTTGGAAGACGCTTTGGCGTATGTGCGGCTATGAACATGCAATCACCAAGTCACTGTTTTCAGAATATACGTTTATGTAGTTTTTTTTTTTTTTGTCAAAGTAAGATCTTCAATAGATTTAACAGATAACTGACAGCTAGATCGTCCAAAGACAAACCTGATTGTCAAACTGAAGACTTTTTTTCCTCCTCTTTGCAGCACAGATTACAAATTCTTTTAGGATTTTTGTCTTGTTCTGAATAAACACTGGGAACAGGTATATAAAAGGTTGAACTTCATATTCGTCCTTTACCGACCTCTGTATTACTACGTATTATTGCAGAGACGGGTTGTGAATGATAGGCGTTGCATTCCAATGTTTAAGTGCTCTTATGTTGGAGATGGTTAGTGTTTGCAGCACAATTAATTTTATATATATATATATATTTTATTTTTTTTACTCCTACTGATTGATTTAAATCAATATTTAAAATCAGTAAAAGTCTGTGTTATTTATTTTATCTGTGAGACCCCAGGATATGGCTTGGTTTCTCCAGATGGTTGTGTCTGAGAGATAAGCCCAGGTTTCAGTGAATTATTGGTTTGAAGGAAAGGCTGTGTCCATTATTCTGGGAGATAATAATGTAACAGACACAGGCACACAGACTAGTCGCACTATCCTGAGACAGACTGCCTGATAACAGGGCTGCAGGTCTGACAGATAAGTTTGTGGCTGGCAACAGTCTGCCCAATGAGTCTAGCAATCTGTCGGAGAGCTGGTCTACCTTCTGGCACAACAAAGTGTCTTAAAACGGCCAGTGAGGCAGTGTGTGTGTGTTCTAATTTGCTTTCTGCATAGAATTTTTTTAAATTAGATATTTTTTTTCTCCTATCATCCCCAGCCAACCAGTTATTGGGTGACCCTCACCGAGGTGGGTAGGGGTTCCAATTCTGATGGTAGTTGTTGGGATGTGCTGATCTCTCAGTCCTGGTGCAATCTGTATTTAGATACATTTTCTCAATGTTACAAAAACACACATTAACGTGTGAATTGCCAGAATTCATAGTGAATTTCAAATTTTAGACCCGAAATAGCCAAAGTGAAAACATGGGTCATTCTTTTCAATTTTACTATTGTGGCCTAAAACTTTCACTTTTAATTCACAATAATTCACATTTCAGTGAATAAACTTGATGGTTGGGGACACTGTGCATATTGACTGAACTGTGAGCTGATAGCTGAGTGCAGTGCGGCGGGATTTGGATTGATATATACTTATTCACTTTACATTGCACAATGTCCTCGGCTCTGTTCGCTGACATATTTCAATATACCTGGCGTTAGTGACTGCTCTCTCCTTTTTTGTTCATTCTGCTTCGTATTTCCACTTCAGGGGCTAAATTTGATGCCATACAGAACATTTTCAGTAAAATGTCTTTAACCTTCAGATGTAGAATGTTCATTTCGAGTCGGTTAATTGCTCCGCATAATAGCTCTATCTGCTGAATCACTCGGTGCAAATGTATCAGGCTATTAGCAGAATGACTTGCCATCAAGAATTAACCTGACCCGCAGAACAATTGACAGACACCTTTACTCCATCCGAAAGGACAGATCTGCTCTCGTAAAACGGAGGCTTTTAAGCTGTTATGTTGGAATTTCAAAGACAGCTAATTAAAACCCTTTTTCTATATCTTGTACCCGACTCAGGTCCTTTGATTTGTGACCGTTCACGTTGGATGATTTTTTATTTATTTTTTTGTTATCTCAATGACGAAGATTCTATAAATGTCCATCTGTTGCTTCCAATAAGAGGGTGTCTACATGGACAAAACAGGAAATTACCGTGGCTGTCCTTATAATGTCAGACTGGCGGGGTTTCAGTGTCTGATTATAATGCTTTGTTAAATTAAGACTGGTAATTAGACAGTGAATGGCTATTTCACTTGCAGATGGTTACCGAGTCACTGAGCAATACAGGGGTTTTAAAATGGCAATGTTAGATTTGAAAGATTCTGCGACCTTGGGAAGACTGTAGGTCAAATACACTCAGAGCAGCACTGTTGCTCTACTCGTTAGTCATTTTGAGTGTGACAGCCAAATAGTACACATGCTCACTCAACAGCGTCTAGCACCCCACTGACTAGTACAGTGAAGTGGTCATTGTTCATGCATGCGCATTCCAGTCCACTGTCGATGTTGCGCACACTGTTAAATTTAAAAGAAGAAAAACTACCACAACAAGAGGACATAGTCTTAAACTAGAGGGGCAAAGGTTTAAAAATAATATCAGGCAGTAATTTATTTACTGAGAGGGTAGTAGATGCATGGAATAGCCTTCCAGCTGAAGTGGTAGAGGTTAACACAGTGAGGGAGTTTAAATGGACACTGTAGGCACCCAAACCACTTCAGCTCATTGAAGTGTTCTGGGTACATTGTCCCTATTTCCCGTAGTACTGCAATGTTAAACATTGTAGTTCCAGAGAAACTGTAATAGGTAATTGCAGCACCAAGTCTGCCTCCAGTGGCTGTCTACCAGACAGCCACTAGAGGGCATCCTGGATTGAAATGGACTTTTGGTCTGTTGTCTGACGCTGGACGTCTTCACGCTCTGCATGAAGACATCCAGCGTCAGATTTTTCCCCGTAGGCATTGATTGCGTGCGTAGCATTTTCCGCATATTAGAGCCTGCTTATCGCGGGACGGAGGAGGGGCAGAGTGTCGACCCAGTGCAGAGGGACATCGGCGCTGGGATCAGGTAAGTAAATTAAGGGTTTTTAACCCTTTATTTACCGGGTTGGGGGAAGCTCGAGAGAGGGGGAGCGATAGTGCCTGGAATACATGCCAGTATCCCATTAAGCGTGTGTGGGGTAGGCACAAGGCTATCCTAGATAGAAGATAAGGCCAGGTATTAATGAAAGATGGGCCAAACGGTTCTTATCTGCCGTCACATTCTATGTTTCTATAAACTATGGATAATTTACAGGTCCAATGATATCTTTAAATTGCTAAGCCAAACTAAAAGCTGTTTATCTTTGATACACTGACTTATTTTTTTCCCCATTTTCTAACTTTCACGGTCACCTCCTCCATACTTGATGGAGCTGTCCTTTTCTTTGTAATGGGAGCCAATGGCTTATTTTATTCATACCTCCCAATATTTCAAATTGATAGAACACTTTAATTTCAGGGGTGTGAGTGGGGGTGATAAAGGACGGAACTGTTTATGTAACTTGATACTAAAGTATGCAGTTAAAACGTTATATAGAACATGAACTGATTTCTAAACACATTTATTGTAGTTTAAAGGGACATTTTGTCTCAACGATATGGTCTGGGTGCCCTGTCCCTGTCGCTTTAATTCTGTAACTAAAAACAAGTGCTGTTCCGCAGGGTTTAAATGCCCCTAGTGGCTGTCAGTCTGAGTACGACTATAGGTGAAACTGGTGTAGCATCAGGCAGCTCAGGCCTTTACAGCACATGTGCACAAGCGTCACAATAATATCCTACGGGAAAGCATTGGTTTGGCTGAGATCATTAATCTTGATGATCTCAGCCATGAGGTTGGGATAGCATCGCGGAAACTGGAGTTTCAATGGGAGATAAGGTGGGGCAAGATGCCTAAATGATTAACAGGGCACCATAGCGTTAGGAAGGAATACACATTTATAATTGCAGATACACGAGACAAAAGATTGTTTGATGTCGTTGCTTAAAGTCTAACATTTTGTTTCT
This sequence comes from Pelobates cultripes, assembly GCA_933207985.1. Lineage (NCBI taxonomy): Eukaryota > Metazoa > Chordata > Amphibia > Anura > Pelobatidae > Pelobates > Pelobates cultripes. The sequence goes on along the minus strand of OW240919.1, from coordinate 20,615,476 downwards.
CCCATTGAAATGTTTATTTTTAGGACACAGCGGGACAGGAGAGGTACCGGACCATCACAACAGCTTATTATCGAGGAGCTATGGGATTTATTCTAATGTACGATATTACAAATGAGGATTCCTATAATGCTGTCCAAGACTGGTATGTACATAGTGAGATTAATATTTTCAGAACATTTAAATCTGCACAGCACCAAAAGAAACATTAATGGAACACTCCATTGGGAAAAAAATGAAAAATCACTATTTAGTAAATATCCCCACACTGAAACCACTCATGCATTTAATTCAGCATGTATGTCCTTTTTCTGACGACTTGGTGTCTGCAGCTTTTGCAATCCCACCTCTCTGTACGCAGCCTGTCTTAAATGTTACTGAAGTCTAAATCTTAAGCGTTATCTGAGTTGTGGTCTAGGCTAGCAGCATATTGTGCAAGACACAGTCCTATTTATTTTAATGATAGTTTATTGAATGTTAACAAAAGATGTCTTATTTATTTTATATTTCATTCTTCATCCCATTCTAATTAATCCATGCAAACATTTTGTGAGCTCCTCTGTCTGCACAGCACGTTTTGTTGTAGGAAAAACCAATCCTATGAGAACGAAGGGATAATTGGGTAATTACTGAGTTTCGATGAGTTGAGAACAGACTTGCTAATTCCAGATCAAAATAGCTGATTTGAAAAAATATCTCTAAGCCACCTGAATGGGATGATTTACCGCCCCCACCTCATGGAGGCTTAGGATTTTCAAATCTTGGAAAGTCAAGTCACCAAGGATATATATTTATTACTTTTGTGAATTGTCAAAACTATGTGGATGAATATAGAGGAGTAAACTAGAAAACCCTTAGAGCAGTCCATTTATTACAGTAACCCGGATTTGCTGCTCATTTACACTGAATGGATCTGATTGCAGACTTGTAGATACACAGCTCTGCTGAATTCTTAAAGGGACACTCCAAACAACTACAGAACTTTACCTTGCTTTAGTACTTTATGTTTGAGGAGTGTATTTTTTTTTTTTTATTGTACAGATTAATCTTGATACACCCCCTGGTGTATGTCTAAAAACAGCTTGCAGGAGCTGTAGATCACTTTCTGCAACCTTTACAAGCCCTCCCCTTCTAACCCCGCCCAGACTTTCTGTGGCTGTCCAATCACAGACTTCCCAATGCAGCTCAATGATAAGTCTTTGCAAGGCAGGTGCTCTGGGCAATTGCTGCCTCTTGAATTTATCTCCATAAACAAACCAATAAGTAACAGAGCCGGTTGTCTGTCTGAGTGACAGCCAGGGGGGTGTAACAAGGTTAATTTCGAAAAGTGTCCATTTCTATTGAAATCTGCACTTTTTGTAAAATGAAAAAAGAGGACACATTCTTCACACATAACAGCAAGCTAAAGTCCTTCAGGAGTCTGGAGTGTCCCTTTAAGGACCTGCATGATTCATAGCAGAGTGTGTAAGTTAAGATTAACATGTCAAGGGATGTAACTCGAGGACAGTCTGAAAAACGCAGAAATTAGCCGTGTTTCAAACTCCCAATACTCTTGGGCAGCAGTAATTAGCTTATAGTATTCCAATATATATATATATATATATACAAAACAAAGCTATAACACTTACTTGTGTGCGGTCATTGTACATTTAAATAAGGTGGTTTTGGTTCCTCGGCATTGGCCATAAGAGTGTGAGCTCACCTGCCAGCGTCAAGGCAAGCCTTTCATAAGTCCTGCAGTTCTTATATAACTTAGTCACTAAATCCACAACAATAAAGGATTGGGCTTGAGCCCAAGTACGAGACAAATCTAATACTATGAATGAGGCGGTTAGGTGAATGAAACTATACAGCTAAATGGGCTGCACTAAAGTAAAAATCAAACAAATAGACATATAGGATAGTCTGCAAGGTGAATAACGTGTTCACTGAAAAACGTGAGAAAGGTGGCCGTGGGCTAAATAAAAGGAGCCAAAACTTATAGCAGAAGTCTTAGAAATTAAAATATTAGCTAACACGACTGATAGTGATTCACCCTCCTAGCCCCTCACAGAACTAAAGAGCGACAGGGAATATAAATTTACAGCTAATACGAAGGAAAGCTGTATTAACCTACAGAGACCTATGGGTGGGAAATAATAATAATAATAAATAATGGCTCTGCTTTATGGTGCACTGATGTAGTCAGGGACCTGTATACTCACCCAGTCTCCACTCCTTTTGAAATCTTTGAAAACACACTTCTTCAGGAAAGAATATCATTTAAACTGTGAGCAGGTTTTCACCCCCCCCCCCCGACTCCTCTCCTGCAACGGTCGAAAATAATCTACTAAATTCTCAGTGATTACTTTTCTAGCAAACTACTTCATTACCCCTACTTATACCCCACTCCCTCTATAACCCACTCCCTCCAGCATGTAAGCTCATTGAGCAGGGCCCTCAACCCCTCTGTTCCTGTGCGTCCACTTATCTGGTTACGATTATGTGTCTGCTAGTCCACCCATTGAACAGCACTACGGAATTTGTTGTAGCTATAAAAATAATAAAATAATAATAATAACAAAAGTTTGTATGTGCACCCTCTGTCCTTGGTGCCCCCAGGTCACCATAGATATTTCTCTAGTGAAGCAGCTATTCCCTGATATACCCTTAAGAGTAGTGGGATTATTTCCCACCCATAGGTATCTGTAGGTAAATATAGCTTACCTTCGTATTAGCTGTAAATTTATATTCCCCATCGCTTTTCCCCTTTTATTTATTTTAAGTTATTTTCAATTATTTTTTTAAATTTTAATTCCGTGAAGCTTGGTTTAACTTTTCCTTTGTTTTCCTTTTCTCAGGGCCACCCAGATAAAGACGTATTCCTGGGACAACGCGCAGGTCATTCTGGTTGGGAATAAATGTGACATGGAAGATGAGCGAATTGTTCCATCGGAGAAGGGGAAGCAGCTGGCCGATCAGCTAGGTATGTGTTATGCAGCAGCCCCCCCTTCTGTTTGCCAGTAGTACTGCAAGCATCTTTATATTGGCATGGTCATACACACAGCTTACACTTTATTGAATAACTATTGCACTTGGCTAATAATTGGAAGTTTTTTGCTGCCGACCAGGTGTTACGAAAAGTTACTCGTCACCACAAAGCAAACATGTACAGGATATTAGTCTTTGATTGATAACACGTCCCTCCAACATACAATGTTAGGGTTGTATTTACCTGCGGTGTCAGTTTTTGAATGCAGGGGGTGTATGGTTAACTTATCAATATTAAAAGCATCTGTGAAGCACAAAACAAAGTATATACCCCCTAAAACTCAGATTCTGAATAGTTTTCCCTTTAAGTCTTTTTTTGTGGGCTTGTGTCACAGTCACATTTCTGAGCTTTACAAATGTCTGCCCTTGCAGGGCAAAATAAGAAATGAATACTTTATGAGTAGTGATCAGTTCAGTATTTAAATCATTAAAATGTATTATTTAGGGACGGGGCCTAACCGCCATGCCGAGCGGTCGCACATGAAACGAGCTCCTGTCTAAACTATAAGAAAAAGCAGATAAATCAACTCAATACCAGAGCAAACCTGACAACCCCTGCTGAAGACACCCTGCGACACAGCCTACGGCATATTACAGATCGAAAGGTAGTTTTACCTCGATGCATCTCAGAGAAATACTCGTGGGGGCAGCTGTGGAGAATCTCCCTGCTGATAATCCTGCCTGGACAAGGAGAGGTGACCGGGCTCCCCGTTCCCCCCCCACCCCCCCCCCGCCGGTGAGGGACATCCCGGTAAATAATCGGCGGCTCATCTAACGGAGGGGTCCTATGTAATCCTGCAGAAGCCCCTTCAGTCTGAGGCCTTCCACTCAGCTGTCCTAAAATGGCGGACACGCCATGTGAAGACAGCCTAGCGACTTCTATGAGGCGCCTGGACGAAATCTTCGCCAACTTTTGGTTCGCCACCTACTACCTATCGACCAGCTAAGCATGTAACCCCCACACCACGCATCCCACACCAGCGGAGGTGACTCAATCAACTCCCTGGCACGTACAAAACTCAGCGCCGCAATCCCAGGCAGAGAATCGCAAGGGGGCGAGGCACACCTCGCGCCTCCAGAGGATGAAGCTTCAAGAGCCACCGGTGGAGGAGCTGCACGCAGCCGGACCGGCAGGAACCGGAGCCCGACTCAAGCCTGGGACAGGCGGCATGACAAGCTCAGGGCCCTTAAGACTTTCGCACCACAAAGAAGCCAGGTACCAAGACAGGGGATAGGATGATCTGCCACTAATGTTCTGCCTGGGCATCTCAGTCACCGTCACGCTTTTATCTCACTGACTGACTTGCACCAATCCTCACCTGGACTATTTGCGCTAAATGGCCCACTCTGTCGACTTCCCTTGCAACCCTGATAGTACCCAGTGGCCATGGCGCTCTACCCGATCAGAACAGTGGAGCATATTGATTACTTTATTGTTTATTGTTGTTTTTCTATAGTGTCTACCCGATAATCTTGGTATTCCAGGATATGCAAACGGAACCGAACTCTAAAGTGACCCTCATGGTTAATACGTTCTTGTTTGTTTTGCATTTTCTACCTAACCTCTTGATAACTTTGCAATGTATTACTCGCCCACTAGGCATATTCCCAGACAGCCTGCCACCTGTTAATTTCGGGCTGACAGGCCTACTTGCCTGACAGTTCATTTGCTCCCTACTCCCCTCTCACACCTGTGACCCACAGGTATGCATTATATCGCGTCCTCATACAATAACACGTTGGAGCACCTCACATAGACTGCCTATATGGTACTACAATACACATCAGACGTGCAAGACTAGCCTGCGTCCAAGATGCTTCATTAACAGCATAATTAACGCTTCTCACTATCACTACACAGTACGCATGTCACACTAACTGTGACAGCCCAGCCACCCGGATGGGTGACAGCATAAAGTTTTTTTCTTGTTATAAGCTGCAAATACTGTTAAGGATTAGGACTTACATGACACCATCGTATAAGCATGACTATTATATTACAAAAATGTGCATTCCTATTGCATGCCTTGACATTGAACACCAGTATTGAATATGTCGGTTTGTTTTTGCTGTCATGGCATCACAGACCAGCTTGTACCTCACTGCACAAAAAATAAAGAATAAAAAAAAAATGTATTATTAAAACTTTGTTATGTGCCAGGAAAACATATCCATTTTCCTGGCACTGCAGGACCCTCAAGTGCCCCTCTCTCTCCCAGCCCCCATCCCAAGTTGCTGAAGGGGTTAAAACCCCTCCAGTGACTTACCGGAGTCCAGCGCTGATGTCCCTCGGCGCTGGATCAGGCTCCGCCCATGCTCCTCCCACGCTGCCGTCAGCCGGCGGGGGATACCTATCGTGCATGCGCAGCCGGGGAGACCTAAAGGCATTGCCGCACACGCACATTAGACCTTTCCATAGGAAAGCATTGAATAATGCTTTCAATGCTTTCCTATGGGGATTTTGCGTAGCGTCATATAACACACTTTTCTAGTAGACAGCCACTAGAGGAGGACTTAACCCTGCAAGGTAGATATTGCAGTTTATGGAAACTACAATAATTACACTTGCAGGGTTAAGGGTGATGGGAGTTGGCACCCAGACCACTCCAATGGGCAGAAGTGGTCTGGGTGCCTGGAGTGTCCCTTTAAACATTATCTGAGCATTTTCATTGACGGTGTCTGAAAAATAAGCCACAGATTTAATCTAGGCGCTGACAATCTCCAGAGTGCTTGAGATACATTAAGGCAAATATTGGAATAATTCTTTTTTCTTTGCTGATATGTTTTCATTCCTTTACTCCAGAGCATGTGGAATTAAATGCTAGTTGTTTTTATAACGGCGATGTATATCTTTTTGTCTAACTTAATGGTAATTTGGCTTCTGAAAGTTGAACGATTGAATCCATCATTCAGGATATTAAACCTGCAGCAATGAGGTTTGAACTGACACATACTATACTACAACTGATGTACCAGCCAACTGCCCTATCTCACTCGCTATATTATATGTCCTCTACCTGTAGGAATTGTGAAGCACTGAGAATTTGTCCAAAATTTCCAAAAATAGCCAACCTGAAAAAAAGCTAACTGGGACAATAACATTCATTTCAGCTATGTTTTGCTTAAAATGTTAAAAAGGGACACTAGAGTCACCTGAACAACTACAGCTTAATGTAAACCCTGTATTTTTAGAGAAAATTCAGTGTTTACATTGATTGATAGGAATACCTCCAGTGGCCGTCACTCAGACTGCCACCAGAGGGACTTCCTATCATGTATGGCCCTAAAAAGGCCATGTACACGTCAGACGTGTAAAAAAAAAAAGACGTATTACTGTGTGCGCGCCTTCTCTCTCCTGCCTGTCAGCAGAGGAGCAGGGGCGGGCAAAGACCGCGAGCTGAGCTGTCAGTCAGCTCAGCTTGCGGCCGCGCGCATACGCGGTAGTGCGCTCAGGACTTCATAGGGCGGCATGAATGCCACCCTATGAAGTATGTGGGCATGTGCGGCGAAGCCGCGCATGCGCACAAGGGAGCATGAATGAAAAGCGTCTGATTGCTCCCTGCTCGCCCCCGCCTTTTTCATCATTTTGACGAAATAGGGGGCACGGCTTCACAAGGCTCCTGGCGCTGGAACCAGGTGAGTAAAAATGGCTGCCTGGAGAGTCCCTTTAAATTCCCAACGGTTGAAAACCTTAATTTCCCAACAGTTATTATTATTATTATTATTAGCATGTATATTGCGCCAATTATTCCACCGTACTTTATAATACTATAGAGGGAGAAGTTTAACAATACAAAATGTAATACAATACAAAAAAGACAAAATGTTACAGGAACAATAGGTTGAAGAGGACCCTGTTCAGAAGAACTTACACTCTAGAGCAGGGGTGCCCAAAGGGTAGATCCCCAAATGTTTTAAAACTACAACTTCCATGATGCTTTGTCATTCTAAAGGCATGCAAAGCATCATGGAAGTTGTTGTTTTAAAATATTTGGGGATCTACCCTTTGGGCACCCCTGATCTAGAGGATCACACTTAAAATGACTAAAACTGTAGAGTGCACAAACAGATTAGAATTTAAAATATACTGAGTAAAAACAGATTCTGGACTCTGAATAACAGCTGGTGTGAGATATAGGAAAGGATATAATAGTCTACTTGACCCCTTAGTGAATCTCATATTAGGTGACTGTGTTCTGGCCCTGGAATGATATTGAATAAGGACAGTGCATTCTCTCTGTGATCATGCAGCTCAGATCAGCAAGTGAGGACAATGGTAGCTGATGAATTTGTAAAACAGACACAAATTCCACAGTCAGCTGAAAAACTTCTCTTTGTTCCAATTCGAACCGATTGTGTGCATTGTAGCATTGCTCTATAGAAGATCCCTAGTCATCAGTCTACATTGTATCACTCAGGCGTGGGGTAGTCACAGCAGGATAGGCTGTAGGACTCAAATCACGGATTCGTGTTATGCCACAACTGTATAACCGACTCTGGAAAATCAACACCAGACAATGGATCCATGTATCTCATTAGCAAGAGCCCCTTCCATAACAAAGTTTAAATAATATATTTTATTTCTGTCTGTTATATTTGCAGTGGAATACCATAGTCCAAAGATGGCAAAACAAAGTTTGTTTTGCCAGTTTCTGCTACTAAAAGAGTGAACTATTGCATAAAAATGATAAAGTAATACTTTCCTATTTAAGAGGGATGCTCTCTTAAATGCGCCCAATCCCCTGTCCCTCTTCTATATCCTAACGTCCCTCTTTAACAGGAGCTCCATATGGTTGGTGTGTCTGAGTGTGTAACCGCAATAATACTCCAAGTAAGGTGTCTCTAAACTACAATAAATTTGTTTCGAAATCAGTCTGTGTAAATAAGATACGTTGTTCTTGTGTTAAATTACATTTTAGTAGCAGAAATTAGTAACTCACATAAAATTTCTCAGAATAGCCCCACATCTGGCCACATCCCAACCACACCCCTAAAATTAAAGTATCATTCTTTGTCCATTTTAAATGTTGGGAGTGTTTTCTGCCATCACATATTAATACTAATTATATCCTGACATTTATTGGAAGCCTGTTTGGGTTTTTGGTCCTGTATTTGTTTATAGGTCTGCTATGTTATATAGTATTGGTAGATGACCTGGGCACTGCTGCGAGTTTGTGAATTATATTCTGCTTGTTGCACAGCTGTATGTACACTAAGCAGCATTGATAACGGACTTCCAAGCTTAATAATAAATGATACATAGGTTAATGCATGTGTGTACTTACAAACACATATCTGAGCGAAAATGAACATGTATACAGTGCATTTAGACCCTTTCATTTTTTTCATATTTTTAATGTTGCAACCGTATACTACAATTCTGAAATTATTATTTTTTTCCTCATTAATCCACACTTAGTACTCCCTAAAACTTTTTTAAAACGTTGCAAATTTAGTAAAAAACAAAAACAAAAAACTGAACTATCACATTGACCTAAGTATTCAGAATTCTTGCTACAAATGAAGCGGAGATGAATGCCACTTCTCTGTGTCATCTTTAAGATGTTTCTAAACTTTGGTTGGAGAACTGTGGCTAATTCCATTGATTGGATGTGATTTGGAATGGCAAACACCTGTCTATATAGGTTCTAACAGTTGTAAAAGCATATCAAAGCAAAAACCTAGCCACCAAGTCAAAGGAATTGCCTGTAATTTTCAGAGACAGGATTGTGTGGAAGCACAAATCAGGGGAATTCTACAAAAAGCTGAATTGAAGATTCAGAAGAGCACAGTGGCTTCTATAATACTTAAATGGACAAAGTTTGGAAAAATCAAGACTCTTCCTAGAGCTGGCAGGCCAACCAAGCTGACCAATCAGGTGGAGCTCCAGAGAGCATGTGTAATAATGAAAGGAATTTGTGGAACAAGAACGATCATTGCAACACTCAGTTGATCTAGCTTTTTGGCAGACTTGGCCAGACAGAGGCCTCTCCTTGCTGCAAGACACATTCAAACAAAATTCTCTGATCTGAAGAAACAAAATACAAGATGTTTGGCTTCATGCTTTTTAGGGCAAGGATTGGGAGAATGGTTAGGGTTGATGGAAAGCTGAATGTAGCAAAATACAGACATGTCCTTAATGAAAACCTGATCCAGAGTCCTTAGAACCTCAGACTGGGCCAAAAGTTCACCTTCCAACAGGACAATGTCCCTGAGAAGACAGACAAGACAACGCAACAGTGGGATAATGTTAATGTCCTTAAATGGCCCGGCTCGAGCCTGGACTTGAACCCAATCAAACATCTCTGACATGTCCTGAAAACTGCTGTGCATTGGTGGTCCCGATCTAACTTGACAAAAGTTGAGAATATCCGTAGAGACGAACGACGGGAACTACCCAAAGCTTGTCGCATCATACCCCAAAAAACCTGAGGCTGTTATCACAGTCAAAAGTGCTTCAACAAAGTACTTTGTTATGCGCCTGAATAGTAATGTCAATGTGATATTTAACCTTTTTCTGTTTAATATATTTGCAATAGTGTAAAAAATCTGGTGTAAAAAAATGGAGTTCAAAAATTAAGTTTTTTGCCTTGCCATTATGGGCGTATCGAGTGTAGAATATTGCGGGGAAAAATAAACAATTGTAGCATAAACTGAAACATAAAATTGTTACAATTTGAAGAGGAATCAGAATAGTTTCTGAATGCACTGTAGATACATGGTTTCTATATTGTTTGCAAGACCAGGTATAAACAAAGTATCACGCTTGTTTGTGGATTCCTGCCTTCTGCAATGGTGTCTTAAGGCAGATATGGTACACAGCTCCTTTTTTGAATGGAGCATTGTTACTGTGTGATACAGAGCTCCTTTGAATGGATTATTGGTACAGAATGGTACACAATATTTTGTTAAAGGACCACTATAGTGCCAGGAAAACATACTCGTTTTCCTGGCACTATAGTGCCCTGAGAGTGCCCCCACCCTCAGGGACCCCCTCCCGCTGGGCTCTAGGGGGAGGAAGGGGTTAAACTTACCTCTTTCTCCAGCGCCGGGCGGGGAGCTCTCCTCCTCCTCTCCTCCTCTTCGACTGAATGCGCATGCGCGGCAGGAGCTGCGTGCGCATTCAGCCAGTCCATAGGAAAGCATTCTCAATGCTTTCCTATGGATGCTGGCGTCTTCTCACTGTGATTTTCACAGTGAGAAGCGCGGCAGCCCTCTAGCGGCTGTCAATGAGACAGCCACTGGAGGCTGGATTAACCCTTATATAAACATAGCAGTTTCTCTGAAACTGCTATGTTTATAAAAAAAAAAAGGGTTAACCCTAGCTGGAACTGGCACCCAGACCACTTCATTAAGCTGAAGTGGTCAGGGTGCCTATAGTGGTCCTTTAATGAGGGAGATATTTCCAAGGGGTTTTAAGACTCCATTACATTCTCCAACTAATAACTAGCACCATCTTGGTCCACCCAATTCCATTTGGATGATATTCCACAGAAGGTTCAGTAAGTAGCTCTTCAAAACTCTATAGCATTCCAATGGTTAGTTCAGGGCCTCTTTACTCTTGTATGAAGGAACTTGCTTAAATAGAGAGGGTTAATTTTGGTATGTTATTTTATTATCCCCCCACCCTCCCTTTGCACTTTAAATGAGCTGGCGGTAAGAACATCGTGGTATTAAAGGCTTTGGATATAAATGACAGTTTAATTACAAATATAAAAATGGGCTCTGCCTGCAGCTGTACAAGGCAGAAACAGGGCTTAATTAAAGAAATAGAATTTACTACGGATGTTTTTAATTAAATTCCCGATATGACATATTCCATCTCGTCTGCAGAAAAACCCGCAAAGCGGGAATACATTAATATACAGCCTGGGTTTTATTCCTAGGACGTCGTCTCAAAAGAGAATAAAATTACTAATGCAAACTGTATCATTCTATCTATACAAAACAGTCTTCCCTGACTACAGCCTAGCCATCTAGGTTCTACCCTCAAAATTGATAGCTAAATCCAAAGAAATCCCTGATTCAGCTATTTCATCCTCAAGTTTTCATTTCCCATTTCAACTTTCCATATTTTCTTTTTTAGTGACCAACTGTATATATGCTCATATAAATAATGATAGACTAGTGGTTAAAGGGATACTACAGATCCCTAACACACTTTAGCTCACCGTTAAGTTTTATATTTGAAGAGTTTACTCTTTATTTATTTTTTGCAAAAAAGTGCAGATTTCAATAGAAATTGGCAAATGTATATATTAACCTGGTTCTCCTGGTTTGGTTAACTCAGTGGAGCTAAACTCAGGAGGAAGCAATGGTTCAGAGAACAAGTTGCTAAGACTTCTTATTTATCTGCATAAAGAAGTCTGTGATTTGACAGCCACTGGATGCCACTCCCCTGCATTCACTACTTCCTAGGAGAGACCAAAGCTGTCTATCTGAGCCCAGTGTTGCTTGCGGTCAATGAGCTAGCCCTGCATTGCAGATCATTATCTCAGGAGAGCTATTGGAAGCTCCAGATCATCCAATTTTTAATAGGAAGTAGTGCAGATGGGCAGCAGGGCCCTGGCCAGAAGTCAAACTGTTGTAAACAATTTGACGCCTTACATTGAGGGGTTGCTAGGGCACTCCAGGTACAAAAACCATTACGAGCATTGGTGCTAATGGTGAATGGAGTGTTCTTTTCATTTTGGATTAGAAGTCAATACTTCCTATAGGGCAGGCTTCACCAAACTCCGGCCCTCCAGATGTTGCTGAAGTACAACTCCCATGATTCTCAGCCTATTTCATTCACAGAATCATGGGAGTTGTAGTTCAGCAACATCTGGAGGGCCGGAGTTCGGGGAAGCCTGCTTCAGGGGATTACTTGTTGATACAAATGCTATTAATTGGCCTTGTTTATAATTGACACATTGGAAAACAAATTAAAACAACAACACCAATACTGATCTGTACGTGTGCATTTCTTGCAGGTTTTGAGTTTTTCGAAGCTAGCGCAAAGGAGAACATCCAGGTTAAACAAGTTTTTGAGCGTCTGGTGGACATAATCTGCGACAAGATGTCAGAGAGCCTGGACGCTGAGAACTCAGCAGTCAGTGGGGGTAAAAACATGCGATTTACGGATTCCACTGCCCCCACCCAACAAAAATGTACATGCTGACCTCATTGTAAATCGCTGTGGGCTATACATTACCAGTCTCACGCCAAGCTACGTCACTTCTTTTTGTGGTTGTGTTTTGGGTTTTTTTAAGTCATAAATTTGGCAATAAGCAGTCAATCCTGTGGTTAAACTATAAAAAAAAACAACTAATAAATACATTTGCATCGTCTGTTCTAATTCTAAGTGCAGGACTTTGTATACATCTGGTTTCTTATGAGGTCAACTTGACCATTTGGAGCCATTTTGGCAAATAAAATTCATAAATCATGTGATCACCTAAAGCTTAATGCCCCTGCACTGGAATAAAATGGCCGTGTTGTGTCTGTTTACTAAAGCAGTAATTGTGGGGAACGTATCATTTCAGGAAATAATGTCCGGATTGGCTAATTAGAGGGAGTTAAGAATTCATATATTTTGGCCTAACCTTTGTTAGTTTCCCTCATTTCCTGGTTTAGAAAGGAACCCCCATTTGTGTTAATTGTGTTTTACTTGTGACCCAGGTTTAGTCTTGGTTTTATGAAATTGTGAATTTTGTTCTTATAATCAAGTCTTATATATAAATATATATGTTCATATTCTATATTCGAATGTCACGGTAGAAATGTAAATATATAAATATATGGATGTAGTAATGTTATGGACAATAAACGTGTTTGTTGATATAAATATACATAGGTGACATGTTTTCCATTTGAAAAGTCGATTTTATATATTAACATATAAAACAATATTTGCCAAAACATCTGTGTGAATGTTTTTTCAATATTATTATATAAACAGCCGTAGTATCAGCCCATTTATTATTTGTCATATAATAAGCATCCACCAAAATTAAAGTTCAGAGCAGTTTATTATACCTCCATTAAGTAGTAATAAATAAACAATTATCACATAAAGCGAAATTAAAACAATGATACTCACATATAACTTAACCAGGTGCTCAAATATGACCTTGGGGAGCTGGATTTATTAGTTAAAGTGTTTATAACTCAATCTTTAAGGACTGTACAGATAGAGCCCCCTATTCTGAATATGGATGAAGGATGGACTTTGAATGTCCCAAAAATAATAACCAAATAAATATTACAATAATCCTAAAATACTAAGTTCAGTTGGACCTCTGGAATGAATATCACATAATACTACAAAATATATTATATGTGCTGGGGACTATATATTGTTGCTTATATATAGTGAGTGCAAAAAAATGTGAACTTATGATGAATTCCCCAAATCCCTCAATTTTCAACTTCATATTATCCATATTTGTTTTTTTTACTTTAAAGAGCTATTAAGGCACCATAACTACTACATCACAGTACAGTTATTATGGTGCCAGCAGACACCTGGTGCAGTACAACAGCAAGTACTTAAATAGTTTAAACCTTACCTGGATCACCTAAGCTCCTCTGGTCCGACCTCCTCTTTGGATATATCTAAAGTGAATCCCCTTCTGCTAAAGACATTTTAAACAAGTAATTTTTTCATTGCCCTCTCTTTCAAACCCAGCCTGGATTTTCTGTGTCTGTCCATTAACAGGCTTCCCAATGCAGCTCAATGAGAAGTCTTTGCAAGGCAGGTTCTCTGAGCAATTGCTGCCTCTTGAGTTTAGCTCCACTGAACTAACCAAACCAGGAAGTAACAGGACCATCGACTGATTGACAACCAGATGGGTGTAACCAGGTTAATTTATAATAGTACCAATTTCTATTGAAATACACACTTTTTGTAAAACAAAGAAAAAAAAAAAAGGACATCCTCTTAACACAAAGCACTTAAACAAGCTAAAGTAGTGTAGGTATTTGCAGTGTCCGTTTAGTGTTGTCACTATATGGATGGAATTCATTGTATGAGAGATCAGGTGACACGCTCAAACTAATAAATTCTTTTCAAACTCGGGCAGAACTCCTATCAGTAGGAACTGCTACATTAGCACTATCAGAGGAGGGTCTGGACCTCAGGCATCCAGGGTCCCAGGCAAGTTGGAATTTGTTTTAAATAAAAATAGTTTAATTGCTTACAGCGGCGTGGTCTCACCATAACTACCTCATGAGACATAGACTATCCCTTTTAACCTACTTCTCTGTTTTATTAAGAGTAAATGTGTTTTGCAAAGTACATTTTTTTTTTAATATTAAAACAAAATAACAAAGGAAAGCACAATGACCAGATGATAAAAAGATGCACACACCATTACCCAACATCAGTCATATAGTATATTACAATGAAGCATACAAAGGTGAGTTCTGAAATGGCACAGAGAATTTCAAAATACATGTATAAACACAGCTAGATTCTGATATGTGTGCTGTACTGTCTCTACTGGGTTTTACTGTCTAATAAGGGCTCATTAAATTAATCACTTCTTAATCTCAGCAGAGCGGCTAATCTACTGACCCTTAACCCCCAATCAGCCTATCAACTACAAGCACTATTTATATCATTATTACAGTTAAGCTTCACAACCCAAGACAGTGTCATTAAACAAGAGGCCCTGATTGTACTATCTGCTGGGTTGCATATCAGGGTCCAAAAATGGAATATTCACATGGAGACTTTTCATAATCAGGAGAGTCCCCCAGAGCACCTGTCTTCAAATATGCCGTAAACATAGGTCCTTGGCAGCGATGAATCTATAGGATCACTGATGTGACTGTGAATATTCAATTTTTGGGGAGAAATGACTGGTTATAAAGGACAGGAGTAAAAATAAAGAGAAAAAATAAAAAGGTTATATTATTATTATTACTGTTATTTATTTTAGCGCCAGCATATTCCATAACACTTTACAATATTATTAAAAGAGGAGATTTAACAATAAATGAGACAATTACAAAAACTTACAGGAACGATAGGTTGAAGAGGGCCCTGCTCAAACGAGCTTACAGTCTATAGGAGGTGGGGTATAAAACACATTAGGACAGGAAATAGCAATCAAATAAGGTGGAATGAAGCAGAGCTGGAGGAGAGAATAGAGTGCTGCCCTTTAGGAGAGAGCAAGAGACAGGTATGTGAGGTCGAGGTTACTCTGGGAGGCCATAAGCTTTTCTAAAGAGATGGGTTTTGAGGCACTTTTTAAATTATTCAAGACTAGGGGAGAGCTTGATGGTCGTGGGCAGGCTATTCCACAGGAAGGGAGCCGCCCATGAGAAGTCCTGCAAGCGCGAGTTGGCCGTACGGGTGCGAGCAGCAGACAGGAGAAGGTAATGGGCAGAGCGGAGAGACAGAGAAGGGGCATACCTATGGATTTGTGATGAGATATAAGAGGGGCTAGAATTGGTCAGTGCTTTATAGGTATGGGTTAGCACTTTGAATTGACCCTTATAGGATACAGTAAGCCAATGTAAGGACTGAAAGAGGGGTGAGATGTGAGAGGAGCAACAGGAGAGGAAAATCAGTTGATTCACTGTAGCGGAGCAATATGACTAGTGGGAAGACCTATTTGGAGAGAGTTACAATAATCCATGCGGGAAATTACTAGAGCATGGACAAACTCCTTAGTAGCATCTTGCGTAAGAAAGGGGCGAATGCAGGCTTAAGGTGGAATCTAGGATTTGGTAACAGACTGGATGTGAGGCCAGAATCAAGTATAACGCAGAGACAGCGGGCTTGCAATGATGGACTGATGTGGGTACAACTAACTAACTTGAAGGGAGAGCGAAGGAGGAGGATCAATATTAGGAGGAATGACAAGGAGAGAGATTGAATTTCAAAAAGCGGGAGGACATCCAGTTAGAGATGGAAAAAAGGCCAGCAGTGACACGTTGCAGGGGAGGAGAGATATATCTGGGTGTCATCAGCGTACAGGTGGTAGTGGAATCGAAATGAGGTAATAAGTTTGCCAAGAGAGGCAGTATAAAGAGAAAATAGAAGGGGACCAAGTACAGAGCCTTGGGGGACTCCAACCGAGACAGGACAAAGGGAGGAGGTATCATTAAAAAAGGAGATGGTGAATGAGCGTTGGGAGAGATAGCAGGAAAACTAAGAGAGGACAGAGTCACAGAGACAGAGTGATTTGAAGAGTTTGGAGAAGGAGAACATGGCCAACAGTGTCAAAGGCAGCAGAGAGGTCAAGAAGAATTAGTATGGAGTAGTGGTCTTTGAATTTAGCTGCGATTAGGTAGTGACTTTAATAAGAGCAGTCTCAGATGAGTGGAGGGGGCGGAAGCCAGACTGAAGAGGGTCAAGGAGAGAATTGGAATTGAGGAAACAAGTCAGACAGGTAATGACCAGTCTTTCCAAAATCTTTGTGGAAAAGGGGAGCAGGTATATGGGACGATAGACGGGGAGGACGGGTCAAGAGATGTTTATTTTAAGGATAGGTTCTATAGAAGCATGTTTAAGGGCAGCAGGGACAACACCAGAAGAGAGAGAGCAGTTGAAGATGTGGGTTAAGGAAGGCACAAGACAAGAGAAGATCTGATAAGGTGAGACGGGTCAGGATCAAGCTAGCAAGTGGTGGGGCGAGAGGAAAGGAGAATTGCAGCCACCTCTTGTTCAGTATAATGGGAGAAAGTCTGAAGGGTAGGAAAGGCACGATCAATATGTGGTTGAGAAAGAGAACGGCAAGGTGGGGAAAATTCTTTCCTTAGCTGTTCAATCTTGTCAGTAAAGTAGCATGTAAAGCTATCAGCTGTAAGGTTAGCTTGGGGGATGGCAACCGCAGGGCAAAGAAGGGAGTTAAAGGTAATAAAAAGATGCCTGGGATTGCGGGAGCATGAGCATGACTGTTTTTGGCAAGGGCAAGGGCTGTATGAACGCAACATGAATTTGTAGTGGAGCTAGTCACAATCAACTAAAACAAAACTCCAAATTACCATGAAATATAGTAGATATAGAAAATAATGTAATCACTTTATATATTTTTCTTCATCAAATGGTATAAAGAAATTGCACAGCCAAATATGCTAAATCGGCATACCTCATATCAGGGTCGATCCTAGGATCACAGACGCCTGGGTGCAGAATTTTGTTTGGCGCCCCCATGTGGACGTGGTCATCTTGCTGTTTCCATAGAAACATGCATGTCCAGATTTGGCAACTGTCCAGTCCAGACATGCATGTTTCTATGGCAATGACCCACATCTCCATCTATATGCCCCACCCCTTTTGCAGTGGTGTATCCTGGTTTTGTGCTGCCCTAGGCAGGACAAAACGCAGGCGCCCCCCCCTTCCCCGCGCCAACCCCCCCTGCACCAACCCCCCCTGCCTTCTAAATACACACACACACATTCAATGACAGATACGCATACACTCGCTAACAGAAACACACACACTAACAGACACACTCACTAACAGACACACACTCACTAACACACACACTCACAGGCAAACACACTCACACAGTCAGACACACACACACTCACTGACACACTAACAGACAAACATAGTCAGACACACACACTAACAGACACACTCACTCACTAGCAGACACACACACACTAACAAACACACACACATTAACAGACACACACACACACAGGCAAACACACACTCACTGACACACAGTCAGACACACACACATACACACACTAACAGACACACAGACACACACACATTAACAGACACACACTCACTCACTCACATTAACACATTTTTTTATTTATTTTTATTTAGCCCCCCCCCCCTTACCTTTGGGAGTGCTGGGGGGGAGGGGTTCATTACCTCCCTGGTGGTCCAGTGGATGCCGGCTGGGCTAGGCAGGCGGCTGGCGAGGAGCTCTTCCCCTGAGCGGTCTGCTCAGCTCCCTGCGGCGCGTGAGGGAGCTGAGCGGACCGCTCAGGGGAAGAGCTCCCTCGCCAGCCGCCTGCCCAGCGCCGCCCGCCAGCCCAGCCGGTCAGTTAGCCGCGAGGCTAACAAAGCATTTGCCTGGGCATTTGGGGGGCGGCGTTTTTTGCCGCCCCCTGAAAAATGCCGCCCAAGGCAAATGCCTTGTTTGCCTCGCGGCTAAAACGCCCCTGCCCTTTTGTAATAAGACATACTCACTGACAGACACACACACTCACTGACAGTCACTCTCAATGACAGAAACACAATCTCACTTATTTGAAACACTCACTGACATACACTGACCAGCACTAACACACACACAGACGTCATATTCCGGTGCCCGGCATCACCACAGAGGCCGCGTGAGGGAGCAGGAAGAACAGACTGCGCTCCCTCGCTGCCGCCAGTTTTCTACCCCTTGGTCTTGTAAATTTCAGCACAGTAGGCACCTGCAGTGTGGGGAAAGCAGGTGCCAACTCTGCCTAAACTGAGTAAGCACCGCTCCGGGGGCACCCCTAGTTGGCCACCTCTTGGGCCCCCTGCAACACTCCATCTGCCCACTCCTCGCTGTGCCCCCCACATCGTGGTGCATGAGCACTATGTGACCGCTGACCGAGTGTGACCGGTCCCTCTGTGTTCCCCCAGGAGGCAGATGGCTGTTCGCTAATGCAGAGTAAGCACATGCTTATCTGAATGGCAGTCTTCGACCGGATACAGGTATGGATGTTTATATTTCACATGCTACACAGAATAACCTTATTAGTAACACTTTGGTAAGCCTCATATCGCATGAAAAAAGACAGGATCTTAAAATAATTAAACAAAACTGCTGCAAAATTATCCTTCCTACTTACCTCAGCTGCATTATTCATCCCAGTAACTGATAAGTGTTTAGTTGAGTGAAGGAACAGTGTCACATCCTCTTTATATGGTTACTCCAACCATTTCTGCTTTTAGAAGGTGGTTATGGTGGTAGGAGTCTGTACATACCAAGATATTTGCACGTTTTTGGCAGGTGCTAGTTGCGTCCCCCAGCACATGAGATTTGGGCAGTTCAGAACAAAGTTAATTCTGTGCATTAAAGACTTCTGCTGTCAGCACAAAGGTGACAGACATAATGAGATTCTCCCTTGCCGGCAGGTCTCCCCCCCACTCACTTCATTTAAGGGAAGCTGGTGAAATGGTCCATTTAAGTGCGTCGCCCGGGACCTTTCTCAGTGCTGGATTTCAGCCACGTTTACAGCTTATTTAGTAGGGTTTTCTCAACAATAAAAAAAATAAAACTTAAAACCAGGAGGAGGGGTGGTGGGCATATATAACAGATTTGTAGTGAAAGTTCCTATTGGCTGTCAATCAATGAAGACAGAATTGCAAAGATTTAAGGGAAATTAAGTTGGTGAAGACCTGGAGATCCAGAATTTTATAACCCCTGCTGTATGTACTAGGTGTCCAATTGACCAGATAAATGTCTTGTCTTTTTATGAAAGGTGGAGGAGGGGACAAAACTAAAATACTTTAACATCATTTTCAGCTTAACACTTACATGATTTATACCGCCTTCCTCATCCAGGCCTATTTGCACTTCGTGTTCTCACTAAGCAGCAATTAGGAATGAACTGAAACCCGATTTGCAAAAACATCCTATAGCTAAGACTATAGCGTAGTTGCAGAATTTTTCTAATTTTGTTTTCAATTCACTATAATTCGGTGCTTGATTAACAAACTTTTGCGAGTTAGCTCTAGATCTTATTTCCTACGTTTTGACCTGGAAGTTTATTCATTAAATTGGGATTTGCAGTAAACGGTCCAGGAAACTGCAGCCAAGATGGAAATAAACACCTTCTTTATTGCTGCACTGCGTAGGTCTGCCGGCGCTGGCCCCACTGCCATGGCTGCCATCCTCATAACTGATGATTGCAGCTAATCCAAGGCTGAGATCGTCAATCCTGATGATGTCAGCCAACTAGGCAAAGTTAAACACAGTCCCAGCAATTTAGCATCTCCTCATAGAGATGCATTGAATTAATGCCACTCTACAGGGAAAGTTCAGCATCTCCATGCAGAGTGTGGAGACGCTGAATGTCAGTGTTGCACACTGTGCAGCACAGACCCAGGAAGCACCTGTAGTGACTACCACTAGAGGTGTGCCTACGGAGCAATTTAAACTGTCTTTACATTGAAATGCCTGCAGGATACACCAGAACCACTACATTAAGCTGTAGTTGTTCAGGTGACTATAGTGTCACTTTAAAAAAAAAAAAAAGTTGTCATTCAATGTATGCTCCAGCCATCTATTGATATCCTCTCATTCCTCTAAACCAATCAATACTCACTGATTAACTTTCCTCCCACAGTTTGACTCGAGAACAGCTCATTTTCAGATAGATCCATCAAAAGATACACAGAGCAGGGAGAATATTGATGAAATGTCAATGTTCACATCTACAAAGTGTCAATAATGAATAGTCCAATAAGATAGATATTTAGTGTCAGAACTTTACTAATTATGCTGACAGGGGCCCAAAGTGCTGGCCAATCTCCTCATCCACAGCAAATCTAATTGTGATCACAGTCTTCATGCATAATAATTCGCCATAAAATCCAGAACATAGACAGGTATAACCAGGACTCGGACATACCTCTTTATTTCAGAAAGGGTGGGTGCTAGGTCGCACTAAAATTTTTAAGGGGTTGGAAATTGCCCTCGGACCGGTACTTTGAGACTCCTGACCTAGAGTGTTCCTTTAAATAATCTCATTGTATAACTTGGTAGAGCTGTGGAAAATGTTGGCGCTATATTCATGAAACAAATAATAAAAGAAAAAAATTATAGTAGAATAGCAAAACAAATCACATGATGTCACGGCTCTCTTAACAGCATTATAGGCCCCCAGGCAAAGCAGCGCACTGGAGCCCGGCCTACAAAACCACCCAGAGGAATAAAATGTAAATTAATTATAAAATGAAGCTTTTATTTATTGGTACCTCCAACAAAGTCAGTGTTTAAACATGAAAAAATATGCTGCACGACAGATTAATCCACACAAATGTTTGGACAATATAACATGAGCTTTGAAGTTGAAAACGAGAAATTCTACATAAAAATGGTACTCAATTGGTAAATCATGCAGACGGAGATTGCACAGTTCAGAATTACTATAAATTATCTATTATTAATCATATGTTTAACACAAACATTTAAGAATTTCTTTGCCGAGGATTGCTTTCTAATTGGCATGTACAGCTAACAGTTGATACTGAGGTGATCAGTCCACCTAGACGTTTTAATAAAGAGAGTTTGAAGGTTCTGAATAAATCTCCCAGAATTATATACCTAAACATTGGCAAGCCTGTTGGACCCCTATGCTCATGGACGTTGACATCTCTGTATAATGTGGTAGACACATTGCACGGCACTAAATGCGTTAGTATCTCCCTCCTTTGTGCCCCACTCTGCAAATTGTGTTCTAATGTATTTCAACACTTTGTGTTCAATAAAGGACGTCTCTTAAAGGGACACTATAGTCACCTGAACAACTTTAGCTTAATGAAGCAGTTTTGGTGTATAGCACATGCCCCTGCAGCCTCACTGCTCAATCCTCTGCCATTTAGGAGTTAAATCCCTTTGTTTATGAACCCTAGTCACACCTCCCTGCATGTGACTTGCTCAGCCTTCCATAAACACTTCCTGTAAATAGAGCCCTATTTAGGCTTTCTTTATTGTAAGTTCTGTTTAATTAAGATTTTCTTATCCCCTGCTATGTTAATAGCTTGCTAGGCCCTGCAAGAGCCTCCTGTATGTGATTAAAGTTCAATTTAGAGATTGAGATACAATTATTTAAGGTAAATTACATCTGTTTGAAAGTGAAACCAGTTTTTTTCATGCAGGCTCTGTCAGTCATAGCCAGGGGAGGTGTGGCTAGGGCTGCATAAACAGAAACAAAGTGATTTAACTCCTAAATGACAGTGACTTGAGCAGTGAAATTGCAGGGGAATGATCTATACACTAAAACTGCTTTATTTAGCTAAAGTAATTTAGGTGACTATAGTGTTCCTTTAACTGACATGATTGGGTCTGGTAATTTTGTCCTGAATGTGGAAATATTGAAGCATTTGTAAGAATAAAACATACAAACAGTGGGAGGCGAGAAAAAGGGAAACGCAAGAAGAACCCCACTCACAAGTCCAATAACAGGCACATGGGTGACACTAAACCATTTTGGACAGTAGGTATACTCATTGGACCTGCTGATTTCTTGCAAAAGTACATTTGGAAGGTGTTCAATCAGTAAAATTGTGGTGATCAAGCAGGAAAAATCCCATACTTTCCTCATTTCTAACTTGTGTGGCAATCCCTAATATTTACAATACTGAGGATGAGAGTTATGAATTAAGAAGCAGTTATACAACGTTATTCACTAAACCGGATTTGACCAGGGAATTGCTCTTTGCAGGGTAAAATAGCCAAACTGGAATAATTCTGACACTCTCAGGGTTATTAAAGGGATTCTATGGTGCCAGGAAAACAAAGCTGTTTTCCTGGCACTATAGGTTCCAACAGTTCCCCTCTCCCTTGCGCTCCCCTTACCGCAGCGCTGCAGGGGTTAAAACCCCTTCAGTAACTTACCTGAATCCAGCGCCAATGTACATTGGCGCTGGATCGATCTCCGCCCACGCCGTCAGCCAATGGAGGGAGACCTAATGCGCATGCGCGGCAATGGCTGCGCTTGCGCTAGGATTTTCCCCAAAGGAAAGCATTGATTTCGGTGATGCTGGAGGTCCTCATGCATAGCGTGAGAATGTCCAGCGTCATTTAGACCAGTGTTTCCCAACCCAGTCCTCAAGGCACACCTACCAGTCCAGGATTTAGGGATTACCCAGTTGTGTCTAAGGTGTTTTTTTTCTTCTTTGTAAAAACACCTTAGACACAACTGGGTAATCCCTAAATCCTGGACTGGTAGGTGTGCCTTGAGGACTGGGTTGGGAAACACGGATTTAGACGACCAAAAGTCATCTCAACACCCGGAAGTCGCTGGTAGACAGCCACTACAGGTAGAGTTAACCCTAGCAGGTAATTATTGCAGTTTCTCAGAAGGGACATGGCACCCAGACCACTTCAATGAGCTGAAGTGGTCTGCATGCCTACAGTGTCCCTTTAAACCATTCAAGACATGGTAGGACTATCAGAATTGTGCCGACTCTCTTTGTGTGTGGGCTACTAAGGATGCATTAGCTCAAACAGCACAAGGGTGGAAGAAACTGGATGAAAGTAACAGTAGTCGCTCTCAGTCAAGCGCCGTCCGCCAATTCTAAATAAATAGATTTTCTTACAGGGTTGGCCGGTAATATGCCAAGTGTGTAATATTTCCAAATATTTACTTTTCAGTTTGATAAAACTTGGAGTTTAATGTAGGAACTACAATTTTAGGGATTCAGTCACTAAACTTCAATTTTGCTATTCAGATTTAGTTTGCTACAATTCCACAGTTTAGTGAATAAACCCCTTTGGACAAATTGGAACCATTCTCCAACATCCAAATGCAATGAAAGAAAAAGCAACATGCAAAAAGGACCACTTTCTTACAATTTATTAGACTCTGCAAACTGTAACTATAGCAATTTTAACAAATGTTTAATTCACTGCAATCTGGTGCTTAGTGAACACTAAAATGAGTGTTACTGAAAGCATTATAGCTGGATGTCTTTCTGTTTTCTAAAACAATCTTTCTAAAACCGAACTCTTCATCTCTCCCCCTGTATTCTCCCTGCAGGTCAACAGGACACATATTACCACAACCTCACTGCTTTGGTGTTACCTTTAACACTTTTAATTTCCCAACTTGCCTATTGCAACTCACTACTCATCTGCATTCCAAATACCCGCCTTGCCCCTCTTCAATCCATAATGAATGCTGCAGCCCGGCTCATCTTCCTGACTAACCAATACTCTCACACCTCACCCCTTGCCACTCATTACATTGGATTCCTGTACCCTTCAGGAACCAATCCAAACTGCATTAACCTACAAAGCTCTCACTACCGTCACTCCTCACTACATTACCTGTTTACTCAACGAATATACCCCTTATTGTTTCCTTCACTCTGCAAATAGACCTTCTGATATCTGCTCATTTGCACCCTACCACCTCCCATTTCTAAGATTACAAGAAGGGCTGCCCCGTTGGCTTCCCCATGCCATCAAATTCTCCCCTAGCCTCCCATTCTAAAAGTCATCACTAAAAAAACACACCTCTTTAGGAAGGCTTGCCATCATAATAATAAAGCCTGCAGAAGTGGAATGACAGCAAGCGTACTCTGATACCTGATAGGCTGGCTAAATGACACAGATGGAAGCCGGGTTAACCCCTTAAGGACCAAACTTCTGGAATAAAAGGGAATCATGACATGTCACACGTCATGTGTCCTTAAGGGGTTAAAATGGGGGGTTCAGACTTTCCTATGTGCAGTATTTCAAAGCACAATGCTGCCCATTTTAACTCCAGACACCATGAGCACTTCAAATCACTGAATGGGTTGTGTTGTCTGGAGTAATCCATTAAGGATAAAAACAGCCCAAACAGAAACAGCAATGCTTCCAGTCAGACTACCTTTTTGTCAAGTCTGAGCTACACTTTGAATTCACTATACCGACATTAAATCCCCAGTTACTGAGAGAGCACGCTGCTTCCCTGCGTTTTGTAGTTTTACGATGATGCCCTTAAAGGAAAGCCGGTATTCTATCTATAACGATCCATTTATAAAGTACTGAGAGGAAATGGATTCCGGGTTAAGTGAAGTAGATGTAAAAATAATAATAAAATAAATAGACACATTCCTCCCGCAGGTTTCCGCAAACTCCGGCCCTCCAGGTGTTACTGAACTACAACTCCCATGATTCTCGGCCCAGCTATATTATTATCATGGGAGTTGTAGTTCAGCAACACCTGGAGGGCCGGCAGACAGCCCGGAGCCCGGGTCACACACAGCGCGGTGAGCGGCCGGCAGGCAGTAAGGTCAGTCCGGCAGGCAGGCAGACAGACAGTCCGCCCGGAGGCCGGGTCAGACAGTAAGGTCAGCCGGGGAGGTGCTGCTCTCTCCCAGTCCCATACCCCCACGTGCTGTCACTTCCTGGATTGACGTAATATCGCCGTAACAAAGCCCCCTCTGATTGGATAGTGGCGCTCGGCCCCGCCTCCGCAGCGCTGTGCCCCTCCGGATTGGCTCTCGGGGAGGCACGTGGCCCGGTGACGCCGCCCCATTGGCTGAGCGCTGAGTCGGTGTGTGAGAGAGGCCCGGGTGCCGCACACCGAGTGACACGGAGCCATGCCGAACAGGAACCCGCACAAAGCCGCCTGCCCCAGCCCTGCCGCCCGCGGAGACAGCGCCGGGACCCGGGAGGAACCGGAGCCGGAGCGAGCGGACTGCATGGAGGACCCGGACATCAACAAATCACCGAGCGACCCCAAGAAATACCGGTCAGTAAATACCCGGAAATACCGGTCAGTAAATACCCGGAAATACCGGTCAGTAAATACCCGGAAATACCGGTCAGGAAATACCGGTCAGTAAATACCCGGAAATACCGGTCAGTAAATACCCGGAAACAAAAATATACCCGGTAATAAATACCGGTCAGTAAATACCCGGAAATACCGGTCAGTAAATACCCGGAAATACCGGTCAGTAAATACCCGGAAACAAAAATATACACGGGAATAAATACCGGTC
>OW240919.1:20371072-20589692 GCA_933207985.1 Pelobates cultripes | reverse complement strand
GTAAATACCCGGGAATAAATAAACACCCGGGAATAAATACCCGTCAGTAAATACCCGGGAATAAATATACCCGGGAAATAAACACCCGGAAATACCGGTCAGTAAATACCTGGAAAGAAATACCGGTCAGAAACTATACCAGTAAACACCCGGGAATAAATAAACACCCGGGAATAAATACCGGTCAGTAAATACACGGGAAATAAATATACCATGGAAATAAATACCGGGAAATACCGGTCAGTAAATACCCGAAAATAAATATACCCGGAAAATAAAATACTGCTGCAATACCCGAAATAAATATACCTGAAATAAATACCGTCAGTAAATACCCGAAATATACCCGAAATAAATACCGTCAGTAAATAATATAAACATAAAATACCCGGGAAATAAATACTGGCTGCCAGTAACTATACCTGTAAATACCGGAAAGAAATACCAGAAAGAAATACCGGTCAGTAAATACCTGGAACAAAATAGGAATACCAGTCAGCAACTATACTCAGTAAATAATTCGGAAATAAACACCCAGGAATAAATACCGCCGCAATCATACCAGTAATACCCGAAATAAACACCCAGAATAAATACCGGTCAGTAACTATACCAGTAAATACCCGGAAATAAATATCTGCAATACCGTCAGTAACTATAACAGTAAATACCCGAATAAACACCGGAAATAAATACCTGAAATAAATACCCGGTAATATCGGGTCAGTAACTACTCAGTAAATACACGGGAAATAAATATACCATGGAAATAAATACCGGTCAGTAAATACCCGGAAATAAATATACCCGGGAAATAAATACCGGTCAGTAAATACCCGGAAATAAATATACCCGGGAAATAAATACCGGTCAGTAAATACCCAGGAAATAAATACCCGGAAATAAATACCGGTCAGTAAATAATATACCATAAACACCCGGGAAATAAATACTGGTCAGTAACTATACCAGTAAATACCCGGAAAGAAATACCCAGAAAGAAATACCGGTCAGTAAATACCCGGGAATAAATATACCCGGGAATACCAGTCAGTAACTATACCAGTAAATACCCGGGAAATAAACACCCAGGAATAAATACCGGTCAGTAACTATACCAGTAAATACCCAGAAATAAACACCCAGGAATAAATACCGGTCAGTAACTATACCAGTAAATACCCGGAAATAAACACCCGGTAATACCGGTCAGTAACTATACCAGTAAATACCCGGAAATAAACACCCGGGAAATAAATATACCCGGGAAATAAACACCCGGTAATACCGGTCAGTAACTATACCAGTAAATACACGGGAAATAAATATACCATGGAAATAAATACCCGGAAATACCGGTCAGTAAATACCCGGAAATAAATATACCCGGGAAATAAATACCGGTCCGTAAATACCGGGAAATAAATATACCCGGGAAATAAATACCGGTCAGTAAATACCCAGGAAATAAATACCCGGAAATAAATATACCCGGGAAATAAATACCAGTCAGTAAATAATATACCATAAACACCCGGGAAATAAATACTGGTCAGTAACTATACCAGTAAATACCCGGAAAGAAATACCCAGAAAGAAATACCGGTCAGTAAATACCCGGGAATAAATATACCCGGGAATACCAGTCAGTAACTATACCAGTAAATACCCGGGAAATAAACACCCAGGAATAAATACCGGTCAGTAACTATACCAGTAAATACCCAGAAATAAACACCCGGGAAATAAATATACCCGGGAAATAAACACCCGGTAATACCGGTCAGTAACTATACCAGTAAATACCCGGGAATAAATACTGGTCAGTAAATACCCGGAAATACATATACCCGGAAATAAACACCCAGAAATACCGGTCAGTAAATACCCGGAAATAAATATACCCGGGAAATAAATACCGGTCAGTAAATACCCGGAAATAAATATACCCGGGAAATAAATACCGGTCAGTAAATACCCGGAAATAAATATACCCGGGAAATAAATACCGGTCAGTAAATAATATACCATAAACACCCGGGAAATAAATACCGGTCAGTAAATAATATACCATAAACACCCGGGAAATAAATACCGGTCAGTAAATAATATACCATAAACACCCGGGAAATAAATACCGGTCAGAAACTATACCAGTAAATACCCGGAAAGAAATACCCAGAAAGAAATACCGGTCAGTAAATACCCGGGAATAAATATACCCGGGAATACCAGTCAGTAACTATACCAGTAAATACCCGGGAAATAAACACCCAGGAATAAATACCGGTCAGTAACTATACCAGTAAATACCCAGAAATAAACACCCAGGAAATAAATATACCCGGGAAATAAACACCCGGTAATACCGGTCAGTAACTATACCAGTAAATACCCGGGAATAAATACCGGTCAGTAAATACCCGGAAATACATATACCCGGAAATAAATACCGGTCAGTAAATACCCAGGAAATAAATATACCCGGGAAATAAACACCCGGAAATACCGGTCAGTAAATACCCGTGAAATAAATATACCATGGAAATAAATACCTGGAAATAAATATACCCGGGAAATAAATACCGGTCAGTAAATACCGGTCAGTAAATACCCAGGAAATAAATACCGGTCAGTAAATACCCGGAAATAAATATACCCGGGAAATAAATACCGGTCTGTAAATACCCGGGAATAAATACCGGTCAGTAAATAATATACCATAGATACCGGTCAGTAAATGATATACCGGTCAGTAAACACCCGGGAATAAATATCGGTCAGTAAATAATATACCATAAACACCCGGGTATAAATACCAGTCAGTAAATAATATACCGGGAAATAAATACCGGTCAGTAACTATACCGGGAATAAATACCTGGAAATAAATATACTGGTCAGTAAATTATATACCGGGAATAAATATACCGGTCACTAAATAATATACCGGGAATAAATATACCGGTCACTAAATAATATACCGGAAATAAATACCCTGAAATATATACCGGTCAGTAACTATACCATAAATACGGGAAATAAACACCCGGGAATAAATACCGGTCAGGTTAGTAACTATACCATAAATACCGGTCAGTAACTATACCATAAATACCGGGAAATAAACACCCGGAAAAAAATACCCGGTAATAAATATATAACGGAAATACCGGTCAGTAAACACCCGGGAATAAATACAGGGAAGTAAACACCCGGAAATAAATACCATATTCAGTAAATAATATACCGGGAATATATACCGGGAAATAAACATCCGGAAATACCGGTCAGTAAATAATATACCGTCAGTAAACACCCGGGAATAAATACCGGTCAGTAAATATACCGGGGAATAAACACCCGGGAATATATACCGGGAATACTGGTCAGTAAATAATATACCGTGAATAAATACCGGTCAGTAAATAATATACCGGGAAATAAATACTGGGAATAAATACCGGTCAGGAAATATACTGGGAATCAACACCCGGAAATAAATACCGGGAATATATACCGGTCAGTAAATAATATACAGGGAATAAATACCGGTCAGTAAACACCCAGAAATACCGGTCAGTAAACACCTGGAAATAAACACCCGGAAATAAATACCGGTCAGTAAAAAAATATACCGGGAATACCGGTCAGTAAATAATATACCGGTCAGTAAATATACCGGGGAAGGAATACTGGTCAGTAAATAATATATCGGGAAGAAATACCGGTCTGTAACTATACCGGAAATACCGGTCTGTAACTATACCGGTCAGTAAACAATATACTGGGAATAAACACCTGGAAATAAATACCGGGAATATATACCGGTCAGTAACTATACAGGGAATAAATACCGGAAATACCGATCAGTAAATATACCGGGAATAAACACCCGGAAATAAATACCGGGAATATATACCGGTCAGTAACTATACCGGGAATATATACCGGTCTGTAACTATACCGGGAATATATACCGGTCTGTAACTATACCGGTCAGTAAACAATATACCGGGAATAAACACCCGGAAATAAATACCGGGAATATATACCGGTCAGTAAATAATATACAGGGAATAAATACCGGTCAGTAAACACCGGGAAATAAACACGGGGAAATAAATACCGGTCAGTAAAAAATATACCGGGAATACCGGTCAGGAAACACAGGGAATACCAGGTCAGGAAACACAGGGAATACCGGTCAGGAAACACAGGGAATACCGGTCAGGAAACACAGGGAATACCGGTCAGGAAACACAGGGAATACCGGTCAGGAAACACAGGGAATACCGGTCAGGAAACACAGGGAATACCGGTCAGGAAACACCGGGAATACCGGTCTAATACCGAGCTCGGACACACAGACAGAGGGCGACCCCTGACAGACACACACAGACAGAGACATGGGGTTACATAGTTATATAGCTGAAAAGATAATTGCGTCCATCAAGTTCAGCATTCCTCACATATGTTTTTGCTGTTGAGCTCGGACAGAGACACAGCGTTCCATGCTTCAATGCAAATCTACAACTCGGAGCCTGACCTAGCTAACACTTATAATATATTATATTCTGTGTGACATCATGACTGCCTGAGACCCCCTCTCCCTGTGACCTCATCACTGTTTGGGACCTCTCCCTGTCCCGTGACATCATCACTGCCTGTGATATCTCCTCCCCCCCTCCGTGTCATCAATGCCTGTGGACAACCCCTCCTAGTGACATCACTACTGCCTTGAATACCCCTCCCTCCCCATGGCATCACTAATGCCTGAGACACCCCCTCTCTCCCTCCCTGTAGCATCACTACCAGAGACACCCCCTCCTTATGACATCACTACTGTCTGGAACCCCCCAACTCACTAATACATAACTACCTGGGACACACTCCAAATCACTGTGACATCAGTGCCTGGCACACCACTTCTTAATAACATTTATGGCTTGCAGACTTTTGCCTAGTAAGCAGTTTTATTCACTGACGTGAGAATTGTTAAGCGTTAAGAATGAATTTCAGAGGCCAATATAGCCAAACTGGTAGCATTCTCCAAGTCAGCTCTGCTCATAGTTAGGCTATTCTAGCCTTAAATGTCAGGGTGGGGGGCACCAATGTGTAAGAGGTGGAATAACTGTTTTATGTATAAAAAAAATGGTGCGTGACACAGAATTAATGCAAATATGAAAGAGAATGGAGTGATATAGGGGAATTTATTTTTACTTTACCCAAGTATACTTTTGCATTGATTCATACCCAAGTTATGATTTAGATTTTTTTTTTTTATTTTGTTATTCTACTGTAGGTTTATTCAACTTGAGAATGGTCTAAGAGCTCTTCTGATCTCAGATCTGGCTTTGACAGGCCAGTGTCACTCTGATTCTTCTGATGAAGAGGAAGAGGCGGATGATGATGATGATGATGATGAGAATTGGGAATCGGAGGATGAAAGTGAAGAGGATTCTGAAGACGGTGAAGATGATGATGAGGAGGAGGAGGAAGATGAAAACGCAGATAAAGAAACTGACAGCGTGTACCCCAGGAATGCAAAGAACTGCACAGAAAAACTGGTATGAGGGGGGAGGAGGGGAACTTGTATAATACTTAACCCAGTCATGGGGAATCACAACATCAAATCTACACTGTTCAATTAATCTCATCATCTCTGGGAAACCAGTGACAATTTTTGACCCATATTAACGCATTGTGCAGTTCAGCAGATGTGCATAGATTCTTTGATATGAGAAAGATGTCATCGGCTCAGTGCTTTCCTATGGACGCTGACGTCTTCTCACTGTGAAAATCACAGTGAGAAGCGCGGAAATGCCTCTAGCGGCTGTCAATGAGACAGCCACTAGAGGATGGATTAACCCTAGTGTAAACATAGCAGTTTCTCTGAAACTGCTATGTTTACAGCAGGCAGGGTTAATCCTAGATGGACCTGGCACCCAGACCACTTCACTGAGCTGAAGTGGTCTGGGTGACTATAGTGGTCCTTTAATGATTGACACTACTTGGAGCTGATGTACAGGCTGCAGGCTCAATCATAGAAAGATACAAGTGCACTCATGTCATAAAAGGTCATGTATGGATAAGGAGGAGTTTAACATATTTATTGACTGGTGAGACCAGTGGGTCAAATCCCAGATAATCCTAGCGAATGCTTTTACTTAGGAGTTAGACATTGCCATTTTTTAATTGGTGCTGGGAATTTAGGATGGCGTTAGGTGGAATTATAGGCTGTATTTCAGCAGTGTCCAGGTAACCTAGTTCGAAGGAAATACGGTCTGCAGTACAGCCTGGACATCAACATTTAGGAGGGTAACGTTTATTCATCTGTGGACTCCCCTGTTGCTATCCTTACCAGGGGAATTCTTCCTATGTTTGCTATTCCTCTTTTGCTATGTTTATCTTGCACACTGATACCTTGTTCTTCTTCTTTCCATCCCCTTGTATACAGTGTTACACTATTATTTTGAAAGTTTGTGTCCTCTAGTCTGTTCTAGTTCCATAATTAGCTTATGTGGTAGCTTTTACTACCTCGTCTTTTCACACCCTAATAGTGTGTTTAGTGTAAAGGCGTAATAATTGGATTGTTAGGAAATAACCACTAGATTCGTATTTTGAAAGATACTTCTATTACTGCATGCGATCTTTGAGACTAGGCATATATTAGAATAAAGGTATTGTGTTGGAAATATCTGTATTATGTTCCTTTTTCTTTCCTCCTCCGTTTCTTAATTGTCTGTTCATTGTGCAAGTCTCCTTTTATAAACATGCCTACCTTTCTGAGTGGAATGCCCTTTGTGCCCCTCTCTGCAGTCCGCCGCTGCCCTGTGCATCGGGATTGGAAGTTTCAGTGATCCAGAAGACCTGCCAGGACTGGCTCACTTCTTGGAGCACAGTAAGAAAATGATCAGGTTTATCCTGGTAGCTTGCAATATTTCATCTGTGTAGCAGAAAACCTAGTTCTCGTAGAAACAGAATATTGACTGTATATTGTATATTTTTAAAAAGAATTAATGAATTGGTACCTTATGGAGGACGACTTTCATTAGCAGATAAGCTGTTGGGAAAATTCAGTGGATTGTGTTCCAGCTGTGCTTTCTCTTTCACACAGGGACACTTTCTAAAGTGTGAATTTTAGAGTTACTCCAACCACCATGACCACTTCAGTGATCTTCAAGAAACTCTGCACATCCAGAGTATTTTTATTGTGTCAGGGGGCTAGTTTCACCTCCAGCACACTTCACATTGACAGCTCAGAACTCTGTTCCAGGCTGCTTAAAGTTAACTCTGTGTATATTGTACGTCTGTCATCAGCGCTCACTGCTCGCTGGCAACGGACGTAAAAATCTTCCCCTTGCAGGCAGAGCACAGCACATTCTCCTGCATCCCTCCATTACAAGCAGTTTAAAAAAAAAACCTCTTTCTGCCTCTCGACTCATTCCCACCTTTTTTTCCTTGTTTGAGAAATGCGTTTAACAGCACCTTTTCCCCCCCTTTTCTACCTATATGACCTAAAAATGATAGCCTATCCACTCCAGAGATGTCCCTTTAAAGGACAAGTGTCTTCAATCGTTTACTTCTTTTTACATACATTTCATGAACATTGAGGACAAGCATCTTCTTTTATGTATTTTCTCAAAACTCCATATGCATCATTATAAACTTTATAGACTTTCTATAAATAACATGTGCTTGAGTGTGGATCTGCCTACATGCCACTTCTAAGGACTGTTTGATCACAGTGCTGAATCCACTTCCTTAATTGGCAATACTATGGGCAGAATGTATGAGAGCAGGGGAGATTTTCTTCTGATATTGTTTCAATTCTGAGGAAAATCTCCTTCGAATTAACACTCCAAGTAATGTAAACACTACAGCATGCTGCAGTAGTTATGGTGCCAGAAGTGCCCTGTTCCCCCTCTCCCCAGAGTAAGTAGACAAATCTGGCGTAGGTGACTTCCTCCATTGAAAGCTGGAAGCTCCTGTTGGCTGTCCAGAGCCAAGTCCTGCCATGCTGGCTGAGAGGATCCGCAACCAACACATTTTGATTTATATTTTGTTCTGGTTACAGTGGTATTCATGGGCAGTGAGAAATACCCAGATGAGAATGGCTTTGATGTGTTTCTCAAGAAACATGGTGGCAGTGACAATGCATCAACAGACTGTGAGCGTACCATCTTCCAGTTTGATGTCCAGAGGAAGTATTTCAAAGAGGCTTTAGACAGGTATTTGTTTTCTACTGCACAGACTGCCTTAATTCTCCATTTGAGTATTTGAAAAGGGAGGGAATTTGATAGTTTTATAGATAATGCATTAACCCTTTAAGGACCGAGGATAAACTGTCCTTACCTAGTATGTCCTCGCAGTCCTTCTTACTTACCTGATCGCCGCCTTTCCCCTGCCGGTTTGGGGGGACTGACTGATAGCATATTCAACCATGGAAATCCATAAATGCAACTGCTCGTCCGGTAACAGATACCCAGTGATAAAAGGGGCTCCATTCCTGTCTCTATTGGGAAGGAACATTTCTTGCACTTGGAACTTCCATTATTAAACTCTCTGAAGTGCTTGAGAAATTCTCCTTCTTCCTTTGTGCTTCAAGCATTTTTCATCACACTGGAAATATCTTAAATTTCTCCACAACTCCTTATTTTAGTGAATAACCCCTCTCTAAAGAAACAAAACAACCCTACCCACCCCCCAATAACTAAACCCTAAATGTTGATACTACACTGTAAATGTAGGTTTTGCTAACATTCAACATATTACCAGAATGATATATGACCCCCCCTTTCCCTTAATTCCTATATAGTGGCGTGTAGATAATCTATTTTTCATTATATTAAAGCAGATCCATCAATTTCGGGGTTCTTTGCAAAATATGTAAAGACCACCAATATTGACAGATCAATATGACAGGTCCGGTGTGGATCTGGTGGCCACAGGGTGCAGGGCAGGTGGGTTTTACTCCCCTCAGACTGTCCCTTGCAATTGCCACTTTTTTCATGCCGCAGATCCTCTCCGCTCCTGGCAGTTCAGTTGTCAAGAGTGACGTCGGTGCTGTACTCCTAATCTTGCAGTCTTGATCAGTATTTTATAAAGATTAATTTTTTTATGACATACTGAGAAGTGACAGATCCGCTTTAAATGCATTTATAAAACTTGACAAAACGTAGTCTGTGTATGTTTTCGTTGTTACAAACGCTAAATGAATTATTGTGCTGGTCTCTGTAGGTGGGCTCAGTTTTTCATCTCTCCGCTTATGGTCAGTGATGCCATCGATCGAGAAGTGGAAGCTGTGGACAGTGGTAAGAATGTGTCTCATGGCTTTCTGTGGATTGTTTGTCCGATGTCTTGTCTACAGAGTGTAATCTGTCCCTTGAAATGTTTCAGAATATCAACTCGCCAAGCCATCCGACTCGAATCGCAAGGAGATGCTGTTTGGAAGCCTGGCTAAGGCTGGACACCCTATGGGCAAGTTTTTTTGGGGTGAGTGTCTGTAAGCATATATAAAAGTGTACAGTTTACACACATTGTTTCATTAGCAGCAGTAGGCTGCCCTCCCACCACCACGTAAAGCTTCTTGAGTCTGCCTGTTTATTCACTGCAGGGCAGGACCAGGTAACTCAGTCTCTTTAGGAAATGGTGTACATTGTGATCTCCTTGGTTAACGCCTAGTCAGCTTGTTGTTCCCTTCAGGGGGATGAGACTCAATCTTTATACATAAATATCTATGCAAATTGTGTCTTCAATCGTATTCAAAATAACGTAAAAATAATAAAATAAATATGCTAACTTTTAAAGTTCACGGATTTGCTGCAAATGTCCAATATGTGATCATTCCGCATACCAGGAAAAAACATCTGCTCACTTACATTTTTATAGCTATACTATCCTGCTCATCCTGTTAGCAATGCTTCATGGATGCTTCAGGTGTTTCTGTGAATTGTAGTTCATTTGTCAGTTTTCTTCTGAGAAAGCTGTCAATTGAACTAAACCGATCAGGCGATTACATACAGAATTATTTTTACAGCAAAAAAGCGACAGAAAATTATGGGTTTATGGAGTAAAAGCAAGATAGTCCATATTGCTGTAGAAGTGTTATGAACTAGATTGGCATGTTAGTATGAAATATCGTTGAGATTTAAGGCTGTGTAATTTGCTATTTTCCCTGTTCTGGCTGTAGATAAGCTGTTTGTGTGTTCTAGTGGCTCAGTACTTTATGAGAGATGTATTGTATTAATCCTCTGCTTCCACCATTGCAGGAAATGCTCAGACTCTGAAACACGATCCCAAGGAGAAGAATATCGATACCCATAGCCGGCTGAGAGACTTTTACAGGATGTACTATTCTGCCCATTACATGACCCTTGCTGTCCAATCAAAAGGTGGGGACCGGTATATACCTTCTCTTTACTATCACTATTCCACATGTTTATTATTAATGGGAAGAATGTCTAATGAACTGGTCTTTCATTTGATTTTCTGCAGAGTCTCTGGATAAGTTGGAGGAGTGGGTGAGGGATATCTTCTGCAATGTCCCAAATAAGTGAGTCTGTCCTGAAAGTGAGCTTGTCACTCAAATTGCTGCTTTATTGGAAGGGCAAGTGGAAACCAAAAAATTCATTGTGAAATGAGTGTCGCGGTCTCTAAAATCATATTTGGGATCAAATCTCAAGCAGAGATTTGCAGCAAGAGAAGTTATAGCTTTAAATAGATCACTTCAGTTATATGAAGTGGTCATGGTCCCTGGAGTCTGTATGTGCAGCATTTAGCTCTGAAAAGTTGCACATTTGAAGTTTAACCCTTGACTGCAATCATAGGGTGTCATCAGCCAGCCAGAAATTAGAGTTTAAGGCTGGCTAATGCTAATTCTGTGCCATTCATTGGCTGAGAGCAGTCATCTGACACCCTCTTCTCCAATGTACGACTACTGCATTAACTTCTGCAGAAGCGCATCCCGCTGCCTGGGAGCCCAGGTAAAAGGGCATACAGTTAGAAAACTGTTTGTCCCATTACTGGGATCCAGGCCAGGGTACTCCTGGTAATGTTACTACAGCAAGCTATAGTGGTTATGGTGCTTGGAATAACCCTTTAAGACTGGCTAACCCTCATGGCAAGTATTTGCTATATCAATCCTAACCATTAAAGGAAAGGAGCTTTGGTACTTACATTTCAATTCACAACAGATGGTTAATCCCAATTCTGTTCTAGTTTGAAGGCCATTTACCATTCAAAATCAGGCTAGACGGCCAAAAACTACTGTATTCATGATTTATTTATAGTGTTTTTGATAGTCTATTGATTTTGCACAATCTACTATTGACTTCTCAAGAAATCACCTGCTCTGCATAATTCTAAACCTGACGTTCTAATATGTTTAATGTCCACCTTTTCCCTTTATCCTAGCTCTTTGCAAAAACCTGACTTCAGCCACTTGAGTGAACCTTTCAACACCCCTGGATTTAATTCTCTGTACAGAGGTATGAATGCTTCCCATCCCAATGGTAGAGTAATCATTGAATTGTATTACTTTTATAGAATCTGGTGAATATTGTGCAATGAACGACGTTCTGTATGGTGCTGTGTGAATGGTGTGAGGACTGGACACTGCAATTTACTGTTTGTCATTTCTCATGTGTTTCAGTTGTCCCTATTAAGAAGGTTCACTCTCTGACCATAACTTGGGCCCTCCCTCCTCAAGAGAAACATTACAAGTGAGTATCTGCTCTATACATTAATATGGCTACCTTCCCGTAGGCATAGGGCTGGTGGAGGATCAGATAAGCCTTATTGAGACTATTGAATTATTCTACTATTCCATTGAATACAGTTGTGGGTTTAGATAATTTGTCTTCTTTTTTCACATTTCAGTTTAGTTTTTACTACAGTTTACCAAATGAAATCAACAATATTCAAATTTTTCCTGTGTTCTAGGGTAAAACCTCTTCATTACATTTCATGGTTAATTGGGCATGAGGGTAAAGGCAGCATTCTCTCCCTTCTGCGCAAGAGGTAAGTGTGGTGCAATAAATGTACTTACTACACTATAATTAGTTCTTATCTTCCCATATACGAGAACATCTTTGTGGATCCTTATACTGTAGGTAATTGCATTGATGCTGATGTCTGGTGCCCTCTGCTGCATTTTATATGCTTAATTCATATTGTCTTGGTTTTATGCACACTTTGTGTATGCAATGATGCTTTTTATTGATGGGTATCATAGTTAGAAAGTACACTCTTAAACACAAGCTGTGAAAACGTGGAGGGACAAACCAGACACAAATAATATGCAAGCCGATGGCCTTTGATATAACATTAGGAATCCCCTAATTACATAAAACAGGAACGGTGGGCAATGCAGCCCTTTTGAAGTAATCCCCATGTGAACAAACTAAATATAAAATGTTGGAGTTGGCAATGGTAAAAAGAGACCTAAGGCTTCCCTTGCCCCTTAATGTTCTTATTATGGCTGCCAATACGCAGGCGTTGAAACACATGTAAAGGAACTTGAATGGATCCAGTAAGGTGGATTTATTTTTTCCCCATTGCTTTCTTTATATTCAATCCACTGTCCTGGTCCAGGTCCGGGTTAGTTATGTGAAGGCATTCTGTGTGGGTTTCACTGTGAGTCTATTGAACTCCTCAAAGCCCCATGTTTGAATCTTGGCCTCATTCTTTCCCTCCCCTCACTTTCCAGGTGCTGGGCTCTGGCTCTGTTTGGGGGTAACAGCGAGACTGGCTTTGAGCAGAACTCTACTTACTCCGTATTCAGCATTTCCATCACGCTCACCGACGCCGGATATGAACACTTCTATGAGGTATGGGTGAAACGATAACATGGATGGTTTTAAGAAAGGATAAAAAGATATATTTTATTTTTTTTTACCTAAAATTTTAAATTATCTTTTCAGTTCTCCACAGTTTAAAAAACACCCAAATGAACTCTAAAATCTTTCATTTAGATCAATACTCTTAATACTGAACATTAAATATGGAAGTCTTCACATTGCAAAGGTGTTTTCCATAAGGTAACATGAGGCACACACCTCCCAGGAATGTTTGAACCAGTTCGCAATGCCCCACATTATTTATTAAACCTTCAAGCTGACTTGTCATTGACAAATATGCAAATGATAAAACCTTAGATTTTTACTTGAAGACGTATCCAAAGAGATATTCTCTGCTTAACCCCTTAAAGACCAAGCTTCTGGATTAAAAGGGAATCATGACATGTCACACATGTCATGTGTCCTTAAGGGGTTAAACACAGAATACAACAGACTCTTGCATATCACTTGAGGTTTAAAGGGAAGCTCATGGGCTATAAACACTACATGTGT
The DNA here is from genome assembly GCA_933207985.1 of Pelobates cultripes. Classification (NCBI taxonomy): domain Eukaryota; kingdom Metazoa; phylum Chordata; class Amphibia; order Anura; family Pelobatidae; genus Pelobates; species Pelobates cultripes. The sequence continues at coordinate 20,576,337 of OW240919.1, read as the reverse complement.
TTGTTTTTTTTATAATGGAGGTCATGGTGCTAGGAAGTTCTCTCTAAAAATGTAAATGAACACTGCATGCTGCTAAAGCATTTACACTTGCTGAAGCTGTTTTTATATATACCCATAATGAAAAATGCTTAAAGAAAAGCCTTTGTTTTCATTGGGGATATAGCTACTAAATAGTGATTTTAACATTTTTTTTTTTTTTTTAATCTGGGGGCAGTTGAGTGTTCTTTAACGTCAAAGCTCTTGCTGTTTTCATGACTTGCTGCCTATGAACACTGCGTGATCACGACGCTGTGCAGTGTCCTGGGCAGAGAGTAGTGTTCACATCACAGCTTGAAGGCTCCGAGGGGAAACTAGGCGGGTTTTTAACGGCTGCATCGGACCACGTAATCACTTTTACAGTTAGGTGTAATATACTTAAATGGATTCAGATCTTCTCTATTTACATTTTATGATATTTTCCAGTACATTATAGAACACATTGTACACATGGAATGCTATTATCCTTAAACTGACACTTTATATTTGACCTGTTCATAAGACTTGCTTGTTATGTTTTGCAAAATCAAAGCCTGTATGAAGTCCAGCTGTACACTTGTCGTTTTACTTCTGCACAGGTTACGCACATTGTGTTCCAGTATTTAAAGATGTTACAGCAGCAGGGACCTCAGGAAAGGTGAGACTTTGGTTTGTTCGCAAATCACATTTAAGTTTTTGTAGTGACAAAATTAGCTCTTAAGTTTCAAACCTTCTATTTTAGGATCTTTCGTGAAATACAGAAAATCGAGGCAAATGAGTTCCATTATCAGGAACAGGTATGTGTATAATTTATTCTGTATTTTTTGGTAGGTGAGATGTGTATTTGCATGCCAATAGTGAATATTCCCACATTTGGATGCATTCTGTTGGGGGAAAAGATTGAGTTAATGTTGCTACTGCCTTTCTCATTCCGAGGCACTCTTAAAGAGTCACTGAAAGCACAAAGAGTGCAGATTAGTTGAGAGTGCTGTTTTGTTTTGTTTTTTCCTTCTCCTTTATGTTTCAGAAATCATCTATACTTTCTTCTGCTTCTTAACAAACTGAAGTGTTTCCCTTTTCTGCTGCAGAAATAATGTTGCACTTGATGTTGTGACTTTGGTTTTTGGGAGTTGTAATTCAGCTTTCTATAGTAGAACGCTGGCAATTGGACTGCAACTCACAAAAATTGCATGCTGTGTCCATAAAGCATTGCTTTATAGGAAAAGCTTGGTTCTATAGAAAGTTAAATGAGCATCGTGACAAGCTGAGTCAGTTCCTGGTCACTGCAGATGCTGCAAAACTTTTAAGATTTAAATGTGCAATGTTTAAACCTGGGATTGATTGTCTTTTAAAATTTATATTGCATTAAAAAGGGCAATTTTTTTTTTTCTTTCTTATTTTGTTTTCTCTTGAAGACTGACCCCATAGAATATGTAGAAAATATCTGTGAAAACATGCAGCTCTTTCCGAAGGAAGATTTTCTGACTGGAGACCAGCTGCTTTTTGAGTACCATCCCGATGTAAGTGATACTTAACTTTTCAACATTGAATATCTGCCACAAGCAAATGCCATAGAATTTGGAGAACTAAAGATAATTAAGATTTTCTTCTCCTTCCTCTAGGTCATCTCAGAGGCTCTAAATACTCTTACTCCCCAGAAGTCAAATTTGCTCCTCCTGTCCCCCTTTAATGAAGGCAGATGTGAACAGAGAGAGAAGTGGTTTGGTACCCAGTACAGCACAGAAGGTTCGCAACAGCCATCAACCAAATATAGCATCTGCAAGACCCAGCTACCCCACGTGTCTGTCCACTAATTCTTTTTCCTTTTTTTTTCTACAGATATTGATGCAAAATGGAAAGATGTTTGGGCCTCCGACTTTGCTTTAAACCCAGACCTTCATCTTCCAGCAGAAAACAAGTTCATTGGTGAGTAACCTGCAAAGTAGGGGGCTGTATATACAAACGTAGTGACATCCCAAAGACCCCATATACAGGTTTTGAGCTGGATGGCAAAAATAGAGCTCAAGCAAACAAATTAACATTTTTAACCCATCATCCTCACATCCTTAACAGTCTTCATTAAGCCTAGGGCATGGCCAGAACACAAGCCCACCCCATGCCTACTGCTCTGATATTGCAGATGTTTCACTTCTTTAGCATTCATTCAAACGAGTCAACTTTGGATGGCAATGAGCGGCTCTGAGTGCTGGAAGCAGGTCCAGCAGAGGGGCAGCGCTCGGTTACATGTGTAATTAATTATATATTAATTACCTGTGGTGAGTTGGATTTCAGTTAAAGTGAAAGTGCTATCATAGATTCACCTTCAAGATCCTTACCTCTTAAAGGGGCCCTATCGGGCACAGTATTTCATTTATACATTGTGCTCGCAGTTATAGATTAGAAAAAACAAACAAACTGCCAACTATTTAAAAATAGGTCTTTCTTCCACTTCTCAGTCAAATTTTTGGGATAGACTCTATGCAGGTGTAATGACTGACAAGGGAGAGCAGTATTGAACACACAAAGAAGTTCCTTCTGCTCTCCCAAGCATAGCAACCACTACATGTGCATTGGTTGCTATAGAAACTCCCTACCAACGCTGCCAGTGCTGGCTAGGGAGTATAGGAAGGGAGCAACACCAGTTTAGACTCTGGTATACTGGCAGTGAAGTCAGCTTGTCGGCCTCACAGAGGAAGTCTGCCCTGCTTGTGCAAGCGTCCCCAAGCAGTGCAAATCACAGAAGACCGCAGGAGAAGGGGAGAATGTTACAAAGAGTAACACCCATGAGGCTCGGAAGATGGCAGCACTAGAACGGAGGTTCCATGGGAAAAAACTTAAATTAAGCTACTTGACAATTTTAAAGAAGCTGATAAACGTGTATATTTCACCCTGTTGGTTTAACTGAATAAATGTTATGCTAATCTTGGTTTGTGACATTTTGGTAATAACAAAGTGACACATAAATTGTATGAGAAGAATCCCCAACAAACTGGAACCAGGATTTCACAGGTCCTCCAAAAGCATAAAATATACCAAGTTTATAACTGGATTCAGATATTTATTTAAATAAAAACAAATATTTGCTATTGCATGGTACAAACCATGCGTTCATTGTTCATATTGGATCATATTATTTAATTCATACAGACGTACTGTGCAATATATTTCTTATCTTTCCTTTTGTATCCCCTAGACGATCAGGAGGGCATATTTACATTCTCTGTGTATTACTATTCTTTCACCTTGCTTATTATTTTTCTTTCTAAATGTCCACCATTCAGTTATTGATGCCTGTTCTCTCTCATAGCCACTGACTTTGCTTTGAAGACACCCGATATTGCTGACACAGAGTATCCAAACAAGATCCTGGACAATGATCATGGCTGCTTATGGTACAAGAAAGATACCAAGTTCAAAATTCCAAAAGGTGAGCGAGGGTCTGATCAGTACAGTGTATACTGATTGCATTTAAAGGATAACATTGACATCACCTATAATTTGGGTTAATTATTATTCATGTGATGCTCCTTTCGCTTTTAAATCCTTATTGAAGGTTTATTAAATTACATCACAGTTTAGTTTAGTTCACGTTGTTTTACTTCTCAACTATTCTCTCAGAGCGGACATCCAGGTGCTTAGAACGGTGATTTACAGGGAGCAAAGATGAAGGCACCCAGTTACATGATCGATGTGTGGATTATTACATTTAATGTATTTTACTTTTCTTAAAGGGATACTTTTAAAACCGAAAACACTTTAGCTTGCTGTAGTACTTGGTGTGAAGATTGTGCCCCTTCCATCTCCTCCCACCTCCCCCCCCATTTTACAAACCAAGCAGATTTCATTAGAAATTGGCACTTTTATAACTTAACCTGGTTACACCCTCTGGCTGACAACCAGACAACAGGACCTGTTACTTCCTGGTTTGGTAGCTCAGTAGAGATAAACTCAAGAGGCAGCAGTACCACCAATGGAAAAAATGCATAATTAAATGCATGAATGTTTTCATTGGGGGTATATCTAATAACCTATCTATATATCTCATAATTCATCACGGGAAAGATTAACTAAATATGTAACTGTATTATCTAAAGCTTTGGTTGTTTTTATTTTATTTTTTATACGCATTTTATTAAATGTTCAATGTTTATTTGCAGCATATATTCGGTTCCATCTGATCTCTCCTTTAATACAGCAGTGTCCTGAAAAGTGAGTATTAGAGACATGCACTTGCGAGCTAACCTCTTCACTACCAAGTGTTTTGCAGCAAAACCACCAGCAGAATCAGAGTATTTTGGGTATCCTGGAAAGTGTTGTTTAAACATAACAGGAGGTAGTGTGTAGAGTGACTGTGACATGGTAACTGTAGGTGAGAGGTGATGTGACTGAGTGTGGTGAGGGAGTGATGTGACAGTGACTTAGTGTGTGGGAAAGTGAGGGGACAGGGTAACTGTGTGTGTTGGCGGCTGACACTATAGGAGTGTGTGGTTGTAGGTGGGGATGCTGTATTTTATTCCCTGGTGGTCCAGTGAGCAGACCCCTTGAAATGCCCCCTTATGGTCTGTGACCAGGAGGAAGCACTTCCAGGGATCTGTTCTCAGCCACAGGGCAGCCGAGTGTGTAGCACATTTTAAGAGATTAAGTGGAAAATATCAAGGGAGAATCTATTTCAAAATAAATTGGAAAAAATATACATTTTAAAGTTTCATTGACTCTTGCTATGCACATTGACTGGCAGAACCGTGATCACAATCGCCGTATGTGTGTATTCTGTTTTTGTTGGGGTTTTTTTGTTTTGTTTTTTTAAACTAATTCTGTCTCTTGACTAATTGGATTCATTCTGCCTTTTTTTTTAGCCTGGTTCTTTTTGATATCTTTGTGAATATCCTGGCTCACACACTGGCTGAACCGGCCTACGAGGCGGACGTAGCTCAGCTGGAATATAAACTGGTCGCTGGAGAACATGGATTGGTCATCAGAGTGAAGGGATTTAACCACAAACTACCGGTGAGTATAATAATGTGCTGTGCAGAATGTGACACTTGGCACGTATGTTTGTGTAGATGTTACGTTTTATAATTTGCTTTCACTTGTTATGAAACGTGCCAAGCATCAGCCTGAATAGTGTTCATCTAATGCCAGGGACACATTTTGTATATTTATTATGGTTGTTTAATCCTTTGCAAAAAAGAAGAAAACACAAACATTTTAACTTTGGTCAGTTTAGACAATTGTTTCATTCAGAATTCTTTATGGATGAGATGATGCCATATAGATTTATACTGGTTTCCATGGCGTTATCTGCTGTTATGGTGCCTACATGATTTATATTCTGGATGCTGTGGGCAGACCTGGATTGGTTGAGAGGGCTCCACCATGTTCTTGTTTCTGCAAATCTTGTGTTTTTTGGTTGTTGTTGTTTTTTTAGTATTTTAATGCATAAAAAATTCAAGTGCCCCTTTTCCTGTCTTAACCTTCTAGCTCCTCTTTGAGTTGATCATTGACCACCTTGCCAACTTCACAGCCTCTCCTGACGTGTTCGATATGATCACAGAACAGCTCAAAAAAACTTACTTCAATATTCTCATCAAACCTGAAAAATTGGGAAAGTGAGTTTGTCAACAATCAGCAAACTTTGCAGCTTGAGAAGAGCTTCAGTCTGAGCTTGTTTTTCTAATACTGTTCCTTTTCAGAGACGTTCGGCTCCTGATCCTTGAGCACAACCGATGGTCCATGATGGAGAAGTACCAGGCACTGCTCCAGGGACAGAGCTTGGATAAGCTACTGTCCTTTGTCCAACAGTTAAAGTCTCAGCTGTATGTTGAGGGCTTGGTGCAGGGAAACTTCACCAGCAAGGTGAGCATGTAGTGCTTGCAGTTGGGGACGTGTGGTAAGGTGCATATTATTTTTGAGAATAGATAAAACACAAAGGGTGTCTCTCTTTCTTTGAATTATATTTAAAGCAGAAAGATAAATTCGTAGCGATTTCAGGCTTACTCTGGAGCATAGCTCCAAATGTGTACTGACAGCAGGAGCATTCTCTTGGTTTTCATGGCGATTGCTCCAAGTTTAACGCTCTGCCCCTGGAGATTGCTGCAATTTTAGGATTTTCTGCTGCATGAATATTTCTAAATATTTTTATAATACTCTTACACAGGACCTATATCCATGACAGTTATGCCATCCACGCTATAAATTTACATTCTTCTAGATTGCAAGCTCTTTTGAGCAGGGTCCTTATCAACCTATTGTTCCTGCAACATTTTGTATTGTTAAATTTCCCTCTTTATTATATTGTGAAGCGCTGCTGAATATGTTGGCGCTATATAAATGAAGTTCATAATCGCTCATTTGGCAGTTTTTACAGTATAGAAGGAATATTGCTGAGTTTGTTTTAATGAGTCTGGTTTTCTGTCTTCTCCCCTTTTAGGAGTCTGCCAAATTCTTCCAATATGTCACTATGTGAGTGAACCTTTTATTCTTGTTGTCTATTAAGTTCTTTTACATGTTTTATCTGTTCTTGCAATTAACTTATAAGTGACCAAATTCCCCAGTAACATAAAGAAGTACGGCCACTTGTGGGATTTGTATTTTTTGCAAAGTCCTCCCCAACGTGACATGTTCACAGTGGAGTGAGTGAGTGAGAAGGACGATATACTTGGTTAAAGCTCTTGTTCCTCAGTTCTTTTTATCTGTAGCTGAAGGTGGATTGTGTTGGGATTTCCTTTAAACGCCAACATTATCAGGTTATATAAAAAGACAAAATGGTGGTAGTGGGGGTTCACGCAGCTTCCATTGTCACATATTGCTGTATCCAATGAGCCATTATTTTCACCACCAGCAATGACCAGTTGTGTCCCAAGTCTGTATATATTCGGGCAAATTACACAGCGCGAGGGTTGAAAACGCTGATCTGTGGAAGATTCTGTGAGACGTCCTAGTCATCTGGTCTCATTGCCTGGCCTGTTGCATATACTGGCTGATAGGAAATGGCAGCATGTGATGATGCAAACTGCGTGAAGCTCTCACCATTTTGTGTGTGTGTTTTTTGTCAATCTTTGTTTTATTGAAGCAATGTGAGAACTTTACAGAAAGAAAGAAAAATGTGTGTGTGTGTGTGTGTGTGTGTGTGTGTGTGTGTATATGTATGAATATATTCAGCAAAAATGCACACATATGCAGTAAATAATAGCAATACATTCTCTGATGAGTGATTGCTTCAGTTTGTGTTTGTAGAGTAATCATGCTAAAAGTCAAAACAATAGGCATGTCAGCCAGGTGGCAATAGACAGCAATGAATAAGACAGGTGGCACTAACTGACAATGCATTATTGTAAAAGGTTGTGAAAATAATAGAACTGGCTTATAGGTAGGTAAAGCAGTTTTGCTGAAGAGCTACCAAAAGGATAAACAGTAGTGTAACTGTGACTGCCATATAAGATACTAGAACAGGCTTATAGGTAAGTAAAGCAGTCATGCTGGAGAGAGAGAGTGCTATAGCGTTAAACATGCCTATCAAGACATTAAGCAGTGACTTGTAGTTGATAAGCCATATAGGAGATAAATAAAAAGATAAAATTTAAGCAACAAGGGGGGGAAACAATGCTGTGTGAACCACTGGAGGCTCTTAGAGGTTATTGTGAGCATGCAAGCCTGCTGCTTCCTCTGGACCCGGTCAGTTCCAGCCTCCAGCCAAAGTGTTGTCCCCGCCGAGTCCCGAAATGATGGTAAGTCCAGCCTACAACCCTTGCCCTCAGTTCCTGCTACGGTAGAGGTCAGCAACGTTGGCCTGGCGATGTGTTATGTCCGGGAGTAGGGCCATGGTTCGAGGATTGTCTTCTGAGGGCTCATAGCCCAGGAAGGTAGTTGAGCTTGTGGGACATGCGGGAGCCAAGGTTGTGTTGCGATTGCTGGAATGGCCGGCTTCCAGGGGTGGGGGCCTAGGTCGGCAGTCGCCTCAGCCCGCGGCTCTTCTTGCCAGCCGCCTTTTATGCTGTACCCAGGATGGGCAGCAAGGCCCCCATTTTGCATTTCACGAGCGGGAATCCGACTGCTGGGCAATCTTGGTGGGGTGCTAGTTCTTTTATGTACAAGTTGCATATTTCTAATGTTTTACATACTGTCATAGGACATGGTTGTGTTTGTTTTTTTTTTTTCCCTTGTCCACAAAGCAAGTGTTCACCCTGGTAAATTGCGATTATTTTAGATTGTGAGTGCATAAGAATTCCCTTAGGCTTTTCCAGCTGTTTTTTATAAATCTTCATTTATACATCTTCCGCTATTTCTAGAACACAGTGTAGGTCATTTTAAAGTATAGAGATAACATATCAAAATTGTAAATATCATTCTCTATATATCAATACCAGGTTATTCTTGCACTTAAAAAAATAAAAATAAATAATGAATAGAATAATTGAGTTCAGTTTGTGTGATTTTCTGATTGATAAAGTCCCCTTTCCTTGGTCTCCGCTTTCCAGGATGCTTCAGTTTCAGCCTTTGGAGTATCCGGTTCCGGTGCAATTCCAAGTGGTGGAATTGCCAAACGCTCACCACCTGTGCAAAGTGCAAGCGCTGAATAAAGAGGACCCTAACTCAGAGGTCACTGTATATTATCAGGTAAGGCCAAAAATGGCCCCAGCTCTGTGTTGAATGTAAATACTGTGCTGGTGATTGTACTCTTTATTTTTGTTAAAAGTATTACTGCATTTTTATAGCACTAACATATTTTGCAGTGATGCTCACATTTAAGTGCTGTACTTGTTATTGCCCAGCTGTGCTTAATGATTCTGGGGGCTTCCATTAAAAGATTAAAAGAAACATTGCTTCTGCAACGTTAATGTAATTTATACACGTCTGGATCACAACTGAAAAGGTCTCAACATCATTTACAGACACATTTACGGATCCATTCTTTGGTCTTCTCAAATTCAGCAGCGAAAACAGCAGCCACACACGGACTCTGTCCGACGTCCATAAGCCAGTATTGAGTGAAAACCTGCACTGTTTGTGGCTATAATTTGGGAAAATGCTGTTAATTGTATTAACATTCTAGGAAATGCCCACTATAAAAAAAAAAAGAAAATACACCTTACCAGTGTTGGTATGGTTAAAAAAAAAAAAAAAAAAAAAAGACCCAATATGGTCTTTATTTCACACATCTGTTCCTGATGTTGATGCAAAGAAGGTTAAAATGCAGCAGTGACCAATTGTGTCCCACAAATGGGTGGAACGAATCGCCAACCTAGAAGCTTGCGTGCTGATTTTCTGCATGGACTATTCAATGTTGTTAAGTGTTGACTCTTTTTTTTCCATGAGGATAGGTGTGTTTTTGTTTTTTTTTCTTTTTTCTACCTGTTCACCTGACGCCTTGATATCACACTTTGCGAGTTGGAAAGTTCTGGCAGGTATTCTGGAACTAATCTCTTTTTCTCCAAAGCCTACTTTTTAACCTGCTTCCATGGGTCCATCCATATTTCAAGCTCTGAGAAAAGAAACTCATAGGGCTATTTACCAAAGTGAGAATTTAAAACTGAAACTGAAAACTCAGCTGACTAATACTATGTTTCTAGTTCGGCTATTTTAACCTTAAATTTGAAATTTACCTTGAATTCTCACTTAAGTAAACAACCATTAGTGTGCTCTGGTGTTTCTTTTCAAAGTCCAATGATGACGGCACCCAGCTGCTAAGGAGGATATCAATACTATATTCGAGCCCACAGTCTTTTCATAGTTGAACAAGAAGAGATTCAGGTCGGCCATTCTAGATCTACACCTGGACAGACGCACCAAAATCGTCCACTTTAACCACCCAGGCCATAAACCTTCCCACATCACACTTTCTGCATTGCACATTCTGTCATCCTTTATTTAAATTAAATATTTGGAGGGTAGAAGCTGGACCAAGATCAGTGGTCATGCCTTACCACATTTGGAGAGCGACGTTGACATATCCTGAAACATTAAAGTCATCTGAAAATATGAGTTCCTTAACTATTACAAAAATGACCTTCATTGCATAAGATTCAAATCTGCAAAAACGTTTACTTCAAAGAGCAAGATTTTGAAATGGTTTGACTTTTTGTGGGCATTCTTCACAACAGATGGCTTCAATGCTGCATTACATTTAATCTGCCCGGCAGAATGCTGAAATATTGAAGATAATCTACTCAGATTTATATTGAAGGCTTGCTTTTTTTTTTTTTTTTTTTTAATAACTCTCTGTGATGACTTAGACTTTATGTTAAAGTTCCAAGAAGATGACCCTGAAAATTCTTCTGATTTCTGCTGTCTTTATTAGAGCTTGGTTGTCTACATTTTATTTTTAGGAAACGTTGCCTTATTGGTGTCTTTCTTTCTTTTTAGTCTGGAGCTAAGAATTTGCGAGATTACACCCTGATGGAGCTGCTTGTGGTAAGTGTTCTTAAACGTAGCATCTGTCCCCAAACTTCATCCAAAAAGCAAGATCTATGGAACTTGTAGACATCTACTTCATGGCCTTTTGTAACTTTTAATGTAAGCCGGTCATGACAGGTTCATCTGTAACTGCTTTTAAAGGCAGTAAATATGGTTGTCAAAGTGATAAATAATATATTTCTATAGTTTTGAGAGAGATTTATATCAATATTCACTTGCTCCCCATTACTCCAGCACTGCCGTTCTCTACAGTCGGTGGGTTTGTGTTGTTCATGGATATTAATTACCTGACACGGTTTCTAATGAGATTTTATTTTCAGATGCACATGGAGGAGCCTTGCTTTGACTTTTTGAGAACTAAGCAAACATTGGGGTAAGTGATGAGATGTGGTTTGATAAGGAGTAATACTGTGTATGGTCTTCTTTTATAATCTATCGTTTACTACTTAGCTGGGCCACAGCTTCTTGGCCAGATGTGTGCATAGAATAGGCTTTGAAGGCGTCACCATATATTATGTTGTTAACTTAACATTTTCGGGCCACAAGGTTTCAGTAAAAAGTAATGAAAAACACCACCTCATTACAGTACCCATTAAATAATAAAACCTGGACTAACCACATCAGATGTAATATACAAACTTCACTTTTTTATGTTACTCTGAATCCATATAGCATTATAAAATCAATTGTAAATTCAATGTGTTTTCATGAAACATGCATTCTAATTTCAAGCATCTGTCACCTTTGGGGGGTCTTTCCATATTTTGCAAACACCCCTAATGTTTGTTTGCTTTGCCTCTTGCTGTGCGATTGCTGCGCAATGCAGGTGTTATGGTTACCTGAAGCTGTCCCTTGCAGCAGCCCTCCTCTTCACCCATAGGATCCTCTTCAGTTCCTGGAGCATCATGTGCCAGGAGCAGACATCAGCACTGTACCCTTGATCATGTGTGAGAGTACAACACTGATGTCCATGGAGGATCCCGCAAGTCTGCAGTATCCTCTATCGGCCAAGCTTCCCCCCCCCCAACCCCTCCAATCAGAAAATATTTAAGACTCTGATCATACCTTTTTGACTGTGTTGGAATTCCAGTAAAATTCCAATGTGGTCAATGCACGTTTTTTTTTTTAATAGATTTTTTTTTTTTTCTTCAGGAAATGTTGGGACATTTTTGGGTGTGCGGGAAAAGGACTAAGATGACAGCCTCTTTAAGAAAATGTGCATATATATTCTGTGTAATGTAGCAGACTGAATTTCAAGAATCTAAACTCATTCATTTTCTTACTTGTTTTCTTTTCTCGCTCATTTTGCAGGTATCATGTGTACCCGATCTGCAGAAATACCTCTGGGATTTTGGGATTCTCAGTCACTGTAGAAACGCAGGCAACTAAATTCAAGTAAGTGATCTGAATACACAATTCACAAATGCATTTGAGGTGAATGTACGGTTAAAAAGCAGGTTCTGGGTTGTCCAATGGAAAGTCTAGCTTTAGTTATCGTCTGAACTCACACTACAGTTAATGATTGGGTTCCAAAAATGCTCTGAATCTAGTGTAGGGGTGTTGAATCAGCAGGACAGCCCACATAGAGGCAGGGGCAATGTGGGGATGCAATAAGCTTTTGGTCTACTATGTCAGGAAGATAAAACTGTATAAATTGATGTCATATGTTAGTCATGTTTTTTTACGTTTGGTTTTCTCACTACAAGAAAAATGCTCTGCTGACTCGAAAGCTAAATTGTTTCCTTCTCCATTCCCAGCTCGGAAGTGGTTGATAAGAAAATTGAAGAATTTCTTACCTGTTTTGGTGAAAAAATTAGCAACTTGACGGATGAAGCTTTTAAAACGCAGGTAATAAAATGTTCACAAAGGATTAACCTGTTACTAGAACTGATTCTGAATTGGCTTTTCCTTGATTCCTGCTCTTTGTATAAGTTTGAATTGATGCTTAGCCTCAAAGCCAGATGTAGAGATGTAATGCACAAGAGCCAGAATATATTATTCCGTATTGGATACCTTTCAGTTTGTGTCAGCATTTTCTTGCTCCTTTGTTGTAGGTCAAGGCATTGATAAAGCTAAAGGAGTGTGAGGACACTCACCTGGGAGAAGAAGTGGACAGGAACTGGAGCGAGGTCCTGACCCAGCAGTATCTCTTTGATCGTTTGGAACATGAGGTATGGCATAAAACAAATCCTTTCCAGAGTGGCTTCATGTTGTCACATCGCTGCTTCTGAAACAATGTCCAAATTTGTCCTGGATGTTCTGCTACACCCTCTCATTGGTGAGCTTCTCCTGAGGGTAGAACTCTCAATGTTTTATTGGGTTCATAGATCCGAACCGGTTTTCCTCTCCCGTTTCGCCAATGAACAAGCTTTAACTCTCTACTCACCCAAATTCGTTTTTATTCATCAAGTTGACAAGTGCTGGCTGTTAATGTCCTGTTGGAAGTAAAAAAAATATTTATCAGAGGTGGACAATGCTAGAGGCCATAAACATCAGGTTTGAATCATCCATATAATACTGAAAAGTGCAGAATTGATCCAGAGGTTTCCTTGTTTTGCTTGTTCCGTGGCACTATCCCCAGACATCTCTTCCACCATGCCCAGACCTCTCCAGCTGACATGCATATAACGTGTTTGCTACATTCTTGTGTTCCAGATTGACGCCCTGAAGACTTTCGGTAAAGCAGACATGGTCAGGTGGTTTGAGGACCACCGTGGCGCTGACAGACGGGTTCTGAGTGTTCATGTAAGTTTATTTAGGATATTCTGCACTAGGTTCAAAGATGCATTCCACTGACAACTGATATATTCCAAGTATTCTACAGCAGGAATGACTGCAAGTTAAACACTAATCTACTGTAGATTTACAAAAGAAAACACCTATGAATCACATGGTTAAACAGAACTTCTATAGAAAATATTCTATGGGAAATACATTTGAAATAAACTCCTCTAGAGGGCTCGGCATCACTAATTACCGTTAGTAAAATATCACTTTAATTAGAATTTCAAAAGTCTCAGTAAAGAAAGACAAACACAACAAAACAAATACACAAGTGTTAGACTGTAAATGTGAAAAGTGTTCTAAATGAAAAACCACATAATTGGGACGAGGGGAAGAGAATAGTGCACACAGAAATGACCTGTGTTGCTAGAGTTTAAAGGACCACTATAGGCACCCAGAGCACTACAGCTCAATGAAGTAGTCTGGGTGCCAGGTCCACCTAGGGTTAACCCTGCCTGCTGTAAACCTAGCAGTTTCAGAGAAACTGCTATGTTAACATATGGGTTAATCCAGCCTCTAGTGGCTGTCTTATTGATAGTCGCTAGAGGCGCTTCCGCGCTTCTCACTGTGATTTTCATAGTGGTCCTTTAATTCCTGTAAAGTAAATATAATGAAACTAACAGTGTAATTCCAAATATGTTACACACTGTGTCAATCTGAAACACACAAGCTCCATCTAATTAATGCCACGGTTCAAGGCTAATAATACTGAGTTTTTGAAATCTCATATAATAAGGGCTAATTGTCACATGTACAGATTCTATGGTTCGAGATCTCAGATCATCTAACTACAGATTACATTTCAGTAGCAGTGTACAGATTCTATGGTTTGATATCTCAAATTATCTATCTACAGATTACATTTCAGTAGCAGTGTACAGATTCCATGGTTTGATATCTCAAATGATCTATCTACAGATTACATTTAATGTTATTTTAGACTGAAATGTGCTCAGAGTAACATTGTTGCCCATGGTATATAAAATCTTAGATAATGGGTAGGTAACGCAGAGAATAAGGGAGAAAATCATGATCTCCTAACAATCTTAAGATCTTTATTTTTCCCTTACCAGGTGGTTGGATTTGGTAAAAAAGAGCCAGATACTGTGACGGCGGTTAAAGCAGGAGAACCAGAATCTTCCTTCAGCAACATCAGCCATCTCACTTTCCTTCCGGCATCCCCACTTATGGCGGACACTGTACAAATTACAGACATTCACCGCTTCACCTCCACCTTGACGCTGCTTCCTTTGCATAAAATCATCGAATAAGTCAGCCGGCGGGGAATGCGCTGTTATGCTATCACAGTACAGCTTTATAACTTATCACAGACTGAATTCGTTTGCTTTTCTGGGTGCTTTTTAAAGGAAAGTTTGTTGTTTTTGCTTCAAGCTAAAGAAATCCCAAAAAGTGGCAACAGTATTCCTCCTGAAGTGACAAGACAAGTCAATTGATGGGCGATTCAGGAAGTAAAACAGCTCTTTGCGAGTTTGTCATTTTACCGGTGCTGAGGCTTTTTATCAAATATATTTAGCTCTGTATCTCACTGCAGGGCCTGGATTTTAACATGAACTGGAAAACCAACAATTACCTTTCGACTTTGACCTCAGATTTTCTGGCTCCACTTGGGGATAAAGTAACTTTTAGGACAGCCAATCCCTAGGTTCATAGCTCTCGAAAGAAAAGAAGACAAAAGGCTGGCAATTTGATATTTAAATTAGGTGATTATTTATACATCTGTTAAAGTGCCATCGTAGAAATATAGAATTTGCAAAGCACTTTAAAATATACAGGCTGTAGAATTCCGGCGAGCAGATATCTGAGGTTTTTATGCAAAATCCCTCTCAAAATGGGAATTAACAGAAGTTCTGAGATTCATGTTGCTCTGACAAGTTTTTGCAGTGTGTTGCAGCAATAATAGAAGCCTTTACCATATATTTAGAAAGGAGACCGCATCTACTGTAATTAAGGGGTGCAGTCGTCACCACTTCAATAATGTTAATGTAGAAGATTTATCCAGCTTTAGAAATTTTGGCCATTTTGGAGGACCTTGGTTGGCTGTGAGTGCTCGAGGCAGGTTAGCCCAATACTCTCATCTAATCAGTGCCATCCATGTTTGACAAATTAACATTGCTAGTACAAAAGTGATAATTCTCCACGGTCAGTTGGGGTTGGGTGGGATAATCCCCGGGGAGCTGGTAAAACCCTTTTGTTTCTGCCAAACCGTTCCTCACTGGTTTGAGATTAACCTTTTCAAGTCAGCAGACACCCGTGACCTCCTCACACCATAACCACTTGATTCTGCTTAAGTTGTTATGGTGCCTGGAGTGTCCTGTTAAACTGTTAATGAACAGTTTAACCCACGAAGTCCTCAAGCTGGAGACCGATACCTTTTTCATACTCTTTTCTCATTGTGGAACTATTGATCGGATGAGATTGGTCCTCCAAACCGGAAGACACCAGGCCCATACCCACTACATCAAACTGCAGTGCTTACATTGTTCTTTAGTTATGCAGCACTAGACTCCATGAATATCTCTGAATCAGATTGATATAATGCAGTTTGAGCCTTGCGTAGGAACAGATTGCCTAGCTTTATTCTAATCCCTCTCAGGCCTCCTTTTGGAAGGTAGTTTCTCCCTTAACATTCTTGCTGTGGAGTGATCACTTCCTAACTCTCAGTAGCTGCAGATTTTGCTTTATCAGAGGCGGAAATGCGTATCACATGATTGCCTGTCTGGTTTTAGGATTTGAATTTTGGAATGGATGTTATCATTAAAGGTTTTAAAGTTGGTATCTTGGACAAACATTGATGTGCATTTATTTGATTGTGTAATACTGAGAAAAATGTAAGTATAAAATTTATATTTTGTAGTTCATCATAACTGCAACAGTGACCAGACCTTTATCAGATATATCAATCTATTTTGACGTTGCACCCATGCCAGTTTTCAATACAGGTTTTAGGTTTTATGCAGCTTCTGCATTGCACACTGCCCAGCCCAGGTAATGACTCAGCCAATCACGATGCTCATGTAACTTTCTATAGCACTGCTGAGCTTATCATAAAAAGCAGTGGTTTATGGTGATGGGTTTGGAAGTTTTGGTTATCTGTATGGGGTTTTTAATTATTTATTTACAGTGGTCATGATTTTTTTTTTTTTTAATTTCTCCTTTGAGCAAAAAGGAAAACACAGCAGTTTGGGTAGTCCTATAGAGCAAAAGATATTTATAAAAAAGAAAAAGCCCTAGTGCGTGCTTCCTTACCCTTTTCTGAACCAATGCAGATTTCAGAGAGAGAAATGTCCAAAGTGGACATCGCATCTATTGCAGCCTAGAGATGTCGCGAACTGTCTGCCGGCGAACAATAGCGTGTTCGCGTTGGGCGAACCTATCCGATTTCTGGTCCGCCCCCTATACGTCATCATTGAGTAAACCTTGATCCGGAACCTCACAGCCAGCAGACACATTCCACCCAATCAGCAGCAGACCCTCCCTCCCAGGAAGTGTCTGCTGACTGTGAGATTCCGGGTCAAAGTTTACTCAGTGATGACGTATAGGGGGCGGACCGGAAATCGGATATGTTCGCCCAACACGAACACGCTATTGTTCGCCGGCGGACAGTTCGCGACATCTCTACTGCAGCCTATACTTAAAGTCAAACTATTATTTTAATTAATTGGCTGTTTAGAATTTCAGTTTTAAAGCTGACACTTATTGAAAGAAGGGGGAGGACAAACCAAACTATTTATTCAAACTTCTAGCATGAAAGTCAATATATGCCACACTAAGTCTGCGATTAATTTGCTGTTTTTTGTTTAGCATTTTGTCCGATAATGCCAGACCTGTGGTAGACCATGTAGTATAGTGCCACTCTTTCACCTGCTGTGTGTTTTCCCTAGACATACCTCACACATTAAACAGAAGGAACATGTACGCTAACTGCCTACATTTGTTTGTAACATTTGCTCAGTTTTTTCCCCTAAATTATGGGATGACATTCTAGCCACATCCTGAAAGACAATATGTACAGACTCTGGGTGGGAGGATGGAGTGATGAAGTAGCACCTGTCTACACTCGTGGCAGAGGGCACAAAAGAGTCCATGCTAAATGCAGCCTGAATGGACCGCTGGTCGGGAGGAAGGAGGAACTTAGGACTGAAAACGAGGCGTGAGGTGGAAAAAGAGAGGGGAGCTGTGCCTGGGGAACAAAAAAGCGGACACAGGCGCCCATAATGGGTGATAAAGCCTCACAGCACCACACACTATTTTGTGCTGAGAAAAAGAGACCCAGCAGGAGGGGTAGTAGACCTCCATAGTCAAAAGGAGCATAAAGCTGAAAATACAGATACGTTTAATATACCGTATATACTAGAGTATAAGTCGACCCGAATATAAGTCGAGGCCCCAAATTTTACCCCCAAAAACTGGGAAAACTTATTGACTCGAGTCAGGGGCGTATTAGCCGCGAGGCAAACAAGGCATTTGCCTTGGGTGGCATTTTTCAGGCGGCGGCAAAAAACGCCGCCCCCCAAATGCCCAGGGCAAATGTCTTGTTAGCCTTGTGGCTAACTGACATCCCGAGCTGGCAGGCAGGCGGCTGGCGTGGGAGCACTTCCTCTGAGCTGACTGCTCAGCTCCCTCGCGCAGCCACCGGACCACCAGGGAGAGAGACCCCCCCCCCCAGCACTCCCAAAGGTAAGGAGGTTGGGGGGGGATTTAAATAAAAAAAAAAGTTGTGTGTGTGTGCCTGACTCTGTGTGTGTGTGTTTGTGTCTGTGTATGTGTCTGACTGTGTGTGTGTTTGTGTCTGACTGTGTGTGTGTGTTTGTGTCTGACTGTGTTTGTGAGTGTGTGTTTGTGTCTGACTGTGTTTGTGAGTGTGTGTTTGTGTCTGACTGTGTTTGTGAGTGTGTTTGTGTCTGACTGTTTGTGTCTGACTGTGTGTGTGTGTGTTTCTGTGTGTTTGTGTCTGACTGTGTGTGTGTGTGTTTCTGTGTGTTTGTGTCTGACTGTGTGTGTGTTTCTGTGTGTTTGTGTCTGACTGTGTGTGTCTGTGTATGTGTCTGACTGTGTTTGTGAGTGTGTGTTTGTGTCTGACTGTGTGTGTGTGTGTGTGTGTGTCTGACTGTGTGTATGTGTCTGACTGTGTGTGTGTGTGTATTTAGAAGGTGGGGCGGAGGGAGGGGGGCGCCTGAGTTTTGTCCTGGCTAGGGCAGCACAAAACCAGGATACACCACTGACTTGAGTATAAGACTAGGGTGGGAAATGCAGCAGCTACTGGTAAATTTCTAAATAAAATTAGATCCCCCAAAAATTATATTAATTGAATATTTATTTACAGTGTGTGTATATAATGAATGCAGTGTGTGTGGGCATGAGTGCAGTGTGTTTGTGTATGTGATGCAGTGTGTAACCTTGGTGGGCATTTTTATTATTTTTATTATAATATTACATTATTTTAAAAAATTAATTTTTACCGGTAATATTAGTTTTATTTTAATAACATTTTAATTTATTTTTTCATCCCCCCCCTCCCTGCTTGATACATGGCCAGGGAGGGGGGGGCTATATAATTCCCTGGTGGTCCAGTGGATGGGCTGTGCAGGAGGGGGGCTGGCAGGAAGCTGTTACTTACCTTTCCTGCAGCTCCTGTCAGCTGTCTTCTCCTCTGTTCCGGTCAGCTCCCCACTGTAAGTCTTGCGGTCTAAGTGCCGCGCGGAGCGTTGCCACGGGTCGGCTCTCGCGAGACTTACAGTGGGGAGCTGACCGGAAAGGTAAGTAATAGGCATGTGCATGGCAAAAATTTTCCGTTCGGTTCGGCATTTCCGAAATTCGGGACTTCTGCAATTCAGAACTTCGCCACTTCAGAACTTCGCCATTTCGGAATTTCGGAACTTGTCTTGCAGCCGCTTGGTAGATAACTCCTTAATTCCCACGGTATTAGGGAGTTATCTACCAAAAGGCTGAAAGACCTAAATTGGTCTTTCAGCCACATTTACTAATACTAAGTAAAAATTACTTAGTATTAGTAAATTTTGCCCCTACCTGCTATACCGCGAGTAGGGGCCTGTCTAGTAAACGGTGAGCATGCCCCTAAAAAAAAAAGCTGGGG
Organism: Pelobates cultripes; assembly: GCA_933207985.1. Classification (NCBI taxonomy): domain Eukaryota; kingdom Metazoa; phylum Chordata; class Amphibia; order Anura; family Pelobatidae; genus Pelobates; species Pelobates cultripes. Next base: position 20,557,010 of record OW240919.1, on the reverse strand, counting down.
GACCTAAATTAGAATAAGGGGGGTGGGACCTATTTCTCCCCACCCCTGAGCGGTGGGTGGGGGCCCTAAATACTGAGAGGGGGGACATCTAATGACTGACCCCCACCCCTGAGCGGTGGGTGGGTCCCTAAATTAGAATGAAGGGGGAGGACCTAATGTCCTCATCCCTGAGCGGTGGGTGGGGGCCCTAAATACTAACTGGGGGGGGGGAGTACCTAATGTCCTGGCCCCCACCCCTGAGCGTCGGGTGGGGGCCCTAAATAAAAAAAAATAACCCCCCCATTCCCCCAAAAATTAACCCCTACCTATCCCCCTCACCCTAAAAATAATGAGGGGGGGGGACCATTTAATTAAGTACCTGTAAAAAAGAAAAAATAATAAACTTACCATTTGATGTTTTCTTTCTTTCTTCTAAAATCTTATTTTTTCAGCCCCAAAAAAGGCCAAATAAAAACCCATAATAACCGACGTAATTAAAAAAACGAGCGCAAAAAAAAAAATCCATCTTCACCCGGCGAGGGCTCCGTGCAGACAGCTCTGCAGGGCGGGGGAAGGCTTATAAAGTCTTACCCCGCCCTGCAATTAGGCTCAGAGCACTCTGATTGGTGGGTTTAAGCCATCCAGTCAGAGTGCTCTGACAGGTAAATGAAGAGATTGACAGGTAAGTCTCTACCTGTCACAGCACTCTGGTTGGTTTGAAATCCACCAATCAGAGTGCTCTGTGTCATTTTACACAGCATGGGAAAGTTCTTTGGAATTTTCCCACGCTGTGTAATTTGACTCATAACTCTCTGGTGAATTAAGTAACCAATCAGAGAGTTATGAGTCAAATTACACAGCGTGGGAAAATTCCAAAGAACTTTCCCGCGCTGTGTAAAATGACACAGAGCACTCTGGTGGATTTCAAACCAACCAATCAGAGTGCTGTGACAGGTAAATGTAGAGACTTACCTGTCAGTCTCTTCATTTACCTGTCAGACCACTCTGATTGGATGGCTTAAACCCACCAATCAGAGTGCTCTGAGCCTGATTGCAGGGTGGGGCAAGGCTTTATAAGCCTTCCCCCGCCCTGCAGAACTCAGTCTGTGCGGAGCCCTGCATGGGTGAAGATGGATTTTATTTTTTTAAATTTTTTTTTTACGCTTTTTTTTTTTTTTTAAATTGCGTCGGTTATTATGGATTTTTATTTGGCCTTTTTTGGGGCTGAAAAAATACGATTTTAGAAGAAAAAAAACATCAAATGGTAAGTTTATTTTTATTTTTTACAGGTACTTAGTTAAATGGTCCCCCCTCATTATTTTTAGGGTGAGGGGGTAAGGTAGGGGTTAATTTTTGGGGGAAGGGGGTGACTAGGGGTTTGGGGACCCTGAGTCACCTGCGGGAGGGGGGTTTATTTTTTTTTATTTAGGGCCCCCACCCGACGCTCACGTGTGACCCACCGGGACCCTGTATTACTGACCTAAGTATGGATCCCTCGGGGCTCCCAACTCCTACCCCCCCCCCCTACGGACCGATGGGGGTTATCACGGTCCACAGTGGGCAACAGGGGAGGCGGACAAAGACTGAACCTGCAGCCTGAGAAACCGCAGCGACGAAGCGGCCAAGTACATGGCGTGCCCAAAATGGCGGCAAACCTACCAAGCAAGCAACACTGCACACACGAGCCGGAGGACTTCGGCGACATACAACAGCGTCTAAATGCAACTTTTGCCCGATTCTGGACGGAGTTGCTGGAAAAGATGCAAACACCTCAGGCAAAATCACAAACCCTACCCTACAGGGGTGAGCGGAACCATGAGAGCAGGGTGAAGAGAGAGACACTCTTGAATAACATGGCGGCAAAACGACAGCATGTAAGTGAGACACAACACATGCCACCCAACACCAGGCACCCCGAGCACCACCTAGTCTCACAGAAGTCCCACTCATACAAGCACCCCAAGCAAACTCCCCAGGCTCCCCGCCTGCGCACAGGCATCAGACACCTGCTGTGGCCTGCGCCCAGCTCCACCGCTGAAATCAAGATGGCGGCGGAGGCACCTGTGATAGCAACACAAGGCCCGCAAGCGACACTCGAGGAACAGCTAGATACGCTGTTCAGCAACTTCTGGCGGATGCTGCAGGACAGAGAGGCACAGGCTAACAGGGAGCAGAGGAGAGAAAGCAAACCTCTTGTCCCTCCTGCCTCCCTGGCAGACAAACGGTGGCAAAAACCCATGGTTCCCGGCACTGTGCAGCGGGGGAGACAGATGACCAACTCACCAGGCACCCGCTCATATCCCAAACGGACCAGAGCTCGTAACAACCTTCCTGGGCAGAGGGCCCAAAGGAAACCTCCACTCCAAGGGAAACACATCATCTTCCGAGTTCCCGCTCGCGGCTGTGAGTCCGAACGATGGGGTGGAAACCACACAAGGGTTCCTAGAAGGGTCCGGCAGGACAAGCAACCGAGGATTCTCACCTCTCCGGGTACTCCACCAAGCACACAGCGGCACCAGCCTCACGTTGCTCCGCTGGACCGTAAACCAAGCTGCTGTCCAAACCCATCAAACGGGCTCACACACCTATGTGCACACACAGAGAGGATGGTCCACACTGACGCGGTGAGCCGAAGAGGAATGCGGGAAGAAACACACTACCCTGCAAAAGGGTCTGGACTGTGCCAGACAGCTATGGGCATAGGCTGAGTGGGACATGCAATGGGGGGGTCACTGGATACGCCAGAGCATCAGCCTGTTGTCCCCTCTCACACACAGCACTGCTCTCTAGCTACTGCATGTGATTTTAAAATCTGTATTATGCCTATATTCATATTTCTCCAATTCCATCTGATCCCACTAACCCTCAGCGCCCAGTAACTAAAATGTCTGATGGCCTCCTTTCCTTAAGCGATGTATAGTACCCAGGTATAATTAGCATGTGTAGTATTAGCATACAACTTTAATGATTGTGAAACTACTTCACTAAATACCTGCACCAGGTTACCATGTATAATTTACTTACTCTATACAACAGGTTACTTCGTATTCAATGGCTAACTAGTCTCATACCGACTAACTGTGATAGCGATAGTTTGCACGGGTAAAGCCTCACACCCTACTAAGCCTAACCTTGCTACAACAAGCATATACACTCATATGGACTACTAGGCAACAACTACATTAGGCTTAACCAGCATATGTAAAGCTTTCTGGGTCCACAAATAGTTAAGGCGCAGCAAGGTAGCATATTAATACACACTAAGCAGTTAAATAATCTAACTACACTAACTTGATCTAAGAATCTGCATTTTGCTACAATATTCACTGTACTGTTATAAACGTGGCCTCAGTAATGTTTTAGTATGTTAATAATTCTACATTATAGTTACATAAACGAGTACCCACACTGTTGAAATGATCTCAAATACTTAAAAATGTGCCTGACTAACAAATGCCACAACCTGTATTGCAAATGTATTTCAACTCACCCTGATGTCGCCGTTGTGGCGCACCAAGGCTATTTGTCAATTTTGTGCACAACAAAAATAAAGAATTCAAAAAAAAACTTGGGACAGAACCTTGATATATAAATAAGGCAGAATACACAGATTTGGAATATCATACCCATCAATTACCAGGCTGATCCTACAGGGAGAGGAAATGGGAGGAAAAGGAAACCCAGGCAGTATTAAGAGTAATAAGCCTACTGAGATTGGATCATTTTTGAGTTTTAAATAAGATCGATTTCACTGTATTTAAACCCCAAATTAACAGACAGGTGGAATCTGATAACAAGAAATCTAAGTAACATTACTGGAACAAGCAGTGTACTGGGGAAATTCTCTCTCTTTTTTTTTATTCTTTTTTTTTGCTGTGCAGGTGGGTACAAGAAATTCAACAGACGCCACAACAGCGTATTGAGTTAAACAATGGCATGAGAGTCTGCACAATTTTATATTTTTAGCAAGCTTAGCTAAACAGTTGTATCGTTAGCGTGAAGTTAAATGAAATACAGCAAGATAATTGATGCTTAACTTGTCTAATTCGGCATTTGTGCTAGGCATATGAGTGAGAAACAAAACAGTTAGCTTATTTTTGCCCTTAAAACAGGAGCTAAGGTCATTATCAAGAACAGATTTCTATAGGCTTAATTAAGTTTAACCACCAGGGGGCAGCAGATCGTCAGACATACACGCAAGCTCAGACATTTTAATTACTTTCTATCTGCAGGAAGAGTCTGCTATAAAAGACACACATTAATATTGTAGATGAGGTACTAGATTAAGAGGTACACCATCGTCTGTTATAACTTTAGGCATATATGGTTAGAAGCCGCTTGATCCCTTCTGCAGCTGTGCTAGATCTCTGATTGTAGCTAGTTATTTCAGTGTGTGGGGGCTTGACAGTCAGGAGTGGAGTGAAGCTCATTCCCCATTTTCGTTGTTCCTTTGTACTCAGGTAGGGTCAGAGTCCAGATAGAGTCCCCTTATATCCACTGGTGTTAATGAGAGGTGATGCCTCTGTTGGTGTGAGTGTTATAATGCTGAGCTGGGCTTGCTTGTGGAGTATATCCCTTATCCAGTTATCCTGTGGGTGGAAGGAGCACTCAGTCTGTCTGCCGTTGCTTTGGTACTTCCCCCTCACTTCATCTCACAATGAGCGCGGCGGCCATCTTTTTTCCCCATGCGGTCCCCGGTCAGTCTTCCTGCCGCTTAGATGCCCTGATCGAGCGCTGCGTCCCCGGTGGGGTCCGGGATAACCCCCCGGCAGTAACGAGGTCCTTAGCAGGCGGCGGGAGGTCCTGCCAGACCAAGCACGGGAGATCGGCCGCTTCTCCCGCCAGGGCCTCACAGCAGGCCGCAATCTCACTCGCCCACCAGACCGCATCGCCAGCGGAGCAGGGGCTGATACTTGCCCCGAAGGTTGTTGGTCGGGTCCCCTTTCCTTTCTCACGGCAGCTGAGGGTTTTCCAAGCAAGAAGGGGTATTTATAAGCTGGTCATTGCGGGTTCATCAGGGAGCCGAGGTGCCCCACGTCTACCCAGCTCGGCGGCCAGGCCCCACCCCCTCTCTCCTTTTTTTTTTTTCATTTCCTTATTCCTTACAACAGATCAATACAACCAAAAATAAAATATGTCTACCAGGAAGATGGCTGATACTGGACAGCTCACTAAGAATGCAGCTTCACAATGAATGTAAAATGGATGCTGTCCAGGAGGTGGGAGGGTCTGGGAGAGAGGGTCTGCTGCTGATTGGCTGGAATGTGTCTGCTGACTGTGAGGTACAGGGTCAAAGTTTGTTTATGTTCGCCGTCCGCGGCAAACCGTTCGGCGAACCGTTTGGGACATCACTATTGACCAGTGTTATCAAAGCAGCACGAGACAGCTCACTCACCCCTTGCTTTGCCCAAATAGAGATCTTTACAGACCTATCCGGTTTAAATTTAACGATAATCTTCTAGTTATTATCCCAGTATCTGTTGTTGGGTATGCTAAATTTATTTTATTTCTATAAATTATACATATAACACCAAAGACAGACAGGATAATGATTTTCTATATACGACTTATCAATCTGCAGGGGTATGGCTGATCAGCTTGTTAATTGGCCTCTAGGCTCAGTGTCCAGGGTTCCCAAATTTTTGTATAAATTTACATTGATTCAAGGTTACTATAAATCCTAAATGGTATATTTAAAATCCTACCAAGTTTCCTTTATAAAATTTGTTTTAACTGGTTAATTTTACAGCAGTCCCACCATATGTGTTTTTTTTTTAATTTTAGTTTGTTTGGTGAAAACTTTACTTGCTCTATTTTCTGCATAATACCAAAGTTGTCTCATTCTAATAATTGCGTTATTTAGCTGATAATTTGGTTTTAATTTCTGATTTAATTTCTTTAATTCTATTTAATCTTTGTGAATTAACATCTTTTTTATTATGACCTTCTAATTTTGATAGTTCTATATATAAATCAGTTACATTTTCCCCCTGGTCTTTTTTAATTTTAGACAGTATTTTAATGAAATTGCCCGTCATAAAAGATTCGTACGTACACCATAGAGTGTCGTAGGAAACTTCGTTGTTATCATTAATATTGATGAACTCTTCTGCTTGTTTATTTAGATAATTTAACCCTTGTTCCGAGTCTAAGATATTATTGTTCATCCTCCAGGATTTCCTGCCCCGTTCGTCTATATCTTATTTAATATTGACTTTTATCGGTGCATGGTCTGACCATACTATATTATCGATATTGGAGTTTCAAAACTCTTCAGATTAGTTAAGTTAGTTAGAAATATATCAATTCTTGAGTACGTTTTATGTACTTGTGAGAAGTAAGAGTAGTCTCTGTCTTTTGGATGTTGTAGTCTCCAAATATCGTAAAGATCGTGTTCCAGAAGGACATCTCGGAAGGAATTACTATCGCATCTTGTTTTTCGATTATGTTTGTTGATTTTTATGTTTAGGGTTCTATACATTTTTTCATCCAATGTTACATTCATGTATGTCTCCAGCAATCAGTAAGGTACCTTTTTTGATTTTCTCGATTTCATTAAAAATTTATTTAATTTTTTTTGCAAGGGTAGATATTTGGTGTGTATATATTTACCAGTGTGTAAATGTTGTTATTAAGTCTACATATTATTATCAAATATCCACCCTCTTTTTCCCCAAGATAGGTTCAAATGTAATTTGGGACGAGAATAGCTAGTTTTAGCGCAACCAAATAGCTAACTAAAAGTTACATTCCTAATACATTTTTTAATTTTTTTATTTTTTATTTTAATTTACATGCTTTGCTGATCTTACAATGAGTTTTAGTATGTAGAGAACTGAGCTCAGAATATATTATTATTATTATTATTGCCATTTATATAGCGCCAACAGATTTCGTAGCACTTTACAATATAATAAGAAGGGGGATTTAACTATAAATAGGACAATTACAAGAAAACTTACAGGAACGATAGGTTGAAGAGGACCCTGCTCAAACGAGCTTACAGTCTATAGGAGGTGGGGTGTAAAACACATTAGGACAGGAAATAGCAATCAAATAAGGTGGGAGTGAAGTAGAGCTGGAGTAGAGTGCTGCCCTTTAGGAGAAAGCAAGAGACAGGTATGTGAGGTCGAGGTTACTCTGGGAGGCCATAAGCTTTCCTAAAGAGATGGATTTTAAGGCACTTCTTAAACGATTGAAGACTAGGGGAGAGTCTGATGGTGGTAGGCAGGCTATTCATAGGAAGGGAGCCGCCCGCGAGAAATCCTGCAAGCGTGAGTTGGCCTTACGGGTGCGAGCAGCGGACAGGAGAAGGTCACGGGCAAAGCAGAGAGATCAATGGATCTGTGAGGAGATATAAGAGGTGTTCAGTGTTTTATATGTATGGATTAGCACTTTGAATTGACTCCTATAGGATACAGGAAGCCAATGTAAGGACTGACCGAGGGGTGAGGTGTGAGAGGACCGACTAGAGAGGAAAATCAGTCTGGCGGCGGCATTCATTACAGACTGTAGCGGGGCAATACGGCTTTTGGGAAGACCAATTAGGAGAAAGTTACAATAATCCATGTGGGAAATTACTAGAGCGTGGACAAGCTCCTTGGTAGCATCTTGCGTAAGAAAGGGGCGGATGTGGGCTATGTTTTTAAGATGGAATCTACAGGATTTGGTAACATGCTGTGAGGCTCAAAGGTGCTTGCACGGATGGACTAATGTGAATACCACTAACTTGAAGTGAGAGAAGAAGAGGAGGATCAGAATTAGGAGGAGGAAAGACAAGGAGCTCAGTTTTAGAGAAATTGAGTTTCAGAAAGCGGGAGGACATCCAATCAGTGGTGGAAGAAATGCAAGCAGTGACACGTTGCAGGACGGCAGGGGAGAGGTCTGGGGAGGAGAGATATTGGTGGTAGTGGAATCCAAAAGAGGTAATACGTTTGCCAAGAGAGGCAACCAGGGATTGGTGCATCGACCCACTGAGCTATCTCTCCTACAGCTGTAGGGCTGCTCGTGAGCAAATCCTACTAAGGAAGGGTTTTTGTGTCTAGCATTTCTGTCTATCACAACATTCCTTTTTATTTATAGGTTGAAGAGCTTGCAATCTGTTTGTGGACCTGTTGGATAACATCATTCAAAGTGTCTTGGCTTTCGGGTGAAACCGAAATGGAGGTTGCTGACTTTCAGGAGGGGCTAGGAAATGCAAACCTATTTTATGCCAATAACCAGAAGTAATAAAAACAGCTACATTAGAGTATACCTGTCACGGCACAAACTTTGTTTTAATAAAATAGAGGCTATATTCCCTCTAGCGGAACTGTTAGAAATTGCATAGGTGTTGTTAAAGCTTGTCTAGGGTTAGTCCCTCCTGTGTAAATCATTTTCTAGTGTACAAGGCTATACTGAGAATTTAGTGGCAGAGGCATTGCAAGGTGGCCAGCCCCAGGGTACATTTAAATTCCCTCCTAAAGCAGCCCTATATCTTGCCCTAAATCACCGTTCCCCCCCCCCCCCAATTGAAATTGAATTTGAGAGCGCAAGCTGCAGCAGCACTGTCACTATGGAACTGTGTTCCACCCTTTTCCCACATGTGGCCAGAGGGGGCTGTGCTGGGAGGAACTTCCTCCTGGGTCATAGAGAGCAGCACAGGGGAGAGACTGGGAAAGGAAGCTCAGCTCTGCACACAGGGTGAGGGAGGGGGGAGTGGGGGTTTCACTCTGTCTGTGTGGGGGATCTGTCTGTGTGTGTATGGGTCAGTCTGTGACTGTGTGTGTCTGTGTGTGTGTATGGGTCAGTCTGTGTGTGTGTATGGGTCAGTCTGTGTGTGTGTGTGTGTGTATGGGTCAGTCTGTGTGTGTGTATGGGTCAGTCTGTGTGTGTATGGGTCAGTCTGTGTGTGTATGGGTCAGTCTGTGTGTGTGTATGGGTCAGTCTGTGTGTGTGTATGGGTCAGTCTGTGGATTTGTATGGGTCAGTCTGTGTGTGTGTGTGTGTGTGTGCATTTGTGTGTGTAAGGTTCAGTCTGTGGGTTTGTGTGGGTCAGTCTGTGTAAATGCTAGAGCTCCAAGAGAGATATCTCTCATCTCGTGACCTCCCCTGTACCCGATGGATAGGCAGCTTTCTCAACCACCACAGATCTGATTGTGCCACCCCCTCCCTGCAAGGTAAGATCAGGAAAAGGGGACTATTATTATAATTTTTTTTAAAAAACAATTATTAAAGTCAAAATTGTAAAGTTCTTTCCTATCCCACTCTCTACACCCCATGAACACAGTACACCCTCACAGACAGTGAACCCCCCAAATACAGTACACTCCCACCAACACAGAGTACACCTTTGCATACACACACAGTGCACCCCTCACACACATCATCTCTTCACCCACATATACACTTCTTCCCCACATACCTTCACCCCCACACACACATACATACATGCTCCACCCCATTACACATCAAATCTTATATATATAAAATAACTACAGCTCCTTGATAAGCACACAATGCAATCCCAATACACATACACTCACAATGCAGCCCCTAGATGCACACACATGCACACACTTTACAGGCCCTCTCAGCACACACACAATATCAAAAGCTCCTATACATGAGCACGTGCTCACACTACGGCCCCTAGTTACACCATGGAAAATGATCTTGCATCTCCTGAAAAGGTTTTCCAGTTTCCATGACAAGGTATCTTGCCTGTAATAAGGAAGGCGCAGCAGTGGAACTACAGGGAGTGCTGATGTTGCGGTTACACCGGGGCCCATCGAGTGGCCTGTGCAGTTAGGGCCACCAGATGGGCATGTGTCTTCAGGGGCCCAAAACAGTTTTTGCACCAGGGCCCTCTCTATGTTGGCACCGCCACTGTGCAGCAGCTTCCCTGGCACACATGCTCTGCCCCTGCATGGAAGATTGCCTCCCCATATGCATGCTACGCCCCCAATCTCAGACTGAGACACACACTCTTTCTCACACACTCAGAAATTGCTATTTTTTATTTTAATTTAAAATACCTCTGGAATAGCTGAGTGGATCTTTCCCTGGCGTCCAGTGTGTCTCCTCTCAATCTTCCTGCAGTTTCTCTCTGCTCCCCTGCATTGTCTGTAGTGATGCCAGGGCCGAGTGATGTTATGTCACTAAACAGCAGACAAGGGAACAGAGCGGAACCGCAGGAAGATTACTGCTCCCTTGCGCGCCGTCTCCCTTCTCCCCGCGGTTTTGATGTTTCCTGTGCGGCTTAGCAAAGGGCTGACAAATGCCAGGCGCCAGGGCGAAATGTCTAGTCTATATATATATATTAATACACACACACACACATATATACACGTTTTATAACTGCCCCCCTACGTTTGACCCTGGCCCCTTATGTGCCCCCAAGTTTAAATCCTGGAGACGCCACTGGTTGTCCCTATACATACTCCTCTCTTTCTGAGAGTCATTCCTTGTTGTGGTTCATTCTAGACTGAGAGTGCGCACTGAGTAGTTGTTTTCTCATTTCTGACCCAGCTTTATATTAACTATTCTGATTTTTTATATCCTTGACCCAGCTTGTTATATTATATTCTGAGTACCTCTGGCATCCTTGATCTTTCTATTGACTTTGTATTATCGCCTATCTTGGGCACACGTTAAGCCCGATCAGGGCCGCCACCAGAAATTTTGGGGCCCCTAACTCAGCTCAGGGTCTGGGCCCCCTGTGGCCCGCCTCCAAATACCGCCCACTGGGTCCGCCTTCAAATACCGCCCACAGGAATATACACACAGACACAAACACACACACTGATACAAAAAGACAGAGATACATACTAACAGACACACATACTGAAACAGACATACACGCATACAGGCATACATACTGAGACATACACACAGGCATACATAGTGACAGACAGACACATACTAACATACATACAGACACACATGCATGAGGACATAAAGACACATACATACATACATACAGACACCGACATACATACATACACACACAGAGACATACTGACAGACATACAGACACTGTCATCCATACACACATACATTCATAATGGCATACAGACATAAACAGACATACATTCATAATGGCATACAGACATACATACATACATTCAGACTGACATACATGCATATATACAGACATACAGGCATACAGACATCCATACACATATACACACAGACATACGTTCATAATGATATGCAGGCATACATTCATACTGACATACAGACATACATATATGATGACATACAGACATACATATATATACATAGACATACATACAGACAGATATACATACATCCATAGACATACATGCATGCATACAGACATACATACAGACATACATACATAGACATACATGCATGCATACAGTCAGACAAACATAGACATACACACAGACATACATACAGACACACACACAGACATACATACATACAGACAGACAGATATACATACAGAGACAGACATACATACATACAGACAGACATACATACATACATAGACATACATGCATGCCTACAGACAGACATAGAGACATACACATACATACAGACAGACATACATACATAAACATACACACAGACATACATACATACAGACATGCATTCAGACAGACATACATACAGAGAGATATACATACAGAGACAGACATACATACACAGACAGACAGACATACATGCATGCCTACAGACAGACATACACATACATACATACATACAGACAGACATACACATACATACATACATACAGACAGACATACACATACAGACAGACAGACATGCATACAGACACACACACACAGCTCATTTTCCAGCCACCCTCCTGTTTCTTACCTTTTCTTTGCAGGAGGGTGGCTGGGGATGATGGGAGTCGGCGCGGCTCTCTCTTCACTGCCTGGCTCTCCCTCTTCACCGGCACGCGCTCCTCCCGCGCGGAGTGGGCTGGGAGGAAGTGACCACTTCCTCCCAGCAGCACTTGCGGCTTTTTTTTTTTTTTAAAGGGGCCCGGTCGCGGCCACAGCGCTGACCGGGCCACTGAAGATATAGGGCCCATCGGGTGGCCCTAAGTGTGTGGGCCACCCGATGGTCCCCACATGTGGGGCCCGGGCAGCCGGGCCCCCCAGGGCCGCCGGGCCCGTGACAACCGTTATGGTTTTCACCCCCTGATGGCGGCCCTGAGCCCGATCACTCTAAGGTCCACTATACGTATCTCCCTCTGTCTATTTACATTTTGGTCAGTTTTCCCCTATATTCTCTGCAAAGAGGTTACCCTGTCCTAAAAAAATGTATGTATGTTTTTCATCATTAAGGAGGCTCTCCAAGTTTGAGGAGTCTATATCTGTATGCATTATATATTCAAAAAAATGTAAATAAAAAGTAAATAAAATCAAACTGTGATGGCAGAGATTAATAAGCTGAACTAAGAAGCAGCGGAGAACTCTTCACAGACCAGAAAGAGTCTTAACCAATCACATTTCTCCTTTTACACAGACCAGAAAGAGCCTCCACAAATTAAGAGACTCAATACTAATGTCTGACTATTGTTCCACAAACCCCCTCGAGATATGAAATTGAGCCTCTGTCAGCTGCTCCACCCACTCTATAAGCGGATATTAGCCATTTCGTGTCTGCCATCAGCCTGTTTATAACTCCATTCACAGTCCTGTGCAAAGGAAGAAATGGTATAGGGATTTTCATGAAGGTATAAATAGAGTGGACGCATTCTTTTAGACAACTGTTATATGTAGAATTCAAGACTTTCCTAGTCTTGACGTCAGAAAATATAGATTATGGGGGGCGGGACTTCCGGTCTCACGGAGAGGTCGCATGGAGTGAGAGCTCCGTGACCGGACCGGACTAAAGTGACAAATTACAGCGGCTTTCAGACTAAGAACCGACCTAAACAGTGGCCCGAGCTTGAGGGGATCTTACCCTGCCGGATGGCGCCCCCAAAAGCACAGTGTGCATCTGACTTTTTCAGCCAAGGTCGGCGAGAGAAAACGCGGCCAGAACAAGATGGCGGCAGTTCACACTCCTCAACGCCTGCCTCAGATCAGGGATCAGATACAGAGGCCCCTCAGCCTCCCTCCGGGGATATCTCCATATCAGAGACGAAAATGGCGGCAATGCTGCAGGAGCTCTGCTCCTCCATGAAGGAGGACTTACAACTGGCGGTGAATGACATCCGCAGAGAGGTACACAAGGTGGGGAGCCACCTCAACGTCCTTGAGGAGAAAATGGATGACCTATGCCAGGCAGACAACTGCATTTTAGAGAAAATCTGCACAATGGAAGCAGAGCAAGCGCGCCTAACAACCAAACTAGCGGACCTGGAGGACCGATCGCGACGAAACAACATCCAGGTGCACGGGGTCCCTGAGTCTGTCTCGGGGGCAGACCTCCCAGGGTATCTCCAACAACTCTTCAAAACTATCCAGCCGACTCTGGAACGGACAGACTTGCGCTTAGACAGGACGCACAGAGTACCCAAACCTGCTTCCCTAGCACATGATATAGCAAGAGACATTGTCACAAGACTCCACTATTTCATGGCGCAACGCAAATCTACAGCAATGCCATCCAGTTATGACGGGATCTGCCTGTTTGCTGATCTGTCCCCTATGACGATGGCGAGAAGAAGAGACTTTATAAATGTCACTAAATGCCTCTGCAACCACAAGATTCCCTACCGATGGGGCTTCCCCACGAAACTGCTGATCTGGTGAAATGGATCCCTAACAAAACTGGATGACCCGGACCAAGGCATGGACAAGCTGAAAGCCTGGGGACTTGTAGCGGATGGCACCAGGCGACCCTACAAATATACTGTATATACCTGCATTCGTGTATCTGCTGTATTTTCTATGTATTAAAAAGAATTGTATTCCTCTGATTGTTCGGTAGTTTCATTCCCTTAGTTTATTCGAATGAAACTACCGAACAACCAGACCTCCCCTGTGTGAAGTGTGTCCTCAATTACCCGTTGCAACATTGTTGCGAACGGGTAATTGAACAGTAAGTAGCCGTCCTTTGTTCTCGGGGGTGGCCGCCATTCGACAAACGAACACGTGGCGGCGGCCATTTTAAAACTCCCGAACAGCGGTGTTTTGCCGTCGAGTGTCTGGAACTAAAATCGGACACTCGAGTAGGCGAACACCGCTGAGACCTCCACAGCCCGGGTCCGTTCGGTTCCAAACTACCGAACGGCCCCTCGTTCGGTAGATAGAAAATACCGAACGAGGGGATTCAGGCGAACCCTCCCTAGCCTCTATAGCTAGAGGCTTTCGTGTATTTTGTTCCCTTATGCCAGGACCGACCGCAGGGCCCATTCGCATGGAACCTTATTCGGCTATATCAGTTAGTGCGGTCGGTCATTTTATTCCCTCCATACATTTCCCGAACCCCTGGTCTGATCTGGGTGATTTTTGGATATGTTGTTCACCCAGATCAGGGGTATCCGGGGATGTAGGATTTAAAGAGGTACCCCTACGTTTAGGGGTACATCCAGAAACGGGGGGAATTACTGTACTGGATAAAGGGATTATGATGCTGGCTGAGGGGAGGAGATGTGTGGGAGGTTACCAGGACAGGATTGGCTACTGTAATAATTACTGTAAATCCCTCCCTTGCATGGGAGCATGCTTTATAAGGAGACTGTGATTAAAGGCTTGTCAGTTATGCTCCTGAAACTGTGTGTCGTCCAGTTATTGGGATTGCTGTTGAGATATTGCTGTATTTTACCTGCTGGAAGCCTTGCCTGTGGATTTACTATTTACTTGTTCCTGAGCCTCACTTGGATTACCAGCGGAGATATCCTGGGTAATATTGCATCTCCGCTACAGGACTCTTCCTGGACCGAGTGACGACCAGCACCCCTGCATCCCCGGGACATGTGGCCCAGGAGTGGACCAAGGTCCAAAGAAAGAAATGACTGTATTGCTGTGACCCCCCTCACTGCAACGGACTGTCCGGTTTGAGCTACCGGGTCGCCTGGTACCCTGTGAGATGAAGACATCCCCTCCTACGTAGGGGTAAAAGACTCTAGATGGACTTACCCCCCCTTTTCAGGGAAAAGCTTAAACGAGGTTATGTACAATGAACCCCACGTGAGTACGTATGATTAGAGGTGACCCACAGGCCCCTCCCCCCATGGCCAAGACGCTGATGCCCCACATGCTGCATATTACAGCCTCTGCTATATGCAGCCTCCACCTTGCAACAAGGCTGGCCTTAATTCCCGGCTGTCCTGACCAAATGAATCCCCGTGTGACCCGGGGCTGCCTGCTGGCGTGCCTGGCAGTGCGGCCCACCTAGCCGCGATTACCAGTTATATCCCCGCCAAACAGCAGTGGTTCCTACACTTGCTGTGGTGGCGTGGGAGGCGCCGCCTGGTGCCCATGCCGGGCCCGATCTAAGAACATTTGTCCCCTTTTGACTATACAGTCCACCACCGGTCTTAGACGCTAGACAGGTTAAAGCAGGGCCAAACATATGTGTGCGGGGACTTCAACTGCGTACTTGACCCCGACCTCGACAGATCAGGCGCCCCAGGTTCCCACCCCCTCTCTGTCTCTATTGGTGACAAGCTCTCTGCCCTCTTACACTCCCATGGCCTTCATGAAACATGGCGCTCCCTGTACCCGGCCACCAGGGACTATACTTTCTACTCGAAAGTCCACGACCAATATTCCCTCATAGACATGTGCCTTGTGGATGGGAAGTCCCTGGACACTCTGGCCAAAGTCACTATCAACCCTATCACCTGGTCAGACCATGCCCCACTGCTGTCCTCATTTACCAATCTACACCCAGTGAGGGGAGGAGGCACGTGGCGCCTCAATGAGTCGCTTACAGACGGCACTGAACAGGTTGCTGAGATAAGGAAAACCATCGTGAATTATTTCACAGACAACCAGCCACAAGACACAACTGTAGCCGCGACATGGCTGGCCCATAAGGCCGTGGTATGGGGAGTACTGATTAGGGCAGGAGCGACACTTAAACGCAAACTAGCGGAGACCAGCAGCGCGCTGCTCAGGGATCTGAAACTTGCAGAGGACCTCCACAAATCCTCACCCACTGACGTGACCAGACGGGAAGTTAATAAGATCAGAGCTGACTTAGAAACTCACCAACTCCAGCAGGTGGAGAGGGCTCTCCGCAAACTCAAAAGTGAATACTATAGATAAGGGAACAGGGCGGGGAAATTGTTAGCCGCCCAACTGAAAAAAAAAAACAATCAGATGCGCATACTTAGTAGACGGTAGAGGGACAAAACTGACAAACCCCAAACTGATAGCAGATGAATTTGTGACATTTCAAGGTGCCCTTTATAACTTAGCGGTGGACCCCCTACAACACCAACCGACCCCTCAGGCGATAGCCCCTTACTTAGACAGAGTGGAGCTCCCCCAGCTCTCCAGCGACCAAGCCTCTCTAATCAGTAGCGAAATCACCCCAGAGGAAATCTCCAAAGCACTTAGGGAAACCCCCCGACACAAAGCCCCGGGGACCGGACGGTTTCTCCACCCACTACTACAAAGTCTTTGCGGACCAACTCCTTCCACACATGACCTCCCCGTTCAACAACATCATGGAGTCAGGCTCCATACCCCATGAAATGTTAGAGGTCACCATAATAACTATTCCTAAGCCAGGCAAACCCACGGAATTTTGCGCAAATTACCGCCCTATTTCCCTGCTTAACGCAGACCTGAAGCTATTTGCCAAAGTCCTAGCCAACAGAATACGCCCCCTCCTTGGTACGCTTGTCTCCCCGGAACAATCAGGTTTCGTCCCGGAGCATCAAGTAGAGGACAACACCATGCGGGCACTGGACATAATGGAACTCCTGACAGTACATAGAACACAGGGACTGTTAATGGCCCTTGACGCGGAAAAGGCTTTCGACCGGCTCCTCCGCAGATTTAAATTCCCCAACAAATTTCTCAATGGCCCGCTATCACTATATTCCTCCCCGGCAGCCATGGTCGTGAGCTCCGGTTTTGCCTCCCGAATGCTTTGCTCTGATGAATGGCACGCGACAGGGATGCCCACTATCGCCCCTCATTTTTATCTTGGCACTAGAATCACTAATACACACAATTAAAGGGGAACAGCACATCACCAGCGTCCCTTCGCTGCTGGGTCCCAAAAAAATAGCCGCCTTTGCTAACGACATCCTCCTATTCTTGACAAACCCGGCAGACTCACTAAAGCACCTCCTACACCTACTTCATAACTATGGCCAAGTGTCCTATTACAAAAACAATGAGGCAAAAACCCAGGTGCTACCCCTGAACATGACCCACTTCCGCCTTACCGCCCTACGAGCCCAACATCCCTTTGACTGGCGAAAATACACCCTCTCCTACTTAGGCACAAAATTAGCACCCTCGCGACGCCGCCTACTCCGATACAACCACGACACCTTACTGACTAAAATAGAGGCGCTGCTGGAGAGCTGGGAGGCCAAGAAGACTTCATGGCTGGGACGGATAAACTCCATAAAGATGATCATACTCCCACAAATACTATTCCTCCTTAGGGCCCTCCCTATTGAGATTCCAAAGGTGCTACTGCAACGATTCCAGCGCCTGTTAAATGCGCATATATGGAAGAAGAAATCACCAAGGGTTTCTACAGCAAGCACAACCCTGGTCATGGGTGTTGGGTGTAATGGATCACCTGGCACCCCGACTGGGTACCTCTGTTGAAGGATGCTCCTAGCGCTTACAGAGGGCTCCAAGCGCTCCGCAGACACCACAACCACTGCAGACCCCACGAACCGCCGCAGCTTGGTTGGGGTTTCGCTGTCTCCTACCCACCCTGGACCTACAGCAAGGCTCCAGGTTCCAGTGGGTGAACCTCTCCTCCAAGAGAGTGAAGCAGGGACAAGCTCTTAAAAGAGATTAGAAGTGATTATCCAAGGGAGCATGCAGAGCATAGCAATACCTTGTAGTGATATAGCAATCCCCCCAATAAGAGACAGGACTCTAGATTGAGGGTGAAGAAGAACTTAATGACACACCCTCTGCTTTTATGCAATTCTCCCATGCAAGGGAGATGCCCATAGACAATTATACAATACCCAATCACACAATGGTTACATCCCACACATCTCCTCCCCTTAGCCTGAGAGGTAACCCAATTATCCGTACCTTTTAAAACATACTTTTTACCCAACTTTCATAACTCTAAAACTATACATACAATATTAATAAAAGTACATATTAGTAATCAGCACATTCCAAATACCAACATACCCAAAAATCATTTGAATACGTTCAGGAGATAGATATAAGTCACTTTTGACCGACCGCAAGCACATTTTCATGCCCAAAACAGTTCTATGGATTTGGTCTATTTTACAGCGAGAAAATGACTAAGTCCCATTCGAACAAGCGTTCGAATCTTCGAAAGGGACTTAGTCTCCAGCCGCACTGCCGAAGTAGAGTAGAATGTACGGGTCAGCAGTGTTCGTGCAATTGGGTAGCCGAAAACAGTTCCATAGATTGGACTGCACACACCGCTGACCGCGTTCGAATGAGTTAAAATGGCCGCCGCCACGTGTTCGGTATTCGAATGGCGGCCACTTCGACGATTTCGGCACTTCGACTACTTCGGCACTTCGACTGCATCCAGAGTGCCAGTTTAAAAGTACAAATCCTTTCTCTGGGCATTAAAGGGCCAGAAACAGCAATATAAGCCTCAAGTATGCCCACATCAGTTCCTAGAAGGGCAATACATCCCAGGGCCATAGTCGCAGGGCAAACAGGCCCCTCCAAAAACCAGTGGCGAGGTTACTTTCGCCACAGTGGGGGACTCGGTGTACCCAACATTTCCAAATACTATGTAGCCACAAACCTATCCCAAACAGCACGGTTGCTGCTGACCCCAAGACGCCCCCTGTGGTATCAACTAGAAGCAGCAAGCATTACGCCCCACAGCCTACTGGACCTACTCTGGGTCCCATCCAAGTCACTCCCACACAACACTAACCTGCTGATGACCACCAATACCTCTCTCCGCGGATGGCACAAGTGGGCCCCAAAACTGTTAGCCCAACCTCTGATGATGTATGCCCCCACGACTAGCCTAAAGTACCTCACACACGACCTGGCTCTAGACAACTGGACAGAGAGGGGGATAGTGGAGGTGTCCCAACTCATGGAGGCAAGGAGATCAGGCAGTTCCCGGAACTTCATTGAACTTTCCTTCTCCCTGGTAGGGAACTCTTCACATACCTACGTATTAAGCACACAATACAGGGAGTCACTCAAGCGGCGCCCGATACCAGAGAGCCAGACATGCTTGACTCACTGTGACATAACCGCAAAACCCAAGCAAAACCGCTTTCCCTATGCTATCGCAAACTCCTAGGGGTGGACAAACCTGATAAGTAAGGTTACATGGCGCACTGGGAAACTGAACTCAACTGCACACTAGAGGAGAGAAAATGGTTAGCAGCAATGGCACTTGTAAAAAGAGCCACACACTGCCTAGATCATGTAGAAGCGGCTTATAAACTCTGGATGAGGTGGTACCTCACCCCGCAGAGGCTGGCACTTATATACCCAGGGGCACAACAAATATGCTGGCGCTGCTGCAAGCAGGTGGGTACTCTGAGTCATTTATTATGGCAATGCCCTGTATTACACACCTTCTGGGGGCAGGTACAATCACTAATTCAAAGTAGTATACAGAAAGAGATACCACTCACTCCATGAGCCTACCTGCTACACACGCTGCCCAAATCACTTTCGCATCCTGAGGCGGTGCTGACCACCCACATTACATTAGCAGCCAAGCACTGCATTGCCTCCCTCTGGAAATCAACCTCAGCTCCGGAAATAGCGGTGGTAGTTAGCAGAGTAAATCACACGCAGCAACTTGAGAAAATAGCGCACACGATCCAGGGCACTCTAGCACGGTATGACCTGATCTGGTCCAAATGGTCAGGGCTGGGGTACAGAGGCCCACAGCGCCCCTAGAACTGCAGAACACTCCACCCCAGATGAGCAGGGCAAGTACACACAGGGTAACCCACCCAATCTCAACTCCACATGAGTAACAGTAGCTGAAGGAACGAGCCTAAGCGGGCCAACACAGAATCCCAAACTGGTGAAGAGACATCTCAACCCCCCCCTCCCTTACCTTTATCCAGTTAATACCCCCCACCCCCATAACTCAGTTACCCACGGCAACCACTTACGCTAGACCTGTCATAGCTATATCTTCGACTAGTGGACGGCCTGGTTGTTAGTGCCGCACCTCTGTCGATGTAATATTCCTCCTCTCTAATGAGAATGAGGCCTGCATGACCCGGAATGGTTTACAATGTTGCCCTCCTCGTGGAATATGACTATGCTTAATCAATGTCATTATATATCTATTGTTTTATGGTTGCAAATTTGGTGTAAACATTGTGTAATGTTTGTGACGAACCAAAAATAAAAAACAAAATATAAAAAAAAAAAGAAAATATAGATGATATGAAAGACAGGAGGTGAGTGTTATGCATTTAACTTTCCTCACTGAACTCCAGCAGCAAAGAAATTTACAATAAAGTATTAACGGGTAACAAAAACAAACTATCAATAACGGAAATGGAACACACGATAGCCAATTTTCGAAATACTTTCATTAGTCAATTAGTGTATTGATTCTCTTTATGTATTTAAATGTTTCTATCATATCCCCCAGTCTCATCTTTCCTCCAAGCTATACATGTTAAGATCCTTTAACCTTTCCTGGTAAGTTTTATCCCGCAATCCATGAACCCGTTTAGTAGCCCTTCTCTGAACTCTCTCTAAAGTATCAATATCCTTCTGAAGGAGGTTGGAGCGCAACTGCACACAAGAGAATGACTTCATAAGACAAACCCAGGTAATTAAAGAACAGTTTATAGAAAAACGTTATAGAGAAAAAAACCTCCAGGCAAGTATAGAAGAAGTCAAAGGGTTGAAAAGAAAAAAATTACTCACCTACAGGAAACAACGAAGCGAGGAAGACAACAAAATTAAAGTTCCATTTATTTGTAATTTCTCCACTCAGAACAAGAAAGTATGATATGCCATTAACAAATATTGGCATTTATTACAAGATGACCCTATTCTGAAAAATATATTACCGCCTAAACCTAAAATTATACAATAAGAGACCAATTAACGTGTTTCTCTAAAAATATAATTTATTTGTTGAAATGCCCATGTGACGTTATACGTAGGGAGAACAATTAGATGCCTGCATACTAGAATTTCCGAACATGTTAGAAATATTAAAAAAGGCATTGAAACACATAGTGTCTCACATCATTTTAAATATTTCCATAATCAAAACCCACAGGATCTCACATTTGTTGCACTTAAATTGGTTTAAAAAAACTGGAGGGGTGGAGACTTCACGAATGAAGAAATTACATTTATTTTTAATTTGAATACTCTAGCACCCCATGGACTAAATTTGGATTTTGAATTATGCTATTTTTTTATGTTGATGCCCACTTCTTTTACATTTTTACATCTTTTTTATAAGTATATATTTTTAATATTTGTACATTTTTCTCTTTTTATAAATGAGTTAGTGTACCTGTATATAAATATATTCTCTTTTTATATATCCCTTTTTTAAACATACAATTTTATATCTTTTTTTCTCCCTCCATTTTTTATATACCAATGTAAGCACTTTATGGGGACATGGTTTATATGAATAAGTATTTTCTGTTGTTTGCACTAATTAAAAGATTAAAAAAGTGTTTTTAATAAAAACCCATAGCACCTTATATTAAAGGACCACTCTAGGCACCCAGACCACTTCAGCTTAATGAAGTGGTCTGGGTGCCAGGTCCCTCTAGGATTAACCCTTTTTTTTAATAAACATAGCAGTTTTGGAGAAACTGCTATGTTTCTAAATGGGTTAATCCAGCCTCTAAAGCCTCTAGTGAGAGCACGCAAGAGTCCATAGGAAAGCATTGATAATGCTTTCCTATGTGACCGGCTGAATGCGCGCGCAGCTCTTGCCGCGCGTGCGCATTCAGCCGCATGGGAGGAGAAGAGGAGGATCGAAGGAGGAGAGCTCGCCGCCCAGCGCTGGAAAAAGGTAAGTTTTTACCCCCTTCCCCCTTCCAGAGCCGGGCGGGAGGGGGACCCTGAGGGTGGGGGCCCCCTCAGGGCACTATAGTGCCAGGAAAACGAGTATGGTTTCCTGGCACTATAGTGGCCCTTTAAGAACGCATAGAATGGGTTCCAAGAGAAAAAGGAAGTCGCATCTAATTCACATGACCGGCGCACGAATGGGACATGCGTTCCATTAGACGGAACGTGTGTTCCATTAAAGTCACTTCTGGGTGTTCGGACGATTTCCGGGTTCACAGATGCCAATAATCCTGCAATCAAAACGGAATAAAAGACATGAAGAACACCACACATATTATATACCAACTGAGAAAGCCAGTCAATGTCGAAACGCGTTTTGGACTCTATATTTTACCTTTACCAGAAATTTTGGATCATTTGATCATTTTATTCTGTATTTTTTAATTGCACCAATACATTTGTTCAACTTCACCATTGGAGTCTTCCTATCCATTCCTTTACTTTCATCTGGATGTGGAGGAGACTAGAAGGAGAAAAAAGAGGGTGGTGGATCTCCCCTGAAAAGATCCCAAAGTGCTACACACCAAGAGCCAGGTGACCGGTTGGCTCTGTGCTTGTGAGTTGGAAATGATCATATCTCTATTCATTCTGTATATGTATACCATCTGCACTATGAATGTGTTTTATATTGTTCACAGATTTCCGTAATATTCTATAATCAGCATATCCATTTGTCCAGGTATTTTAGAGCTCCACTTATACCCCCTTTTTTTGTTATAATATATGTTATTGTGAGGGTTAAGGGGATCCTTCACTTAAGTGTCGAGCCTATCCCATTGTATTGTATATGTGTGCACGTTCTAGCATATTCACAGTATGATGGATAATACTCGCATCCTTTGTCTATCCCTTTAAGGATGGAGGCACTTGTACACCTTCTGATTAAAACAAAACCTGGAATTTGTGCTATATGTCTATTCAACCATAATTCATCCACACTTATTATATGTCACTTTGTTCAGGAGAAACATGTCTTTCATTTCACATCTCACATATTAATATATGAAACATAACAATGTGAATGAAATCTAAAAAAAAAAATGTGAGAAAAAAACCAATTTTATTTTAGTTCTGGGTGGCATTTTAACTGTGAATATCATAATACTGTTAGCTTTTACTGCAATAAAACACACATAATGGGAGCGTTCCCAGTGTGGGAAGGTCAGCAATCCGGTAATCAGGGAGGACGGCGGGGACGTGCTATGCTGCCCGACAGCATTTAGAGGCACCTCCTTATGAACAACATAGCACGCCTGCCGTTCCCATGATTCGTTAATTGGAGGACCAGACTAACATCCCACATGTGTTAATATTTAGGGCATGGAGAGTGGTTAAAGTCTGCAGAATAAAGGATGTTTGCCCACAAGAGAAGAATCAATAGGATCGTGATTTGCTGATACAGCTGTGCGATACCCAAATCAAAAGAGAAGGATAAAAAATTAAGAACACTAGCTAAATCAGAATGTACAGGATCCACAACCTGTCTCATGCACCTATTTAGCCAAATTTTCCAGGCTGGTCCGTAATTTGCGTGGGTACATGTTGCCCATGCTTCTGATAGAAAGATTCTCGTTAAATTTGAGAGCTCTCTATGAGATTCGTGTGATCCAAAATAAGTGATACTGTCAGAGGTAGTTGAGGGTACCAAGGTTGTGATGGCCAAAGAGGTGTCACTGACACTAGGGTGGGTTTCTGGACTAATGTTTTAGGAAGAACTCGAGATATGATTGCAAATGGGGGAAAGGCATAGTTAACTCTGTCTTCACCACCAAATTAGTTTTGCTCTTCTATTTGGAGTAAGAGCGTTCTCGTCTGAATAACGAAGACCATTGCGTAGATGCTCCCCTTTTAGTTTTTGGAGGGCATGGTAGTTGAGAGGGGCTGGAAAAATCACTTGGATGGAAGCCAATAATAGGCCTGTGATCCTAGCTAGAGATCTGATGGAGATAAACAGTTTGTTTAGAAGTGATCTGATCTCTTTCCGAATCATCTTCACTTTCCTTGATAGAAGACTGAGAGTAGCTAAATTGGAATTCACAAAAAATCCCAGAAACTCTACCTCCTGAGACGGTATTAAATTTTATTTTTTTTTGTAGTTGTTTACGAAACCAAAACTTGTGGAGAGATTTAACACTCATTGAAAATGAAATTGAAGTGTATCTAGTCTATGTGACATAATGAGAAAGTTGTCTAAATAGATTATCATTCTCACTCCCCTTCTGTGAAACACCAAGAAGATAAACCTAAAAGAAAAGATTTGTTGAGTTTTAAAAGGCCTTTGAGATAATAAATTCCTTCTATTTTTAAATGTTGGTATTTGACATAATTTTTTAACCCCTTAAGGACCGCGGACGTACTAGGTACGTATGACAAAAAAACGGTCCTTAAGGACTGTGAACGTACTGAGTTCGTCCGCGGCAAATATGAGCGCTGGAAGTGATCGTGATCGCTTCCAGCTGCTCTAAGGGTATTGCAGCAATGCCTACGTGTCGAGGCATCCTGCAATACCTCTTCTGACCGCCGGGCTGCCGAGTGATCGCTCCCCAGGAGGCGCCTGGCAGTGTAGCAGAGCATCGGAAGCCATTGGGCAGGCTTCCAATGCTATGCCTGTGTGCTGAGTGTCATTTTCAATGGTTGGGGGTGATAATGCTAATGATAATTTAATGAGACTAACAATTGTGTCGCTTTGAGTTTTAACGATTTGCTCACTGAATGCTAGTGCGGCAAATAGTCTAGATTTTCTAAAATCCTGGTTTGAAGCCACCGGGATCAGATTTGTGGCAGTGTTCGTTCAGGGATCGCATTGTAAAATCCGGACATTGCTGAATAGTATGAAATAATTTCTGATGCAGTCCGACTGGCCCCGTAGCTGCCATCATAGGAGATAGACAGACAGACAGACAGATGGACAGATAGATAGATAGATAGCATGGTGTAAATACTCATTATACATAATATAAAACTGTGTATAATATGTGTCTGTGTGTCTGTCTGTCTGTCTGTTAAGGTGGTGGGGACATGTGACCCATTGTGACTGCTCACTGTGACATCATCGTGACATCATGTAACATCACCCTTGATGCTCACAGTTTGCAGCAGTCACTAGACACGGCTTGGACAGTAGACACTGCTTAGCTGTTGTGGTGATCGAATTGCTAGCGATGGCAAATAGAAATGTTTTCTCGTGGTTTCGGCGTTTGCGCTTTCGAAATGTAAGTAAATTACTTGTTTTCTTTAAGGTTCCAATTAACCAAACCATTAACTGGGTGCTGTTAACTCCAAGGTTGTGGGTGGATCCATATCTATAATTACTAATATGTATCACTAGATGGGTAGTAATATGGGTATTTATAATTACTAATATGTAGCATTGGATGGGTAGTAATAGGGGTATTTATAATTACTAATATGTATCACTGGATGGGTAGTAATAGGGGTATTTATAATTACTAATATGTATCACTAGGCCAGGTATCTCCATAGAGGGTTGGACGGGGTAAATCTTTTATTTTATTCTTATCTCAATGGAGTTAAATGCTAACTCATTTTTCTATATTCAAATCCCCATGAGAGCCTATGGTATCCCCATTCCTGTATCACTACAATTTGTTCTTTATAGTTACAGCAATTTGCAATAATTGTTGCAGCTACAATCCCATCCTTCCCCTCACATCAATTTCTGGGAGCTGTTTGTCTATGTTTATACAAGTAGTTGTATATGTGATCAGAATTAGAGCAAACTCAATAAGGCTAGTATATGGTTTACAGATATATATTAATTGTGAAGGAAATTTAACAAATTCAAATGTCACAAGACAGTGACAGTCCAGGATACTGAACAGGAAATGGTGGTGAATTGAAAATCAATTTGTAAAATTCTATTAAAATTGCTGATTTCAAAATGTTTCAACTGGGCTATAACGACAGCTTAACTATTTTACCCTTAATTTTGCCATTTGGATTTCAATGCACTAGAATTCAGTGTTCAGTCTATATAAATCTATATAATACGAATCCCATACTAGTTACATGCTGACACCCCCACCCATATGCTCCGCCAATCTGTGACATCACTCTAATCATGGCGCCGTATGCTCCACCTGTGCTGTATTTAAAGTGACACTTTAATAAACTGTCACAAATGTGACAGACTTCATACAACAAGGGGGAGTGCTTTATGTGTCTGGAGTTTTCCTTTCAAGGACCACTCCAAACACCATAACCACTACAGCTCACTGCCATTAATAGATTGTCAGCTGCCACTCTCAGTCAATCTCTGCCGTCTCCTCACTGCTTGTACAAATGATGCAACCTTAGCCGAATAGATGAGAAGAGGGAGAGAGCTGTTACTGAGGGCACAGCATTTAGCGTTAAACCATTCGTAAACAATTTAACACTTAAATGTGTGTTCCAGGGACTCTACGCACCATAACAACTTCAATAAGATTTAAGTAAACAAATTTATTAAACTTGTAATAGTTTATTGCCGGGCCCTGTTGCAGCAACAAGAAAAAAAAAACATTTGGTTGGTAAGAGCATTTTTAATGTAATTTATTTGGTTTTCTGATTGTTTTTGCCTTTTCAGGGCGCCAGATGCAAAAAATCTGATGATGTTGAGCAGAAAGGAGAGGACCTTCCGGGTATGTTAAAACATTGTGTGTGTAGTTGCTCTCTCTCTCTCTCTCAAATGTAGGCTTTAACCCGCAGGACAGCATGGTATGCCCAGCAGATTGCACTACCCCCCCGTTCCCCATACTCACGTTCCAACTAACCCAGCCCTGCTTGGCCATGTGATAGATATATTTATATTTTTTATTTATATTTATTTTTTCATTTATTTAATTCTACGTGTATATGTATGTATTATTTTTACATAATGATGTGATTTTATTAATTATAATTTGTGGAACCTGCCTGACAACTCGGGCAGAAAGTTCAGAGAATTTAATTAGCAATCCCTATATTTAACCCAGTAACTTTCCAAAACACCATAAAACCTGTACATGGGGGGCTACTGGTATACTCGTGAGACTTCACTGAACACAACATTGGAGTGTTTTTAAAACAGTAAAACGTATAATGATATCATCAGTGAATGTGTAGTTCTTGTGTGAAGAATGCAAAAGAAAATGTGAACACTAAGTTTGGCCAGAGTTTGTGACTGAGTGGCTACTAAAAAAGACTGGGCATACCCCATTTTGAGTACCCTGGGTTGTCTACTGTTGCAACTGGTATGCCATTATGGTGGTAATACTCATTCCTGGGCTGCCATATTGTCTCAAAGGCAACTTAGGCCCAGCAAACGGAAATGGGCAAGCCTTATATTGACCAGGTAACTTTCAAAAATCACTGTACCTGAGGGGTACTTTTGTACGTGGTAGACTTACAAAACAATATTATGACATTCAAAGTTTAAATGTCATGGAGAATGTGAAAAATTACAAAATAGATAATTCGTCAAAAATCTCAATCAATTTTGGAGTATAATTCCGGATATCTTTCTCTGTTGCAACAACCAGAGTGTTTGGCTGAATAATTACCTTAGAACGAATGTCCAACTTGTGATGCAAACAATCAAGGCACTCAAACATAGCCC
The DNA here is from genome assembly GCA_933207985.1 of Pelobates cultripes. NCBI lineage: Eukaryota > Metazoa > Chordata > Amphibia > Anura > Pelobatidae > Pelobates > Pelobates cultripes. Next base: position 20,529,284 of record OW240919.1, on the reverse strand, counting down.
TTTTCATTTCCTCTGGCAATGTAAGACCAGCGTCCTTTGCCTTCTATCCTGGCATTGTTTTCCGTAGCTTTACTCTCCCTCTTCTTTCCATAGAAATCTCAATTTCTACAAACGTAGTAGTAGCATAGCAGATGGCCTTCTCCACAATTTCACTGGGCTGATGTGCAAGAAACGCTTTCAAACCCTGTAGTTTCACAATGCACTTTTCAAGAGTGAGTCCCACTGTTTGCAAATACTTCTGTGTGATATTAACTTCTTCTAGAACTTCACACCAGAAAGAAAGGTAACACAAAAAAGAAAAATCACATATGACAGACAGCAACATCTGAGCCAATCCTCTTGTGTCCACATTTTCTTTGGGATTACACAGTTTTTCAAAGGCTGAAGTCAGTTTTTCAAAGTTTGCCGTCACTGGCTTCACGGCATTATAATGGGCGCTCCATCTTGTTTGGGAAAGTGTTTTCACTGTCACACCTAAATTCTCCATCAGCAATTCCAAACAATGTGTAGAAACCGAAAAAAAGGAATACACTCTCTCCAATGTTCCATAAAAGGTCACATAGGAATTAACACTTCCAAATGAGTGCACCCCACAGAGGTTCAGAGAATGGTTTGCACGTGGCATAAACAAAGCCTTGGGATTAATCTCTTTTATTTTTGCCTGAACACCACCATGAATCCCTGCCATAGTTGCAGCATTATCATAACCTTGACCACGGCAAAGACTTATGTCTTTGACATGGTCTCTCTATGACCACAAAAAGGAAGATTCTGGTGAGCCAGAAACAATGTTACATCCAAGAGGCGATGCAAAATATCCATCCATTTCCTTTTCTCTCTGTCCACTGTTGTTTGATGGACATGATCAAGGCATTTTTGTAGCTTCAATCCTGCTCCCAAGGTCTTCCATTTCTCCAAGCATGTAAGATGCTGCTCAGAAGCCTCATGATCAGACACCTTTGGGTTCAGCTTCCACCACAATTGAAACCCAGTAACAGCTGGATGCCCCTGTTACTTTGTCATCAACAGCAAAAAGTCTGCAGCAAAAAGTACACCATCCACGTTCTAAGAATGTTTTAGTCATTAGGCAGAGCCTTATAGAACCATGCAGTGGTCAGCTGTGGACTCTTCCCTTTTGATTTCTCTCCTTGCTTTTCAGCAGGACTGAATGGCCCATCTCTATTTTGGAAAGGTTCACTTCCCCTCTTAATAGGGCCCACTCTTAAAACATCTGGAACTGGAACTGGCCAAGCAGCAACATCAGAATAAACTGATAGTCAAACAGTCTCCTCTTCATCATCATCATCATCATCATCATCATCATCATCATCATCATCAGAGTCTTGCTGATGCAGGCTTCTGCTGGCATCTCCTTCATCTACATCACTTTCACTGCTTGAAGATAAAATGGTCTTCTCCAATTCTTGCGCTTTCACATATGAAGCTTCTTGAGAATACACTTCAAGCATTTCACCTCTGGATTCACCAGACTGAATGTCTTCAGCACTTTTTCCTACTGCGGTAGATGTTGAAGGTGCAACATATTTAAAAATTAATCCAGACATTGCCTCAGCTGACTTTTCTCTTGCCGTCTTAATTATTCATTGCTGAGGCCCGCTTGGTCGATTTTTTTGGTTCTAGGGTTGATTAGTGCGATATCTGTCTTATATATCCCATCTTGGCATACCATTTGTAAAAGTATTTAAAATTGGGTATGTCCAGTATGTTTTAGTAGTCACAAACCATGGGAAAAGTTTGTGTTCACATTTATTTATTTTTGCATTTTGCATTCTCACAAAAACTGCACTTTCACTGATATCAAAATTACACATTTTACTGTTTTCAAAACACTCATATTTGTGTTCAGCGATGTCCCACGAGTACAGCAGTATAATACATAAATTATATATATATATATATATATATATATATATATATAATTGTATTATTTAGTTCTAATTAAGTTTTATATTTCATTTTTATTTTAAGAGTTGAGGGTCTGCCTGACAACCCAGGCGGGTTCCCCGCAACACTCCTCACCCTGCTCCTCCATATCGGCCAGTGCAGTATAGTGCGGCCTGGCCACAAATGCGGCCGCAAAGGTGCTGCGGCGCACACTATAAGAATTGATGGGGGTTGACTCATGACACTGGCAGTCATGGCAACCCCCTAGTGAGTGCTCCCCCCCCATCCCTCCTTTAGTACGCCACTGGGTGCACTTAAAGGACCACTCTAGGCACCCAGACCACTTCAGCTTAATGAAGTGGTCTGGGTGCCAGGTCCCTCTAGGATTAACCCTTTCTCTTTATAAACATAGCAGTTTCAGAGAAACTGCTATGTTTATAATAGGGTTAATCCAGCCTCCAAATCCTCTAGTGGCTGTCTCATTGACAGCCGCTAGAGGCGTTTGCGTGATTCTCACTGTTTTGTAGATTGTAAATGCTTTCCTATGAGACCGGCTGAATGCGCATTCAGCCGAAGGGGAGGAGAGGAGGCGGAGAGGAGGAGGAGAGCTCCCCGCCCGGCGCTGGAAAAAAGGTAAGTTTAACCCCTTCCTCTCCCCAGAGCCGGGTGGGAGGGGGACCCTGAGGGTGGGGGCACCCTCAGGGCACTATAGTGCCAGGAAAACAAGTACGTTTTCCTGGCACTATAGTGGTATTTTAATATGAAATAAGTAAATTATGATTGAACAGACATATAGTCATATTTCAGGTTTTGTTTTGATTTTGCTTTTATCAGAAATTTCACAATTGCCACTTTTCTTAAAGGGTTAAATGACCAGATTAGACAATATTTTTTTTCAAGACTAGTAAGACTAACATTATATATATAACACTATGGGAAATACATCTGTGTTCAAAGATACATTCACACAATTGCCTCCGTCCTTAACGGGTTAAAAGACGTCAGTCAAGGCAGGGAATAATTTTATGTTGAAGCTATAATTATCTGAAAGACAAAAGCAGGAAAAGGGGGACTTCTGGCACCCAAACATTTGAGAGCACATAGCGTGTGATGATACATAAAGTGTCTGTTTGAAGAAATGTCTATGTATTAAAAGATCATTTGCCATTTTGCCTTGTTTGTATTGTGTAGTATTTCTTTTTATTTTTTTATTTTTGTTACAATCTTTATTTTGAGTTATTCTTTTATCAATGGCAGTCACACATATGTGTATCGATGAATTGTTCAGTGTTGTCAACATACACAAAACATTATGAAGTAACAGTAACAGTAATTATAGCAATATATAGGTTTAACTGAGGCTGCCGATATCTGTGCATCATTATTTATGTTTCACATTACAAGGGTCACCCGGTATACCGTAGGAAGAGGAATAGGGTCGGACCGTACAGATTTGAACCCTGTTTTGCAGTAGTCGGATCACAGTGCAGTCGGTGTAGTCTTTCTAACCTTGATTGAACAATATTGTCTGTTAACACTGTGATTTGACAATTTTCTTATTATTTATAGAGCGTCCAAAGACTCCGAACTCTCCTAAAAATGGCAAGTCCTCAATTGATCTGGACTCTCCTAAACGTCATATCATATCGGCAGTTAACGGTGAATCACCAAGACACATCCCTAAACCTGTAGCTCAGCCGGATATTGATAAAGTTAGGGAGCAGATTAAAAACGACATAAGAAAAGAACTTAAAATTACAGAAGGAGCCAGAAACATTGGGAAGGTGACATCCAAGAAAAAATATCTGGCGAATGTTAACAACTTTCTCAAAACATCACAAAAGAAATTAGACGAGCTTTACAATAAGCTTCAAGAACGCAATGCACATATTGTTGTGCCAGGAACTGAAGGTACATTCTGAGACTTTGTGTTTCCTTGTAATGAGTGTATGCATGTGCTTGTTTATTGTAGCTTGTTTACAGTTTATTGAAGCGTTTACATTTATAGGAAATCACCAGGATTTGCAGCTTCTACAGTGAGCTATGTTCAGATGGGAAATCTCTCTCCCAATCCTGGCGATTGCATTATTCCCTGTGAGAGTCATTTATCGGTGTTTGTGAAAACACAGAGTTACACTGCGGTTTATAGAATGACCCCATTTATGTTGTTACTGGATGTAATAATGGCGATCTCAATGACAGCTCACTGACATGTTACTGCCTTTTTTATTTATTAAGTGAAACTGTCTGTTGACATTTCTAAATTCTGCATTTCTTTTCTTGTTGCTAATTTTCGGTGATGTCCAGAGACCTCAGATGCTCCTAAAGGTGACACCAGCTCCCAGGCAGATAACGCGAAGCTGACTGCTTTGCAGAAACAGCTAGACATCGAGCTGAAGGTGAAACATGGAGCAGAAATTATGGTCAAAGCATATTCAGATGGGCGTTCCAAAGTAAGTTAGTTACATTTAATTTGATCTTAAAGAGACAGAACATATTTTATTTAGGAGAGGTGGTGAAAACACATGGTAACTTTTACAATGCATGAGTTTTATTTCAACCCAATGGCATTAAGCCAATAGTAGGCTGGTGATAGTTTTTTCCTAGAATCAAGAGAGGCGATACAAACTTCCCAAGCCAACACGTCTTCATACATCTCACTCAATTATCTATCTGACTTTTCTTATTGCTGTTACAGAATGTCAAACATCTTGCTGCTGTCCAGAAAATATTACAAGACAGCGAGAAAAAAATAGACAGTTTGCGCAAGTTAATTCTGGAAGAAAAGTCTATTATTAAAGGTAAGGGTTCAGTGGCTTCATGTGTAGTTTAAATGAAGATTGATGGGTAACAAATAAAACTGTTCAAAAACGGTTTGATTTCTTATAATGGGGTCCAGGGGATGCCTGGCACCATAACCACTACTGCAAAATATAACAGGAAGATATGATAGGGAGGTATGTATCCCATAGACCTCTACACTCCAAGGGTTTGTAAGGGAAATGTAGAGCTGCGTGTCCTCTTAAAAGTGGGAGCAAAGGCAGTAATGGAGTTATACCAACACGCAGATACATTTTATATTATTTACAAAACATATACCTTGACATCTATTATTGCAATAGTCTCCTACGAGAGAGAAATTTCAAATGTGTCCAGGATTGCAAATGCATTCGCTAAGCATTGTGGGACATCACATTCTGTTTGTTGCCAGGCAGATGGAGCATGCACATCAATTCTGACAACCATCGAGCTATACAGTATATAGACATTATAATGTATATATCCACCGAACATTTATTGTGTCCCCTCCAATACTACTGACATTATTAGTTTATACGTATACAAGGTATATATCATATTATGAGTTTACATATAAAAATTATAAGGGTACGTATAACAAATTGATTCTTTTATAAAATTAAATATCAGAAAGATCTACGATTGGAGATTGTGGTTCTTGTTTTATTCTCTGTTGGATTGAGGTTAAAATAATTGATCACTGTAAATACTTACATTATGTTACAGAAGAAACATCGTTACCAGTTCCGGAGACGGACATTAATACCAGTGCTCCCTCGTTATTGGTGACGGACACACAGGAGCCAGAGCCGGCTGGGTATTCACTTTATATCTTTCTCATCAATGCTGTTAGAACCTGAATCCCTCACAATTTCCAGTACCATTTAACTATAAATCTGACATATGTTTGCCTACTGCTGTCTACACATTTCTTAGCATGCGTATCAGTCACAGATACATTTTATAATGCTGTCTATATGTTACATGCTTGTGCCAAGTTGCCAGATCTCATTATCTTTGCAGGACTCCTGTGAATTCTACATTCTGCCAGGTATGGTGCTTTGGATGTCACACAGGAAGCACAGAATGTAGAATTCTATACGGTGCAAAAATACAGAAATCTGCAACCCTAGTAATAAGTATTCTTGGGGTGTCCTTTAAATAACGTACTGTAAACAGCAGCATTAAAAATACTTGTTTTCCTGGCACTATAGCTTCCACCTCTGTCAAGGCCCCCTCCTACATTATTCAATGCTTTCCTATGGGGATAATCTGACGCTGGAGATCCTCATACAGAGTGTGAGGACATCCAGCATCAGCTAAGGGACCAAAAGTCTGTTTCAATTTCGGAAGTCCCTCTGGTGGCTGTGTGGTAGAGGAGGAGCCACTAGAGAAAAACTGCAATAACTAGAGAAAAACTGCAATAATTACCACTGCAGGGTTCAGGGTGATGGGAGTTTGCACCTAGACCACTTCAATGAGCTGAAGTGGTCTGGGTGCCTACAGTGTCCCTTTAATGTCTAAAATATAATGACTATATAGATATGATAATCTGCCATCATATTTTAATGATACAACCATATAAACTGTTTTCTTTTTCCTTCTGATAGCGATATTCCAACATGTGATGTGAAACCAATTATCCAACTGGATGTGGAATTTGACTTAGAGGTGCCTCCTGCTCCAAGTCAATCCTTTCTACATAATGATCAGAGTCGGTTTTCATCCCATATGGAGATCCCGGATAAACCGGATCAGGTAAAGATGTGCTGGCTTTATTTTGGTTGTTCTTTATCTCTAAACACTCCATGTAGAATAACCATTACAGCTCAGTGCAGTAGTTATAGTGCAGAGAGTCTGTGGCTACTAACTTACATTTTTGTCAAACCATTTGGGAGTATTTTGACAAAACACTGGACTTTCTCTGGCATAAAGTGATGGCCTCCTTGGCCACAGGGGTGGGGTGGCGGGGGGTGGGGGGGTGGAGGTATCCAGGTTCTTGGAAGAATCTAATTGGTTTGACATTAAACCAGGGATAGCGCCAGGACACTCTGGGCAATATAACTACTACAGCGAGCTAGAATGGTTATGGGGCTTACAGTTCCCTTTTAATCATTATTTTCCCACATTTACTGATTCTCTCTTCACTCCCAGCAAACTTAGCTTCCATTAGTATTCAATATCCTTTTATTGTGTCTGACTTTCTTTTCTAGAATTCTGGAGATATCCATGAATGTAGCATTGATAACAGATTCATCATGACACCAGATGTAATGAGTCAGCCTAATTGTTCCAGTCTGGATAACAATGTCCCTGAACATTCTGTGGACCTACCGCATGACAACTTACCTGCTATGTGGATTCAAGATCAGCTTCTTCTTAAATTGCAGGATTTCCAGCATCGTTCTGTGCAATCTGTGAAAGTAAGTTTAAGGTGGAATCAAGTTCAATATAACAGATGTCTTAAATGTAGAACAGCACAACACTTTGTATAAAATTGAAGATTATGCTAGCGTTAGTGTACTTATAATCTTAATTTTAGTAATGACAGGAGGCGAGTATTTTGCATATAACTCTCTTTACTAACTCCACATAGCAGTAAAGAAAAAGTGAAAACGATAACCAATCAAAATGCAATATGCTGTATAGTATTCACAGTGATGAGGCTCCTCCCCCTCTTTCGGAAGCGACATCAGGCAAAACTCAAGAAACAATAACGTCCAAACATGTATAACGTGCACCAACGTGTGATTCCCATCGACAAAACAGACTTTCACGGGGTGCGAACTGATTCAGAGTGTCCTGCAACGTGCAGCGGTTGATGTGTCCCATTAACGAGGCTCCAGGAGCTGAAGGATGATTCAACTGTGTCCACTCTGAGAAGGATCTGTGAACATCGTGGATTTAAACTGAAACGAGAACGTGAAACGGATTAGGCACCGATCTTTCAACTGGTTGCAGTATCGACCCCACATAATAAAGCAATAGGAGACCCCCTGGTTAAAAGGTTAATGCATAATAACCTGAACATAACAGATCCCAAACCAAGAGGAGACGAAGGTATAGATACCAGATAAGACAACGGGATATAGAAATATACTTACGTGCATCCACTCTTCCCAAGGGAGGGAAAGGGTGGGAAAATACTCGCCTCCTGTCATTACTAAAATTAAGATTATAAGTACACTAACGCTAGCATAATCTTCAATTTTACCACATGACAGGAGGCTTCCTATTTTGCATTTTTAACGCTGATGTAGAAGAGACATAGCCGCACCTGAACTCGGGCGAAAGTAGAATGTCCGAAAGGTAGATTCCCTCGACCAGTCAGCTGACCGAAGGATATCCGCCAGGGACGCGCCTGCCGAGAAAGCCGAGGAGGCCGCCGCCCCGCGCACTGAGTGTGCACCGAAATTAGCATCCACACCCGCCAGAGATAGGATCCATCGTACCCATCTGGCGAGTGTGGTAGTCGAAACGGGAACGTGTGGCCTGACATAGGATACTAATAACTGTCCCGAGGCAGAGGCCCGGAGCAAGGCTGTGGTCTCCACGTACTGATGCAGGGTAGAGACGACGCATAGCTGCGGTTCAGTAGCGAAGAAGGGATAAAAGACCGACGTAGAGTCCGATTTGGTACGTCGTGATACGCGGAAGGTAACTCCCTCAGGGGAAACCGAAAAGGCATTGATGTCGAAAGCCCGCACGTCCGAAACCCGACGGAAGGAAACGAGGCAAAGTAAGAGGGTCAGTTTGGCCGAGAGTTGTCTGAGAGACAGTCTGTCATTAGTCGGCCAATCTCTCAGAAACCGTAGGACCACCTCCACGTCCCACATGTGGGAGTACTTAGGTCCTGGTGGTCTCTGTAATCGGATACCCCTCAGGAGACGGCATACCAGAGGGTCCTTCCCAACGGGAATACCTAAGTTCGGGACGTGAGCCACCGAAATCGCCGAGCGCACGACGTTAAGCGAGCGGTAGGAGCGACCCGTAGAGAAAAGGTGTGAAAGAAAATTCAGAATAGCTGTTACAGGTGCCGTAAATGGATCGAAGTTCCGTTCACTGCACCAAGAGGACCAGGAACTCCAAGCTGATAGATAGCATCGTCTGGTCCCAGGTGCCCAGGAATCCCATATGAGGTCTCTAGCCGTTTGCGATAAATCGCAGGTTTGCCAGGCTCCCCTGAAAGCGTCCAAGCCACCAGGGTGAGGCGATCTTCGAGGATGAGAGGATGGGGGTTCCCCTTTGGATCCGTGAGGAGCATCGGATAGGATGGTATGAGAAGTGGATCGGCGTAGGACAGTGCCAGGAGGTCCGGAAACCATGGTTGGCCCCGCCATAGGGGAGCGATGAGGACTAGAGATCCGTGTTGATTCTTCAGGTATTGAATCGTCCTCGCTATCATGGCGAACGGGGGAAAGGCGTATGCTCCCTCGGTTGGCCATGATTGGAGAAATGCGTCCACCGCCGCGCTCTCCGGGTCCGGAAGCCAACTGAAGTAGTTGAGTGTCTGTCTGTTGTTGCGAGATGCAAACAGATCCAGTTGGAGGGGACCTCTCCTGCTCGAGAGGCGTTGGAAGACCTGAGGATCCAGTCTCCAGTCGCTGCTGTCCCGCCAATGGCGTGAAAACCAATCTGCTGTCAGATTTGTCTCCCCCGGAAGGTATTCCGCCTTGAGGGAGATGTTGCGGGGCAAGCAGAAGTTGAAAATCTCCTTCGTTATTTCGGATAACAGTCGGGACCGAGCTCCGCCCAGGCGGTTGATGTATCGAACCGCGGAGACGTTGTCCATCCGGAGGAGGATGCAACAGTTCGATCTGTCCTTTGCTAAGCTGCGAATCGCGAATGAGCCTGCTAGGAGTTCTAGGCAGTTTATGTGTAGGTCGATTTCCTGAGAAGTCCAGGCGCCTCCTGTCGACTTGCCTTCGCCCGTCGCGCCCCAGCCCCAAAGGCTGGCGTCCGATTCCAGAACTATGTCGGGCGAACTCCCGAAGATGGCTCGGCCGTTCCATGCCTCCATGCTGTCTAGCCACCATCTGAATTCCTCCTTTACCTCCTCCGTAATCGGGATAGTTTGGTCGTAAGACGGGTTCCGGTGCAGGAAGGAGGTCTTCAGGCGTTGCATTGCTCTGTAGTGCAGGGGTCCCGGGAATATGGCCTGGATGGACGCGGATAGTAGTCCCACAATCCGGGCCAGATTGCGGAGCGGAATGGATTGGCAGCGAATGACTCTGCGTAATTCTTTTTTGATGGCCGCGATCTTTGTCGTCGGCAGGCGTAACGTGCTGGACTTGGAGTCTATTTCGAAGCCCAAAAACTGCACCGTCTGAGCTGGAGACATTTCTGACTTCAGGAAATTGACCACGAAGCCCAGTGATGTCAGGAAGTCTACGGTAAATTGTGTGTGTTGAGTCAGTCTGGACTTGTCTGAGCAGAACAGAAGCAGGTCGTCCAGGTAAATAATGCAACGAATCCCTCGTGCTCGAAGATGTGCGACTACTGGCTTCATTAATTTGGTGAAGCACCACAGGGCTGAACTGAGTCCAAAGGGAAGGCACGTGAATTGCCAAGGCCGGTCTTGCCACTGAAATCTGAGGAATCGGCGGTAGTCGATGTGGACGGGTACCGAGAGGTACGCGTCCTTGAGGTCCAGTCTCGTGAACCAGTCCCCGTCTTGGAGGAGGTCCCTCAGAAGATGTATGCCCTCCATCTTGAAGTGCCTGTATACGACGAATGCGTTGAGGCCTTTCAGGTTTATGACCGGACGGAATTCCCCGGTCTTCTTCTTTACCAGAAAGATGTTGCTGAAAAATCCCCCCTGATCGTGAGCGGGTTCTATCGCCCCTTTCGATTGGAGTTCCTCCAACTCGATTTGTATGAGTCGATGGTCTTCCGTGGAACATGTCCAGGGGTAAGGAGGTACCGTTTGGTTCGGGTGGCCCACGAAGTCTATGACGTAGCCCTGTACGGTCTGCAGGATCCATGCGTCCGTCGAAATGGTTGTCCAATTCTGAAAATAGAGAGCAATACGACCTGCCGTTTGTGAAGTAAGGGGTACGTGAGTCACATATCGGCTTACCTGTGGGGGTGAAGCGTGCTCTGCCACGGCCCCTTGATCCACGACCTCGGTCGGCTCCCCTGGTGTAGGAGAAAGGCTGTCTGTAGCCAACTTCCGGGTAGAATGGTTGAGGTCTTTGTGAGCGGGGGCCTGAAGGCCAAAAGCGGCTGGCTGCACGGCCCCTGTAGCGGCCAGCCCGTCCAAAAACGCCCCGGTTAGGGTTATTCCTGAAGACCCGCTTCATGGTGGTCTGAGCTTTGTTAAGCGACGTGAACACGTTCACGTGTCTGTTCAGGTCCTTCAGGAAAGCGTCCCCGAACAGCTTGCCCTGTGCCAGTGGTCCTAATTCTCTGGTGCCCAAATCCGCCCAAATCCACCAGCTTTCCGTCTAAGCGGAGTAATGCTGCTTTCCTCCTCTCAGAGGAGAGGGCCACGTTGGCATTGCCAACAAAACAAAAACAGCGTTGCGCCCATTCTCTTACGTCGTGAGCCCATTCACGTACCATGTTGGTATCAAACTGTTCAGCTCGGGTGAGGGCGTCATCCGCCAAGTACATGATGCGGGAGAGGGGGCCGATCGCATCCAGCAACTTGTCTTGTACGCTATGGAAACCCTTCTCCACCCCTTTACGGGGATCCCGACCACCCCGAGACATAAAGGTGGTCATGACCTGGTCGAATTCGGGGTCTGAGCCACTTGATCTGGTAGTGAGGGGCGAGGACATTCGGAACGCAAGCGGTTGCGGACCGTCTTATCCAATGGTTTGCGTAGCCACTTGTGCATGAACTTCGCCAGGTGTTCGGGGGTGTCCAGTCCCCCGAACGCGGGTGTCGAATGTTCCGTGGGTCGAATAATCGCTGGCCCGAGGGGTCCAGGATGGTTTCGCCTTCGTCCTGCGTTTGTGCCGGGTCGTCCGGCAGATGAATGTTGTCTAGGAAGGTGCCCTGTAGGAAACCAGGGCGTGACTCCTCCTCCGAGTCCCAGGCGTTTTCCTCTTGGGAATCGGAATCCATGGCCTGCCATGAGTCCAAAATCGCCATGGGTGGCGAGTGTCTCCCCTCCTCATCTGAGGAGTAATTGCGTCCTGGGGAAGGGACAGCCGGAGCTGGCTTACGCCTTTTTATAGGGGTCTTGCCCTTGTCGGGGTTGGCGTTCCCCTTTTCGCCCTTCCAGTGGCGTTTAGAGGGCCGAGTATCGGCTTGTGTGTGTGATTCCGAAGCCTCGGAATCGTAGTCCTGTTGCTGGACCTTAGCAGGGATTTTCTGTTCGGCAGAGGCCGTCAGAACCCTGGAGAGTGCCTTCTCCATCGAGGCCGCTATAGCCTCACTGATCATATTTTGAAATTCAGCAGTGTTTTGAGAAGAATCCATGGTGAAAATATTGACCACACAAATTTGTACTTGGCACAGGGCGCAGATAGGGTCAGGGGTCAGTCTGTATTAATAATGGTACCAGCAGTACCAGTTCAACCCCAGCAGGGTGAATAGTAATTACGTGCAGTGGTACCGGCAGTACCAAAACCCCCAGCAGGGTGTAATAATAAAAGACTCAGGTAAATGCACGTGGTACCAGCAGTACCTGTAACCCCAGCAGGGTATTATTGGGTTTTTTCACTGGGCCGCACCCAGGTATATGGAGGAGGTATAGTCACACCTCATAAGCAGCATAAGTATTAGGGGCCGCACCCCAAGAGCACAGGGTATTGCAACCCTATTGTGCTTTAGTACACAGACTGTATTAACTGACCTTGTGACCCTTGCCTTCAACACACTTGCTAGAAGATTGTCTGGGACGTGTTTGAAGGTGACCGGGTGTAAGTAGGAGCCAGGCACAGTCTGCAAGTGGCTCGGTGGGGCTTAAAATTGCGGCCGTGGATCTTGCGAGATGCGAGATCCAAGATGGCCGGCGCCGGGAGCGAAAATCTCGTGAGCGCCGGTCGGGATGTGCGCGGTCGAGAGACCGCGGGGTGGGGGTGGATGAAAGGGGTGAGCGTTACCCCAAAGGTGTCCTGGAATGAGCAATCCGCCGTTTGGGCGGCGGATAGCTCGAGAAAACGGTCGCCAAGCCGGCGGAAGAAAGAACCCAGAAAAGGGCCCCACAGATAAGGGGAGACAGAGAATACAGGGACAGGAGTCCCTGTGGGAAGAGATAAAGAGCAGAATATAGGGTAGGATGCAATAGTCATATAAATAACGTAAAAGTTAAAGGTACAATATATTTAGTCAAACAAACAGTAATGAAGAGGAAGAGCTGAAACTCTGACCTGTCTGCTGATGGAGCAGTAAAGAAAGAGGGGGAGGAGCCTCATCACTGTGAATACTATACAGCATATTGCATTTTGATTGGTTATCGTTTTCACTTTTTCTTTACTGCTATGTGGAGTTAGTAAAGAGAGTTATATGCAAAATAGGAAGCCTCCTGTCATGTGGTAAAATTGATTTTGATACAGAAAAGTTAATTCCTCGCTATCAGTATGGCTGAGTAGGGGGAGGTATCCAGGTATTTGGAAGAATCTAATTTGTTTGACATTAAACCAGTGATAGCGCCAGGAGACTCTGGGCAATAGAACCACTACAGCGAGCTAGAATGTTACGGTGCTTACAGTTCCCTTTTAATCATTATTTTCCCACATTTACTGATTCTCTCTTCACTCCCAGCAAACTTAGCTTCCTTTAGTTGTCACTGCCACTTCATTGTTTATGAGTTTCTTTTCTAGGATTCTGGCGATAACCATGAACGTAGCATTAATAACAGATTCATCATGACACCAGATGTAATGAGTCAGCCTAAGTGTTCCAGTCTGGATAACAGCGTCCATAAACATTCTGTGGACCTACCGCATGACAACTTACCTGCTATGTGGATTCAAGATCAGCTTCTTCTTAAATTGCAGGATTTCCAGCATCGTTCTGTGCAATCTGTGAAAGTAAGTTTAAGGTGGAATTCCAGTTCTTGTTCGATATAACAGATGTCCCCTCTCATAATATTGTAAAGCGCTACGGAATCTGTTGGTGCTATATAAATGGCAATAATAATAATAATAATAATAATGTCTTAAATGCAGGACAGCACAACACAATCAATGCCATCCAGGTTGCATAAAATTGATATTGATACAGAAATTTAAAAAAGCATGGCTGAGGAGGAGGGAGGTATTCAGGTACTTGGAAGAGTCTAACTGGTTAAACCAGGAATAGCACCAGGACACTCTAGGCCAGGAGTCGGTAACCTATGGCACGTGTTCCATGCAAGGCACTCAAGGCTGCCAGAGTAAAACAGGCTCTGGCCTATCAGGAGTCAGCTTTATTTTCACAACGCCGTGCTTCCTTTTTTCTATTGATCAATATGTTTGCGACTCAATCAGACAAGCCCCCACACCGAGGTCAGCTTTCTAGTGGAGATTATGACTGATATCCCTTTATAACAGCAGAGCGGTAAATGGCCTTCATTGTTTTCATCATGCATAGTCTCTGCTCCCTTGTCAATTTTAAATAAATACACATTTAAAAAAATCTAAAGAATAATATAAAAATTATAGAAAGGATGTAACGTATGCATTAATTTCAGTTTTATTGTTTCCAAGGTGCCACGTGTTTGCATTTCTTGATGATTTGAGTTGCTGGGTTTAGTAAATAAATCAGACCGTCTAATGGTTTATCAAAGGAAAACAATGACTTCCTGGGACTTTTAATATTATATTTACTTATCCCTATATTTAACATGTTTGTGAGATGTGAACAATAAAATTAAATGTAGAGTCACACCTCTTATCCTGTAACTGGACACCTCCATCTTAGCTCCCTGTCAATCATTATTATAAGCTCTGCCTTTTGCACCTGTCAGCACAGGGAGAGCATCCAGAGAGGAGGAGAAAGGAAACAATGTTTCTATATCTCCTCTTCATTTGCATTGTGTGCCCTGGCTGTGCCAGAGAAAAGAAAACGAAAACACGAAAAAAGGTTAACACATTTTTTTTTAAATTCAATGGCGCCTATTCCAGAGAAATGACAATAAAACCCGACATTTATTGTGTCTGACTTTCTTTTTTCTAGGATTCTGGAGGCAGCTATGGACGTAGCAGTGATGGCATATGCATCATGACACCAGATGGAATGAGCGAGCCTAATTGTTCTAGTCTGGATAATAGTGTTTCTGAAAAATCTGAAGACCTACTACAAGAACACTTACCTGCTGTGTGTGCTCAAGATCGTCTTCCTCTGAGAAAGCAGGACTTCCAGCTTTGCTCTGTGCTGGGGAAAGGGCAGTTTGGGAAAGTAAGTTTATGGTGGAATGCCAGTTCTAGTTCGATATAACAGGTGTCTTAAATTCAGGACAGCACAACACTTTATTCTTTAATTTCAGGTTCTGCTGGCCGAGCACAAGGAAACAACCAAGGTGTACGCCCTGAAATTCATAAACAAAGTCAAGTTAGAATTACCACATCATTTCAACAAGTCAGTGAATGCAGTAATGAATATCTTGTGTTTAGGAGAAGGACCATGTCCTGTTTCTGTCATTTATTTTGACATTTGGTTTTGGAGTTAAAGAAAATAAACTTTGAACTTTTCTTTTCCTTTCCAGCCTTCTGAGTGAGAAGCAGATATTCCAGACGGTGAGCAATAGGCGGCACCCATTCCTTGTGAACTTGTTTGGGTGTTTCCATACTCGAGATCACGCCTGCTTCGTTATGGAGTATGCAGCAGGGGGCGACCTTCTCTCATGCCTTGATAACAACCACGGCCCGTTTCCAGAACCCAGAGCAGTGTGAGTATAAGCAGCATTGTGTTCATATATCGAGATCTCACCCAATGTTCTACAGATGGTGGCTTGGGCTGAGCTTCACATTCCATCACGTCTTCTCACATTAATAATGAATCCTGGGATATCACACTGGGTTTAAATTCTAGTTTAAAAGAGGTACATTTACAGAAGGAGATAAAGGAAATAAAACAACGGGTGGAAACAATGCCCATTACATTAAAACTGTAACAATGTCATAAAAACAGAATTTCATATTTTTTTTTTTTTTTAAAGAGATGAAGTAGAGTCACAAGTAATGAAATATAATGGAGAACGATAAAGATGCCAGCACAGGTTTTAGAAAAACATATAAACATGATTAGTCATTAACAAACACGTTCTGTACTGACAATGACTTCAAATTGTATAAACTGATATATATTCCATGAGCTGCTGTATATCTGCTTGCTGTTATGTGTCCAATGCTGGATCAGTGCAGTTACTTCTGGCAACACACAGCCCTGTCTGACCAACTATGGCTAACGATTCTGGAAGTATGGGCCTTAGTGAATGGAACCAGCTGTAAGTGATAAACGACCAATCACCATTGTATCAGCTCATAAATAACAACCCACCAGCGGTGATAGAGAAGGAGGGAACCTGGGAATTAATGTAATATGTCAGAATACAGAGGGACTTAGGAAATATGGGATAAAACCATTAAATAGTACAAAAATCTTGTAGACCTCAATGGATTTATTTATTTATTTTCCCCCCCAGGTTCTATTCTGCATGTGTCGTCCTTGGACTTCAGTATTTACACGAACAAAATATCATCCACAGGTAAGCTTATAGAAACAAACTACACATGGAGTGTCGGTGATATTTGTATTATTTATGTCACCTGGTCTGTGTAACCCAGTTAGTTTATCTAGATGAAGTTATTCATTTTAACCAATTAAAAAGCCTGAGCATTGAAAGCTATCCTGAATGCTTCTAGTGTTATGTAAAATTAATAAAACTTTCTTTTCTACATTTTAATTTAGGGATCTGAAGGTCGAAAATATTGTTCTGGACGAGAAGGGATTTGCAAAGATTACTGACTACGGTCTGTCTGTAGAAGGTAACTATAATGTTCTAAACTAATTTCAGATAAAACAAAAAGGTCACACTTACTTAGTTCAAAATCAGAGTTATCTTCAATTTAAACAGCCATTTAACATATAATAGGATGTCTATAAAATGTGTACTTTATTCCAAAATAAACCTAAAGGAATGTTCCCCGATTTTTCCAATTTAAATTATGTTGTGAGTCAGGAAAAATAGACTGGGCTTTGGTCCCTCGGAAAAATAGATTTTTTTTAAAGATTTCAACAAGCTCAGCAAATGCTATTTAATATTATTTTTAGAGAAAAATGAGATTCGATACAGAAACATATTACCAGTCATCTTAATCTGAATTAAATTGTTATGGTGCCATGAGGCCCCTGGGTGCATTCGTACCTCAAGGGGTTCAGCTGTTCTCAGACAGTTCGTTTAACCCCTTGGAAGTAAGAGTGTGCCCGGCGCCTGCTGGCATCATAACAACTTCATTTAGATGAAGAGTTGTTACGGTGCTCAGACTGTTCCTTTAAAGTCTTTGTGACTGAAGTGTAGTGTAAGTGTATAGAGTACCTAAACCCAGCCCAAATGCGGCCACTGCGATAATGTCAATTTTCACTTTTTAATGGTATAAATCCAGATTTGGATGGAAATTCTATGAGCAGTTGTGGCAGCAAAACACCGAACTAGGTGGGGCAGAGCTAGCAGCTGAACGGAGCAGACGTGTGGCAGAGGAGCACCTAGACAAATAGACTAATATAGCCTACTTAAACGCATTACCTTTACTCCTGAAGACGAGAAAAGACAACCACAAGCATGGGGAAAATGTCCAGACGAGAGGGACCTGTCACACTCTCAGGCACCCAGGATATAGGGGACCTTTTGCTGCGCCCGGCAAGGCTCCCAGAGGCATTCCCGCCAAAAGAAAACGGTGACTCATCATCGGCACACTCCGAGGAAAAGGCCCTGGACACGCTGGATGAAATCCCTGCCATAGGGGGATTACACCACAAGTCTTCTGATGAGGACAATGAAATGCCCTCAACTAAAGGAGATATTAAAGCTCTCCTACGCACAGTTCGCCAGCTGTTTGCCGCAGATCTCGCGGTAGTGCGTGAGGGGATTCACTCAGTAGAGGGCCGTGTGAAGATGGTGGAGGAGGAAACACAAGACCTCCTCGCACGCAACACCACATTGGAGGCCACGACAGCCGAACTTCATAGAGCTCAAAAACTACTTGAACAACGCCTAGACGACATGGAGGACAAGCACAGGGCCGGAACATAAAAATCAGGGGCATTCCAGAGAGCATAATCCCTGTGGAGCTTCCACACTACATAAGAAGACTGCTGGCAAACATACTAACCTGTCAGCAGGCCAAACAGACAGTGGTGGATGGCGTATTCCGCATTCCTAAAGCGGCAAGTGCACCAGCTAGCTCACCAAGAGATGTAATCCTACAGTTTCAAACAAGATCGGCACAGATCGCTCTCATGACAGCAGTAAGGGAACTGCCTTCCTACACATTCGAATCTGCGGCCTTAACCTTCTTCCAGGATCTGCCCAGATCAACGCTGATATGGAGGAGCCTCCTCAAACCCCTGACCACCACTCTCCGTCAACATTCTAAACCATAAAGATGGGCCTACCCACGAAGCCTGTTGATTCCACACAACGGGAAAACAATACGAGTTACAGACACCTCAGAGGTGGACGCTACACTGCTGACTCTGGGACTGCCGCTGAGAGCTGAACCAGAGGCTTCTCCACTGACAGTACCACACAATTGGGACATGTCTAGAGTTGTGGCCTTTAAGCCATCCAAGCCCCCTGCTGAAAACCCAGGTCCCCCCTCAACCCCATCAACCTCCTCTAGACCGCGGAGCATATGTGGTCTCCCAACCGGCACCTGAAGAGATGGGACACTGACTTGGGAACTACACTAAAAGGTTCCAGTTGTACCACAGTTTTACTTTTATGTTAGTTACTCATTTTTAAACTTCTAATCCCCTCGTTTTATTATCAATATTCCCAATGCTAATTGTATGCAGCGCAGCCTTACTCTCTTGCTTAATAACCTTGTGGGAAGTTGCTGACAGTGAGCTAAGTCACAGTGGTAGTCCCCATAGGCTTACCTACCCATTGTAACAATAGCACACTGCTCAAACACGGGGGCACAGATAGACCCACTCGCACAAGCCACGCACAGCCAACGTCCCCTCTTACAATGCGGGCCGTGCATGCAGCCACACCATGGGAAGGGTGAACTAGAAAAGGTCACTGCCCCTCCTCAGCCAGGAAACTTCACTTTTCCACAAATTAGCAACACATTCCCGAGCACAGCGCCAGGCACCTCTAAAACTTACCCTCACTGTAGGGCATGCTTTGCCCTTCCCAGCTGAGGGGCCGATAACAAGAGATCACAGAGCACAGCTGACACAACTCAGTAAAGAGCCAGGTCAGTGACATCTAACCCCCCCGAGCTCAGGGACACAAAGCACTAAACACAACATGCATTGACACATACCAATACTAACACTACAGAAGCAGGACATACTTTGCATAACTTAAACTGTTAGTTATTGCTATTAATCTAATCATTTACTTTAATCTGCATGATTCAAAGGGGGAATAAGTGGGCACAGTACATCTCTGATCTGCACTATCTCTGACTCCATGATCGTGAACTGTGGTCTCTCTAACTCATTTACGGTTTACTTCCATAAGCATTTGTGTGGGCAGCAGTACTCCTGACTTAAAAGCAGAGATTATGCACTCTTGTTTCTCATTTTTATTTTTTATTTCTTTCCTTTTTATTTTTCCTACAAAATCTACCATGAATGCCAGTTTGCACGATTTCTAACTACTAAACATATTTAAGCATCCTCAAAAAAAATAAAAATGTGTGCAGTTTAATCCTGTTATGCTACTGTTTGCATTATTATGCCTGTTACAGGTCTGTTTGTAAATCATTATGGCACAGTAAAAATAAAGAATTAAAAAAAAAAAAACTGGAAGCCATCTCAAAATGTAAATTGCTAAAACTGAACATCTATCCTCGGCTAATATCCAATTCTATTTTCTCTATTTCTAAGGAGTCGGATACGGAGATAAAATCATCGGCCTTTGTGGAACTCCTAATTATATGGCTCCTGAAATGGCCAAGCGCAGGGCATATACAAGATCTGTGGACTGGTGGAGCTTCGGAGTGGTTATTTATGTAATGCTAACAAGATACGTAAGAACAATCTTTTATTAACAATTTACAGACAGATTTCTGTTTAGAAAATATAAAGAGATTCTGCCAAGCATTTGCTTTTAACATAATACCTTTTATTACTTTTTTTTGGCCTCCCCAATAATTTCACTCTCCCCAACAGCCACACCCACATTTGTACGCAAATTATTCCCATCCCACCCCAAAAGAGACCCCCTCATAATTTCTCTGCCAATTAATTAACTCTTCCCTTTCAGACACAGACCCCACATTCCCTGAGAGTTATTTTTCCACTCGTTTATCTGGCATTTAACTATATGAGTCCATCCTCATCCAAATCACATCTCACATTCTCCTTCCCATAATAGATCCCCACATAGCTACATTCCCAACTGGTGTCAATACCATGTAAATTACCCCTAACTATTGATTCCCACGAAAAACATTTGGCTGCCAAACACCCCCCACTCTGTGATTTTTTTCACAGAGTGAAATAAATCTCTTACCGATGACTCATCCCCGTCTTCTGCTCTGACCCATGTCCAGTAGCTCAGTGCTCCGGTGGCTGGTGTTGTGTCCATACATAGTGTGTAACCCTCTGTATACTGCTTCTTTGCAAATACCGAAATACGGTGAGAATATGCTCAGTAGTTCTGACCCTAATAAACATCCCACATAGTTACTTGTTGAAGTCTTTCGTATTCCAATTTTTTTTCTCCTTACAAAAAGAAAAAAGCCATCATAACCCAATATAACTGTACAAAATAATACTAGATTACAATTAAAAAAGTAAATAAATAAAAACACCAGGAGAAAATTAATTGGAATATAGATCTTCCAGTCCTTTGTCTGACAGCTCAAAAATAGAGATTCCATGCCGACGTGAAAATTGTTCAGTGTTTTTGAAAATTCCAGCCAATCACAGAGCTTTGCCAGACGCATTTCACTCCCCTGCAGTACACCCGGTGATGTATATAATGACAGTTTATAGTTTTCTTGCACATATCATACTTTCATACACTGACACAACACATTGTGTCATCTGTACTACACATTCATTGCTCAACTGTCTACTTCTGAATTTTACAACTTATTAAAACTTAACCTGTGGTTTTTTAAAATGTATTTTTTCTCTAGCTACCCTTTGAAGGCCGTGATGTTGAGACGTTATATGCTAATATTGCCAAACAGAAACTGAAAATACCAGAGTCATTGTCTAGTGAAGCCACTTCAATACTAAGTAAGGTAAGTCACCACGCAAATGTAATATAGCATACGACCCGAGCTCAGAATGTCCATTCGCCATTGATGAGTGGAGATTCAACCCTAGAAACCTGAGTTGGGATGGGGGAATTCTATAAACCTCTGAAGAATGTGTAGAATAGAATGGAGGTTCGGGTGATCTGTGGTACGTGGAATGTATCAGTTTTTTTTTATTTTATGTTTTCCCAATAGCTCTTTTATTGGCCATGCAAATTTCTCAATACTATATACACCTTGAATTGGATGTATCTAGCTGTGTGTGTCTTAATGCAGGTAAAGAAACATTCATTATTACAGAGTTTTAAAACAAAACACGGCATATCTGCTCTCTCATTCTATGATACCCATAAATCCTACATTATTACCCAACTGACACTCATATCCTATAGTTATGTGACATACAGCACCCACTAGTGGCTTGTATGTAAGCATGCAGGTAGTTGCCGCGTGGCAGATGCAGAGCCCGGTCTCAGGTGGGCATAATGCCAGAGTTTTTGCAAAGAGGAGAGACATCATGGCTGAAGGAGCCAAGTCTGGAAACTAGAGTTAGATAAATTTTATATCTGATATTTTGACCTCAGATTTGCAGACTGACTTGTCTTCGCTCCCCCTCTTTAGTAAAAAAAAAAAAAAACCTATAACAAAACCTATTTTAAAAAATTCCTTTTACAGTTACTGACTAAAAAACATGTGAAGCGTCTGGGATCCAGCGAGAGAGATGCAGAGGACGTGAAAGACCATCCTTTTTTTCAAGTACGTTCCCATGTTTTCTTTGTTTTGTATTCTCACTTAAAGTGGTTTTGTCACAAAAAATTTGTGAGAATTTCGTCAAGATAAAATCTTTGTATGATATTCATATTAGCGGCTTTGAAATTTTACTGAAATTCAAACAAGGCAATACTGTGTCTTATGGTCAAGTCCAAGATTGGCAAATAAGTTTATCTTGTCAAGTTTTGTCAATTCCCAGATCCCAAGTAAGGTTGTTCCCATTGATGGTGTTTGTAAATTATGGCAGAGCAACTTTAAAGTAGAATTGTCATTTAGGAAGGAAGCTAAATAAACATTCTTTAATGTTAAGTTAACTTTGAACACAGATGTATTTCCCACATTTAAAGGGACACTGTAGTCACTATAACCATTTCATCTCTTTGAATTGGTTATAGTGCCTGGAGTTCCCTGGCACTGTCCCTCCACTCAGTGTTGCACCATGTTCATGCAGTATGCCACAACATAAGAGTCCCTGGCCACCTACAGTCCAGCCCCTTCTGTATGTGTAGCTAAGGCAGAGATTACACACTTCCTTGTTGTCATACCCATTCATACCGTCAGTTGGAGCTCTGACAGGCTGAAAGCAGTCACCTGACACTCTCAACCAATCACAGCTGTCCATTGCTGCTCAGGCTAATACTTCCTTATTATCCAAAGCTGCACAGAGGGGATGGATTGCCTGGGACTCTTGTTTAGCATTAAAACATAAAAACATTAAAAACTGTTTAATGCTGAAAGAAATTATGGTACCAGGGGACTCCAGACACTATAACCAGTTTAATGAGATGAAGCAGATACAGTGCCTACGGTGTCCCTTTAATATTAGTCTCACTAGTCTTTAAAAAAACACTTCAGCCATTTGTAAAAGCTTTGGCAGCTTACCTGGGGTCCTCTGGGCTCTGGTCGCAGGTTGACTCAGTGGCTGAGAGTGTTACCTGAGCACTCTCAGCCAATGAGTGCCTCCATGCACTGCAAGGCTAGCTCACCGCAGGGAGGTTACTGGCTGGAAAGGAGGAGGAAACCAGCGGACTCCAGGTAAGTTGTCACATCATTCACAAACAGTTTGACTACTTACACTAGTAGGCTGCCACAGAGTTTCTGTCACCATAACTACTACACCAAGATATAGTGGTTATGATGCTTGGACTATTCCTTTAAGTTAGTGTGAAGATCGGTTTTGAGAATCCAATTGGGATCTGTACAAAATGTAGCTTTTTGGGCATATTAGCTGTTATTTTGTATTTTATATAGTTATTTTACTGGCTTTTACATGACGCTCATTATCTTACACATTCCTTTCCAGCATATAGATTGGAACGCATTATTATTACAAAATGTGACACCTCCATTTGTGCCAACCATCAACGGAGCCAAAGACGTCAGCAACTTTGATGCAATATTCACCACGGAAGCGCCTATTATAACTCCACCAGTAAGACGAAGAGTTCCATCATTATTAGAGAAGAAGACATTTGAGGATTTTTGTTGGAGGGCAGATTGGAGTTAGTCTCGGTTGTGATCCACAATAAGAATTACTGGAGGGAGAATTAACATTAATATTTTTTATCCAACGAAAATATTTATTGAACACTAACGTAAGAATTCCAACTAAATTTAAAATTTAAGGTGAAAATAGCCAAAAAAGAAACATCCTTTAAGTCAGCTATACTTTCAGTTTGACTACTGTGGCCTTAAATTAGAAAAATCACTTTGATTATTTTTTGCAAGTAACCCTCCAAATTGTTGAATTGTGATTAAACATGTATTATTATTATTATTATTATTTATGTACAAATTAAATATTACATTAAAACAATATGTAAATTAACATATGTATCTTTGTGTAGTGGAAGCAGGAGGAATGGTGCCAGGCTTGGGATCCAGACGTATTCCATCCAGATTATTATTATTTTAACTATTTCGTTTAGCAGTTGGCAAGCAAGCACTGGCCACCTGCCACACGATTAATCCTTGGTATCTGTTCCACCAGATTTCAGTTTAATAACCAACATTTAGGCCTAACCAAGCCAGCCCACTGCAGAACGTTGAAGGCCCCAACTAAAATGTTACTCTGTGGGAACGGGCTGACTAATTCCAGGAGCCAGGACAAAATCTTTATTCATCATGGCGGCCTGCGATTTTTCGAATCCCTGCTCTATAACTGCAACAACTTAATCTGACCAAAAGGTCATGAAAGAGACATTCTACATACGGCGAATAAAAGCCCTTGTTGCTTGCAAATGTCAATGCATCAATAGCTGAAACAGAACAAAGATGGCTTTGTCGACCTAAGTATGGGACACCCGTGCTCTTGATAATTCTACATTCAGGGAAACATAAATAAAACTACTGCCTGACAGATAAATGTGCGTCTAGTCTAATAATTATGGAAGCACCTGTGAAGAAAGTGCAGAGCATAGATCTAATAGGGAATATTCACTATAAATAGTAAGAATGGACAAGGGCATTGCAATTTGTAGCCTGAAATATCCATCATGGCATTTGTAGATCTATAAAAGCTGGAGTCTGTCTTTCAGTCACCCTCGTCCTAAAGAGTGCGCCATCTTTGGAGAGGACTAGTGAAAATTATCAATCTAAGTCTCTCTAAATAAAAAGATATCCAGCTTAATGGGGCTCCCCTGACATCGACACGGCATGGGGTCCCCTTATACATGCTTACCAGGAGGGCTCCTGAAGGGTATGGTCCCTTCTCCTAGTGTACTAATACTGCGTGTCTTTCAGTACCTCGTGAAACAGTTTAACAGCTACTTATTGTTTGGGGTGCAAGGGCACTCCAGGCACCGTAATCACAAAAGTGTGCTCTAGTGGTTATGGTGTTAAGATTTCAAAAAAGCAAACTTTCAGAGTGAAAACACAGTGCCATGGTGATTTACTAGATGTGACAGCGACAGCAAACGTTAGCAGCTTTTGGCACATGGCAGGCACTTTCAGAGGGGTAGAAACAACCCACAACTTTAAAGTGAATTTTTTATTAGGGGAAAATTCAAAACAAGGAAACAAACAAAAATAGACATTGAATGTGAATGAGGTGAGGTTCAACCCCCCAGAGGGATTGTTAGTGTAGGACTCACCTTGCCATTAGGGGCATGGAGGAGGTATAGAATTGTTCTTTACTAATGTGAGGGCTTATTTTTTAACTTTCATTTGGCAGTTGGCTGGCAAGAACTGACCAACTGTCACGCAATTAATCCTGTCTGTTTCTTAGAAATTTCAGTTTCATAACCAAATTTAGGCCAAACCAAAGCAGCCCACAGTAAAACATTGGAGGTCCCGACCAATATTTTGCAATTCAGACCATTTTTTTTCAGAAGAACTTAAAAGTCTCACCGTACACAAGTCCAATCATAATTGTCCTAACACTCACTATTTTAGGTAGTTAAAAAAAATTTTTTTTTTTTTTTTTTTTGAAAATCTGAAGCACAGGCAGTGTAATCTTGTTTTGTCCTCATCCTGCTAGTCGACACGACTACTTACTGAAAAACATTCCAGTAAAATACCTTGGCCCAAGCTATTAAACTCCACTGGAATATTTTTATGTGGAAATAAAGTTGACAAGCTTGTGACATTATCTTCATGCTACATTAATTTTGTGGGAAATCCAAACCCCTACGTTGGCTGACGTTTAGTGAAGTTAGTAAAGCTGAACTGGATGCTTATTCAAAGTACTGAAATTAAATTAAACCCTGCTGATTTAAATTTGATCAGATGGGGGACATCAGCAGTCTGGGCATAACCTTACAATCGTGTATTAGGAAAACATTATCTAGAATTAATCAGTTTCTAGCAAATTAAATACATGAACATAGTGGGACTATGTTTACTCCTGGTATTATTATGTTACTTAAAAAGTTTTGGTAACTAAAGTATTTTCCATAGATTTACTTGGTGTATTGGACACATTGTAAACCATAAGATCACAACTGATAGCAATAAAGAATGATGTTGGTGTAACGTTCACTAGGGAACCCTAAAATACAGACAGGACAGAGTAGAAAGAATTGCAATACCGATCCTTAGAATGGTCGGGTTATGCAAAAAGGGATAGTCAAAACTTGAGCCGAGGTCAAGGGAAACAGAGAGACGGAATAACGAGAGACAAAGTCAAATATCAGTAACCAGGAAATCCAAATAACAAGTGCAACGCTCAATGGTAAACCAAAGACTACAACAGGGCACTGAGGCAAGGGTGAGGTTAGCTTATATACACACAGGGTGTGTCTGATTGGCTAATCTCCAATTAGTGTTAACCACAACACGTGGGAGGAGTTTCTTCCCTTCCTTCTGGTCTCTGAGGTCATCACTGTGTGCCGGGTCACATGACCGGGGGCAGCACACATATAAGGAAGTTGCTCTGGAGCATGCAGCGTCAGACACACTGCCACTCTGGAGCCAGGGACCAGGTGACGCCGCTCGCTGTGATGAGGTAAGCAAGGTCGCCGCGAGCAGCGCGGGGGCAGGGGACCTAACAGTTGGTAGTTCTTCTAGGGTGGCGAGTAAAGCCATTTTGTTCTTTGAGGTAAATTATTAAAAAAAATCTTCCTCTCCAGAAGAGCATACACTACAGATCTACAAGTTGAACTATGGTACAACTTGTTAAATATTTGATCTCGGAAATATCTGCATATGAGCTTTCAGCGATATTTATGTGGCCAAGCAACAACGTTGCTGAATAACTGAAAACTGTTTAAGAACAAAATTACGTCTTCTTTCTCTTAAAATTACATATTTTCTCATTCTCATCTTAATTTTTTTGGTCCGTCCCTTGGTTTTCCAGGAGTTGAGGCCTTTTCTTTTTTCCCAGGCTGGATTAAACTGTCGGAGGAACAAGGTAGCCCATGAGCAAGATTAGTCTTTAACCCCTTAAGGACACATGACATGTGTGACGTCATGATTCCCTTTTATTCCAGAAGTTTGGTCCTTAAGGGGTTAAAAAGAAAGGACTCCTCATATCTATGCTTAAAAAAACACAAAAACTCTCGGTGGGAGGCAAGTGTCAATGGGTTAAGGAATGAGCATGTATTGTTGTCGTTCGAATTGCATTAGGTTATTAAGTTGTTAATGTACACTTGCTAGGCCTATCAAAAAAAAAAAAAAAGGAATAAAAAAAATAAAAATTACGTATTTGCAGATAAGTCCAAAATATTTTTCTAAGGGTTCTCCGAGAGGATGTCACAGTCATTAGATGCACCAGCAGCCCTTTTGTGCTCTTTAGAACTCTTAATATCAGTCATAAAATAACTTGACTGAAAATTAAATAACTAAATAAATTAAAAATGAAATTATACTAAAAAGAAATGAAAATACCAGCAGTGTTAAAACAATGTTGCATGAGTCGGACAGAAAACCTCTGCTGAGGTGAAAATGGGCAATAACGTTAGCTGAGAACCAGCTAACTGCGAAATCTCGTGATACTAATGACGTAACAGCACCTACTGCAGCAAAATGGGTAAAACCCGTCGGCTACAGACCCCGGGACCATTCCACGCAACCTCCCCGAGACAGGTCGCGTATCCGATGAACGATTTACTCGCCACACCGCATGGCCTGCGTGGAACATGAGAGCCGGACAAAATGGTGCCATCTTCGCATGAGAGCAGCGACACCACGCCCGGCTCTGTAGGGAGGGAGAAGCTATCACTGACCTCCACTGAACTCGCAGCCATCTCAGCCAACATGCTGACTAAAGGAGACAAGGCAACGCTAGTGGCAAAGCTCCACTCAGCTATCTGCAAGGAGGTCCTCGAGGTCAGGAGGGACCTCTCCACTCTTGAAAACAGAGTGGAGGAACTGGAAGCAGAATTCACGATCGCACTCCAACACAGACAGGCCACGGACCTAGCTGGTTCCGGACAGGGCTCAATTCTACTAGAGCTGCGTTGCCAGGTGGAGGACCTGGATAACAGGGGCCGGCGGAACAACATCCGCATACAAGGCCTACCCAAAGCTGAAGGTGAGGCCCTCCCAGAAATCCTGTAGGGCCTGTTTGACCATTTGCTTGGAGAAGACGCCCCGGCAGAGTTTGGCATAGAGAGGGTGCACAGAGCTTTAAGACCCCCCAGAAGAGAAGGTATCCCCAGGGATGTAATTTGCTGCCTGCACTCCTTCTAGCTGAAAGAAGCAGTCATGAGAGCTGCTATTCCACAGCAATCTATCCTACATGGATGCCCAGGTGTCCCTCTTACACGACTTGTCCGCGATTACTCTCAAGGCATGGCGGCTGTTCACGAGGATGCTCCAAGACAAGCGGATGCCCTATAAATGGGGTTTCCTCTTCAGCCTACATGCCCGAGATGATAATACCTGGCACACCATAAGATGGCCCAACGATGTCCCACGTTTCCTCTGGGCCACGGAACTACCACTGGTGGCTTTTTTTTTTTTTTATACCCTATGTTATGATAGCCCTGATGCACAAACTGGATAGAGAGAGCCTTTTGAGCTGGCAGAAATTGTTAAATTAAGCTAGCATCATTGAATGCCCGTGGGATTAAATCACCATTTAAAAACATCTCTAATTCTGGATTTCCTGAAGAAAAAAGTATAAGTTTGTGCATTACAAGAAACACATTGGATGAAAACTGACAAAATGAATATAAGATCTATTAATTATCCACTTATAAACGCAGCTCTGGAAGAAACGAAAAAAAAAAAATGGGGGTGGGGGGGATTGCCTTTATGTTTTCTAAAAATATATCCATAAATATTAATTACCAAGATCTTGATAAAGAAGGAAGATATATTATCTTGGTGTGCGAAATAAATGCTTTCTATTAGCTAATATATATGCACCTAATAGGTCTAATATAAATTTATAACAGATTATGAAGTAAATTGATCAAATCAAACAGGGGGTGCTATTAATGATGGGTGATTTCAACTGTGTAATAGACCCTTTTAAAGATAGGAAGAACTATAATAGAAAAAAGATCAATAAAGGATCTTAAGATAGACTACAGGGGGGGCATGGCCAAGCGGTTGTACTGAATGGCTGCACTGTTTCAGAGCTCCGAGACACTACAAACGTTTCACCCATATTACCGACAGCGCTGCCTGATCGGCACGATCGCCAGGGCAGCAGTGAGACCAGAGACACAAAATGGGTTGAAAAACCAAAAAGATAAAGCCCGACAAACCTTGCATGGGCCTCGACATCGGAGACTTCCTGCGACAGGCACACTGTGCAAGCAGGCCCAAAACGGCTGACTATCCTGAGGCCTACTCAGACCTGTCAGATGAGTGGTCTCTGGGGGAAGAGGAGGATGACTTGCCGGCCAAAGTAACCTCAGCCACAAAAACTAGCAGCCCTGACAAAGCTCCAGTCACGACTGCGGTGCTTAAAGACCTGCTGGGAGACTTACAGAAAAATATCCTGGCCGACGTGGCAACCCTGCGAGCGGATCTCCAGGGCCTAACGGGCCGGATCGGTGCTGTGGAATTCCACAACCGGAGAACAAGCGCAACACATAGCCTCTATGCTGCAAACAATCTTGGGGCTCCAAAGGCAAAATTAACTGTATGACCACCGATTCGCTACAATTGACACGCGGCGCAAGAACAATCTAAAAATAAGGGGCATCCCGGAGACCATTACCACAGAGGAACTGCCGCATATGCTGAGGCGGCTCATGGTGGCGTTGCTATCCCCACTGCAGGCCAAGTCTATGTCTCTGGAGGACTGCTTCCGCATCCCTAAATCGCCAAAGGACCCTGATGTGGCTCCGCGAGACCTGATAATTCACCTCCACAACGGCAGGGAAAAGGCAGCGGTTCTCACGGCCCTCAAAGACCGGTATCCCTACAATTTCGAGGGAATGCAACTCAGGTCCCTCAGGCCATTCACCGCTTTCCTCCGGATGGCATCCAATACCGCTGGTGGCTGACACGCATCCTGCTGATACTCCATGGAGATGCCCGACATGAGGTCCACAATAGCAGAAGCTACGGCCCTACTGGCCACACTGGGACTCCCGATGGACTCATTGCCACCAGAGAACCCGAGTGGCCAAACCCGCAGCCCATCACTGGGAACCAGCGACAGTGACATTTGTCCCGAGGAGGCACCCTCAGGTTACGTCGGCAGCGGTCACCACTCGAAATCCCAACTGACTTGCCATACCTGCCTATCTTTGTTTGTTTTAAACATTGTTTTCATATGTTATGTATATATATTCTTTCCGTTTATTTCGCACAGCAAGGCTAGCTCACAACAACGCAGCAGCCTACTCATACTTTCCATATGAGCGGTCACCTGATCGCATACCGCCTGCAATTGTGCCATTAGCCGGTTGATGCAAGCACCCCCATCACCAGGCGTTGAATCCTTAGACCCAACAAAAAGTCCTAACTGCACCTTTCTACCCCCTTTAATATAGGATTAGCGGGTGGATAATGAGTCTCCCAAAATATAACTTACCATTAGCTACTTAAGCGGTCATGTAAAGCATGTTTATTTGCTCCACTACGTGGCTGGTAATCAAGTGGTTCCCATCTTTGTACTTTCTGTATGTCAGACAACTTCTTTAACCGTCTTTGACCAATGGTATATCACTTAAAAACTGTGCAGAATCTTCACTTGTATGTATAGAAATGTTCAGCCTGGAACTGCTGTTGTGGCAATACAGGCTCGTTTGTTTTGACTTGCACAACAAAAATAAAGAATATGCAAAAAATAAAACAGACTACAAAATTTGATAGATCAATATAATTTTAGGGATATATGGAGAATGACTCATCCATTGAGTCGGAATTAATTTTTGTTTTAATTTATGAATACACACACTATCAAAAAGTCACATGGCATGGATGATGTCATCATGCAATGTGACCACCAAAATTTATTTTTTTCAACTGTAATAATTAAGGCAATGTCTCATGGTGTCTAGCACTTTAAAAAGCCCCATGCTGTTATTTTTAATTGATTTATTCTTTATTGTACTTCAAAAAAAAAAAGTGAAATTTTTAACTACCATAGACTTTGGAACTCCACAAAATTCCTGGACTTCGTTCTCCTAAGTGGCCAGAACCTTATGGACTGAGCAAAACCTCACATTGCTCCTGAGCTAGTAAATTAATTAATTTATTTATTTCACCAACCTAATCACAGTGTGCACTGCATTGCTGTTTTTACATATACCACAGAGAAGACACCACATCACACACATCCTTAGAGCGAGGATCATACCATGCCACAGTGTCCAAAGGAGCTACATATTAAGCTCCAATAAATGTGAGTGCACTTCCTATTTTACCCATTTTATAATACCAATAGTATTATAAACAACAACACTACATAGTATCCATCTGTGTTCTGTTCTATATCCATGGACCATCTTCTGAGATCTAGAGACCTACCAAAAATGTCCTTAGGTGAGGATCATACCACTCAAGATCTATCCAGAGGAACTCTTTAGCTCCATTTACTGTAAGTGCATCTCTTTTTCTCCTCTACTTTCAATTGTATTGCAAACTACACTATATTACTCCCCCTTCTCTGTCTTCCTGTTTTTTGTTACATATACTATCAGACGCTATATATAGGATAACCAACAGCTTTTAGTATTGCTGTAAGTGTGCTTTATGGCCATGAAGTATAAGCTCATATGCGAACATCAACACAGTTATTTAGAGCTGTACATTGGGATTTGCGATTGTACACCAGTAACTTTTCCAAATGTTAAAATATTTGCGATGTTCGCTAACAGAACGAATGTAGTCACTAGTGCTTACTCATTCTTAAAGAGATGCACAAGCTGAAAAATAAAGTATCGTTGTGGAAATTGCAATCTAGCAACTGTGTAAATAACACATTTACAGACTTTTTCTTAAGATAGAATTTAATTGCAAATCATAAATGCAAATCTAATAAAATAATTTGTTCTACCTTTATTAGGAAATAAATACAAATGCAGGAAAATATAACATGGATGAAGCTATATGAGAAGTATTGAGAATGCATGTTGATAATTGATTGAAAATCAGTTTCTACAGGTATAGGGACTGAATGTCCAACAGAAATGAATGAAACCAGTTTCTAGAATGAAATAGTTCTGTATGCTGTATTAAAATTCCAGATTTATGCTATATATACAATAATTGAAAGGTTTGGATATACAATTGCAATTTTGAGTCCTGCAATCAAGAAAGAGTATAAGAATATGAAATTATGAGCAAGGTTCTGTGTTCCTGTATTACACAGCTTTATAATGGGAACAGAGAGACCGGCATACACAATTGTCAGTCTAATTCATTGTGTTAAAGGGAATGAAAAGGGCCATTAAAGCATATGGTATAAGATATGAGCATTATGTTGTTCAGGGATGGAACCCTGTTTGAATTGTCCATCTGTTTGTAAAGTCCAGTTTCCCTGAGTTAGGAACCACTGCAGTGTAAGTGGCGGTCTCAGCACTACAGGGAGTATCTGCTCATCTGGCCTTTTACGGATACCTTCATTTCTTGGCATTGAAAGAACGATACAGGTTTCAGAAAATGTTCTGCCACAAATTATTCTGTAAGTCACTTAAAGTTTTTAATGTTTCAAGGAAGGCTGTCTTTTCAGTAACGGATCATCATACACCCAGCATTCTCCGTCTTCATGGAACAACTAGGGAGGAAACAACAAAGTCAGATCCATGCAAAACGATCCCTAAAATGTCATGGGGGAAAATATTTGATAATGCAAAGAAACATGGTGGTGGTTGTTATGGTCAAGAGCAACATGTAAATGGTGGAGCACAGACGGATTATTTAAAAAAAAAAAATTTTTTTTTAAATATATATATATATATATATATATATATATATATATATATATATATATATATATATATATATATATATATATACACACACATACATATATACACATACATATATACACACACACACACACACAATACGTTGGGAGTTTTGCACTCCAGCTCTCCTTCCAGTGTCTGCCCGGTGCTCAGCTGCACATAAACATAGAATCCAGGTGAACGGCTAGCACTCGAGGACTTCAATATCAAAAGTAAAAACCTTTAATCCGGTTTGTCAAATAGTCGCCGTTTCAGTCCACCATGGTGAACTTTCTTCAGGACATCCTGAAGAAAGTTCACCATGGTGGACTGAAACGGCGACTATTTGACAAACCAGATTAAAAGTTTTTACTTTTGATATTGAAGTCCTCGAGTGCTAGCCTTTCATTTGGAATATATATATATATATATATATATATATATATATATATATATATATATATATATATATATATACATACACACACACACACACACACAGGAGTGCAGAATTATTAGGCAAATGATATTTTGACCACATCATCCTCTTTATGCATGTTGTCTTACTCCAAGCTGTATAGGCTCGAAAGCCTACTACCAATTAAGCATATTAGGTGATGTGCATCTCTGTAATGAGAAGGGGTGTGGTCTAATGACATCAACACCCTATATCAGGTGTGCATAATTATTAGGCAACTTCCTTTCCTTTGGCAAAATGGGTCAAAAGAAGGACTTGACAGGCTCAGAAAAGTCAAAAATAGTGAGATATCTTGCAGAGGGATGCAGCACTCTTAAAATTGCAAAGCTTCTGAAGCGTGATCATCGAACAATCAAGCGTTTCATTCAAAATAGTCAACAGGGTCGCAAGAAGCGTGTGGAAAAACCAAGGCGCAAAATAACTGCCCATGAACTGAGAAAAGTCAAGCGTGCAGCTGCCACAATGCCACTTGCCACCAGTTTGGCCATATTTCAGAGCTGCAACATCACTGGAGTGCCCAAAAGCACAAGGTGTGCAATACTCAGAGACATGGCCAAGGTAAGAAAGGCTGAAAGACGACCACCACTGAACAAGACACACAAGCTGAAACGTCAAGACTGGGCCAAGAAATATCTCAAGACTGATTTTTCTAAGGTTTTATGGACTGATGAAACGAGAGTGAGTCTTGATGGGCCAGATGGATGGGCCCGTGGCTGGATTGGTAAAGGGCAGAGAGCTCCAGTCCGACTCAGACGCCAGCAAGGTGGAGGTGGAGTACTGGTTTGGGCTGGTATCATCAAAGATGAGCTTGTGGGGCCTTTTCGGTTGAGGATGGAGTCAAGCTCAACTCCCAGTCCTACTGCCAGTTCCTGGAAGACACCTTCTTCAAGCAGTGGTACAGGAAGAAGTCTGCATCCTTCAAGAAAACATGATTTTCATGCAGGACAATGCTCCATCACACGCGTCCAAGTACTCCACAGCGTGGCTGGCAAGAAAGGGTATAAAAGAAGAAAATCTAATGACATGGCCTCCTTGTTCACCTGATCTGAACCCCATTGAGAACCTGTGGTCCATCATCAAATGTGAGATTTACAAGGAGGGAAAACAGTACACCTCTCTGAACAGTGTCTGGGAGGCTGTGGTTGCTGCTGCACGCAATGTTGATGGTGAACAGATCAAAACACTGACAGAATCCATGGATGGCAGGCTTTTGAGTGTCCTTGCAAAGAAAGGTGGCTATATTGGTCACTGATTTGTTTTTGTTTTGTTTTTGAATGTCAGAAATGTATATTTGTGAATGTTGAGATGTTATATTGGTTTCACTGGTAATAATAAATAATTGAAATGGGTATATATTTGTTTTTTGTTAAGTTGCCTAATAATTATGCACAGTAATAGTCACCTGCACACACAGATATCCCCTAACATAGCTATAACTAAAAACAAACTAAAAACTACTTCCAAAAATATTCAGCTTTGATATTAATGAGTTTTTTGGGTTCATTGAGAACATGGTTGTTGTTCAATAATAAAATTAATCCTCAAAAATACAACTTGCCTAATAATTCTGCACTCCCTGTATATATATATATATATATATATATATACACATATATATATACATATATATATACATATATATATATATACATACAGATATATATATATATATATATACACACTGCTAAGTAGGTATACCCCCAAGGAATACATGCATGTATTTTTCATAAATATTCATTGGAGGTATACATTAAAAGAACTTGCACAAACTGTGGTCAGGAATGCTTCTGATGTCTGGGGAAGCGCTAGAGTTCCTGAAGACACTGGCTTGAGGCCAGAAAGAGGCAAGCAATTCAAGTAGAGGGCACCTTCCACTTCAGTTAGCCCAGGAGAGCTAGTGAAGGGAGGAAGCAAACCTCTCTGGCTGTCTGACAGCCATGGGGTATTCCATAAGGTTATTATAAAAGTGACAATTTGTAATAGAAAATTGGCACTTTTATAAACTGGGGTTAAAATAAGAAATTCCTCACCCATAAAGAACTTCAGCATGCTGGAGTGTTTTATGGGTGTGGAGTGTTCCTTTAAGTAGGAACATTTAATAGCTTTCATTAGGTTATTAGCCAGCCAGGTTGGACGACTGCTACTAGATACAGTGTTGCAAAAATAGTTATAAGAACTGCACTCAATCCCGGCAATCACCGGTGCTCTGGAGCAGGACCATCAATCCCAACACGTACAATCAAAAAAGAGATATCCAGGCACTCAAGTGTTGAAGCCGCAGGCAGATTTTAATGGAACAAAAGGAGCAGCAATGTTTCGACCGTCACAAAAGGTCTTTTTCAAGCTAAAAAAAGCTTGAAAAAGACATTTGTGAAGGTCGAAACGTTGCTGCTCCTTTTGTTCCATTAAAATTTGTCTGCGGCTTCAACACTTGAGTGCCTGGATCTCTCTTTTTTTTTTGAAACTACTAGATACAGGCTTAACCCTGCAATATAAACATAGCAATTTCTCACACTGCAGGGTTAAGGGAACAGGGACAATCAATGAGATGAAGTGGTCTGGGTGTCTATAGTGTATTTAAAGGGTTTATGTTATTGCAGTTTATCACATGTGCTCTTTTTGAAGATCAATGCATTCTATGTATACATTTAATAATATATCCATATTATGATACCAGATTTCAAATACATAGACTGGAAGAAAAACCTATATAAAAAAAAAAAAAAGCATACATGAAAAAAAATGTTTAACATCTTATAATTTTGTTTCAATGTCTTATTGCGTAATTTCTAGAGATTTAACAGTTACCCTTTAAGTTGAAAATAAAGAACAAAAAGGATTTAAAATGCATATTTACAAGATATCAACCTACAATAAGCAGTAACAAGAGTTCCTTCATTTCTCTACTGTCATAGAATATAAATAGTAAAAACAAACAAAAAGTTAATAAACCTATTCTACACGTTCACGATTCCTGGAGAAACTTCCGCAAAATGTAAAAGGTTTTTTCACCAAAATGCGCAAAAAATAAAACCCAACAAAACAACCATGAAACAAAAGCAGTAACATGGCTTACCCGGGTCTCCCACTGAGATTCCTTCTCTTTGCGGTCTCTCGCCTCCGCTCGCTGTCTCTCTTCCAAACTGTGCTTTGCTTCTGTTGCTGAATCAATATCTCTGATTTTCAAGTTATACGTTACATCTCTCCACAGCCTTTTTCAAGAACAGATACAGGAAAACAAACACAAGAAGTCAACATTTGTAAAGCGAATACATTCCAAGAGCATCATGGCGACTTGCTACAAAACACCTGGAGTTCCAAAGATTGGCCAATACTGAATTCCAAAACATCACTCTAACAAAATCTTCCACGTGGCCTGGTCACAATTCTTTTAAAAAGGTCTTTAAAACAAAAATTACCTTCGAGATTCATAGTCAAGTTGATCTTCCAATTTCCGAACCTTTTTCTTCACTGGAGGCATCTTCTTGGTATCTATAAAAACTACATTTTCCTGTAAAATAGATAAGTCCGCATGAACAGAAAGTAATAATTGAATAAAAAAGCCATTACAAATATACCCAGTAAGTGCAGCATGATATGCCCATAACAAAAAACCAACAGAGATTCTTGGTATAGGTGTTCTGCATTACATGGTAATGTTCCAGAAACGTCTATAATGCTACAGTACGCACACATAATTCTGCACACACGGTGTTAAAGAACTTTGCTGCCAAAGGTGCAACGCCTCTTTAGCAGATTCATTAGCACACCTGGAACAAAAGTTCTTGGCTGGCGAATGTTAGTTCTTGCATATTTGCCGTCTGTTGGCATGCATAGTATACTGGCGACAGATGACTAATGGCGGTACGACCCCCCCCTTCATGCCACTCAAGTCCTCCCCTGACCTCGGACAGTTGGGGAGAGGTACCCTCAAAATCGGATTGGGTAAAGAAAGGCTTTGGGTCTAAGATAAGTTCATCCATTAAGAACTGTATAAATATTCATGATTTTCTCTCATTCTTTGTGTGACACTGTAGTAAATAAGAAAATGTTTGGCTTTTTTTATATTTCTTTAAAAAGGATTGTACATCCACTGCGCTTATATATTATAAACAGATGGTCCACTTAAAGAGACATAACTAACATTTGGTGCACCACAACATATATTTCTTCTTGTGGATATAGATTTAGAGATTCATTTTGCATTTTCAAACAGTGTGAAAATAGATTGACAAAATAAATAAAAATGAGGAACTACCCTTGTTGATTTCTTGCACCCATACCACTACAATAAGGGATTATAGCTTGAAGTGTCCGATTAAACCTCTCGTAACAAATTGTACTTATCTACTGCAGTCTGTCAAAATGTTAATTGCATCAAATGATAAATCATATGATCTTTATCAAACATCATATAATACACCATGACCCGTATTTAAGTTTCTCTGTCATCTAATAGACAGATGAGAATTTTAATGGATTTTGCCTTGAATTTAAGACTTTTTTTCCTACAATAGATGTCATTTTGGGATTGTATCATAATGTTCAACCTCTCAGGCAGGTTAAGAAATACACGTTCTGATTATGTCCAAGCAGCAAATCAGAGCTTGAATTTTCATCAAATGGGTCAAATATCTCCAAGTAGCAAATAAGAAAGTGAAATTTAGAAAGTTAGGCAGATTATCTTCTAGTAGTGATCTCTGCTGGGGTGTAATGTTTGATCTACCCGAGAAGGAATAATGCACATAGGAAGATCAGGTTGATTTGAAAACCAATAGATTTTCATAGGAAAACAAAGCTACACAAATGATCTGTGAAAGACACAGACAGTTTGTAAAGGTTTTAAGATGGTGTTATTAAAGTATATATACTCTGAAATCTTCGTTTTTGTTTCACAAACTGTCATTTGATCTACAAGACACGGCTTACAGCATTAGACGCCACCATTGCAGTGTTTGATAGCACAGAAAGGAATTATTCTCTAATTACCCCATTTGAATATTTTGCATACATGACCCCATTCCATTCTCCTTCGACAGAACAGAATGATTTCTTCTCATTTGGAGGACTGTGGGAAACAGAAATACATTATAACATTAATACAAAGATTCCAACCAATTGCTCCATTCATTACTTCTATTTGGCGAGTGCTTGGCAATTTACTTTCTACTCTAAGGGGCTGGCTATCAGAGACTATCTAATTCCTTCTCCCATCACACTGCTGCATGCACGCACGTAACCAAGAAGGATCAATATTCTCTAATCTATATCAATATCAATCCTAACTGCGGCTGACCCCATGTTCTATGCATATGTAGGTTAATACAATACTTACTAGATTTCCGCTGTGACTCTGTGTTTTTTCCCACCATAGAAAGGTTTGGTGTGGAAGGTGACTGTGGCACTGTAACCGGTTTTGGAACAATTAATACTGCACTCTCCTCCGAGTTCCACCCACGGCACAGTCAGGATGGATCTAAGAGAAAAAAAAAAAACATGTGGTTTATCAACTAATGGGAATGGTGATACACCACATCAGAATATAGAAGATTGTGATGGGACTTATTAAAATTTTTATATATATATATTTTTATTAGTGATGTTGGGCTGATGAAAAATACCTTGACTAATCCCTGCTACCCTTTGCCTCATTCCCTACTATCGCTCTATTCCAAAAGGGATCGATCTATAATTGCTCCTCTCACATCCCGCCACGGTCTATCCTTACACTGGCTTCCTGTATCCTATAGATGTCAATTCAAAATATTAACCCTTACCTATAAAGCTCTGGCCCCTGTTACATTTCTTCATTGATTCCTTCTCGGTCTCTCCGCTCTGCTGGTGACCTCCTGTTTGCTACTCGCACCCTTACAGCTAACTCACACTTGCAAGAATACTCGAGGGCAGCTCCATTCTTTTGGAACAGCCTACCTACCCCACCAAACTCTCCCCTCGTCCCTCAAAGCCCATCTATTCAGAAATTCTTATGGACTCCTAGAGTAACTTCTATGTCACAAATCGTTCTCTTGCTCTTTCCTAAAGAGTCACACTCCACGTTCAGCTCCAGTTCTGCTACTTTTCCACCTCATTTTTTTTGCTGTCCCCCTTTTTTTGCTGCCCTTCCTATTGTGTCTTTATACTCCACTCCTCTAGGCAGTTGGCTCGTTTGAGCAGGGTCCTAATCTACCTATTGCCCCTGTAACATTTTGTAATTGTATTATTTATTGCTAAATTCCCTCCTTTTATAATATTGTAAAGCGCTGCAGTATAAGTTGGCACTGTATAAATACCAATAATAATAATTAATACAACGTTAAACAAAGATCTGCACACCAGTCAAGCCATATGACTTGCTTTTCCCACAGAAATCACAAATTTGCAGTGATGTTACTACTGCAAAGGATTCTGGGTGGGCATACACAAATTAGTTGAACAAAAAAATCACATTTTTGCCTCATTCCATTTTAAGCATGGATTCCTTTGAGTCTGTTTGCTGTATACAACATCTTTGAAACACAACTTCAGAAAGGATGCAAAGCCATCCTAAGTTGTGTTTCAAAGCTGTTGTATGCAGCAAACAGACTCAAAGGAATCCATGTTTAAAATGGAATGAGGCAAAGATGAGATTCTTTGTTAAACTAATTTGCATATGCCCACCCAGAATCCTTTGCAGTAGTAACATCACTGCAGATTTGTGATTTCTTTGGGAAAAGCAATTCTTGACTGGTGTGCAGATTTTTGTTTAACATTGTATTAACTATCCACAGACTTCAGGTGGAAGGGGTTTTCAATCACAATTTTTTCCCACCATAAACTTGTGGGGTTTTTGCTTCCCAATAATAATGATGATGATATTAAGAAAATACTCCAACTCACCTCCCATATCCATTGGGGAATGTTAGGATGTAATGCTCATCATAGTCCAAACAAGTGACACAGCCTGTGAGAGACAATGTAGAAACATTTTAAATAGACTTAATAAAAAAAAAAAAAATTAGCTTTGTAACAAATCCCAAAGTGCAAGGTCTGCCCCCAGCACACAATTAACAATATCCCTGTATGTACAGGGTTTCAAGCTGGAGTGGTCATGGTGGCTGGAGTAACCCTTTCAATTTCTCAATTTGTAATGCATCCGTCTATACACAAGATTTCCAATAGGAGGTTGAAGTCGGAAATGTATTAAAATGAGCAGATTTTTTACAGCAGATATTCTATTCTAAACACTGTAAGCTTTACCTTCTAACTCACAAATAACAATTTCACTTAATACACCCCCCACTTTGTTCTATATCCACCCACAGCATGCCAACAGATTGTACCAATGAAACTAAATCCCTTACCTTGTCCAATATTGTGGACCCCAATGGACATTCCTAAAAATTTAGACTTGGTCCATATGTGAGCGTTAAACTGTATTCTCTTGTTATAACATTCGGCATAAAAGGCTGAAACTTGATGAAGAAAGAAAGGAGAGAGCAGACAAAATGCATTAATCTGTGAGAAAAGGCATTAAGAAAACAAACAATGCAATAAAGGTAAAGTGTAAACATTAGATGACTTTACAGGAAGTGTTTAGGAAGGCTGTGTAGGTCACATGCAGGTAGGTGGGACTAGGGCTGCATAAAAAATAAAAAAAAAGTGATTTAACTCCTAAATGGCAAAGAATGGAGTATTGCAACTGCAGGGACATGATCTATACACCAAAACTGCTTAATAAAGCTAAAGTTGTTTTGGTGTTTATAGTATCCCTTTAATTTTCTTATTTGTGAATTAACAAAAAATGAATACATACTCATTCGTCAAATTATCTTCATCTAATAGTCTGTGCAGTTCAAAGCATGATACATAAAGTAATAGTCAGTACAAATATTGATTAAAGGAACATTAAGCACCAAGACCACTACATCTCAATGTAATGGTTTTGGTGCAAAAAGTTGTAAAAAAGTTGGATAATGTAAAACATTGCAATTTCTAAGAAATAATGCCTCTAGAAGTGGTGGTCAGACTGAGCTACTTCCACCTTGCGGTCTTTCATTGATTGAATGTCTTCATGTGCGGTGGCATTTTGCACCAGGTGTCTGCAATGCTTCACTATAGGCATTTCAATTGGACCAGAGATCACCATGACTGACAGGTGACAGCTTTAGTCCTTTATTACATGTAAATTTTATGGCTTAAATTTTTTTTTAATATCTTACAGAAAGGAGGGGAGCAGAAATCTACATCTGCTAAAAAAATTTAAAAAAATAAAAAAAGTTGACCATGTTAAAAATAAAGAAATAATATTTTCTGGACAAAAAATTCTGAGGTATAAGTGGGAAAATGATGCATCCAGTCATCAAAATATGTTTTAAGCAGATGTACTCAGAGCTGCATCTGAAGAGCACGGCAATAATATTTCAAGCTGACGGAGACACATGAAGTCAGCAGAGAGTTAGCAAATTGCACAATAAATCAGTTAATGGATAAATCAGCAGAAACATGATGTTCTATACACATGGTGCAGCACCAGAGGTTAAAGGGACACTATAGTCACCAGAACCTCTACAGCTTAATGTCCGTCTACAACCTACCATTTCAGGCTTTTCAATGTAAACAAACACCTCTAGCTGCAGTCACTCAGACTGTCACTACAGGTGCTTCCTGAGTCAGTACTGCAGTGTGCAGCACCTACATTTTGCATTTCCACACTCTGCAGGGATATGCGAAAAGCTCCCCATAGAGATGCACTGATTCAATGCATATCTATGAGGGGATGCGGATTGGCTGATGACCTTGGCAATGAAGGTGAGGCATCCGGCAGCAAGACCAGAGCGGCGAGGGAGATAAAGTAAGTAAAATCACATTTTATCTCCACAGAGGTGAACAGTTAGTTTAACACGATAGTGTTAGGAATGCACATTTGTATTCCTGACACTATAGTGTTCTTTTAAAAAGAATATCTGCAAATCAATTTATTCATATAATGCTTTATGATGGGTGGAACAATACAACATTTTATTTACAGGAATGAGGCAGGGATAGCGCTGCTTCTTCCTTTAAATGAACACTATAGTAGTAGAAATGCATGTTTGTTTTCCTAACACTATAATGTTGGACTAGCTATTTAGGTCACCACCCTCTTACCTCCCTCCATAGTGGAGTTAAAACGTTTTAAAAACCTACCTTTTCTCCATCACTGCGCTGGTCTCGCCACTGCTGGCCCTGCCTTCACGTCTGAAATCACCGATCTTTATGATCTCAGCCAATCTAATGCTTTGCAATAGTAAAGTATTGGGAGGCTATTGCATCTGCATGGCAAAACACTGCACTGCGCAAATCAGCATCTCCTCACAGAGGTGCATTGAATCAATGCATTTCTATAGGGAGTGTTCATGGGTGGGATCAGCCGGATATGCAAAAGGTACAAGTTCTCTTTGTAATGACACAAGTAAGCAAAAACATTTGAGACCTGAGAGGAGACTGAACGAAAGGCAAGCTACGGAGTATCTTTAAGCTTTTGCCAGAGTTCTCATATTCTCTGTTTTAGATCCCATGTGTTGTGATGAATGCTACCACAAATGAAAAGCTGTAACTAGGTATGTTGGATCCAAAGTGCTGAATTCGGAATGGGGTGGGTCGAAACACGTAGTATACTTTTCTTAAG
Organism: Pelobates cultripes; assembly: GCA_933207985.1. Taxonomy (NCBI): domain Eukaryota; kingdom Metazoa; phylum Chordata; class Amphibia; order Anura; family Pelobatidae; genus Pelobates; species Pelobates cultripes. The sequence continues at coordinate 20,486,515 of OW240919.1, read as the reverse complement.
AATTTATTATGGTCAATTGCTTTTTTTTTTTTAAATTTAATTTTAAACCTTTTTACACAGGTAAATAGTTTTATTTATTTTTAGTTATTTCTTTAGGTTTGATAAACAAAAATGGAAATTAAATTCACACAAAAATGAAACAGAACCCCACACACACACACAATTATCATATTTTCAAACCAATTACAAAAAAAAATAAAAAAATTTACTTGGTGGGTGGTGCGAGACCTGCTCGGACACAAACGTTACATTGTTTTTGGAAGCCCACGGTACTGGCCCTTCAGAAACTGTCTCCTGGAAAGAGATATTGAACGATAAAGCTTTGATAAAACACAAAAAAGAGGGTTTAAAGAATTAAAGTGGATGAGATAGAGATCAACATCTAACAGATTTTATTTGTTGATTTATAAATTAGGATATACTAGTGTTGTAGTATATTTTAGGATAAAATCTTATGTTGGAGAGTACATAGAAATCTGCTTTCTTTGGGTAATAAACGCATAATGGAAGCACAATTTCATTTTGATATCACTTTTTAAGAAAGTATACTCGTCCATGATCACGGGATCTGATTAACAGTTGCTCAGGAAGTACACAAAGTACATTCTCAGTCTCTCGTTCTTCAAGTACGTGGTTTTTGCACACATTTAAATTTGGCTTTTCCTCACAACTGGTTGACACAAATACATACTGTTAAAGTAATTACGTAAGATGGAGTTTTACACGGGTCCTGTTACTCCTCCAGTGATTTCCATTGTAAAGCGGTGACTTGCTGATATTTCACAACCAATCCCGAATCTTTCATTAGTTTTACAGGGGTGAATTAATGAGGATGATTTTTAAATGAGCATGCCCTGTATTATCAAAGGTTTGAAAATAAATGAAGCAGATGGTAGCTTTCATTCACATGTAACCATATTTTTAGCGGGTGGAGGGGTGAGGGGGTGTTTTTTCTATTAAAAAAAAACACTTTCTGTTCATTAATAACAATTTTGTTTAACACCATAAAAAATTTTTGTCTGCCAAACACAAAATCACAGCAAAATGAACCTACAAAACAATCATGGACTGCATGAGTTTAGAAGAAGCCAAAAAGCAAGTGCATGCCAGTTACCATTTCTTACGGTCTGTAAACCAAGGCTCAAAATTAGCATTTTCCTCAGCCACTGGCAAGTAGCATAGTAATTTAGTATTTAAGCAACATCATAGATTATTATTATAAAGGGCTGTGAACCTTTATATACAATGGCTAAGGAAATACATTTAATACTATCTGTGGCGGACCTGGCATCAGTCCCTTGGGTTGCCTGAACCCATGTTGAGTTCTTGCAAACAGATCTGTAACCCCCTTGTGTGTGTGTCCCGTTATTGACTTGGAACACCGACCACCCCTGGCTGTTAAACGCAATTAAGGAGTACTTGAGTGCTTCCCCTAGGTGGCCGCCATTCCATTTCGTCTCCTGAACGCAGGCAGCGTTACTTGGTCGTCAAGTGTGTGGAACTAGTTTTGGCTACACGTTCTTGTGAACCCTGATCAAGATGGTACTGCTGCCTGTATACTTTCCTGAACAACTACACTAACCACGTTCAGGAGATATGATCTACCGACTGGGGGGAGCATTGGTCGGTGTTTGTGAAGGAACTCCCGAACCAAGATCGGCTACAGCCCTGGATTCTCTGGAACTCTTTTGGGGCATCACCTAGTGGTCGGCCGGTGAAATCTTCTCCCGAATAGCGATCTGAGCACTTTTCGGATATATGTTGTGTGCTCAGATTCAGGCTATTCGGGTATATAAAAATTGTGGGGTTCTGTACAGTTTTATTATATTTTGGGGATTTTTTAATAAAATGTTATGTATTTCATGTAACAGAGATAATTGAGCTGGGAATTTTAGATAACTCCATTATCTCTCAGACCCAGTACATCTTGGGAAAATTCCCTGTAAACTTGTCCCGAAGACTCCATGCTATGGGGCTGTGCATAAAAAGCCATGTGTAGGCTAATAAAAATCAGTTGACTCCCAGAACTGTGTCATCCAGATACTGAAGGAATGGGCTATATTCGCTGACCAGCACTTCTCTTCTAGCTCCAGAGGATTACAGCGGAGATTTTCAGTCTCAGCATTGCTTCTACGCTACGCTATCCAAAACAAAATCAAGTGCAGTTCTCTAAATTGCGCAGTTTCCTAAACTTTCTTCTTGATGGATTTTTTTTATGGATCTTAAGAATACTACAGTAAAGCAGGTGTTGATATAGTTCAAGCTTTAGAACTGACCAATTTACTCTGATGTACAAACCGTAATCGACGATTTAAGTTTGACACTCCTGCAATCAAAACACAAGTTTTTTTCTGTCCCCAGAGTAAAGTGTTAACACTCACAGCGTTTTCTTCATTTTCAAGACCTGGCAAATCCCAATGACACTGGAAAACCTCTCCCAGGATGGGGTTATAAGGCTTCTTTGCCACTGATCCTTTCCTGCCAGCGTGGAATGCCGATAGGTACCATCTAACCACCTGTACCATCCTGTCTTTGGGATCCTTGTGGTCACCAATGCTGGGAAAGGACAAAACAAATTCCCCATCACGATCTAAAACGTTACCAGGTTTAGGCAAGCAACAGAATTTTAACAGCATCTGTAGAAAAATAGCCATATTACACTCAATATCATCTCTAAAACCTGCCTGGATACACTGTATCTTGTGTAAATTATGCTAAACAAGTCTGTCAAATGGGAGAACTATTGTGTTCTGTTGGCAGAGTTATTCATATACTTTTATGGATCCCAATGAAGCGGGTCAGATCTTGCCCATCACACACTGGCAGAGGCCATCAACCACAAATCTACAGAATGGATTTAGGGAGTTTCTCTTAGCAAACACAATGTGGTAGAGTAGAGATGTAGACAAATAATAGTGTTAATACATTGATTGACAAAAATCTAAATGTTTTTGCATATCTGTTCCATTAGCAGAGCACTGCAAATTTTAATGAATATAAGCAAACGGTTTATTGTAATAACACAAAGGGCTGTGCGAGAATTTAATGCCTTACATGTTGGTTTATGAAACTGCAAATTTTAACGAACCAAATCTAATTTCAAATTAAACAGCGTATTTTAGCCTTAGTTTTGCTATTTGGGTTTAATTTGCTTAGTTGTAGATTATTTCAGAGAAAATATTTTAGCCACAACTTTAAAATTCAGATTTAAATTTGCTACAATTCTGAGTTCAGTGAATAAGCCTAATTTGTAGCTCTGCCATACCTTACAAACAGGTCTGGATGTGCAAAGAAATCCGCATACATTTCAAGAAGCGATCTTCTTTCAAGAATAAAAGTGGGAAGCACAACCTGAATGTAGATTTAAAAACAAACAAACCACAAATGAAAATCCACGATCTAACAAATTCTGTAAAGATTAAACCTTCACTAACATCACAGCTGCTGTGTGTCTTCCACTAAACCATTACTAATGTGCTTCTATAGGAGATGCTTTACTTGATATTCAATAATACAGAGCAATATTCCCTGCACTGTCCTGCTTTTACCTTAGTGAGGTCCATTCCCAGCCGGACCTGAGACAGGAGGTGCATTATAACACTTTTATGTTCCTCTACTGACTCTCCTTCTCCATCATCATGGTCATCATGGGTGTCAAACTGATCTAAAACAGAACAGAAACATTTCAAGACATAATCAAGTCACAGGCTGAATCTGGGCTTAGGGGGAAGAAATTATCCCCTCCAGAAATAAACCTCTCACCAATTTTGCCTTCTTAATTTATATGTCCTGGCACATATATGGTTCATGACATGGAAATAGTTTAACCCCTGCAGTGATATATGTATGCTATGATACTTTCCTCTGCTGCTTTGTTCAATCCATTAATTGCTGTAACATTCACTGGGTGATGGAAAAAGAAAGGGTTTAAGTGTTTGACTGGCTCTGTTTGTTGTATTCTGGGATGCCGTAGTTAAACTATGCTGGGAAGACCATTGTCTTTTTAGAGGCCAAAGTGAAGAAGACATACACCAAGTTCTTTAGAAATGCCACTGCCAGGCCAGCCAACACAATGCTCAAAGAACAATAAAAAAATAAAAAATAGATGTTTTGGATGCTTTCATGAATAACCTAGAATAATGAATGTAAAGCACATTTCATGCTTTATTGATCTATGCAATATCTTGGTAAATTTCCAAAATCTTTAAATATTGCCTTCGCTGCTACAGGTAATGGAGAGAACTACCTGCATCATTTGTCCCATTGGACATTGAGGAGTTCAGGGATTCTGCAGTATCTGGTCTCTTCAAACTGGTTCCCGTGCTACTGTGCGTCAAGGCTGCCGCAGACTCTGATGAACTAAAACACAAAATCAGATGCATTCATGAATAGTGGCGACCACCAGAACCCTTTTTAAGGATTTACATTTCTCCAGTTTTAAAATATACCCAAGGGAAACACAAGTGAACTCAACTTTTGTCAACCTCAAAACAGTGTATGGCTGAGTCCAGGGGTAGGTATCCTGGAGGCACTCCAGATGTTGTGGACTAGATCTCCTCAATACTTTGCCAGCATTATGGCTATAAGAGCATCATGGGAGATGAAGTCCACAACATTGGGCGGATCGAAGGTTGCCTACCCCTGACTTAGTCAATCACGCCAGGATTGTACCTGAAATCAAGAAGAAAAAAAACCCACGCACTCCAGCTGATGCAAAACTGTTCTCTTACAAGCCATGAACAGGGTCATTCACACAATATCCCAAAAAAAATGCTGCACTGCATAGAAGAAGGCACAAGCAGTGTACATAATAAATAGATGGGCTGTGAAAATTTAGCAATAAAAATAAAGACGTCAAGTTTAAACCATAGGAAGCTGACTATGCAGACTGAATAAGATCACCGCCAGTTAAGTACAAGTGGTTCCTGGCATGTACAGGAAAAGGAAATTTATGCAGGCCTGTCTGCATTACTGATAACACTACAATTACCATCAAAAAGGGACATTCCCATTTATAGACAAAATAAATAAATCCAGCAACAAGCTCCTAGTTTATTCTGAAACATTAAATAAACTTAAAGTAACTCAACACAGTTTTAGATGCACCATCACCCACCATTAAAAAAATAAAAATAAAAATAAACTTTTTTTTTTTTTTTAAAACCACAGGACCCTTTTAATCTGTAAAAAAAGGTAATACATCTTTTGTTCATCTTGTACGGTCACTGTATTGTATTATGTAGAAGCCTAGTCATGTGACTGCTCTGTTTACTACCACGGTCTCATTGGACACAATGTATTAGTCCTCCTGCTCAGTTGTGGACCAGGCCCCTCCACTCCTATCTATTCTGGTTAGTGTTCGTAGTAGTATTGTTTGATATTTTTAGTTTCTTTGCAATTTCTCGCATGGAATAGCCTTCATCTCTCAGAATAAGAGTAGACTGACAAGTTTCAGAACAAAGATGTTTGTTTCTGGTTATCTCAAGCCTGTAATCAAACCCACAATTGCTGATGCTTCAGATACTCAACAAGTTTAATAAAGCTCAGTTTTCTACTTCTTTAAAGGACCACTATATGCACCCAGACCACTTCAGCTTAATGAAGTGGTCTGGGTGCCAGGTCCAGCTAGGTTTAACCCTTTTTGCTGTAAACATAGCAGTTTCAGAGAAACTACTATGTTTACCTATGGGTTAATCCAGCCTCTAGAGGCACTTCCGTGCTTCTCACTGATTTTCACAGTGAGAAGACGCCAGCGTCCATACGAAAGCATAGAGAATTCTTTCCTATGGACTGGCTGAATGCGCGTGCGGCTCTTGCCGTGCATGCGCATTAAGCCAGGGACGTCAGAAGAGGGAGGAGAGTCCCAGCGCCAAGGGCACTGGAAAAAAGGCAAGGGATTAACCCCTTCCTCCCTGAGGGCACTATAGTGCCATGAAAACGAGTATGTTTTCCTGGCACTATAGTGGTCCTTTAATCAGCACTACAGTTTTCAGTTGTGCCAACATAATTGCAAAAAGGTTTTCTAATGATAAGTCAGCCCTTTTAAATTATAAACGTGGATCAGCAAACACAATGTGCCACAGGTCAGCTGGTTGGGGATAATGGGCCTCTGCATGAATTATGTAGATATTCCATTAAAACCAGCTGTTTCCAGCTACAGTAGTCATTTAAACAATAATGTCTACACTGTACTTCTGATTGATTTGAATTTTATTTTAATGGACAAAAGAAAAAGAAAAGAAAAAAATAAATAAAATCAGCCTTTCTTTCGAAAACAAGGAAGCTTCTAAATGGCCCCAAATGAACTAGTGCAAAGTTAATGCGGTCTGAGCCAGCGAAGGTAAGGGGGAGTGGGATAGGAGGGCTGCCTTCAGTGTGGGTGAGAGGAAGAAAATGTTACATCTTTTACCAGCGTGCAGTGTGCGTTGACGGACTTATTTTGTGCACAGAATTGACATTAGGCAGCCTGGAACAGAGTTGTTTGGGGTGCACATAGGTGCAAATTTCAGGCTGAACCACTGCACATCCAGACTCCAACCACCATGGCCACTTCAAAAAGCAAAAGTGGTCATGGTGGTTGGAGTAACCATTTAAAACAAGAATGGCAAAATAGCGGATGTGAAGACAATCTAACTTTACTACAGTCACAGTTTGGCAAATGTAGCCTTTGGTCCCCCCCTACCCGCCTCAAGAATTTGTTAGAATTCGATGTTTTGTGGCTAACCTTGTAAATAAAACACATTAGTGAAAACATAAAAATGCTTGATTTATTCTTAAATCTTTAGAAAGAAAAGGGTAGATTATTATTTTGGAGAGAAGATTTTAGATGTTAGTCTATCCAGTCAAACTCTATTCATGATCTAACATGCAATGGCTCGGACCTGCCTTCTTCCAATGATACAGCCTTTTATAGGACTCACTACTGTAAGACTCACTACACTAGACTGTAAGCTCGTTTGAGCAGGTTCCTCATCTACCTATTGTTCCTGTGTCACTGTGTAATTGTCTAATTTTGTTGTAAATTCCCAACCCCCCTTCATAATGTTGTAAAGCTCTGCGTAATTAGTTGGCGCTATATAAATACCAATAATAATAATACTGTGGTTATTTTATAAAATGCTTTACGAGTTGCTTTTGCACTGTTTCACGTTATGCTCCCTGGAAGAAGTTATGTATTTGTTTATACTGCTATAGCCGCTTCACTCCATATTATGATAAAGGTAAATTGCTACATTTTATGGTTTGACTTTGTTTCAATAAAGTATGTACTTTGATCTAGCAAAATTATATATATTTTGCAATTCCTTATAAGAAGTTCAGAAAGAAGTGGAATCATTAGGAATACTAACATATATAAATGCTAAAATATAGAAGCTATTTTAAAGACTACTGAAATACATTTATGAGCTAATTGCAATTTGAGTATGCAGCACCATGCAAGGACATAGGAAATCTATTGGAACTCATTCTCTCCCTGGGTGGTATGTAGGGCATTTCAATGGCACAGTTATAACTGGAATCATTAATGCATTGCCTCACCTATTACATCAGGTCCCTTGTGAAATAGGATTAAGAGGTTACTTACTCCATGCCGCGTTTTGGGGAGGAACCGGTCTGATAATATTCGTCGGCATCATAGAACTCGTCCTCACTGCTGGAGTAGGAGAAGTCTGGGACGGTGTTCGGAGACAGATTAACATGGCTGGGGGAGGTCAGGCTGCTGCTGGGGACAGATTGACCGCTTCCTAGAATGAGAAACGGATGTATTGATCAGACACTGACAAAGCATTCACACTACAAATCACAATCTCAGTAAATGTAGTTTTAAAATTTTAAGAATGTAGTGGGAGCCAATACCTTCATGGAGATTAGTAGTTCATTACATTTTTTATTCTTTAAAGCAGATCTGGCACTTTGGCATATTTTATTTTTGCATATCGCATATTTTTCAACGGTGATGTTCTGGTGGACACTGGTTGCAGGAGAAGGTGGTAGTTCTTAGCTAAAGCGGTCCCTCGCGGCCACCACCATCTTCACTCAGCGCATCCTATTCAGCTCCTGTCTTCATCTGCCAAGACCAGTTTCAGAGCAGAACTCGCACATGCGGTCTTTGGAGGATCCCTTTAGGTAAGACCATCCCATAGATCTAGGTATAAATTCCAAAGCCATCAACTGGAACAGCAGCTGGGATTGGACAAAAGTTGACCTCAGATTTACCATAAGACAAAGTTGTCCCTACTTAGTCTTGTGGTAGATTTGAATCTTGTTGGAATTTCAGTGAAATTCCAACGCCATCAGGATCAGTATTTAAAAAAATTGTATCTTCATAAAACACTTAAAAGTTACACCATCGCCAGTTAAAATGAGTGAAGTGATCATGGTGCTTGGAGTAACCCCAGAAATCGACTTGAGAAAAATCCCCAGCTTGGTGATTTGCACTTTAGCCAATCCTAAAGGGTTATTAGCTAAAACAGTATTTTGGTCTAAAATTTGTAACTCACTTGTGAATTTTTGAAAATTAATAATGTGAATAATCTTTATGCAAAAATGTGAAATTTCAAAGAAATACAGTGCCTTGCAAAAGTATTCACTCCCCTTGGCATTTTTCGTGTTTTGTTGCGCCTCACAACCTGGAATTAACATAGATTGTTTGAGGATTTGCATCATTTAATTTACAGGACATGCCCACAACTTTGAAGATTTTTTTTATTGTGAAGCAAACAACAAATAGGACAAAATAACAGAAAAGGTCCATGTGCATAACTATTCAAGCCCCTAAAGTCAATACTTTGTAGAGCCACCTTTTACAGCAATCACAGCTCCAAGTTGCTTTGGATAAGTCTCTATTAGCTTGCCACATCTTACCACTGGGATTTGTGCCCATTCCTCCTTGCAAAACTGCTCCAGCTCCTTAAGTTGGATGGTTTGAGCTTGTGAACAGCAATCTAAGTCTGACCACAGAATTTCTATTGGATTGAGGTCTGGGCTTTGACTAGGCCATTCCAACACATTAACATGTTTCCCCTTAAACCACTTAAGTGTTGTTTTAGCAGTGTGTTTGGGGTCATTGTCCTGCTGGAAGGTGAACCTCCATCCTAGCCTCAAATCACGCACAGATTGGTACAGGTCTTGCTCAAGAATATCCCTGTATTTAGCACCATCCATCTTTCCTTCAACCATGACCAGTTTCCCAGTCCCGGCTGCTGAAAAACATCCCCACAGCATGATGCTGCCACCATGTTTCACTGTGGGGATGGTGTTCTTTGGGTGATGTGATGTGTTTGGTCTGCACCAGACATAGCGTTTTCATTTAGTAGCCGAAAAGTTCAATTTTAGTCTCATCAGACCAGAGCACCTTCCTCCATACAATATGGGAGTCTCCAACATGCCTTTTTGCAAACTCAAAACGTGCCATTTTATTTTTGCTGAAAGTAATGGCTTTCTTCTGGCCACTCTGCCATAAAGCCCAACGCTATGGAGCGTACGGCTTATTGTCATTCTATGTACAGATACTCCAGTCTCTGCTGTGGAACTCTGTAGCTCCTCCAGGGTTACCTAAGGTCTCAGTGCTGCCTCTCTGCTTAATGCACTCCTAGCCCAGTCCGTGAGTTTTGGTGGGCGTCCGTCTCTTGGCAGGTTTGCTGTTGTGCCATGTTCTTTCCATATGGTTATGATAGATTTGATGGTGCTCCTGGGGATCATCAAAGATCTGGATATTTTTTTTATAACCTAACCCTGACTTGTACTTCTCTCCCTTACTTGTTTGGAGAGTTCCTTGGTCTTCATTGCAGTGTTTGGTTAGCAGTGCCTCTTGCTTAGCTGTTGCAGCCTCTGGGGCCTTTCAAAAAAGGTGTGTATATGTAATGACAGACCATGTGACACTAACAGTTGCAAGAAAAAAGTATGTGAACCCTTTGGAATGATATGGATTTCTGCACAAATTGGTCATAAAATGTGATCTGATCATCATCTAAGTCACAACAATAGACAATCACAGTCTGCTTAAACTAATAACACACAAAGAATGAAATGTTGCCATGTTTTTATTGAACACACCATGTAAACATTCACAGTGCAGGTGGAAAAAGTATGTGAACCCTTGGATTTAATAACTGGTTGAACCTCCTTTGGCAGCAATAACTTCAACCAAACGTTTCCTGTAGTTGCAGATCAGACGTGCACAACGGTCAGGAGTAATTCTTGACCATTCCTCTTTACAGAACTGTTTCAGTTCAGCAATATTCTTGGGATGTCTGGTGTGAATCGCTTTCTTGAGGTCATGCCACAGCATCTCAATCGGGTTGAGGTCAGGACTCTGACTGGGCCACTTCAGAAGGCGTATTTTCTTCTGTTTAAGCCATTCTGTTGTTGATTTACTTCTATGCTTTGGGTCATTGTCCTGTTGCAACACCCATATTCTGTTGAGCTTCAGCTGGTAGACAGATGGCCTTAAGTTCTCCTGCAAAATGTCTTGATAAATTTGGGAATTCATTTTTCCTTTGATGATAGCAATCCGTCCAGGCCCTGACGCAGCAAAGCAGCCCCAAACCATGATGCCCCCACCACCATACTTCAGAGTTGGGGTGAGGTTTTGATGTTGGTGTGCTGTGCCTTTTTTGTGCCACACATAGTGTTGTGTGTTTCTTCCAAACAACTCAACTTTGGTTTCATATGTCCACAGAATATTTTGCTCAAGTGCAAACTGTAAACGTGCAGCAATGTTTTGTTTGGACAGCAGTGGCTTCCTCTGTGGTATCCTCCCATGAAATCCATTCTTGTTTAGTGTTTTACGTATTGTAAATTCGCTAACAGGGATGTTAGCATTTGCCAGTGACTTTTTTAAGTCTTTAGCTGACACTCTAGGATTTTTCTTCACCTCGTTGAGCAGTCTGCGCTGTGCTCTTGCAGTCATCTTTACAGGACGGCCACTCCTAGGGAGAGTAGCAGCAGTGCTGAACTTTCTCCATTTATAGACAATTTGTCTAACCGTGGACTAATGAACAGCAAGGCTTTTGCAGATACTTTTATAACCCTTTCCAGCTTTATGCAAGTCAACAATTCTTAATCGTAGGTCTTCTGAGAGCTCTTTTGTGCGAGGCATCATTCACATCAGGCAATGCTTCTTGTGAAAAGCAAGCCCAGAACTGGTGTGTTTTTTTATAGGGCAGGGCAGCTGTAATCAACAGCTCCAATCTCATCTCATTGATTGTACTCCAGTTGGCTGACATCTCATTCCAATTAGCTATTGGAGATGTCATTAGTCTAGGGGTTCACATACTTTTTCCACCTGCACTATGAATGTCTACATGGTGTGTTCAATAAAAACATGGCAACATTTCATTCTTTGTGTGTTATTAGTTTAAGCAGACTGTGATTGTCTATTGCTGTGACTCAGATGATGATCAGATCACATTTTATGACCAATTTGTGCAGAAATCCATATCATTCCAAAGGGTTCACATACTTTTTCTTGCAACTGTAGATTGCCCACAAGTGGACATCATTTCACTAATTATGTGACTTCACATAAAATGTAGATTAATAAAACATTGAACTTAAGGCTGTAATGTAACAAAAGGCAACTGTATGTTGTTTAACCCCTTAACGACAGCATTATGGTCTATGTCGTCATGTAGAGCAGGGCTTTAATGCCTGTTGACGGCGTATGACGTCATGATTTAAAGTACCAAAAAGGTAGAGAGGATATGCACACACTATCCGGGAAGTACTCCCATGAGGGTGCTCCAGACAAGAAGGGCAACAAACGCAGGAAAGATTCAATAGAACAAGGCACATCCAGAGGTTTCTTCAGTAGGCAGCTTTAATATAAAGCACAGAACAAAAACAAAGTTTTTGCTCCTTGGTTAGACTTGAAAAAGCTCCAGGGAACCAAAACATTGTTTTTGTTCTGCATTTACAATAAATTTGCCTACTGTAGAAATCACCAGGTGTGCCCTGATCTAGATGGTTCTATTGAATGTTTTTTTTTTGGACAAATTTTTATTGTGACATTTCCATTACAAGAATTACATAGTAAAATGCAGAGCAGCCAAACTCCTCGACGAATATTGCAACCAAGAATTAACAGTATGGAATTAGACCAAACCGACGGCACCCCTGCCCTCTCCATTGCCAGCACCGTCAGCTGGTACCCTCATGTACACCTTATGCCGGTGTGTTTGTTAGGGTTATGTTCGTGGCCTCATTGCTAAAGCTGTCTGGAATACGAACACGTTTCGAGTGAGAATTGCAAGGAAACATATAAACCTATATACATAGAAACACATTTACAAGTGGGAGATGGGTGAGGTATCGTGTTGTGCTGTTAAGTCTGTCCACTGTTTCCAACCTGAGAATAAAAGTACGTAAATTTCTACTGTCGGCAGCCAAGGTGGCATGGAAAGGCTTCACCTTCGCTACTAAACACCTCTTGGGCCTGTTCCGATTTCTCCACTCTAACTTGACTTCTAACCCCCCATCCCAGGTGGTTCTCTCATATATGGCACATCGTCCCCTCCTCAGCTCCACATCTCCAGTAGGTTTTGGATGTATTCAGGAATAGGCACGCCAGGCGTGTGGGAACCATGTACCACCTATATTGTAATTTGTGCAGCAATTCGAAATGGGAGGCACAGGATCTACCCTTGTGAGCCATATATGCTTTTTTCCCCATTGGTGTGGTGTGAAGATTACGCTGAGATCAGTTTGCCATGCTTGTTAATGTGGGGCATGAATGTTATTGGGTGTGGTGTTCAGGAGGGCATAGCTAATAGACCATGTTTTCTTGGGTGTGATGGAAACCAGACAGGCACCTTCAAATTTAATGAGGGTACCTATTCAATTCAGTCCAGTGACCGCTGGTGACTCTGTAGGACAGATTTTACCTGTAGGTAGGAGAACACCGTGTTGGACAGCAAGCTGTATCTAGTTTGCAGCTCTGGGTGTTGTATGAACATGCCAGCCTCTTAAAGCTGGTAGAGATTGGCACAGGCCCCCGTCACCCAGGGTCTATGGTCAAAGGATGTGTTTGTTATGTGCAGGCTTGGTATCAGGGAGGCAAATGACCAGGTCCCCGTTAAACATAACCTGATCCTCTCTAAATCCCATATTTGTAGCAGCAACTTTGTAGTCTGCAACATGTTTGGACATGTGGGGTGCAGTGTTTTGGGTATCCAGAAAAGGTGACATTGCTTTTTGGTTCACCCACTGGGATTCTATTACAACCCACTGTGGGGGGGGAGGTAGAGGGGGGGTATCTTTGTGGGTGTCATCACTATGGTTGCCAATAATAGCAGCCTGTCCAAGCCACCCTCTATCTGCGGTCTGGAAAGAAGCTTTGCATTAACTCTGCTCCTACGTCCGTTCCAGACAAAGTTGAGGAATACCTTTTTTATTGCTTTTAAGTATGCTGCTGGAAGGGGTATTTGCAAAGTTCAGAATAGATTTTGCCTCCCACTAGGCTCCTTCACTGGTTACAGTGCATGACCGTACAACCAGGCGGTCGAAAAAACTACAGTAAAAAAACAAATGAACATATATACAACATAATGAACCATGGAAAAAATTAAAAATAACAATGCTGAGGTTTCAGCTAGGCACAGAGGTTTGGTGCCTCGGAGGTTGAAGGTTCTATTGAATCTTTAATTAATTTAAAGTACCAGCAGTACGAATGAGTCCCCGGTATCTTAGTAGCCCCAGACTGATAGATGAGCTACACACTGAAAATGAGCAAGGCGCGTGAACTAAATCCCAGCGGCAAAGCGATCATGCTCAGCTGCAGTGATTTTGAGTCTACTGAAAAGACCTTGGTGAGGTCTCCTTGCATGCCCCTTTACCCAAGGATCAGTGCTAGGCTTTGCCAGCTGCCCAGCACTGATAACAGTTTCATGAAGAATGAGTCTGTGAATTTCCTCAAAACAAAATGTGTGAAAAATCACACACAAAAAATTAATATTTTGACCAAGGTTCGTGTTAAATGGTAAATCAAAAGTGTCAAAATGCTTTTTGTTAAATAGCCCGGGGGGTATACTTTCTACAAACGTGTACTTTGTGTAACGGTTTTGGATTCTGTGACTACTATAAAAGCAATCTTAGCATACCAAATTTTGCAAAGTTTTCGCTTTTAAAACTGCAGTTTACTCCCTGCAATATTTGTTTTAGAACGTCTGAGTATTAAGCAATATAGATTTAACAATCCGGACTAATCAGTGGTTCTATTTTAAATTTGTTTTCTTTAGTTGTGTTTAATTTAATATTGCGTTAAAAAATTTATGGTATGCGGTCATGATAAAAGTTCCTGTTAGGAACTGAAACGTCTACCTATTTGAATATGATTGAACAATAAAAGGGAAAAATTCTGGAAGCAATGGAGTGCTGGTATTTGTATTTGAAATATATATAAAACATGAATTTTTCACAAGGAGGAGTCAGTGACCGCACCTGTACTGTTGGGAGTTGGAGTCTGGTGGCTTCCAATGGTCGTCACTGCTGGTCCAACTGCTAAGGAGGATGGCCGTGGCTCCCCTTTACCTGCCAGTTCTGATTCTAAACACAATCAAAGGCTGTTAGCAAAACAAAACAATGCACAAATATAACATCTTTATAAAAAGGAAGACAAAACAACAATACAAGATCTTACCCAAGCACACAACTGCTTGCAGTGGGAATAGAAGTCAAAAACTAAAATATCTAGGTGTTAGACGGCAACTCCCAAAATCTTCTGCCAGCTACTTGTTAGATTTAAGGGCGTCAAGAGTTGCAACAGGACCAGTATTTGTCATCCCTTGCACTAGGGCAATACGCTACTCCAGGGATAGGCAACCTTCAACACGCCAGATGTTGTAGACTTAATACTCTTGCAGCCCTCATGCTGTCAAAGAATCAAGGTAGATGTAGTTCACAACATCTGGAGTCATGATGTTTGCTTGCCACTGCTCTAGTCAAAAGGGAATGATTTAGATGTGATATAGGGACGATATCCCGATATTTGAAACGTTTTGTAATTAAGTGTTCTTGCATAGCAAGACCACTTAATGTTATCTCACATATATATTATTATTATTATTATTATAGCAAAATTTGCCACCCTAACTCCTCCCACAGTTTTTACACTACATAGACCAAAATTTACCAAAACGTGCAGATTGTTCCCGATCGGATTGCTATTACTTTGTGGAACGTTTCGCCGAATGGTTCACGGAATATCGTCGTTCTTGTGGCGAAATTTGTCCCATAGGAATGAATGGCAAAGCTAGAGTGGGAGCTGGCAAAAGCTGAAAAATCAGGACATGATTTCTAAACTGCCACCACTCCCTTATTTTCAGGCCCACCTACACAAATCTTATATCAAAACGTTCAGCTATCCCTGCTGCCACTAAACATGTCAACGGCTAAGCCGTAGTCCTGATAGTTTTCACAATATAATCATTTGTTTGCAACTAACGCCGTCCATTGACATTCATTGAAACTTCACTCTGCAAAGCTCAAATTTGAAGTGCAATTTCTAAACTGCGACTGTGCCTTCATTTTTAATACTTCAGAGACATACTATATATCAAAATGTAGGTCTGGGTCTTGTGATTCTCACAATATAAAGCTCTTCACTGTAGGAGTTATAGTTTTTAAGATACGACCGTTTGAAGATGGCAACCGCCAAAATACTCTGACCTGTGTCAAGCTGCAGCAGCAAGTGATGTCATAGACAGGGCCTTTTGAACACCTGCTAATGTTTTTATAAATGTATGGTTTAATGTAACTGTGCAACAACGTTGCAATTAAATGTGCTATGTAAATGATAACAGTTACTCCGCCCACTCCAGTTGTAGACTACAGGTGGAGGCAAGAACACTTCACACAATTTCCCCAGAAATTGTAACTTTTCTAGTTATTAAGTGTTCTTGCATAGCAAGACCACTTAATGTTATCTCACATATATATTATTATTATTATTATTATAGCAAAATTTGCCACCCTAACTCCTCCCACAGTTTTTACACTACATAGACAAAAATTTACCAAAACGTGCAGATTGTTCCCGATCGGATTGCTATTACTTTGTGGAACGTTTCGCCGAATGGTTCACGGAATATCGTCGTTCTTGTGGCGAAATTTGTCCCATAGGAATGAATGGCAAAGCTAGAGTGGGAGCTGGCAAAAGCTGAAAAATCAGGACATGATTTCTAAACTGCCACCACTCCCTTATTTTCAGGCCCACCTACACAAATCTTATATCAAAACGTTCAGCTATCCCTGCTGCCACTAAACATGTCAACGGCTAAGCCGTAGTCCTGATAGTTTTCACAATATGACCATTTGTTTGCAACCAATGCCGACCATTGACATTCATTGAAACTTCACTCTGCAAAGCTCAAATTTGAAGTGCAATTTCTAAACTGCGACTGTGCCTTCAATTTTAATACTTCAGAGACATACTATGCATCAAAATGTAGGTCTGGGTCTTGTGATTCTCACAATATAAAGCTCTTCACTGTAGGAGTTATAGTTTTTAAGATACGACCGTTTGAAGATGGCAACCACCAAAATACTCTGACCTGTGTCAAGCTGCAGCAGCAAGTGATGTCATAGACAGGGCCTTTTGAACACCTGCTAATGTTTTTATAAATGTATGGTTTAATGTAACTGTGCAACAACGTTGCAATTAAATGTGCTATATAAATGATAACAGTTACTCCGCCCACTCCAGTTGTAGACTACTGGTGGAGGCAAGAACACTTCACACAATTTCCCCAGAAATTGTAGCTTTTCTAGTTTTAAAAATGTTATTCATAATAACAAAATGTAAAATAAATACTGCCATTATCCATCATTTAAATCTGCACCACATGACTAATAAGAAGAAAAAGGATATGTAAATTATTATTCCTGGAGGGCATCAGCTGTAATTGACCTAATTGCATTGAACATTCTTACTGCAGAGTAAAAGCCAGACACATCTACGAAAATGTTATAGCCAATCTCCCATGTTTCTGTAACCCATGGCACGTTGTAATGGAAGTACTGGAAAAATGTTTAATATTTACCTGGCATTGGGACAGTTTGTGATGGCATCGTGCAGCTCACTGGTGGATCCAAGGGTGTAGGCTGGTAAATGGAGTCCACTGGATTTATGGTGCTCTGAGAGAGACAATAAAAGATATGTACATGATCAGACAGAGCAGCTGTACGTCACAACTAAAGGGATTTTTCGACTGTACTGCAAGGAGAAAAGAGAGGAACACTGCACACCCACAACTAGAGGCACCACTTGATCTTACTGGGAGGAGATCAAGAGGACAAGTAAAGGCACTGCTGGATCCACCTACACATTCAAAAGACTTGAACTACTAAACAAATTCAGGAACAGTCAGAGGTAGGATGACACAGCCTCAGTAGCAGTTTTCACAACACAAGAGAAAGTAACATTATAAAAATGCATAAGAAGGCAAACATGTTTTAAGATGAAGATAAAAAATTGTGTTCCTGCTTGTTGTAGACTGGTTGTGTCAGAGAAAGCAAGTGATATATAATTAGATTATATTTTTTAAATAAAGTACAGCAATTTAACTGAAGCTGCAGAAAGTAACCTACTTATTACAATGAAGATTAATTTACGTTACATTAAACCTACTAAGGGTCTCTTGTCTTGGTAGTACAATCACTTCAAGAGACCAAAATCTTACTTTTTTCCTTAGAACAGTTTGGCAGGTGTGTGCATTACAGTGCTCCACAGGGCTGCTATAAACGGATATATTAATTTGTGTAACTAAAAAACACTTTGCAATGAAGTTAAATAACTGGTAACATTTATGGACTAATTTAGGGTTTTTTTTGCTTCCTTTGCCAGTAATAGGGAGTAATGACATGTTTCTATGTGGAAGCAGAACACGCATTCTGCACTGTACGGCCCGGATCAGCAATGTGTGCGCAGTCTATTAATGTGCAAGAGATGCGGCTTACATTTCCCATTTGTGGCCTACCAATATCTCATGTACATAT
The DNA here is from genome assembly GCA_933207985.1 of Pelobates cultripes. Lineage (NCBI taxonomy): Eukaryota > Metazoa > Chordata > Amphibia > Anura > Pelobatidae > Pelobates > Pelobates cultripes. The sequence goes on along the minus strand of OW240919.1, from coordinate 20,468,521 downwards.
CAGAAAGGGTAATAAAAGGCAACTTACACAGATAGGCAGCCACACACAATCCAAATATACACACATTTTATATATATATCTATATATCTAACACAAAATAGAAAAAAAAAATAAACATATTCAAATATAAAAGGTTTCTGTTAACGCAGAGATACTGTGTAATGGAACTGCTCTATTACATGCAATCCCGTTACATTCCCACCATCATCTCATTATTCATTCATGAAAATATGAATGAAGCTACTCTATGAGCAAATAGCTGTCACAGCTGTCCATACTTGACATGCCGCTTTATTGTAAATAAGCGGACTGTATATAGACTGGAATCATTCTGTCATGGACATTAAAGGGTTAACATTTAAAGTGGAACTTCTAAGCCATCGGGAAAACAATGATTCACAGAAAGGGCTCTAGTGCACATTATAACAGGATTTAACAAATCCACTGATCTAAAAAGAGTTAAACAACCCTCACTCCCCCAGAATAAATACAGTGTTGGTCCAGCAGGATTGCTGGATGGAGAATTGAAAGGGAACTAAACATAAGTGAGATTCACATCAAAAATTGTTGATTAACATTTAGCAAATAAACCTTGTGGTGGAAATTAGAGCAAATTGGGATAAATAAGAGCATCAGGTGAATGGTTTGGGAAGTCTGAGATCACAGAAACGTATTATAGAAAAAGAAAAACCATAAACATTGGTTCTAAACCTGGAGCAATCACCAAGGAAACCAATAGATTCTGCGTGATTTTTCCCACATGTAGAACTTTGCTAAAGGGACAATGTAGGCACCCAGAGCACTTCAGCTCATTGAAGTGGTCTGGTGCAATGTCCCATGTCCCTTAACCCTATAGTGGTAATTATTGCAGTTGATCTACCAGACAGCCAATAGAGGGACTTTCGGAATCCAAATGGACCTTTGGTTCGTTATCGGACGCTGGACGTCCTCACGCCCTGCATGAGTACTTCCAGCGTCAGTTTTTTCCCCACAGGAAAGCATTTAATAATGCTTTCCTATGAGGAGATACGAATGTGAGTGCGGCCATTGCCGCGCATGCTCATTAGGTCTCAACCACAGACTGACATTGGCAGGGAGAAGTGTGGTAAGTGACTGATGGGGTTTTCCTGGCACTAAAGAATGGAGTTATGTGTTCACAACTATTCCCCAAGAACCACTCACACGGTTATTACTAACTGAACTCAAACGTAAGGCCAGATTAGCTGAACTGAAAGCGTAGCTGATTTAGAGAATGTTTCCAGTTTGGCTATTTTGACCTTAAATTTGAAGTTCACTGAGTTCTCACTGTAGTGAATGGCTGTCAGACAGAGATGCATCGTATGAAACCATGTGACTTGGTCTTGTAGTGCTTGGTCAGCATCACGGTCTGCTCCTATTGATGTTTTGGGTCTATAAATGATAACCCTATATTCAGTATACAGTTAGTTATCCAATTTGAATCTGTTCATACAGGTCACATAAACCAATTTATTTTAACAAACCCTGATTGTGTGGCAAATCCACAAGCAGATTCCTAGGTGTGTTATATACATTACATATAAGGCGACACAGAGGAATCTAAACGGTTATTGCGTTTCCATAGAATAACAATCATTATGCAACATGTGTTCCCCTTTAACAATACACAAACTGGGTAATTCCAAAATATTAGGGGTGCTGCAGGATGGATTTCCTGCTTACCTAGAAGACTCTCGTTCTATTCAATTATTTTTTTTTTTATAAAAGAATGAAATGTGTAAATTAAACACAAAATCAGTCCTATTTTAGCATAATTTGTGAAAATGCATCAATCATTCCCTTTACCACTAAATCAACTCATACAAGAATTTGATCGGAAGTATAATTTACATTGCCCTTGGGGAAGACAGAGAGAATGTCACCCATAGCCAAAACCAATTACACAAGGGTACATTTCCAATACTGACCAAATAGAGTGAAAGCAAAATACTAAACTAGGACAGTAAAGAGAATATAGTAACTTTGTATATTGTAGCTGGATAAAAGCTAAAATGTACACCTTAACCCGTTAAGGACCAAACTTCTGGAATAAAAGGGAATCATGACATGTCACACATCATGTGTCCTTAAGGGGTTAAAAGTGATCACTACAATTACCATATCGCCATACAGTATGCTTGGCAACCCCCCTTTTGTAAGTAGTCAAACCGTTTTAGAATGGTTCGACTTCTTACCTGGAGTCTGACGGGTGCCTCCCCAGCAGTACAGGGCTCAGATCATTAAACTGCAAAAGTTTACAGCTGTGCCTCCATTTTCTGTCCTGCACATTTGAAGTTTGAGTTAAGCTTGCTCTTCTTTCCACAAACTCCAATTTCAATACATTTTTTAAGATGAACTGCCAGTTTAGGTGCAGCAGCACATGTCTCACAGAACATAAGCCATTAGTAGTTTTTTGTTTGTTACTTAAGTTGTTGGAAAGAACATGCCTTTTTTTCTCTGATTTGAAGGCACAGTCTGGCATTCTATGTAAATCAGCTCCTTCCCACGATTCCATGTGCATAGATTGGTGAAAGGGTGTTACTTACTCCAGAGAATACCTTTCACTATAAACACTTCAAACTGCTTTTTAGGTGGTATGATTCAAAGGTGACATTTACTTTTGTGATTACTTTGGAAGTCATTTAACACGGTCAGTAAATGGTAATCTAATTTATCCGTTCCAAAGAAGCTTAGCCAGCATCTTAAGTGAGTTATATGACATATGATATAGGCAAGCTGAGTTTGAGTTATATTTTCCAAACATCTTTTACTCAATTTCAACAGTTAGATTAAATTATATTTCTTTCCAAGTGGAATCTTGTCATACACATACATTTGCAAATGCCACCTTAAAATAATAGGTTAGGGGTCACTTTGGAGGTCCATTAATGCAACTGACACTGATATAAGCTTGGCCCCAGGTCCCATGGGATCCTGTAGTTGTTTACATGTTATGGTCACTTGATCCATTTTATTGCTATATGTGTGGATTAAATCTGCAAGAACTTTGATTTGCTTTGTTCCAAATTCAAACACTAGGAACTTGGATTCATCGCATCCCCAAAATTAAACTGGAGACCACCATCCCTGCTTTACTGCGAGTGCTGATTTTGCAGGGGAGGTGAAGAATGCTAAATTAAAGGAGGGGGAGGAAGATCATTTCGTTGGGTTCAGGTGAGTTCTGTAGATAGAAAGGGAAGTAAAACATTAGGTGTAAACTTACTATAAGTCCATCTGCGTGCTTGTCCTCATTAGTTTGATCCTTAAGAAAAGAAATGTTAAGAAGGTGAACATGCAGTAAAGGTTAGGGCAGGTACAACAGCTTCTGAACCAGGAAGTGAACAAAGACTGCATCATCTTCTACAGATAAAATTTTATGGTCAACGTAAGCAGCAATAGTGTAACACGGAAAGACATTAACACAGCAATCCCTTCCAAGAGAAGCACTTTACCCAAGTCTAGATCCATTAGAAGAAAGGTGTTTTATGGAGAATTCCTAAAGTACGCATCCACTTATGGATGAACGCACTAAAATGTAATGGCCAATAATAGTTTGTGTATATATGTAGCAGGTGCATTCATTAAATGAAGTAACATCACAGAGAAACTCAATCAGACCATGTATTCTATGAGACGCACTCAGAGACTAAATAAGTGATGAGACAAACACAAGAAGAGCCAGGAACAGGCATCGTTAAAAGGGATAAATAACTTCAATATGGTTGTTAGATTCTGGTCTTTGGAATCTTTACCTGCTTGACCGGTGAAATGTATGAATCCCACCCCTAGCAGTTACAGCCTATCACTACCAACTAAGTTCTACAAAACAGATACTGTAAAGAGTACATTCCGTGTTATCAAAGGGGCAGTGGGGAAGTTTTCTCTTGACAAAACCTGGGGCTTTTTCCTGGGATTCAACCACTCTCAAACAATATGACAGAACAAAAAAAATGTAAAATAAAATAAAGAAGCGGCATTGAGCCAAGAGACTTCTGGCATAGTGTAGTGTAGTGGTTGTGCTGCTTAGATTGGTCCCTTTAAATGGATTCTCTAAGCACCACAACTGTACATCTCTCTAGAGACGTTTCTCTGATTTCTGCATCCTCCTCTTCTTTTATGGATACCTACCCAAATGTTTGCTTTTGCTTGACTATCACCTTATTTGTGCATCTCCCCATTCCATAAATGTATTGCAGGTATATTTGACCCTATTATATCGCTCTCTCCCACAGTTTTAGTTAAAACGTACCATGCTTCAGATCAGAAGAAAACTCAACAACTTCTCATCCTCAGTAATCTGTCTATGAGACTCTACACTTTCCTGGTTACATAGAAACATAGAATGTGACGGCAAATAAGAACCATTCGGCCCATCTAGTCTGCCCAATTTTCTAAATACTTTCATTAGTCCCTAGCCTTATCTTATAGTAGGATAGCCTTATGCCTATCCCATGGTTCTCCTCCTACCTCTCCCACCACACATTCAGAGTTTCTTTTTCTGGCTCTTCCTCTCCTCTGAAACCCCTCCCTGTGAGAGTTCTCAAAGGATCTGTCCTTGCTCCCCTACTGTTCTCAATCTATACTACCTCCCTCGATAAACCCATCAGCAGTTTTGGCTTCATTATCAATTCTATGTGGATGACACACCAATGTATCTGTCCTCTCCTGCTCTCTCGCTGTCTTTCTTGACTCGTTTCTCTGATTGCCTTTCTGCTATTTCCAACTGAATGACAGCTCATTTCCTTAAACTTGTCCAAAACATCGCTTCTTGTCTTTCGTCCCTCAAGACACTCCAGTGTCTGTCTCCCTCCAGGTCAACTGCGCTACCATCACTTCTACCTCGCAGGCTTGCTAACTAGGTGTTCTCTGACCTCTCCATCGCTCAAGTACAGTCCCTTGCCAAATGCTGCTGCTTCCATTTCAAAAACATAGCTAGAATGCGTCCTTATCCAACGCTAGATGCGGTCAGGGTGCTGTTCCATGCTGCTATCATCGCTCGCCTTGACTACTGCAATCCGTTTCTCAATGGTCTTAAGTGTTCCCAACTTGCCCCGTTACAATCAATAATGAATGCGACTGCGAGGCTAATCTTCCTATCCGCCAGAACCTCCCCCACCTCCCTCCTATGTCAGTCCTTACATTGGCTTCATGTAAGATATAGGGCTCCCACCCTGCTTCTTATTCTGCAATCGTGTCATCCAAAACTAGCCCGTCACTGTTCTAGCAACTTACTTTTCCCCCATACATGAAATACATCCTTCCCTTACCTCTTGTGCCAATTACCCCACTCACTATAGAACGTAAGCTCAGAGTAGGGCCCTCAACACCCTCTGTTCCTGTGCGTCCAGCTCGTCTTGTTGCAATTACAGGTCTGTTAGTCCGCCTATTGTTTAGCGCTATTTGATTGCACTTTATAAATCGTAATATTACAGAAAGTTACCCCAGTCACTGTACCTTATGACAGCGGCAGACATAAGCCAAAGAAAAAATTAAATTAAAAATTCACTACAAGATCCAGAAGGGGGGTGGTAACCCAGAACGGACCAATAAGCGATACATACCAGAGCTAGGTTACATAGCTCTGGAAATTGTGAGTGTGCAATTGGCTTTTTCATATATCATGCAGTTGTTTTTACTATTTTTAAAATATTGCAGTGTATTTCTCAATTTAAAGGAACACACAGAATTATAGTTCCTCAATAACGAATTAAGCTAAGTGTCTTTTAGTACATATGTGTTACACCAAGATAGCGTGCCATTATTTTCTGTATATGCAATAAGTGTGTGTGGTTTGGGGAGAATTACACATTTAGTGTTGTAGCAGCTTTGTTTTATTGAAAAAAAAAAAAAATCAAATTGGTATACTGATAGAATTGATAAGCATATTCCTCTTGATTAAAGCACACACAAATCTAAGTTTGTTTTATAAAATTAAAAATTTGCCCGGATCAATCACCTACTGAAAATTAATAACCCACCAACTATGGCCCCCTCCTTAAAAAAGCAGTTCATATGTGATTTACTGCAACGTTCCTAACCTTTTCTGGAAGGGATCCATATTCAGTACATTGAATTGGCTTGGCAACACATTCATCAATTGTACGACTAAATAACTCAGGCACCAATTCTTCAATTGTAATATAATATATACTGAAATCAATTGTGAGAAACAGATTTATTAGACTACTCTCAGTGTTAAATGGGTCTGCTTTGCTCTGGGGAAGGTAGTGTACTACATTAAACAATTTATTGTGGGAAGTTGCCTGGAATGAGATGGATGCTATGTGACTGTTCCAACCAATTGGGTCCCACAGAAGTTTTATAATGACATACCGCAAACAAGAAAAATTTACTTATGTATGGACACAAAAAAAAAGACAGACAGATTAATGTCAAACACTCTACATATGCCACTCAAAGGCTGAATGAAAATTTTTAATAAATAAATAAATTACTTTCCAACTAATAGGATTACTTGCCAAAATCTGATCTGTCAGGAAATCAACTTTAACATCAGATTTTAGGCCAAAATATGAAAACTGGACAAAGTGTGGCTATTTACTCTGAATCACTGACCGTTAACACTTTAGTGAACATGTCCGTGAATGTGATATTTGTAGTGTGAAAACATTGAATTATCTTCCTCAAGGTGCCATGGTTAAAAGGAAGTCACATGTCTTCCACAACATTTATAACAGAATAAAAAAACAAGTTTAGCAATATCTACTTTCCTTGCTGGTTGTAATGTGGCCATGTGGCATGCACTAAACACCCCTTAAAATGTGTCCATGTTGCTTTATAAAGTATGTGAGAGAATTACAGAATCCAGTAAAGATTTACGTCAAGGGTTAGGAGATATGAATCTCATACCTAACCTATGGTTAAGTCTACAGAAAGAATATCAAGGCAAGCTTTGCAGCACAGTCAGCGGTGAGTGGCAAGATAGATTATTGATTGAGGTTTTGCAATAAAGTGAATTTCAGGAAGTAAATAAATACAGTATTGACGGTTCTCTATGTACACGACTGCATTTCCCAGCCGTGCGGAGGATTAGAATATGGCTTATAGAATTGCCTTGATTTAATGGAACATTTTACAAAGACTAGTTTACCATAAATGCAATAGCTGGATTACGTTTAAAAGGGAGATGTAATTAGCAAGCCATCGCCTAATTAATATGCAGGTGTTCTCTTAAAATATTTATCCTTTTGTTGGCTGATTTGCACATCTTATAAATGAGGTATTTTTTAATTACTCACAAACCGCCACTGCTTAGAATAGTACTGAACAATGACATCAAAATAAGAGCCAATAACTAAAATGATAAGAAATAACTTTCACCATAAATCTGTTACTTACGGACTGCAGAAAATGTATTGAATCTGCCAGAAACAAACCAATTTCACCACTAGCACGTAACATGTTACATGGTTTACCCTGCACTTCTGCTTGGTGAATAGTCTTTGATAACGGATTGTCTTTAATAACCGATTAACTGAATTCTTTGTGGCTCTCGAGGTTCACTGGCCCTTGTAGATAAGGTTGGTTCTCTTTACCCCACTGTGTAAAGCTAGACCATGCCTGTGTCTTTTCTAAGCCAAAAACTCAGATACAATATTTCAGGTGCATGGACACTAGAGCACTGCAAGAAAAAATGGCTCAGCCGAACACCCCCCAAAATATAAAGTTTTTCAGGACAAAAGAATGTTTGCCTCAGCAGAATTTATTACCCAAGATTTGGATTAGTGTGCCAAATAAGAACAGAACAAAATAAAGGATGCGAAAATGGGCCAGTCTTCTGCAAAATATATACATAATATATTATGTAGTGCACTGATAAGAGCATTACATGCGATCTGGTTCACAAATCAAGCGATAAAAAGAAAGTAACAGGATTAGCAGTAAAAATTTAATTATAATAAAGTAAAAAAAAAAAAAATAAAAAAAAAAAATATATATATATATACACACACATACAATACATATTTAGAAATAACCCCCCTCCCCTCATTGCTCACTTCTCACTTGATGTATGAATAAAAACAACATTTAGTGACTTACCTAGCCACTAATTTAAAAGGAAAAAAAACTGTATTCCTAGTACTATAGCTCCCTCGCCGCTGTGCTTATTGTACTTACCCGATACCAGCGCCAATGTCCCTCGGTACTGGGTCAGCACTCTAAACGCCGCAAGTGCATTAGGCCCTCCCATAGGAAAGCACTGCAGCAATGCTTTCCTATGGAGATTTTACAAATGCTGGATGTCCTCATACAGAGAGACCAAAGTCGCCTAACCACCAGGAGGTGCTTAGAAGCGGTCTGATTTACAACCACAAGAGGCAGTCTTAAGCGTGAAACTGCAATAATTAACATTGCAGAGTTAAGGGGACAGGGGTCAGTGCACCCAGATCACTTCAATGTCCCTTTAATGTAATCCTATTAAGAAATACTGAGATCAGGAAGCACAGGGCAAACAAATCATTCACAAGAACAACTCAACTCACAGAGGTATTAAATTTAAATAGAAGACAAATCAAAGCAGTAACTAAATACTGGGCTCCGATTCACAAGGCCGCAGCCCAATACTTTCTGTTAATGTACATAACAGTACCAGCAGCACATAAAGCAATATACCAGATTGAATTTGTACTATGAGTAAGGATAGAAAGTGATCGCTAATAAGGTGTGCTAATTGTGGCTGCTAGCAAGGTTCTCTCATAACCGTACTAAGTCACTAATACTGGGAAGTCCTCAGCCCTGTCTACAGACTAAGAAAATATTTACTAGCACTGAAATGGGTGACTGTGTCTAATTTGCATATTAATAGTTGGCGACACCCAAACTCTAAAAGTCAAGAGTTTATCCAACACTAGATTGTAGGTTTCTACAGTTTTGACTTTGTTCATTTTGTGATGTCAATCAAACTGCAAATTGGCCTTCAGACTGTGATAGTTCAACTAAAAAGTCAGGAAGGATTAGGGTTCTCTTATTTAAAATTTACATAATGCCTTAAAAATCATATACCGTATTTTTCGCTCCATAAGACGCACTTTTTTCCCCCTCAAAAGTGAGGGGAAATGTCTGTGCGTCTTATGGAGCGAATGTGAAGATTTACTTACCTGTCTTGGAGCGTGGGCCGGCTTCACAGCGCGCTCCGCGGTCCAGGAACTTCTATTTCAGGTTCCGGTTTCCGGCGGGACTAAAAGTACACACTCAGTACTTCCAGTGATATCTACAAGATGCCGAACGCCGGGCTGAAATACCAGGGAAGAGGGGAACACTGCGGGAGAAAGGGGAGAGACACTATAGGAGAGGAGAGACACTATAGGAGAAAGGAGCAGGGAACACTATGGGATAGGAGGAGGGAGAAAGGGAGAGGAGACACTATAGGGAAGGGGGAGGGAGACACATATGGAGAAGGGGAGAGGAGGAACACTATAGGGGAGGGAGGAGAGGAGACACTATGGGAGAAAGGAGGGGACACTATGGAGAAAAGGGGGGGACACTATGGGGGAGAAGGGAGAGGGAGAGGGAAGGAGAGACACTGGGAGGGAGACACTGGGAAAAGAGAGGAGGGAACACTATAGGGAGAAAGGGAGAGAGGACACTATGGGAGAAGGGGAGACACTGGGGAGGAGGGAGAGACACTATGGGAGAAGGGGAGGGAGAGACACTATGGGAGAAGGGGAGGGAGAGACACTATGGGAAAAGGGGAGGGGGACACTATGGGAGAAGGGGAGGGGGGGACACTATGGGAGGGAAAGTGCACTATGGGACAATGGGAGGGGGGAACACTATGGGATCAGAACACTAATGGACAAGGGGAGGAGGGGTTAAAGAACACTATGGGACAGGGTAGGAGGGGTTAAAGAACACTATGGGACAGGGGAGGAGGGGTTAACAATCACTATGGGACAGAGGAAAGGGGGGTTAAAGATCATTATGGGACAGGGGAGAAAAAAAAATATTCTGAACAAACTGTCCCATAGTAAGAAACACTATGGAACAGTTTGTTCAGAATATTTTTTTTTCCTGGGTTTCCTCCTCTAAAAACTAGGTGCGTCTTATGGTGAGGTGCGTCTTATGGAGCGAAAAATACGGTATATAGTTAAAGAAAGATATCCTTGCCATGACGGACAAGTTGATTCTATTTATTTAAACAAGCTAAATATGGATAATAAATGGATTAACAAAGTAATGCAACAAGAGGGAAAATGTAATCCAACCTGGAAATTTAAATATCACCGACCAGGGATATTTAACCATGCTACATTTTCCCACAATTTAGAGGGGGGAAAAAAGAAAAAGGTGTACTCACACACACATATACTTTTCAATTTCATAAAAAAGGAGAATGTTTGTGGCCACGTTGTAATTGACCAACAGGGCTGAAAAATGATAAAGACATTGTTTTAGAAACATAGAAACATAGAATGTGACGGCAGATAAGAACCATTCGGCCCATCTAGTCTGCCCAATTTTCTAAATACTTTCATTAGTCCCTAGTCTTATCTTATAGTTAGGATAGCCTTATGCCTATCCAGGTTAACTTTCCCTGACCGGGAAGGAGGGTTTACATTTCTTACACGGAAAAAGAAAAGAAAAATTTTCTAAAAGAAATCCCCAAAAGACAAAGACGTAGGAAATGCGTGCTTGGAGGGACTGCTGTGTGTAGTACCAATACATACATTATATGGTAAGGTGACTTACCTTTGCAATCTGCAGCAAAACTATGCAGTGTTTGATTGATTCTACCATGCTCTACAAAACAGACATATTAATATTATAATCACTATGTAACCTTACCACAACAAAGCATGTAACGCGAAGTACATTAACAATGCAGTATCCATGGATTTATTGCAGTGTTTAACTTCATTAACAGATCATGGACATCACCTCTCTATATCCCTATGTTAACACTTAATAAAGATTAATCTCCTGAAATGTAAAGCCGCCAGTTTAACGATGAATTCTAAATCTTTTGGGACAATATTATGGGGACATTCAAAAGCAAAATGGAAAAACAAAATATGTATGGTTTACAGAGTGCTCTCACACTGGAAGACCTTGATTAAAAATGTTGTCTACCTCCCCCTAACCACCCATAAATTCAAATAAGATACCCATAAATATAATTTACAGGGGGGAAGTTGTTTGTTAAAAATAGGCAACAATGTTACTTACACTTGTGGTGTCCTTAAGATTTTCAATTCTCTGTAAATGCAAAACAGATTGTCAACAACAAATTGCAGTTTATGATTAGTCCAGAGCAAAAGGAGACTAAAATTATTACGGAGACTCGGGTATAAATCTGTGTTGCTCTGGAAGCTTAAAACATTGCTGCTGGACATTTTAGTCCAATACATTTGCCTATTTGTCTGCATTAGCAATACAGCGAGTGACTGTAACAGCACAACTTCACATCAAAACACCTGAAAAGGTTTACACATAACACTTATGTTTTATTTATTTCTTTTAAAAAAAAAACATCACAGGCAAATTGATCGACTAATAAAATTTAAAAAAACAAAAACATGAAAACCATAAAAACCACCCAAACCCTTATGCTAGCATACATACACTGCCAGCAGCTGCACCCTCTCCCTAGACATTGGGTTTATATATACAATGGGGCGCACTGTGAAAGCTCTGCTGATGTTAGTTTCAGAACGGACACGTGACTAATCCTATAGGGAACACCATGTTTATAACGTACATCTGCTGATCCATCACAAGGGAATCCCATATCGTGCAGGGTATCATTTGACTTCATCATAACAGCAGATGTATTTAAAAAAACTCACCTTTCCACACCCTTTATGGCATGCCCACAAGCCTCCCGGTTTTTATTTCATTTATGCTTATATTTAAAGCTATACATAAGAAAAACTAGGGACTACTGCCAACCTGTGGTTTATAAGAGTTGACAGTTGGTGTAGCTTTAGTCAAGCTCCATGTCCATTGTCAACCTTGTCATTAGCTGTCAAGCGCTCTACTCCCCTCCCTCCAGTGTCACATCATGGATCCTCTTGTTGACTCTTGCATGATCCCTAGAGTCAACACAGGGAAGCTAACGGAGGTCCTCCACAGGCATGGTGAACCCTGCAATTTGTGCATGCCCATTAGGCTGGGTGACTGCTAAAAAAGCAGCAGAGCAAGAGACGAGCCAGTGGGACGAGCAGGAAAAAAAACAAAAAAGACTAAGTAGTTTGAGGGAGCTAGAGCGAGATGCATGGGCTGGGTGACGATTTGAGGACATAGCACTTTAAACCCAATATGAAGGGCTATACGTAATTCTACTACTGGCAAATGCAATGAAAAGCCCACAATTCTAATGCTTCTATATAAATTCCCACTTGGAGTGGTACTTGCCTTCCTCTGTTCATCATCCTTGCAGTTTTGAATTTTGTCATCAAACAACTAAAGAAGGAAAAAAGAAGATGCTTTGTGAACTAGTTTCATAAATAATTTATTGCAATTTGTATTTTAGGCATCGCACAGTACTAAGACTTACACTAATCTAATGCAATGGAAACAACTAAAGCGGAAGGAAATATTTGCTTTAAAGAGCCTTAAAACAAAACCCCCTCATTAACATTGGCCGTGTTCCTGTTTTGCAGGATCATGCAGGGCTATTCACTATTCTCTGAATGTTTCTAAATCAGAATGGAGAACCAGAGGCAACAAAGGTTTCTTGATCAGCAATATGTGCCTCTGTTTTTCAATACAGATTTCATCTCCAGATATTCTCAGTTAAGTGAATAACCCAGACTGAGGCCAATTCAATGGGGATATACAGTCATGGGAAATAGATATGTCCTGTAATGTAAAACCATGGAATTCAAAGAGGAAGTACTAACAATCATCTGTTCCTTAGCAGGTCTTAAAATGTGGTAAATAAAGACGCGTTTCGTCCCTCTGCTCACTGAAGTAGATCCTAGCATTGTGGACATATGATCTGGGCTTGAGGGGCTCACAGTCTCACTGCCGAATGGAGGTCATGCTGGGGAATCTAGGCCTGACTACAGGAATACGAGAGCAGGGTGTGTGTGGGGCGTGAGGGGGTGATAATTTTATCCCTGTTGTATTCAAGTTTTAAGAAATGCATTGCTATGGAACCTGTGCATCCCTTGACAAATTCTGATACATTATCTCAAATTAGAGTTATGGTTACTGAGACTTGCTAGTCTCACTCTCTTTTTCCATTTTTTTTTATATGAGGATATAAATATATTCTCTTATTGCTGCTAAAGGTGGTTCTACAAGCTTTTGAATCATAAGGTGTACTTCTCCATTTTGGCTTTATTCTCGATAAATAAATCATGGCACGGTGTAATAAGTCATGTGTTGTTCATATGAGGTTGTATTTACCTAATTTTAAGACCTGCTAAGGAACAGATTATAATGTCCTGATACGTAAAACCCAATAATTCATAGAGGGTGTACGCTCTTCTTTACATGTCCGCATGCTAGTTTACCCAGAAAGTCTGACCAACATGTTAGAATCGATGACGATAGAGAGAAAAAACAAACATTCAGTGACTGGTTGTTTGGTTCATTAGATTGTGACGTCAACTTACTCTAGAATATGACTAATGGAAGTTTGTTTTGTTGCTCTACAATACATTACGGATTTAATTTAATGACAGTTCAGCCAAGAAAAAGTGCACTTTCACATATCCATCCAACATTCAAAGGATTGTAGCGTCGGCTGCAGTTTAAGTCTGTGTGCGACCAAGCCTGTAAAGCACTGAGAGCTATTATACTGCAGATGCGGATTCAAGCACTAAGAGTGGGGAAATAGCCGTAACTATTCGAGTTTGTACATCAATCAGATAACAGAACGCATGCTCAGTGAAAACATGTAGCTATTTTTAAAACGATCATTGAATCAATTACAAGCAGCGAACATAGCTTGACAGAGAGAACAACACAAGTGGCAGTTAAAGTCAGTCACAGTCCTGACAAACTACGCTCAGCTAGAAATAAAACTATACTCAGCTCATGAATTGTTTGGGCATTAACATCCCTTGCCCCGTCTTGCAGATAGTCGCTTACACCTGTACTGACTTGCAGATATCCCTACAACATTCTACTCTGAATGCACGATTACATGTACCGCAAACACACACTGTGCAATCCACACCATTTTAGAATTTTGCAAAAATGTGAGGCTCTCTGATGACCAAGGCCCAGGTACTCTGCAGGCACCCTTTTCTTACATTATCTGCCTAAAGTCATCCTACCTTGAAAGGCAATACAGGCTGAGTGAGCAAGGACAGGTCAGCACCCAGTACATCATACACAGAGTGTCCGAAGTAACTTACTCCAAAATCTTAAAATGCAATTCTAGCAATACATTTAGCAAAGAACAATGTGTAGATGAAAATGCACACTGTATTAGTGGATATTGTTACACAGTCATTACAGGTGTACTGTAAAGAGTAAATAGCATTAAAAATGAAATTTGCAATACATGCAATTTAGCAAACTGCCAATGCATCTAGAAGGATTGGATTATTTGTGCTGGTTCATTATCCTCCCCTCTGTGCGAGCTGCTGTGTTCCCAGAGTATTCTACAAAAAAAAAACCCAGACTTTGGACAGCTCTCAAAGTGATAACGGCCATAACCCTTAAGATACTAATAAATGCTACAACATATAAAAAGTGAATTTTGAATTCTAGTTCCCATTTAAGGGGCCATCTATCTACACCACCAGAACACATGGAAACTCACCTGAACAGGCTTCTACTGGAGAGAAATTCATAAAGCAGAGCTTTCTCAAGGCATTTTAAGGATTTCTTCCCATGAAAAGACTGCAGTCCCAGCGATAGTACAAAACACGTCCACCTGTGCTCTGTAGATCCAGAAATACTGAATGCTTGGTTTGCCTTGAGGAAACTCCCTAATCACAAGCTAATTCTGATAGCAACCAACTCCTGCAAGGAAATTGCAATCTAGCTCCACCTCGCCACACACACCTTACAAGCTAGTGTTATAAATACAGTGTGATAAATAAAATAAAGATAATTCACTATTATTCAAAGAAAGGCCACGGAAAAAGGAATCAGATCACAAAATTCTGTTCATGGCAGGAGTAAACACTAAAAGCCCTCAAAGGAGCATTCTGGGGGCCAGGACACACTTATTACTATGGGCATCAGTACAATGTAATAAATAAAACTACACTTTAAAAAATTTTTTAAATAAATCACAAAAGGAATAGAAGAATCAATATAAAACCAGAGCATAGGAACCTATTGTATTTACACCCTGTCTACAATGCCACTAAGCATTAAAGCTTTGTACTCCCCTACCAGCCCTAACCCTGTTTAGCAGGATAAGATCACCAGGGATGGATAGCTTAGATCACGCATTTGATTTCAAAGGATCATGCAAACATGTCCAAGGATAAACCTGACTGCCATTCTGGGGTCAAGAGGGAATCTTCAAACTGGGTTTTTTGCCTTCTTTTGGATCAACAACAAAAATAAATGTGAGGAAGGTTGAACTTTATGGACACACGTCTCCTTTCAGCATATGTAACGGTCAGTGAGACATTCTATAAAATTCTATTTCATTTTGCTAGCCAAAATAAAAACCTATACATAATAAGTTGTCCTTTCCAAGCTCATTGCATACTACTGGCATAGCGGTATAAACTACAATTATGTCAGCCACAGTGTGTGCATCTCCTTAACCCCTTAAGGACACATAACATGTATGACATGCCATGATTCCCTTTTATTCCAGAAGTTTGGTCCTTTAGGGGTTAAACCTCCCACAGTACGGCCTCAGTGTAGAAATGCTGCAAAGCATTATGGGAGCAGATATCATGCACTGCTCACATCATACACCTCAAGCTAAGCCTCATCTTTAGCATTTAATCTAAGCATTGGGTGGAAGTTTTGCTTCCACAATATGGGATTTATTTTATTTTTAAAGTAATGCTGATGAATGGTCCACTTTATGTGTAATGCACTTTAAAGATCAATCAATTTCACATTCGATCAGCTTGCCCTTGTGTCAAACATGTGTTGAGTAATGGTGGCACACAGTATTATTTTACTTTGTATATTCTTGAAAGTGCTGCCTGGCAGTATGTAGAATTAATGTGTTCAAATAGTGATATTATTCACGGTATTCCCCTTGAAATCAATGCTGTGACACATGGATGGATTACAATCTTAAAGCACACGAATACACAAAGTGCTGAGAGTTTTACCAATAGAATATATGTCTTAAGTGCCCCCACCCAAAAAAAAGGTAGCAAAACAAGTGCTTCCCGACACCTGCAGCCTGTGTCAGGCTCTGACAGCAGATTCGCAGTATTTCAGATAGAGAAACATACCTTGATCTGGTCAATGAGAATCTGTAGGTACGCGTCAGACTCTGCAAGCTTCTTATCGAAGTCTTGAACACTTGGAACAAACCCTGAATCCACACCCTGCCAAATTAAAGTCACAAATTAACGTTTCCTTTTCAAACAAACATTTATTCAGCACAAACAATGTGTACATTGAAATAAACCCCCCAAAAAATAGGTCTTCATCAGTAGGAAAAAAAAAAAAAAAGTAAAAATCAAACCCTATTTTGTAGACAGACAAAGTAAACTTTTTAACATATCTCCAGCATTAAGATTTGGAATGTATTGTTGCCAGACTGGCTGGGATCAGGTACGAGTGAACACTTTTCACAACATTTGCTGCTTTTCAACACATTTAGCTTCCCAGGTGTCTCTCCAAAAGAAAAAAATAAGTTGTTTTGTTATCACCTGCAAAGGCTGTAAATTTTGTTGCCGATATACGACGCAATCTGTGTGACATTGTAGCAGTAATTTAACAAGTACACCGAAGCTGGATATACCAGAGTTATTTTCATCTGCTACAAAAAAAATGTAAAGCAGATTATAGATCAGGCTGGTTATTAAATTAATGAATGGATTGTGAAGAAAAGGTCAAATTAGAGTACGCCTGTACCAGAAACCGATCTAGTATGTGTCAAGGCATAGAACACAGAGTTTAGGGAAAGTGACAGGATGACAGAAAAATTAAGACTGAATAAACAAAATAACAGAGATAAAACCAATTAACTTGATAAGGTGCCCCATAGAATGTGACGGCAGATAAGAACTATTCGGCCAGAGTCTGCCCAATTTTCTCAATAACTTTCATTAGTCTCTGGCCTTATCTTACACATATAACCTTATGCCTATCCCACACATGCTTAAACTCCTTTACTGTGTCTCTACCACTTCAGCTGGAAGGCTATTCCATGCATCCACTCTCAGTAAAGTAATACTTACTGATATTTTTTAAAACTTTGCCCCTCTAATTGAAGGCTATGCCCTCGTTCAACATATTCAATAAAGGTATCACGGAATCACCTCACCTATTTTAAGCTGCAGTGAATGGATCACAGTTAGGCACACTGACAAATGTCAGCTTCAGACATAAACGTTTTTGAATTCTAAATTTTCTGCAGAAATTAAATAACTACTCCACAGGCAAGTGCTCTATAAATCACAAGTATTCCATGTTAATTGCAGTTTATAAAGGTGCAAATGTCTATTTGAAATGGGCACTTTTAAAAATTATAGAAACACCACTTGGCACTCAGACAGACTGGAGTATGTTCCCAATTCAGATGGCCAATTCACCTGTGCATCCCTGGCTGGTCATTGTATCCTACATAGCTACCTGCAAAGTTGCAGCTCAAAAATCAGACTTTTAAATTTCAGAAATTTGACATTCTGAGCAGTGGAAAAGTGGAACGGCTTGCAAAGGCTGCAGAAAAGAGATCTGCATCTTTTGCAAACCGTTTTTACATATACCCCTGATAGTAAGTAACCAACGCGGAAAAAAAACAAAATAATAATTTAAAAAATGTCCTCTCTTCATGAGAATTGGGATGCTCCTTAAGAATCAGCTACCAGCTTCAACACCAAGGTGTCGTCGCACATTGAATTTTTCATTTACTTAAATCCCAGAAATGGCTACCATACAGACATATGCCAAGTACCACTTTGGAGGCTACACAGTTCCAGTGGTGGCCGTGGCACTGTTGCCATAGGTTTGCCATTCATGACATAACAGAAAGGATAATATAAATGCAGATACAAATCTCTTAAAGGACCACTATAGTGCCAAGAAAACACTCATTTTCCTGGCACTATAGTGCCCTGAGGGTGCCCCCACCCTCAGGGCCCCCCTCCCGCCAGGCTCTGGGGAGAGGAAGGGGTTAAACACTCACCTTTCTCCAGTGCGAGGCGGGGAGCTCTCCTCCTCTTCGGCTGAATGCGCATGCGCGGCAGGAGCTGCGCGCGCAGCCAGTCTCATAGGAAAGCATTCACAATGAGACAGCCACTAGAGGCTTTAGAGGCTTGATTAACCTATTTATAAACATAGCAGTTTCTCTGAAACTATGTTTATAATAAAATTGGGGTAACCCTAGCTGGACCAGGCACCCATACCACTTCATTAAGCTGAAGTGGTCTGGGTACCTAGATTGGCCCTTTAAAGACGCTTTACCATGATCTGTGAATGTTGTAGTCCTTAGAGAACCCCTTTAAAGTCCATATACCCTCCTCTGTGCAACATTATGTGTGAACATAAGGCTTCATTAATATTAATAATGTATTTACAACTACACTAAGTAATCTAAGGCAGTTTACAAAATGATCAAATGCAGATTAGAAAAATCCCAAACAACACTTAATGGGATAGTAAAGGCACCAAAATAACTTCGACTGCAGCAATTTTGGTGTAAAGATCATGCACCTGTAGTCCCACTGTTCACTATTCTTTTCATGATAAAAGGTTTTGGATATTGTGGATTGGTTTTTTTGTTAGATGGAAAAGTCCCATTTACTATGAAAAACAGAATGAGCTCAAAAGGTACTTCAGGGTGAACAGATTAATCTCTGGCGTAATACTTTGTTGTTGTTTTTTATGACTTGGATTTTAAAAGCATTGCAGTTTAAAATCTAAGATAAGTGAAAGACGGATTGATGAAAAGGTTTATAAGGAACTGCCAAGAGTTGGACTAATTATTTCTGCATTCTGGCACCGTTACTGAGACACTGACACGTACACCACCTCTCATTCAATGCCAAAGGCTTTAAAGGCTTAATTCAACCACTATGACCACTTCTGCTTTTAGAAGTGGTTACGGTAGTAGAAGTCTGTATGTGGAGCATTTCAAGGAGAAATACTACACATACATTTTGCTAGCTGCACCCCCAGCTCACGTTAGACAGCCCATAACACTGTTTGGGACGGTCTAATGTCATTTCTTTATTAGAATGCATACCAAGCTGGCAAAAGATGCAATGAGCTTCTCAAATGCAGGCAGCACCTGCAAAATGAGCCATTCATCACCACCCCTTCTTCATTTAAACTCTCCCTGTCTCCTTATACCCTTTGTTCGTTATTTTTCACTTCCTCCCTCACTGTACTGGTTCAGAGTCGACAAATGCGCTCGGAGCCTGTGTAACAGTCCAATCAAATGCTTTTCTATGATGTAAAATAACAGATGAAATTCGCATCTTGTAATACCTTTTTAATTGGACTAACAGAATTTTGGAATGACAAGCTTTCGGGAGAACATTCCTTCTTCAAGTCTTAAGCATTTCTGAGCAAACATAACAGAATTGAGTTGTGAGAAGTCATTGGGATTAAAGTAACGAGTGCAAATAGGACACAGGTCTGATAGAAAACAGGTACTATTTTTACAGAGGGTCGGAATAATTTGTGTAAAGGATCACAGAGTGGGGGCGGGGAGGGAGAGAGAGATCGGGAGAGAGAATCAAAAACATAAAACAACCAAACCGTACACACACTAAAGCATTGGGACACTATTGTGCACGGATGTCAAAATGCTGGGCTGTGACAATCCGCATCTCCTCAGAGATCATTGAATCAATGCATCTCTATGAGGAACGTTCAGCGTCTCCACGCTCTGCATGGAGATGCTGAATGCCAGTGCTGCACACTGATAGGAAGACAGGAACACCTCTAGTAGCCACCTGAGAAGGCAGTGTTTACATTGAAAAACCTGCATGGACAGACTATAGACACCAGAACCTAGAGGTTTAGTGGTGCTGGGGCGATGTCATATTCTGACTCTTGGCATCACTGAAGAGTGCGCGAAGGAGCAGAGCACGAAAATTACAGCTCCCGCATCATTCGGCACACCCGGCCCTTTCCGCTCTCTCCCACTGCTGGCACCTGCATGCTCCCTCGCTGCCTCAGCTGAACGGGCTCACAAATCCCAGGTGCAAGGACCAAATTCATAGTCGCCTTGCTGACCTGGCACCTGGAATTTGTCGAGGCTTGCTATAGCGTACCTTTAACAAATGGATGCATATAATAGAGAAAGATAAATAATGGGAGGGGGTCACGTAAAACTTTGGTAGCGAGATAGGAAACCCAAATCAACATTTTGTCCTCTATTCTTGCAGTTATAAAATAGAATCATTCTGCCTTCAACGGTTTTTCCTTTCTTGGGTGTTTCTAAAATTCCCTATGAGCGCTTTGACTTTAAGGTCCTTGATTGAGTGGTCAGGCTGGGTAAAGTGGTGTCCCACGGTAGTGCAATAAGATTCTTTATGGTGTTTAATAGTGTGTCTGTGCATCTTCGTGCTGCCATTTAATTGCCTGGTGGTTTCCCCAATGTAGCATCCCTTGGTGGCATTTGAATCATATATACCCCCATAGCTATATAGAATTATGATCCTGCTATATGCAATAGATTTATCTCAAGTGTTGGTGTCAGACTAGATATATCCATAATATGTGGGCAATGTATTCCATTGTACTGAACCTGGTCCTTATTCATGAATTTTCTAACCTCCAGACTTCTAAATTACATTATGTTACTTGCAATTCGGTTGGTAAATCAATTTTCATCATTCTGTATTAAGAGCAACTCCCTTCACACACCTGCTTGTATTTTTAGACTTGTGATAATGCATAGACACATTAAAAGTTCTGCCCTTTTAGCAAACAAGTACCGGTATATAAAAAATACATACATACAAAACAGCATTAATACAAATTCACATTTGAAATTTGTTTTTGTTTTTTTAAAGGAACACTATAGGCACCCAGACCACATCATCTCATTCAAAGTGTCTGCCTGGCAGTCCCCTTAACCCTGCAGCTGCAAACATTGCAGTTTTAGAGAAACTAGTGTTTTTATTGCAGCGTTAAGACTGCCTCTAGTGGCTGGCAACCAGACAGCCACTATAGACTCTCCTGCTGTTTCAAGAAGTTTGACTCAGTGAAAAGAAGACTTTGCAGCGTGCTGAAAAACTCCATAAACCTATTGTGGTTTTCAACATATAGGGTCAGGAATACACGTTTGTATTTCTAATCCTATAGTGTTCCTTTAAAGTCATTCCTATGGGAAAGGTCTAATGCATAAACAGCACTCACTGTAAATGTGCTTTAGGTTCCCTCTCCTCTCAATGACTGAGGAGACTGAGGAACCTGGAATAAGGTGAGTATTTAAAGAGATTTTAACCCTTTAACTTGTGCAGGGGCAGAGGGACACTCTAGAGTTGGGAATACAGCTTTGCATTCGTAACACCATATTGTTCCTTTAAGGAAAGAACAAGTGATAACTCCATTTTGTCATGGACACATTCCCCCTTACATTGTCAAGTTCCACTCAGCACTGCAACCCATTCTTGATACAGATCACATTTTAACTTATTCCCGTCACAGGAACATTCAGGTTTAAGAAGAAAACTTTTTTTTTTTTTAATGAAATAAATAAAATGATATTGATTTGCCATCAATTCTTAGATTATCACTATCATTTCTAGAGTAAAAGAAAAAATGTAAAATATAAACAAGCCATCTCAAATAGCCAACAATGTAAAGGATAGTAGCAGGAACGAAGGATTGACATTAAACTGGTTTAACTTGTGAAGCACAATTCATAGATAGGATTGGAGAGGAGAAGATGTAAGCATTTAGAGAACATAAACTTAACCTTAAGCAATAAAATACAAAAGTTATCACTATGATAAAAGATATATTCAATACAAAAGCAGAGGTTACTGCTTAGTGTACCTGTTATGACAAACATTCAGGTTCATTCACTAAAGTTGCAACTGTGGATAACAAACAAAACGTCAAAACTAAAAGGACACCCCACTGCCCAAATACATTTTAAAAAATAAAATCATGATTTAGTATATAGTGCCCCCAAAGAAAACATGCATACATTTAATTATGCATTTCTTCACTGGGAGGATATATAAAAACAGCCGATCCCATGTCTGCATAATTTGCAAGCCCTTTGCTTCTGACCCAGACTTTCTGTGACTGTCCAATCACAAACTTCCAAACGCATATGAATGAGAAGTCTTTACAAGGCAGGTGCTCTGAGTAATTGCTGCCTCTAGAGTTTAGCTCGACTGAGCTAATCAAACCAGGAAGTAACCGGACCTGTTGTCTGACTGACAAGGTTAATTTATAAACGTGCATATTTCTATTTGAAACCCGCACTTTTTTTATCAAATGAAAAGGAAGACAGGAGTATAGAGTGTCCCTTTAAAGTAAATTTTAAAAAATAAATAAAAAGTATGCAGCACTTAGACAGGATCCTCTAGTTGCCAACTGAGTGCCTGCCCCTAGAGGTCTTACTAGGCAGCTTTGTAAACACAGCCTTTTATCAAAAAAGGCAGTGCTTACATTGAAAGGCTTATACAAGTGATGAAGAGGGAGCCAATATGGAAGCATTCCCATTGCAGGATAGAGCCATGCACAGGTGTGGTTTTCTAAATTTAAAGGAACATTATAGGGTTAGGAACACAAACATGTATTCCTGACACTAAAGTTTTTATCTAGAATGGGGAGATTTACTGTATCCATTTTGGTGGAACATGCTGTTGCGTCAAATGCTGGGTGTGAAGGATTTCACTTTGGAAGCATAAACTTGCCGCTCACTCAAAAGTCAGCGCCCGTTTTAGCTATACATTGTGCTCGCTCACCTAATCGACAACAGCAAGAGATGGTATGTAAATGCCTTCCTCAATATATTGAGGGATGGCAAAGAAAGCAGGCCTTTCTCTATGATGAAAAACTAATGCTAGGGATGGCTATAGCAGAGATGGCAGCATAGCAAGTTAAATTGTCGCATTGATTTTAATTTACAGAAATTATTAAAGAGACACTATAGACACCCAGACAACTTCAGCTCATTTAAGTGGTCTGGGTACAGTGTCCCTATTGAACTTAGTGCAGCAATATAAAATATTGCAGTTTTAGAGAATCTCCAATGTTTACATTGCAGCTCTAAGTCAGCTCTTTAGGACATCCAGCGTCTGCTATTTCCCCATTCAATGCTTTCCTATGGGGAGGCCTAATGCACGTAAGCCACACGTGCGTGTTAGTGCCCCCTTGTCAAGTGAGGGATGGGGGAGGCAGAGAGAGCTATAGTGCCAGGACTACAGCTTTGTATTCCTAGCACTATAGAATCCTTTCAAAGAACATTGGTGGTTATGAATAAAAAGGTCATTTTTTTATGCTCATAAACCATTTTCTTATATAAAAAAAAAAGTTACTCGGTCCTTCATACATGGATTTCGCTTTTTGTAACCATTTCTGTAGTGCACATAATCCATCTTCCTGACAACTTTTTTTTGGTATAAATTTTCCCTTTATTAGACATTAAAGGACCACTATAGTGCCAGGAAAACATACTCGTTTTCCTGGCACTATAGTGCCGAGGGTGCCCCCACCCTCAGGGACCCCCTCCCGCCCGGCTCCGGAAAGGGGAAAGGGGTAAAAACTTACCTTTTTCCAGCGCTGGGCGGAGAGCTCTCTGCCTCCTCTCCTCCTCCGTTACGCCCCGCCGGCTGAATGCGCACGCGCGGCAAGAGCTGCGCGCGCATTCAGCCTGTCTCATAGGAAAGCATTTACAATGCTTTCCTATGGACGCTGGCGTGTTCTCACTGTGAAAATCACAGTGAGAAGCACGCAAGCGCCTCTAGTGGCTGTCAATGAGACAGCCACTAGAGGGAATAGGGGGAAGGCTTAACCCATTGATAAACATAGCAGTTTCTCTGAAACGGCTATGTTTATTTAAAAATGGGTTAACCCTAGCTGGACCAGGCACCCAGACCACTTCATTAAGCTGAAGTGGTCTGGGTGCCTAGAGTGGTCCTTTAATTTGCTTTGATCGCATGTGAATTTCCAAGACATCACAACACAGCCAGAGGGACCTTTTCCTAGGATCGCATCTTTAGCACTTGAGGAAAAGCTTAGAAGTGACAGAGACACTTTAATAAATAATGCAGGGGAGAATAACCACCAAAAAACACACAAAAACACAGATTCCAGTCTCACTTCCACTAATATTAGTAATTTCTTTGAATCCGACTCACATGAAATCTATATTTAAGAAAAACAACGAAAAGATTACACAGTGGGGAAGTTTTATGTTATTTCCTGGTGTACTGGAGACAGCCAGCTAAAAACAAACCTTCCCAATAAAAGATTAAGCATTAACCCAACGGCTCAGGTATTTAACACTATGACACAACACTGCTCCAAAAATCCAAGAAAGCAAAATAATCAGCAGGAAAAACAAAACGGCTTTATATACCACAGAATGAACAGTAACCCAAATTTCTATATAGAGGCCAACGCAGCTTATTTGGGGGTGAAAAATCTCCAATTCTGGTACAGTCACAGCTTTCAATTTTAAAATTAACAGTTTAGTGACTAAATAGACCTCAAGGTGTTTAAACACTCTGCTTGACACGCTTTTGGATCAATAATCGATTTATTCAATATCCCAAAACATTCTCTGTGTCCACATAAGGTTTTAATAGTTAAACCAATAGCGGTTTTAGGACTGCCACTCCCACAATGCTTTGCCAACCATCCAGACATCTGTTAACACCTAGCAAGTTATGTCAGAACATTAGCCACAGTAAAACTGAATTCCAGCAATTCAACCTTAGCAGAATTACAACTCCCACAATGCACTGCAATGCTTATAGCTGTACGACAATAAACAAGCCAGCACTCACCCAGAACAGGAAGAGGACAGCGGTAGTGCAGGTTTCCAAGAATGAGCTAGCGGTGAGTGAGAAGAATAGTGACAGGAATGATGCTGAATTGTCTGCTTGTGTCTATGAATCATTAGATAAGAAACGCTCTGCAGATCTTATCCAAGGGAAGCACTGCAGACAGATACCCAATGACTAGCTCTACTGGATCACACTTGCTTTGACTAAATGATGCCAGTAGAGACAGGGAAGGTTTCCACATAAATAAATACATCATAAATAGATACTGACTGAGCATGCCATGGTTTACCTCCATGTATTTATAAAATCATATGTAGTTACTCATCGGGAATCCTGGATTTCCATAGAAAAGGCTTCTTATGTATTCATGTAAGCGACTGCAGCATGACCGCCGCATTACTAAAAAGGTCACTGTACACATAAAATCCATTCCCTACGTTTCTGTTTTATGAGCATTTAAGAACAGCCCCACAGCAAGATCATTTCTCTGCTGCAACATAAAATCAGGGGGAGAGGAAAAATACTAGCAGTGCATATAGCTGGTCATGCGGGTATACAGGCAACATTCTGTTACATTAAGAATCCTGCTTATAACCCAATGCCCTTGGCATCAAGGTGTAAGTGCATCATGGCAGACGCTGTATCTGAGTATTCGATGCACTAAGCAGCCCACAGCAGAGGTACAATCCTTGAATCTAATTTTATAATCCAATGTCAGTTTTGGATATGTGATGAATGGAAATGCCAGCTATAGATGAAATAAACCGTTACTGGTTGGGGGTTTATGGGATACGTTCCGGCTCCAACAAAAGGATAAAATCAGCCTTATAGGGCGAGCCATTTCCAGGTCTGGACAAAGCTTGCTGGAAATCGTTGGTAGCCCAGTTGAAAACCTGAACTGTAGGTAGAGTATCTTTTGTTATATTTGTTGCACATTTTTTTCAAAGGAATACTTCAAGCGCCATAACCACTACAGTGTGCTGTAGTAGTTATGGTGCCAGGAGTGCCTTGGAGCCCTGTAAGTAGTCAACGTTTTAAACCAGCTTGACTTCTTAACAGAGATCCTGAGTGCCGCTCCCTACCTCCACTACAACCTGCGCTCTTGCTGGAAGCTCTCTGAGCTAAGCCCTGTGGGTAAAAGGCTCAGCTCTCCAGACTGCTCACAGCGAATGAGCCAAGACAGGCGCCTAAGCAGGAACTTCTGGTTCTACTTGCAGCTGAGAGGAGGCGGGGAACGGCGCCTGACAGACCCCAGGTAAGAAGTGAAGCCATTCTAAAAACGGTTTGACTACTTACAATGGAGGATCCAAGGTTTTGCTAGCACCATAATGTAATGCATTATCTATAGAATACATAAAATTGCAGTCAGAGATAGAGGGAAGAGTGAAAGACAATAGGAGCACATGAAAAGAGCTTTGTTGGAGTTGGCCTCCTAAAATCTTCTAGCTAGTCTTTTTGGGATGTTTTGGAGAAAATGATTGAAACAAAGTCTGACAAAATGAAATCTTTAGAAGAGGTTAGAGATTTTCTCCTCTATCAGCGAGTATTCAAAGTGGTGGCTACGCCAATGTCCACGTCCTCCGAGGACTAGAACTCAGATGCTGTGGAACAACTAATGGTACTTTAACAGCTGATTATAACATGCAGACCACAAAAAGGGACATTAAAAGGGTTAATCTAACATCCATGACCACTTCTGTTTTTAGACGCTGTCATGGCAGAAATTATCTGTATGTGCAGGGTTTCAGCATGATACAGATACAGAGTAATCTGCACTTTTATGCCAGGGGCTAGTTACCACACTGCCTATGTTAAATTTGTGCATTGGACCCTGGTGACAGACGTTATCAGCTTCTACTCTTGAAAGCAGCATGCACGCAGTGGAAGCTTCAATCTCAGTATTTTATTTACCTTGCCCCTTGTACGCCCACTCTTCCCCCACTCCTTCCATCCTTCCCCGGCTCAGAAGCATTTGATTGGTCCTCAGAGTGACGTGGAGCAAGGTACAAAAAGGGTTATAGTGACCCTTTAATTAGATGAATGGACGTAGATTGTATAATGCCGTTATGGTAAAGGAAGAGACCAACGGCTGAAAGACAAGGTTGTAGAGGAAGTAGACACACACTGGATTATTCTGCATTTAAAGGTTGTAGAGGAAGACAATGCAGTAATATGCAGCCATCTATAAGAGCCAAGAGGAGACAAACCAATGGCACATTCTATTGGTACCTATGGAGATTGCTGCACTTTTACACTGTACCCACTTTTCTAATGACTGTTTTAAAACATCGCCTTTTTTGTCTGCACAGGACACAGCAGGGAGGACAGGAAAGAGATGGAAATCATTTATGTTTAAGACAGGAAGACTTTACTTTGGTCTACACCTCGTCTTTATCAGGAGAAACCTGAATACAACTGAAATGTGCAACTTTACTCTAAAATACAAGAAATATGCAGATGGTTATTTCATAAAAAGTCCATCTCCCGCCTCCCTTTTTGCATGATTACTATTCCTGAAATCAATCTTTTGCTTTAAAGCATTTTTACTTATGTCAGAAGTTCTTAACTTTTTGCAACGTGAGCACAGTGACCCATTACTCATTCTATAATGGACATTAAAATAAGGCTTCAAACAAAATTACATTTGTAATATTTGTATTTTGGGTGATCCGTAGTTTGTCCAAACGCCTAAACCCTATATGGACAAATCGCAAAACATAAAATAGACAAGGAATGAAAGTGATCAGTAGAGAGATAAAATAAAAAGCGGTAAAAATGTCACATTTAATATACAAATATATAAATACAGATTTTTCTTTTAGATTTTTTTTTTTACAGATCCTTCTCTTTTTCCTTCCTTTGGTTATTTCTTCTCACTTAATCTGTGAGAAAAAAGTACCTATCAGCGTCCGGAAAAATTTATACATGTATATTATGCAGTACACGGATTGGGCAATATTTGCGCCATTTTTGATTGGTCACAATAGTTCTTCTCATAGCGATCGCATAAATGAAATTTGTTAGAACTGAAACGCCACTTTGACAAAAACTGATTTTTTTTCACAGAGCATAAATCTGATTAAACTAAATACATTTTGCACAACACTTTGGACTCTTCCCGTAGCAGAGGGGATGGCATTGCTCTGGGAAAGTCTCTGATTCTACAATAAGAATTTAGATTTAGCAAAAGGCCACCTAGAAAGGGCAGTATGCACTTAGTGTCTTCTACTTGTATTGTAATCACAGTGCTGTGAGGCACAGCTGACACTGGTATGTCGGTTCCATTCTCCAAATCCTGTTATGACAAACATTGCTTTAAGGTTTAAGCTGTTGTAGGCTTAGAAAAGGTTTACTCAAGCAAACATGCATTTTATCCCTCTCGCTTTGGCTTGCTGATTTGCATAAATACATTTATAAAGAATCTCTCTGCGTTGGCATGCATTATTAAAATTAACTATATCTTTTAGGCAAAACTGGATACTGGGATGATAAACAGTCCCACAAACCTTGTAAGTGAATAGAAAGCATTCAAACGGTTCTACTGTGTTAGAGTACAGACAGGTGGGTTCTCCCCCCATTAGACATCCAAAACATCACTAGCGCTGGGTCCTGCGATCAGGAATTAAATGCCATACTCCATCAAATGGATTAAAACCATTCTATATTTGGACCTAATGTGCGAGGGGGGGCTCGAAGAAGGGAAATGCCAACATGTTTCCTATTGTGCAAAGCACTTCCTCCAAATATATACCCAATACAAAAGATACATTCCATATAAAAATATAGAAAATGAAGCCCTGTGCATAAACCGCCAGTTCTCCTGGTAAGCAGCATTAACAGAAGTTTTGTTTTTTTAGTATTGGTCCAATTGCCATTTAAGTGTAAGCTCACCTGCCATGTCCAGGTAAATCACTTCTAACAATTCACTTTAAAGCGTTCAGCTAAAAGGCAAGTATCTCTAATAAGCGCTGTCACGACCCCATGTTTACCTGATTAAAGGTCAATACATTTGTAGGGGTTTATAAGAATAACCCTGTCTGTCTCGGAGAGGTTTGCCTTTTAGTTTAAATTGGCGATTAGAGTGACACTTAAAAAAACTCCAGTTGTTTTAAAAAAGGAATAGGAACACACAAAACAAAATTCTGAAATTCACTTTGAATTCCTGGCAATTCTCACATTAGTTAATAACCCTTAAAATGTAAAATAAAATAAAAGCTTGCACAGCATCGTATTCCCTGCTTCATGCTGGTCAGAAAGCAGGAAAACCTCATACAATAAAAAGGCACTTTATCACATTCATCAAATAAAAAAAATAAAAATAAAAAAGTAAAATTAAATAAAAAATATAAGAGCGGTGTTTACATAATTTAAAGGAATTTCGTGAAACACCACCTGACTATCTGTAGAACATGAAATCAACCCGACACTAGCTGTGCCGAGCAGAACTATAAAAGCATTTGAGGATCTAGGAGGTAATCTTGTTTGTAATCAATGTGAGAAACAAACAAAACAACAAAAAAAAAAAAATCAGAAAACAAAAGAAAACTGAAAGTTATATGTAAAACATTACGGCATTACATGGGGGGCGGGGCTCATGTTCATTAATGTTAAAAATCGCAAGAGGCAAAGAGAATGGAAAACAAGTGATAAACATGGGTACTATACTAACTATACCTATGTCCCACCCACTTAACGACCGCTTTAAATAATAAGCACGGTATCTCAAACACGTTTCAGGTTGTGATGACAGCTTAGTTGGACATTAAGGGTTCATGAGGCCCCGGGTTCAATCCCCGGCATCTCCACCCCAGTGGTAGAGGTTAACACAGTAATGGAGTTTAAGCATGCGTGGGATAGGCATAAGGCTATCCTAACTATAAGATAAGGCTAGGGACTAATGAAAGTATTTAGAAAATTGGGCAGACTAGGTGGGCCGAATGGTTCTTATCTGCCGTCACATTCTATGTTTCTAAGGGGTTAATAGCGCACACTAGGGGGTGGTTCCCGCCTCGGAGCATTGCTAACTTTAAATAACATTGGCAAGTCGGAGAAAAATTCTGTGTATATGTGTATTTTGGAGAATTTTTGTCAAACAGCTGACGGGTCAAGCACTGACACTTTTTTTGTCCCCTTTCCATATGCCCTTTGTATCTCAGTGATTATAGTCCTCACTCCGCCATTTGCCTTCCTAGCAACTGATCCCAATACCTGGGCGCCGCCATTTTGTTCTGCTCTCTCCATGTTGGCTGCAGTTTGCCCTGCTCTGGGATTCTTTTGACTGATGGATTGTGGGTAAACTCGATTCGCAACTGAAATGGAACTTTGCTTAAGCCCCGCCCATTGCAGACATTTGCCATAGATCATGCTCCCCGTGAAAAAAAAAAAGTAAATTAGTTAGAAGAAAAAAGAAAAAAGTTGCATTTGATGAAAATGAAAGAAAGGTACAAAAAAAAAAATTTTTTTTTTTTTTAATTAAAATCTGCAGAGCGGGGGCATCCAAAATGTCCACTATTTCTTTTTGTACCGTTGCTCTTCTCCTAAAACTGGCCAGTGGGTTGGGGGTAAAAGTGGCAGGCCAGTGTCACGGTTGTATCATTGGCTCTACCCAAAGTTGGCAGACCCACCAGGACCAAATTACTGGCAGGTGAGCCTGGTGTGACTGCAAGCCAAGAAGCCTGCCAATCAAGTAGTGAAGCCAAAATTGGGACAGTTGGGAGGCATGCAACATGATCGTTAAGATAAGTTTGTTTTCTTAAATAATCACCTGCACATTTGCTAGCACAATATACAGATAAAATGAGAAAACTATAAAATGGAATGCTATAATCGGATACAAATGTTTTAGAGTTGCTCAAATGGAGAACGATGCTCTGCGAAGACAACATATTCCTAAAACAAAGCAGGACAAAAACAGAAAATATTAAATGTAGAAAAGAGAAATGGCACTTTCTTGACTTCCATAGATTTAGAAAATTGGGCAGACTAGTTGGGCCGCAGGCTTCTTATCTGCCGTCACATTCTATGTTTCTATATATAAACCCCAAACAGGTTTAAAGGGATTCTCCAAATACCATAAATACACCAGTTTACTATACTGGTTACAAAATCTGCCCACATTTTGACAATCCGTAACCACTGTGAGTAGTGTAGTCCAGAGCTTGGACTGCATCCACAAATTCTTGCTCATCATAGCCACTACAATGAGTGGTAGTGGTTATAGTGCCTATCATATCAATAAATAGGGCACGGTTTCAATTGACAAGTCCCACTTTCCCACTGTTTGGTCGCCTTCATGCCCATATCCCTATGAAATAAATTTTAAAAACGAACATGAAAGGACGACCCTTTGCGCAACAGTTAATGACGTTTCATATGAAAATATGAGGAAATTACTAATAATTATTCACTTCCCATTTCTCAATCCCGTGACATTGAACAGCACACTCAACAGTAGACATTCCTCATACGTGAGATTTAAAATATCAAAAGAGACGTCTGGTCTGAATGTCTTCAATATACAATCACAGCAAGCCTAGCCCCACTAATAATAGTCAAAGTGTAAATAGCAAAAATCTAGCCTTAGGCAGTGTTGGTTCATGGCAATCTACTGTGCAGCCATGCACGAACATTTTAATTAGTCGTTGAGCAGGTATCCAGAGTTTTTTTTCTATACTGGCTCATAAAGACGTGAGCCTGGACATTTATCCACAGGCATAAGGCAGAGTTCAAATCTCAAACCCCCGTAGGCAGTGGTTATTCAGGTATTCTCAAAACCTGTCTGGTTGTGAGACCATAGGGTTTATCCAATAAACCGAATTATCCAAAATTCTAACTGAATTTCAAATTTCAGACCAGAATTGCCATATTGGTAAAAAGTTTCCACATCAGCTGTGTTTTCATTTGTACTGTTTTGGCCTGAGATGGGAAACTCGCAGCAATTCATATTTTAGCGAATATGCCTCATAAACTGTGGTGAGTTGACAACCGTCGCGCAAAGTTTAAGTAAAAATATTGTTGGCACGTTTTCCAACCTCTCAAGATTGAGGACGGTGGTGTGAAATTGGGGCAGGTGGAGAAATGGGAGGGGGATAGGACACATCACTGACATCTGGAGCGAAGCACGCCATTCAAGTGCACTTGGTACCTGGGCAGAGCTGCCAGTAAATTGGCTGCGTCGTGCACACAGAGCTGGGTTAGATCTCTTGTACAGACAAATGGGCTGTATTGGCTTCATAGAGCACAACCACGTTACATAATCAGGTCTACGCACTTTTGGGGGACATTTTTCTGGTGTCTCGAATTGGGATTGTCCTGCCAAATCTTGGACAGTTTTGGTGTTTGATAGGTGATGAGCGTTTGAATCTCTGCTATTCTGGCATAAAGCTTGGAAGTCAGCTGTTAAGATAGGACGTATTGTTTCATAATCAGATCGCTTAATATTGCGGTGATGTTATATACGTCATTCAGTATCGCATACCTGCTGAGGGGCTCCTATTAAAAAGGTCAGCCAGGGGATTTAACTGGAGGCAGTCAATAATGGCCCGTCTGCTGCTACATTACAATCAAGAGTACCTTGGTCAGTGTTGTTTAGCTAGCCAAGGATAATTTAAAAACTTTAGTAAAGCAGGAAACTCAAAGTTCAATAGTCCAGTTATAACCAGTTGAAAAAGCAGAAATGTCAGATTTTTCACCTAAAACAAATGTTTTTTTCTGTACCTTCGGCTATTACTATTTAAATGGAGTCAATATGCTCGATACAGCTTTACTGTGGATACAGCCAAGTTGAGGCGAGTAGGCAGACAGAAGAGGAGAGCAGGATCTTGCTCATGTGAGCTAAGATCTAAAGTGTTTAATTGTAAACACAGTTCAAAAAGTACAGCAAAAACACATTTATATAATCTATTTAAAAAAATATATATTTTTTTAACTGTATATTGGCATTTAAAAAAAACAAATGAAAAAAATAAATCACAGATTGGGCATCACGATATTGTAAACACACTGATTACTAAGCAGCTCATGCCGACGATATTCCGCATTCTGAGGTTTTAATCTCTCACAACTGCAAATTCTGACCTTTTCTATTTAAAGCAGTTAATGAGGCACACAGCGTGTGGTTACACAAATTGAGCTCTCAAAACAGGCAGCCATCCTTTTCACAATGACATTAAAGAAAGAGCTGGATTATTCGCTCTCCAGCTCAACCCCCCTCCAACACTGCAATCTGTATGCGAATGTAACAAGGCCAGCATTAAACGGTGCTAAGGGTTCTTATTACTTACACTGCCGCATCCTTCCACAGCCATCCTGATTACAGAGCCCTGCTCATGCAGTGCTAACAAGTCTTCACGAGCCACATGCTTGGCTTTTGACTAGTGTTTGCTTTTTACTTACAAGCTGAAAATATCCAGCTACTTCCTCTGGTCTTCACTGTCAGGAGTTGCTCACCTCCTCCTGGCAATGGATTGGCTGAGCATAGTTTACATGTCTAAAAGGCGTGTGCATATTGGTGTGCTCCAAGTCACGTGATGCCACGTACTATTTAGCAATACACTGGGGGAACATGCCAGATCCCATTCACATCACGCTCAGTTTGGCAATTAATCTGGAGCTGATATCACAAAAAAAACATTTTTACAGTTTTGTTTTCAAAGGAAGAGTCTGGATATTAGCACACAAACGCTTTAAAAAAAATAAACAAAAAAACCTGTAGATCAGGAGAAATAAAAATACAATAAAAATTAAATTGAATGAAACCATGGGGCAGAGAAGAAGGGTTAAAGGCTTACAGACTTCCTATTCACAGGATAACAGGGGAAAAAGAAATCAAAGCCTGACCTTTACTGCGAGCACCCTTGGAATTCCATGCAGTGATCGCAACAAGCTGAATCTCTCAGTTCTGTATCAGCGTGGATTGCCCTACAAACCCTCAATTGAGAAGGGCTTACTATGCTGGAATACCACATTAGAATGACAGCAAAGTCCTTAAAGAGGGATGGAGTTACATAAGGTCATTACTGGTTACAGTTCACTGATTGGCTGTGCCACAGGAAAGCAATTCATCACACAACTCATTTTCTCAAATCCTCCCCCCTCACTGATGCCAAATTTTTCCCACACCCTAGACAACTCTCTACCTACTGCTTGATAGGTTACTGACCGCCTATGTCCTGCAGATACAGGTTAATGTACTCATACAGATCACCTGGGAATTCTGGGACTTCACCAATGAGCAGGTAGTCTCACTAGGTAATGTATAGTGGAGAGCTTCCATGAAGGTTGTGTTATTGTTTAGGATTTCACAAGAATCCTAGAAGACTGACAAACAAATCACAATAGTAATAATTAACCTATGCCCAAGCAAACCACATTCACAACTTGAAGGAGGGAGGTTTCAAATGACAACATAGCACTCCCCGCAGTCAGTCTGCAATCTGGACTCAAGACAGGTTAGCAGCATGACACAGAATGCTCATTACCTGCTGCAGAGTTCTAACCTTTTTTTGAACTGTTCCGATTTTACTTTGAATCTGGGCCATCTGGGCCAAGATTGTTTCTACCTTCTTCGTCACATGACATAATCCTGTCCATGTCCACGGTCCAATCAAATGTGTCTCATAGAGAAGCATTGTTGGAACAGTAAAAGCTACACTGCGCATGCACGCAGACAAGCAGCAAGATGAGCAGAATGACAGCTCATCTCACCAAGCCCACCCTCCTCCCAATCACTGTGGAGGGGAAGGAGGGAAAGCTGTACAGAGGGTGGTGGACAAGAGGAGGAGGAAAGCCTAGTGTCAAGGAGGGAAAGTAGAATATTAGAGCGAGTCGTTCTTAGAACTGCCCCCACACGGTTCAAACAGCCTTCTCTTTGTAGGCGCACTCAGTATGTGTTGACAGATTTATTTATTTTTTTGCACAGGATTCACTCTGGGTTGACCAAGTCACATGTGCCGAAGTTGTAACTACACTCAAAGTCACTAGTATCTCTGGACAGGCTGCGTTTCAATATGAAAAACTGCACATACAGATTGCATGCACAACATCTAAAACCAGAAGTGGTCACGGTGGTTGGAGTAATCCTTTAACAACATACATTCTAGTAAATAATGCTCCTTTTCGTAGCCCGTCTTTCAAGTTCAGTCTACTAACAATTAACAGGTTGATCTATTGTAGCTTACATTTGGTCATTAAAATGTTTTATTAAAGGGACATTATAGTCACCAGAACATCTACAGTTTAATGTAGCTTTTCTGGTGTGTATAGCATGTCCCTAAAAGCTTTTTAATGTAAACACTGCCTTTTCATTGCAGTCCAACACCTCTAGTGGCAGTCACTCAGACGGCCACTAGAGGCGCTTCCCGAGTAAGTGCTATGTTGAGCATCTCCACGCTCTGGATGGAGGTGCTGAATGTTTTTCATTGAGATGCATTGATTCAATGCATCTCTACGAGGAGATGCGGACTGGTGCATTGCTGCGTTTTGCCATGCCTGCATATTAGCCTCACCATGCTTTCTTATGGAAAAGCATTGGATTGGCTGAGATAACCAGTTTTGATGATTTCAGCCAACGAGGAGTGTACCTGCGAGGCCACCTAAAATTACACTATAAAACACATATGTTTGTATTCCTGACACTATAGTGTTCTGTTAAGAGTTTGAAGTAGATAAATTTCACACTCAAAAAAAATAATTTTGAAATAACTATTTTAGAATATGTAATAGGAGTTCTCAGTATCAGCACTGTGTATCTTAACGGCACTCCACATGCCATAGCAACTACAACTGCTTTGTTGCAATTAGTCCTTGGGTGTATTTCCTGTTAAACTGCTCAATGCGGGGGGAGCTACATTTGACCTGAGGAGACAACGTCTACTGTGAACACTGAAAATTCCAAGTCTATTCTATCACTTAGCATTCCAATTTC
Source organism: Pelobates cultripes (assembly GCA_933207985.1). Lineage (NCBI taxonomy): Eukaryota > Metazoa > Chordata > Amphibia > Anura > Pelobatidae > Pelobates > Pelobates cultripes. Next base: position 20,432,527 of record OW240919.1, on the reverse strand, counting down.
CGATTTCATCGCTGTAGCAGGATTGAAGCAGGAGTCTATACCAGTTTGACACATACCTGGTTCTGTCAGATGCCTGTAGTCCTACCTGTATACAGCGATACACTATTATTATTACTGGCATTTATATTATTATTTATTTATATAGCGCCATCAAATTCCGTAGCGCTGTACAATGGATGGACTAACATACATGTAATTGTAACCAGACAACTGGACGTATAGGAACAGAGGGGTGGAGGGCCCTGCATCACGAGCTGACATTCTAGACAAATTCCGCAGCACTTTACAATAGTATAAGAGAGGGAGATTTAACAATAAATGAGACAATGCCAAAAAACTTACAGGAACGATAGGTTGAAGAGGACCCTGCTCAAACGGGCTTACAGTCTATAGGAGCTGGGGTATAAAACACCGTAGGACAGGAGGTAGCAATCAAACAAGGTGAAGTGAAGCAGAGCTGGAGGAGAGAGTAGATTGCTGCCCTTTAGGAGAGAGCAAGGGACAGGTATGTGAGGTAGAGGTTACTCTGGATGGCCATAAGTTTTCCTTAAGAGATGGATTTTAAGGCACTTCTTAAACGATTGAAGACTAGGAGAGAGTCTGATGGCAGTAGGCAGGCTATTCCATAGGAAGGGAGCCACCCACAAGAAGTCCTGCAAGCGTGAGTTGGCCGTACTTGTGCGGGCAGCGGAAATGAGAAGGTCATGGCCAAAGTGGAGAGACAGAGAAGGGGCATACCTATGGATCTGTGAAGAGATATAAGAGGGGCTAGAATTGGTCAGTGATTTATAGGTATGGATTAGTACTTTGAATTGACTCCTATAGGATACAGGAAGCTAATGTAAGGACTGACAGAGGGGTGTGGTGTGGGAGGACCGACTAGAGAGGAAAACCAGTCAAATTGCCGCGCTGGGCACGAGAACCTCAAGATTGGAGGACGGCATGGAGGATACTACCGGGGCACATAACGTAGTCGTGTCCCACGTGCATAAAATGGAAGCTCGAGTAGCTGAAATGGAGCTGGCTATGGAAGACATGGCAAACCGTTCCAGGAGGAACAACATACGACTCAGGGGCCTTCCTGAGAGAGAGGGAGAGGGTACCCTTCGCGACACACTCCTCGCCATCTTTCAGGCAGAACAGTGGTGTATAGAGCGAGCACACAGGGCCCTTCGCGCTAGGAGGCAGGCGTCCAGCTCCCCAAGAGACGTCATAATCCGGTTCTTCCATTTCCAGACGAAGGAGGCCTTGATGCGGAGGAGCAGGGAGGAGGAAATCCGTTACGAGGGTTCAATAATTCAATTGTACCAGGATCTGGCTCCCAGTACCCTACAGAAGAGAAGGGAGTGGAGGCCCATCACAGAGGCCCAGAGAAGAGCTGGCGTGCACTAAGCCTGGGGCTTCCCCTTCAAGTTATGGCGTTCCAGGAGGGGACTCTCCCTGCGCAGGCCCCACTGTGCTTACCTGAAAGGCCGTTTTTTCTTTAATCATCTGCACAAAGTTTGTGGCCGATTCCTTCCTGTTGGGTGGAGGTGATGGGACGGACCGGAGGCCCAGTGTTGGTTGTTAGCGGGCCCCTTGACTATCTTGACGGCAGGGTGTGTCAGCGTTATGAAGGAGGATGCTATATAGGTGGGAGCGGGAATGCCCCTGATGCCGGTGAGACGGAAAATACCCGCTTCATGGGGAAGGACGTATGTGTGAATTCTTGACTTCACTGTCCCAGCCCTATCAGATAACAACATACGTTTTAGGGAGGTTGACAGAGTCAGAGGAATGGAGAAAAACGGAAACAAAAAATACCAAAAAGAAGGGGAATAAAAAGCTAAAAAATAAAAAAGCCACACCCAAAAAAAATAAAGGGGGGGGGGGAGAGAAACGATTAAAGAGCACACAGAGGATTAAAAATAAAAAGGTAGGGCGAACCATCAAAACGAAGGAGAACCGTTAGAAAAACAGGGGTTAACTATGGTTGAACCTTAAAGCGGCACTATCATGCCGAATCCTGGTTTGGTTTTTTTAACCCCCCTAGGCCTCCATTACATCTGACACCCTAGTCACCCCCAAATGCCCCTAAGCCCCCCACATTACCTATTTTTTTATTCCTTATTTTCTCTCCCGATCTTTATTCAGGGCGCCGCCATCTTTGTGTGGGTAGATGAAGTCCCTGTGGGACACGTCATCTGCCCAGACTAGACAGACTGTGAGATTCCCGCACATGCCCAGTGAAACACCTGGACATGCGAACGGGAATTTCATCTATTCATTCATCCAGACGAATGAATAGAAATATCAGCTGAACAAACAAACACTGTATCAGTGTTCGTTTGTTCGTTCAGTTTATTACAAGGAGGGAGCTACCGGCACAAAGCTCTGTCCTTGTAATATGTAAGTATAAAATCTCCCCAATGCCCCTACTCGCTATACCGCGAGTAGGGGCATGTCTGGTAAACAGTGAGCAGCCAATATAAACGACGGGTGGGGGCCCTAAAGTAAAATAAGGGGGGAGACCTATTGTCGTGCCCCCACCCCTGCGCGGCTGGTGGGGGCCATAATGATAATTGGGGGGGGGATCTACTGCCGTCCCGACCCCCACCCCTGGGCGGCGGGTGGGGGCCATAATGATAATGAGGAGGGGGACCTACTGCCCCCGGCCCCCACCCCTGGGCAGCGGGTGGGGGCCATATTGATAATGAGGGGGGAGGGACCTACTGTCCACCCCCCCTCCGGCCCCCACCCCTGGGCGGCAGGTGGGGGCCATAAAGATAATGGGGGGGGGGAGGGGACCTACTGTCCACACCCTCCGCCCCAACCCCTGGGCGCGGGTGGGGGCCATAAGAAATGGGGGCCTACTGTCCCCCCCTAGCCCCCACCTGTGGCCCTAAGTCAATTCCCCCCCCCCCAAGGTGACTGTGTCATTTTACACAGCGTGGGAAAGTTCTTTGGAATTTTCCCACGCTGTGTAAAATGACACAAAGCACTGATTGGATGGCTTGAAATCCATCCAATCACAGTGCTCTGTGTTATTTTACACAGCGTGGGAAAGTTCTTTGGAATTTTCCCACACTGTGTAAAATGACAAAGAGCACTCTGATTGGTGGCTTTAAGCCAATCAGAGTGTTCTTAGCCTAATTGCAGGGCGGGCAAGGCTTTGTGTAAAATGACAGGAAGCATCGTGGGAACACAGAGGAAAGGTGAGAATTGTGGGAAAATTGCTCTGACCAGCGGAAATGAAGCACACTTTGCTCCTCCGCTGGTCATAGCTGGTCAAGCGGAGGAATCCTCCATAAGGCAAAGAGTCCCTACTTTGTCTTATGATTTTAAAGAAAACTAAAGACAGGAATAAAAGAAGAACAGATCCTGAGAGAGGGGGAGAAGAGGAAGAGATTGAGGAAAGGTAAGTTCGGCATGACAGTGCCGCTTTAACAAACACAAAATGGAAAAGGAGATAAGCGCCAAAAATCTGCAATCATTCTGCCCTGGGTTTGACACCTGTACACTTATTAAGACCATGCCCTCCTTGACAAGCGTATCTACCACTATAAGAACCCTATTCCCCACATTCCTGTTGTAGGCTAATACCACCCCACCCCCCCATCCCCCTCCTCCCACGCTGTTGTCCAAGCAGCCTAACATTAATCTGGTGACCAAACCACCCAAAGGTAATGGAGGGGCTCCCGCGACCTGTACTGGGGTCATAGAAGATCAGACCCGCAGGATTAGATCTGGGGAAGTTCATTCCACGATTTTGATGCCAGTTTTAGTTTGGCTTTTTTAATGGCCCTGCCCAAAGTGGGGCCCTCAAGCTCTTGGGGAGGAGAGGGGTGGAGGGATATACGAACGTGATGCTATCAGGGTCCCGGAGGAGGGGAGGCCCAGTTTACCAGAGAATGTGTACGAGGTCTACTTTCACAAGGGCATCGTATATTCCCGTAGCTCAGAACGGGTACTGAAGTGGTCCCCCACAAACTTCAGGTTTTGATGTTGTTAAATTTGTGTGTTTAGTTTTTTTCGTTCGCTTTGTATCTGCTCGGATATTGCAAATGTGTTTTTTCGATCATTGTTTTTGTTCTTTTTCTTCGTTCTGCAATACTAGCAGGCACGCAATTACATACTCACTTCTGACATATACACCACACAGGAGTAACTTTCGTAGCACATAGAGTTAGCTAAGAAAAGTTACAAAACAGCGCAAAATGGTTAGATGCGCATACATCCGCATCTCTCTCTAGCGCTGTGCGCAGGCGAGATGGGGAAATGTGAACCTCACACCAGTATGGCAACAGATAAGACCAGATGACTACACTTGGGCACTCACAGTGCTCAGTTACTTTTTATCTATTCTCTCTCTTTTCTATCCTTCTCCGGTTCACCTTTTACCTAGGGGTTGGGGGCTTATACATAGGGACACAACGGTTCTGAAGTGGACAGAGGCGAGCATGCAAAAAGGTGTCACGCTTAGATCAAGAGCATGGCTCTGAAATTGTCATCCCTAAATGTCAAAGGGCTTAACACGCCAAACAAGAGGACTGAAAAGAAAGAAATCTGACAGTCTTTATTCAGGAGACTCACATACCAAAACAAGCTACATTCCAACTGAAAGACCAAATGTTTAGGGTTTCCTATGAAGCCAGAACTTACACCAAGCGCAATGGGGTCGCAATCCTCGTACGGACCAGTTGCCCAATACACATAGAATCTTCAGATGCAGACCAGAACGGGAGGTACATAGTGGTAACGGGTACCCTATTTTCACAAAGGATACACCTTATTAATGTGTATTCCCCCAACCAACCTGACAGCGATTTTTGGGATGATTTACAGACCAAAATCCGAGCATTGGATCACGGACTCATTGTACTGGGAGGTGACTTCAATGCAGTATCAAACCCTGCCGTCGATAGGAGCTCACAGGGAGGTGTTCCCAGGTCCCAAGGGCAGGGAGGACAAGATAAGATGCTCCATAGGTTCATCACGGACACCGGGTTGGTGGATGTCTGGAGAGCACATCATCCGAGCACTAAGGACTTTACCTTCTACTCGGCTCCGCATGGCACATATTCAAGAATTCGGTCGCTATCCCGGGTAACAGAATCAGAGATAGGTTCCATCTCTTGGTCCGATCACGCAGACATTCACATTACCCTGGGGAACCTCTGTACTGCTTCCCCATGGACGTGGAAACTTAATTCATCCCTATTGCAAGACCTAGAGATTGTGGAACAGATCCGCACAGACATTCAGGAGTTTTTTGACACCAATGCCACTCCAGATTTGCGCCCAGAGACAGTATGGGCAGCACATAAAACAGTCATTCGAGGGTCCCTTATTAAGTTAGCAACGGCTAAAAAGAAGATGAAAGCCCAAAAACTGGAGGATCATTTAACTGAGTTACGGACGTTAGAACAAAAGCACAAAGACTGTCCAGATGATGAAACATTTAGACACTTAGAAGCGACACGACATGCCATACACACGCTGTTACTAGACGATACTGCTAGAGCCATGAATTGGTCCAAAAGGACGTTTTACGAACGGGCCAACAAGATGGATACCTTACTAGCCAAGGTCCTCAAACCAAGAATGAGACGAGGACACATCACATCCATCCAACACCCAGATAACTCTGTCAAAACTATGCCCAAAGACATAGCAGAGGTTTTTACTGTTTACTATAAATCCCTCTACAATCATTCCCCAAACTCAGAGACAATGACAATCAGAGACGAGGACGCAACCTGAAAGACCTGGGACTGCCCAAGCTACCACAGGAGGCAGTTTATATCCTAGCATCTGAAATCACCCCTGACGAAGTAGACCGGTCAATATCAGCTTTAAAAGGGAACAAGGCACCAGGACCTTACTAGGAGTGATGTATACCAACGTCCGAGCGCAGGTGAAAATCTCAGGAGCCCCACTCCACCCTTTCCATCTTTTTAATGGTACTCGACAGGGGTGCCCCCCCTCTCCCCCCCTATTTGTACTGTCGTTAGAACCCCTATTACAGCGCCACCCAGTTGTTAAGGGTGTCAAAGTGGGAGGCAGGAAATTTATGGTCTCAGCCTATGCGGATGATGTGCTCCTAGCGCTCACCGACCCGGTGAATTCAATAGGAGCCTTGCAGGGGGTGCTAAGGGACTTTGGGATTATTTCGGGGTACAAAGCAAACATGGCGAAGTCTAGCGCCCTCCTAATAAGGCTACCGGCGACGGCAACAACCCTCATACATGACACACACCAAATACGAATGGAACTGCAGTCACTTATATCTAGGTATTCGCCTGACAGCAAACCCAGAAAAATTATACAATCAAAATTATACACCATTGATGAAACAGCTGATACGGGAGATGGAGACGTGGATGGTCAGACCCATCTTGTGAATAGGCAGAATTCACGCTGTTAAAATGAACATCTTGCCTAGAATTCGTTTTTTGTTTCAAGCGCTGCCCATCCGCGTCCCAAGATCGTCCTTGCAGCCCTTGCAGAGGGCTATAGGGTCCTTCGAATGGCAGAACAAAAGACACAGAATTTCCAGATACATTCTACATAGGCCAAAGACAAGAGGGGGCCTGGGTCTCCCAAACCTATATTACTATTTCGCAGCGACTCAATTGGCAATGTGGCACTCTCCCCCAGGAGACCGAAAATGGGCAGACGTGGAATCTCTCATGACAGTCACTGACATTCCACAGCTCCTCATGTGGGTCCCTAAAAAACACAGACCCGAGATAAGGGTCACCTGCCCGACTATAATCAACTCCTTGAGGATGTGGGACTCCCTTAAACATAAGTTTCACTTAGCATCTGATCCGTCTCCTCTAATGCCATACTTACGCAATAAGGCCTTTGCCCCCGGAATGACAGCTAGAGCCTTCAAAAACTAGGGTTACAACGCATTTGCCAATTGTATCAGGGAACAGAGGTCATCCCTTTTGATACGTTAAGACAGCGGGGACTTTTCCGATACATACAACTTAAAGATTACGCAAAACAAACACACATCAAAGCGGCAGCCCTGCAAAAGATGACTTTCTTTGAACGCATTTGCCTTCAAGAAACCATACCTAAAGGTATGATAACGCTTATGTATGCTCACCTCTGTTCAGAAGCCGGGGTAAGCTAGCCTATACGGATCAATGGGAGAAAGACCTATGGGAAATACTGGAAGGCATAGAATGGCAAGAGATTAGGGAGGCTAACCATAACTCTTCCGTATGCGTTACCCTACAGGAACAATCTGGCAAAACTATGCTTCGCTGGTATACTACACCGGTTAAACTACATCAAATGAGAAAAATCCCTACAGATGTGTGCTGGAGGGGCTGCGGCTTGCGTAGGACTTATGTCCACATGTGGTGGGAATACCCTCAGATGGTCAAATTCTGGAAACGAATACAGACTCTGTTGTCGCAGGTTTTTTCTAGAGCCACAGACTTAGATCCATGGCTATTCTTATTAAACAGATCCATAGATGGTTGGACTAGGCATGAACAAAAGCTCATCCACAAAATTACATTAGCAGCTAGGAGAGCCGTAGCCTCAGAGTGGCTTAAACCGGGCACACCACCCATGACAGGAGTGATAAACAGGACAAAAGAGGTCCACTTGATGGACAACCCAACAGCTAGAATAAGGGGCTCCTTAAAAACTTTTCAGAAGATCTGGGAACCCTGGGAAGTTAATACGAACATATCCCGCCTGACAATCTACCCATTCCATTCATGGGAAGCCCCCCACCACCTCTCTCCACCCTTTCGGATCTTTACTTTTTCCTTTCTCTCTTTCTATTCTTTAATGTTTTATAAAAATCTAAAATATTGACTACCATGAGGCATTCCTGAGAGACAGACATATCGCAAACATGGAACGTAAGAATTGTTTGCGATCCTTCCTATCCACACATCGCGGTGTTAGGCGATCCCCGATGACAGAGCAAAATAATGATTAGCATATGATAAAAAAGAAAAAAAGCAAGGAACCACCGATAACACGCAAATCAGACTCGACAATTATGATACATATGCCATTACACTAAGCTTTATATGACAAAGAGCGGAATATACGAACGGATTTCAAACTTTTTTTTTTACCGAATATATCTGCTAATTATTGTCTCCTTTATTGTATGTCATTACAAAATAAAGAATTTAAAAAAAAAAAGAAAAGAAAGAAAGAAAAGAACGGCACAAGACAAGGGGCTAGAGATCTCATGAGGTGAGGCGGGACGGGATTAAGTGGACATGTGGTGGGACAAGAGGAAAGGAGAAGTGCATCCACCCCCTGTTCAGTAGCTGGAGAGAAGGCTTGGAGGATAGGGATGGTACGGTCCAAGTGTGGTTGAGACAGAGAGGAATGAAGGAGGGAGAATTAATTCCTTAACGGTTTAATCTTGTCAGTAAAGGAACAAGCAAAGCCATCAGCTGAAAGATTCGTTTGGGGGAGCTGGCCACAGCAGGGCGAAGAAGAGAGTTAAAAAGTATTAAAGGACCACTATAGTGCCAGTAAAACAAACTCTTTCCTGGCACTTTAGGGTCTTTAGGTCCCCCCACCCTCAGGGTCCCACTCCCGCTGGGCTGAAGGGGGTTGAAGGGGTTAAACACCTACCTTTCTCCAGTGCCGGGCTCCCTCAGCACTGGAGAACTCTCCTCCCTCTGCCGACGTCAGCGCCAGCCGCGCGCGCATTCAAACAGTCCATAGGAAAGCATTTCTCAATGCTTTCCTATGGACGTCCAGCGTCTTCTCACTGTGATTTTCACAGTGAGAAGCGCAGAAGCGCCTCTAGCGGCTGTCAGTGAGTCAGATTAACCCCAGTGTAAACATAGCAGTTTCTCTTGTTTACAGCTGCAGGGTTAACACTAGATCGACCTGGCACCCAGACCACTTCATTGAGCTAAAGTGGTCTGGGTGCCTATAGTGGTCCTTTAAAGAGAAGCCTAGGATTGCGGGAGCATTAACGAATGACACCGTTTAACAAGGATGAGGGCTGTGCTGTATCAACGCAAGACAAATTTAGAATGCAGAAAGTCTGGCAAGGTGTGAGACTTCCTCCAGCAGCGTTCAGCTGAACAGGAGCATTTTTGCAGATTGACTTTCCCTTCCCACCTATACTTCTGTCCTCCTCTTGTTCAAGGTTTCTTCACTCACTATACCCTATTGTTGTTTCTTTTGCATCTTCTCCCTTATACATTAACACCCATCCTGTTTGTCCATTTCTCAATTATTCCCCACTACCCTCCAAGATTGTAACCCGTTATAACCGCTACAATTCTTCCTTATATATTAAAGATTTAGCAAATTACATCACAGTCCAGTTCAGTCCAGACAATGCCAGGGCACACAATGCAAATGAGAAGAAAAAGAAAACAGTTTCACTTCCCTTCTCTATATGCTATCTTCACCACTGACTGCCTGGTGCAAAGGACAGATCTTCTAACAATGACAGACAGGGTTCTACAATGGAGGCACCCAGTTAGATAAAGATGTGTGTGACTTCTTCATGAAATATTATTCACACATCGCTCACACATATTTGTTAAGTATAGGGAATGAGTAAATAGAATACGAAAAATCATAGGAAATTACACCTTTCCTTTAAGCCAATTTATAAAACACTCATCACCCCAGTCTCCTACATAATGCATTAGCCCTGTATTTTACCTGGACTTGTGCTTTTAATAAAATGTTTCCATCTGGTCTGAACAGCTTCTGTTATGACTTGAAGATTAAGATTCTAAACCATATTAATAGCCTTTAGCATTTATGAACAGAGCTTGCAGCTTGTTTATTCCAGTTTTTGGCTTAGATAAGAAGATCAGCTGCAGAAAATCAATTTTTAAAGACTCTGGCCACGGAACAGACAGTGCCAGAATCATATGGCGGAAAAACAACAACCAGTACTCTACGAAGGGCTACTCAACCAGTCCATCGACGGCTATTCAATATCTCACTGGAACAAGCAGAAACATCCCTTATCCATGAACCCTCATGATGAACACAGAAAATTTAGACCAAAAAATAAATTTAAAAAAGTCAAATGCATGTTCTCTATCATTATTCTGTGTGTAGTTTTACCCCATTTCCTTAACAGGCAGTGAGTGACCTGTAAAGTGAGTTTACAATCTAATCTAGTCTCTATAAGAAATTCATCTTTTGGAATGTATTTGCATGTCTTGTGATCCCAATGCACAGGGCTGTAAAGTGTTTATACTTTATAAGTAAATCATAGTATAAATAATACTACACACAGACAGTACAGTGGTCTACTAATGTTCCATGTTGATTAACACTCAGGAAGTAGTGTCCAGCATGTACAGTGCCAGGAAGTGGTAGACAATGTGCCTTACATTTTAAATGCTTTAACAGTCACCTTATTCAGAATATTACTGCTGGTCATCTTTGCTATGGCTACAGGTTAACATTTTTATTAGGGATGCTTATGGATTATGCATTCTGGTAGACAAAAACAAAAAGTGCTGCCCAGCAGAGGGGTGAATCATGTACCCACCATGTATAATTAAACAATCCCAGTGATAATTCCGATTGAACCACCATTATAAATTAAAAGGGCAACAATCACTTTTACATTAGTTATACCACTGAATAAGTCCATAAAACCCCACTAACATGTGTAAACCTTTCTTCTCTCATGCAGGGCTCCATTCTCTTTAAAAAAAAAATTAAGTTAAAGTTGCACAAATTCCCACCACAATGCAGTAGTTAAAGTAAAGCAATCTTTGAGCCGCTATGCTTCTTTAGTTCCCGGTGGTTTTACCGGCCAGGAGTAGCCATCAGCTCTGAACAGTTATGAAGATTTAACAAGACATCACACAGATAAACTTGCACTAATAATAATATAACCCTATGGCATCTGTGATCTTGGCTGTTCCCATCAATGATGACCTTGATTGATTTGCAATAGCAAGAAATGGCAGCTTGGTTCACTGCTAAATATCAGCCCATAACTAGTCTTTACTATGTCTCGTGTATACCTTTACAGTTATTTCCATTAAGTTACTACTGTGCATGGAGGTCCTGCAGTTTACCTTATTACTTAAAGGGGCTGAACAGTTTACAATCTGTTTAACCCAAAGTAGCCCAGACAGCGGCCGTTGACTCAGCCCCTCTCAAAATTACATTTTTTTAGTTCCCAAAGTATTACTTTAGGTGTGATTCTATAAGCACAATGTCATTTTCAATTTATAATACCCCCGACAATCCAAATGGGCAAAACGAGTGACACTTTCATTCAGAGGTATCTAAAAACAGATTAACGGAGAGTTGTATTTGGCGAGCAGCTAGATGACATAGTTACGTGCTTTGTTTTGTGACAAAAAGTAATTACCAGAACGGATTTAAATTGAAAACTAAAACTACATCTTTTAGGTGGCAAAGACAGTTGATATTACACCACTCACACTTTGACCACAAACCATATTAAAGGAACAAACCTGCGCAGTGAAGGAACCAAACTAAGTCAAGCATTGGATTTTTTAATTAAAGCTCCAGGTAAAACAGAAGAGAAACATCCCCCTCTCCATCAGTGCTTGACCCCTTCACTGCCAGTAAAGGTATGCAATCATCTCCCAAGCACTTGTTGACGTGTTTCTTGTAATTTTAAGAACTTATAAATAAAAATTTAAATAAAATAATATATAACTCCTGCTAACTCACAAAAAAATAAATAGCTACCATCTTCCAAGAAAGGCAGGACCCAAACATATCAAAAGAAAACACTATGACAGTGTCTCCCAACACCAACAGTCCAAGATTTAAGGTCTATCCCATACTGTTCCAGTGAGTGCACAGATAAACCCTGGAATACTGGTGACTCCGTACCTGTATCTGCAGTGTGTGACGCAAGATGGTTTCTTCTAGAGCATGAATCCACTTCTCGCGTTCATCAGCATCTCGAGCTGCAGGTGAGAAAACAGGGATTATTATTGTTGCCATTTATATAGCGCCAACAGATTCCGTAGCGCTTTACAGTATTATGAGAGGGGGGATGTAACCATAAATAGGACAAATACAAGAAAACTTACAAGAACGATAGGTTGAAGAGGACCCTGCTCAAACTGGATTTTAAACAGCATTCTCTCCTCTACTGCCACAGTAACATATCACAAGCACTAACTGCTACAGCAGACTCCGGGTGGCTTTACAGTGACACACTCATTTACAAGATTGCTCTTTGATAAGCAGTTATAAAAGATTACTTTAGGCCAGTATTATGGATGGAAGAAAAAAAGCAAAATAGACAGGATAGCGGAAGATAGTGTATCTCTAACACTATCGTGTTTCTTTAAAGAGGAAGTGCCCCAATGACTAACAACCACTGGAAGAGTGTTCTAGGCCCAATGGAAACATTGTTTACATTTCTCAGAATCAATGTTTTACATTGCAAGTGACAGCATCTAAGTACTATAACCACTACATTACAACCTTCCACCTCATTGTACACAAGGAGTAAGTAGTAAGAGGTATCTGTCAAGCCTGATAATGATGCACAGTTTTTCCCAGAGAGGGACATTTTATCAGATCCAGCCACCACTGGATCAACATTGGTTTTTCAATTTATATAAATTAAGCCCATTTACTCCAGTGCTTCATTAGAAGCAGCTCTCTAACGTATCTCTGAAATAAATAAATGGTAAAAAAAAAAAAAAAAGTCAACCCCATAAGAGCTGCCACTTAAGTCATGTTTGAAGCTTTTAAATATCACCACGATTTGCCCAACAGCATGTGCACAGACCTTTGGTAGGGGAAGTGCCACCTCTATTCCAGAATGAGTTAAATGGCAGTGTGGGAGTGGACAGATTTCCTTTAAGCCAGTGTCCGCTGTGCAGATTTCAGAAGGTTAAAAGACAGAAAATAGGGTGAGGTGCTTCAAACAACATTTTGCTGGTCACTATGGTTAATGGCACTGAATGTTTTTGTATTCGGTTTGTTTTGGAGGGTCCGTATTTATATATTTTAACAGATATGACAGAATAATAATACTGGTGCTTTTAACGTCTGCCTTTCTTCTCAGAGCTCTGAGTGGATAAATAATTAGAATGTCCATGTTACCGTTAAGTGCACAGTGCCCCAGGACTGATGATGTGCTGTGTGTCTATACAGATGTCTGCCCTTTGGAAAAGTAATTATTTTTTTCCTCTTCATTGCAGTGAGCACACTGTTAGCCAGTCAGCATCTGCGTGATTTCTCAAATTATGCCCAGTCTGAACAGGCTACGCCTCACAAATGCATTAACTTCCAATACTAAAACATCAACATAAGGCCTTTGTATAAAGAAAAGCGGAAACGTCCTGCAATTAATGGACATCTTTACTTCAATGCAACTTAAAGACAAAAATAAGCTTTTCATTTGAGATGCAGATATTATTAGGAATACTGTGCTATATTTACGCATTCACATGTAAAGAAAACATTGTCTTTTTAATGCAATTAAAGGGGTTTTTAAAGCAAGTGGGTGAAAAATGCAATGCTTCCCAATCCTACCAGAAGTAGCCCAAAAGAAATCAAACCAGTGTAGACCTCACTGGAGCCCACAAAATTTCATGTCTTCCATCGAGTCTATTACAAAGGGTATGCCAATGATGTCTCCTCTAATATGTGGGGTATCCCATAAAGTGCATCGTGCTTGATGGACACTGACTAATAGCTAAAAAGGCACCTGTACACATTGCACATGTTTTGACACTTGAATTGCTGTATTGGAGAAACTGAAGTCTTCAGTGGGACATAACCATAACAATGCAGTATAGGAGTAGGACAGTAGGATATCAAGGAGTGGTTCTGCAGAACCAGTGCATATGGTAGGCAAACTAATCAGCACAAGAACAAGTGTCCACACATATCTTTACATATTACCCTAAAATTACCGCCCTAAATAAAAAGTTATGTATTGAGATGAGCATCCATGACAAAAATGTTTAAACCATTTTAACTGCAGGCGTCAACCCCAGCCAATGAATTTTCTAACACTACTGCACACTTTATCCCAGAACACCAATGGATGCAAAAAAATAAAATAACTGCTAAAAAGTTAACTATCGCAGTGTAATTAATTGTAATACGATACAAACTACAGATTATCAAAGCCAGCGGGTGCCCCAAAAGAATGAAAACAGATTTGTGATTAATGGCAGATTTAGCATGCTCTAAAGAAGTGGAACTAGTTGCTGGACTACATCCACAAGTCCATGTGAGCAGAATTATCAACTGAGCAAAATGTTACACTCTCTCCATTGGAGGCAGTGACGTCTGAAAAAGGAAAAAATTTTTACATAGTAATGGTGTGTCTGACGTGTACTATGATGATGCCCTCATTGCTCCAAAACCAATTTGTACCTTTTTTTACATAGTAATGGTGTGTCTGATGATGTGTACTATGATGATGCCCACAATATGCTCCAAAACCAATTTGTACCTTTTGCTCTATATCAGAGTTTCTGAATTATATGTTAAAGGAACACCCCGAGCCCCACATCCATTACCACGTACCGTACTATAGCATACTGTAAGCCTGAAAACTCACCACTAGCTATATGGTTTGTGATTTATATTTAATCTCTGGTGCCCGCTGCCATTAGGAGTGGTAAATTGATTACCGCAATACTGCTGCTGCTATCCGCTTATTCAGCAATTTCTCTAATCTAATCTAATCTTACTTACAGGGTTATTCACCAAACCTCGTGTTGGAGTGAGTAGAAATCTGAATATTAAAAAATGTAGAGTAAAATAACCAAGACTATAACAAAGATGGAGATTTTTATTCCAATCTGCTATTCATATTTAATTTTACTATATTCCAGGAGAGTTCTCACTGAAGCGCCAAGCTGTATCCTGTGAAGTCATCAGTACTGATGACTTGTGCCCCATCAGATACTTCTCACGGAGAAGAATTGAGAAACAAGTGATGCGCTAGCAATGCTTCTCAAAGGTAAGCATTGAAACCAATGCTTCTCTACCAAAAGCATTCACTTCCACTATAAACTATAGTTCAAAGTGAGTGAGGTAAAAAGTCCTTCCAGAAGTTTACTTGTCATCTGGTATATGTTACTAAAGTAATGTTATAAAAAGTGATAACGTCTCTTGAAATCTCGGCATGCTAGAGCTGCTCAGCACAGATGCATTTGCCCAAAAAGAAGTGATAGGCTGAGAACATGAGCTGACACTCTCAGCCAATTAATGGGGCGCATAGCGAGTATTTAAAAATCGTTTAGGCACTAAAGCATTTCAGCATAAAGGACTGGAGAGTCTCTCTAAGGTACACATAAAGAGTTAATTATATTTATATTAATAACAAATAAAAGGAGAACTACAGCACTAGAAACTAAAATCATTAACCAAGCTCAAATAAAGCATTTAGCCAGATTATTCATGAAGAATTGTATTATACCTAAACCAGAAGACAAAAAATAAATTTAAAAAATTATATTATATACACACACACACTATATATTTATTTATTTTGCAGGCCCTGACTGCCAACATAGACAACGCACAACCCTGTAGCTCCTCCATTCTAGTGCAAATACAATGAATTCTAGACCTTACTTACCATGGACACTGAACTCTGACAGGAGCAGACCCACTCTTGGGGTGCCATGCACCTGATTGGGAGCAAAAGTGACCAGGTTTTTACCTGACCAGAGTGGAAGTCCCTGCCCATGTCCTCGCGGCCTGGTTTCATGGATATTTGCTGTTGACGCTCACTACGTTCTGGGTCTGGAGAGCGGGAATATTGGGGCACCACTATGCCGGTTTATACAGGCCAATTTATCTTCCCTTGCAAGCATGGGGCGGAGGTGGCGAAGTCCAAGCTCCGCAACGTGGCCTAGCTGCGGCATTGGCCGGCTCTTTGGTACCGGTTACTTACAAGGCAGATTTACTTTATGTCACGTGATTACATTTTATAAGTCATTTTTCCCCATGTGCTTTTTTCATTCACTTAGTTATCGGTCCTCTTATACCTCCTCACATTTGGCAAGTTTCCTATAAGTATCTATGGTTGTTCATCCTTAGCCTTGGCTGTGAGTGAAGGGACATGTTTAATATTGTACCTGTTACCCTTCTGTTATGACATGTCTATTTGTACCTGCTATTACACAGAAGAAAAATAAACTAAAATAAAATTGAGTGGTTGTGAAGCCTGCATTGGTGCCTAGTACTTAATGTGATGTCTTATTTACCGCATGTAACTGCTTGTTCACTCAATAAGAAGAAAAAAAAAAAAAGGGGGGACGGTTCACTTTGATTTTTTTTTAAATATATATTAAATTCCTAATCTTCAGATTATTGCTTCTACACATTTTTTTCTAAATGTATTCATTAAATAAATTAAAATCTTACCTTTATCTCAGTACTACTCGGTACACACTAAGGATGTATTGCATTAGCCATGATCACCAATCCAGTGTTTTATTGTTATTGAGAAGCAGAGGACGCACACAGCGCCTGGTAGCAGCATACTTTGCACGCTGATGCCACACGCCAAAATCATTCCAGAACTGAATCTTTTCCAGTCCTGCGTGGTGGGTGGTCTAAGAGCCACTAGTCATGGAAACCTCCAATTGTAAACAGTGTTTACCAGAAGTGGCACTATTTTATAAGGAAGGCTAATGTGGCAGCATCTGTGCCCCCAAATTACTTCAATTAAGATGAAGTGATTTTGCAGAATCTTTGAGTAACAGAATTCTGGTTTGCAAAAGTGGTTCTCCCAGCTCAGTCATTAACCCAATTAACTTTGGACAGCAAAGCAGGTTAGCCCTGCTGGGAAGAAAGTCAGAATGAAATGCCTAGAGGCCCTGAAACAAAGCATCCAAATGGATGTGTTCAATAATTTTGCCCTGTGAAATAAAATATTTGTCTTACCATTTTAAAAAAAAATTTACCCCCAAAAAAGTTGAGTAAAATAGCTGTAAAAAGTCTTCAACATTAAAACTGAGGAAAGCGGTGGCATTAAAAGCAAATGGTTTTATGAAAGTTGGCTTGCTGCTGTGATCGCTGTATGGTAATGTGATTGGCAGGGCTGCTACAGCCAATAATATTGCCTTACACAATATCCATTTAATTGTTTACCATTTACACCAATCGGTTATGTAGCAAGCAAAACTTATTTCCTCACTGCAAGGCTGAATCTGCGCTAGTAAGAATGTCCTTTTCTTGACTTTTTAGTGACAGTGAATTAACCATTTTAGATATGTATCCCGAAAAGACATTTTCTAAAACTCCACTTCAAAATATAAAATATGCAGAAGAATCTTGTAAAGAGACAACAAAACAGAATTCATATTCACAGACACATTTGAAGGAAAAACAAAAATAAAAATGATAAATGTGATCGTGTTATGATAAACATGCACATGTGGCAAATTGTGGTGAATTAGTAACCAAATTACAAGGAAAACAAACAGCAGAATTTAAAATAATAATTCTCTAGCTTGGCAAGTTGAATTTTGTTTTCAATGATATTTTGGCCAACATTTAGTAATTTTATAACGATTTCCCAATTACAAGTTAAATTAGACCATGAAGTTTATTCAGATAAATAAAATGGCATATGGGCTTCTTGTATTCTAATATCACCTAGCTTACGACCAGTTATTTCTGCATAAGGAGTTGAGAATTTGAATTAAAACCTTGACATAATCATGACTAGAACGGCAAGTCCCAAAACATGCATCCAATTAATTCAAAACTATTTATAAAACTGATACGTTTCTAGGTATCAGATTATTAAAAGAAAACAATTCCCACGTTCATGGCTCATGCTGTTTGCAAATTACAGGACAAGCAACTATGCCTTACCCTTTCTACGGTGGAGCCATAGCATGCAATGCCGAAACATAGCAGTGACAGACGGCATTGGTTTGAGTTATTATGGGTTGAAATGTTTAGAAAAGCGGAGGAACAAATGGTGAATAGGGGATGCAGATGAAAGAAAGGAAGAAAAACTTGCAGTCTTGCATGGAAACTCCACCTTTAAAAAAAAGCAACAGCAGGTTCAGTAATCACAAACTGAACTGGTAGTTTTTCTTGCTTTGTACGGACACTGAATCCCAGCCTGGAAAATGCATTTAGTGTGCGGTGACCAGCCCATACGAAGCAGCTGCACACAATGCAGATTTTGCTTCAGTGAGTCAGCTTTTAAGACAGGGAATGCCTGATTTCTCCTGGTCGTATGTCTATCACGTTTGTCTATGCACTGCAGAACGGCAAACTATCCCATAGCAGCACCAAGCATTCACGCGTCTCGCTAAATACTTAAAGCAAGCCTTGATGGTGGGATTTGTGTCCACAGTGTAGATAGCAATAGAAAGTAGAAGAAGAAGTTGTTTTCGCTCACCCTGGAAATGGAAGGTTTTCTGATCAACCGTTATAGTAAAGGTGCTGTCGTCCTCATCGTCTATGCCAATTACAGCCCCCTGTGGAACAAAGAGCAGAATGCTGAATTGGGCATCAGTGACATCAGCAACACAGAGCGGATCACAGCAGCACTGCGGTAGAGCTCTCCGCCAGGGGAAGCCAGCTCACAGGAAGGAATTTGCATTTAACCAACAAGCATCCTTGCAAATTATAAACAGTGGAGTAAGGCAGCCAGGACCGGTCTCAGGCCACACATGAGGATTGCTTATTTATTCATTAGTTTATTAATATATAACTTAAACAGGAAGCAGTACACCATGGGTGAAATAGCTGGTGAATTTGAATGAGCAAGGGAAAAGGTAAAAAAATAAAATAAATTAAAAAAAAGGATGTACATATATAATAATAATAAAAAAATAAATAAATTTAAAAAAAAACAGAGCAAAAAAATAAGGTTTATATAATACAAGATATTTTCCCCCAATTTCTTGGGTTTCCTGTGTTCTTTAGTTCTATTAGAATACTGCTTCTATTAACTTTTATCAGCTTTTAGTAGGCCAAAAGAATAAATTAAATGGCTTTAGTGATGCTTAGTTTCTTTTTAGAATGAGTTGCTATAACAGATTAGAACAAAATAAGTTGGTACCAGAAATACAAATACACGGTCAATAAATGTAGGAGTTTTCTAAATGAGAGACAGTACTCTTGCAGTAATAAGAATTTGTCACACTTCTGCATATTTATCCCCTGGGGTGGCCATCTTTACATGATGTACATAATTAAATCTCCATGATGGGTTTTGCCACTGATTTGGTGGAAGCTCATACATTCTGTTAGGTTCAGGATAAAGCACAAGAAAAAAGTTGGTGCAGGCCTCCCATTGTGGTTAAACAGTAACTTATTAGTCTGCCAGTCTAAGACAAATAATTATGGGGGGTTATAGCTTGAGTTGGACATCCTTGCACTAATCATCCTTATCATTACCCTCTTTAAACGCAGATGGGGCCAAAGGAATAATTAACGTAGAGTATCAAAGGGTCAGCCCAAGCCCCATCATTGCACTCTACAGTTAGCTTCAAAGAATAAACAGTATGCAACAATAACAAATCCTGCACCAACACAGAAAAAAAATAAAACAATTCACAAACATCTATGCTGTAAGGGCAATAAGGTAACAGAGGTGCAGGAAGAGTTCTTGCAATTTAATTCCATGTCAGTGGCGCCACCTACTTGTAATCATGGAGAAATACACACAAACGTCACAATTCCCCAAATTCATCCAGACAGACACTTCCATATGGAATTTTTTTTTTTTTAAATTACTGTATTAAATGACCACTATAGGCACCCAGACCACTTCAGCTTAATGAAGTGGTCTGGGTGCCAGGTCCATCTTGGATTAACCCTTTTTTTCTATAAACATAGCAGTCTCAGAGAAACTGCTATGTTTATATTAGGGTTAATCCAGCCTCTAGTGGCTGTCTCATTGACAGCCGCTAGAGGCGCTTGCGTGCTTCTCACTGTGAAAATCATAGTGAGAAGACGCCAGTGTCCATAGGAAAGCATTGAGAATGCTTTCCTATGAGACTGGCTGAATGCGCGCGTGGCTCTTGCTGCGCACGCACATTCAGCCGAGGAGGAGGAGAGCTCCCCGTCCGGCGCTGGAGAAAGAGGTAAGTTTAACCCCTTCCTCCCCCTAGAGCCCGACGGGAGGGGGACCCTGAGGGTGGGGGCACCCTCAGGGCACTATAGTGCCAGGAAAACGAGTATGTTTTCCTGGCACTATAGTGGTCATTTAAGCTAACTTTCTAATACATCAAGCAACAAAGAATAGAATATCATACCCCAACAATGATGGATCTGATGGATTTTGGACAAAAATATTTACATATCCGTGTGCCGAGCCATCATATGGACAATTCCGCTAACATGATCTGTAAACAGTTTATTTCACTGCCATTGCAACGGCCTGTGTACGAGTTATCAAGATGAAAATTGACTACACTAATGCACAAATTGGATGACAGCATATGATTTTATTTAGTTTTTAAAGAAAGAATGCCACTGTGTCTCGCTTACAAGTCAAATGCCACAAGTTTTTGGGTGCAAGTTTAGTTTTAAAAATGTATCATTAAATGGTTTATCTAAAGTTGACGCAGTTTAAACAAAAATAATCACCCTGAGCAATAGAAACATGCGCAGAAAGGTTAATCCTATATCAGTCAGAAATCAAACCTATAGAGTTAGGAAGCAAACACAAATGACTCACACAAAAACACTTTCAATCACACCTTTTCAGCTTCTGCACACTCGCAGAACGTAGGCTTTTTACAAAATATTAGAAAAACAAAAAAAACAGGAAGATAAAAATAAATGTCATTTAACTAAATATTGCTCAAACCGACCCAGGGTTTACCATACCCTAAAAGAAATGCAAATACATAACCTAGCTAACAATATAGTAGGATAGTCAGCAGCTATGACTAGTGGAACAAGCAGTGTTTGCATTCTCTGACAGCAGAGATAGATGCAGTGCTAAACATGTGGCTGGCTCAGAATTATCGCGTTTACAGATCAACAACACCTCATGATCTCCTAGTCTGTCAACATTCACAGAAAACCAAACCAACACTATTATTAAGGTCACTGGCTTCCCCATAGCATGCCAAAATTATAAAGGATGGGGAACATACTAGTCAATTGCAGCTATATTCTCCTGTACATACAACTTCGTCATACTGCTATGCATTAAAGAAACACTCAAACCACCATAAGCGCTAGAGTGCCCTGGAGCCCGCTAATATAAGTAGTCAAACCCTTTCAGAATGGTTTAACTTCTTACTTGGAGTCCACTGGTGCCGTTCCCCATCTTCTCACAAACTTTGGGGAGCTGAAAGCTCTGGCTTAATAACTTCTCTCTTAATAAGAGCTCTGTTATCTCTCGTGAGCTAATTCCTGCATGGAAGGGCTTGCTCAGTGGCTGAGACTGTCAACCAATTACTCACAGCCAGTGAGCTAAGCCCAGAATTGCCTGCCTTAGCTCAGGCGTAGAGCTTGCACGTGGCCTGCAAGCTATGGTGAAGGAGAGGAGCAACACCCAGTAGTTGCACTAATAACACTGGGGTTTTTAAGGACACTTGACACCATAACAACTACAGCACAGTGCTTGCAGTGTCTTTTTCATTGAAAAAAGTCTTTGCCTTTGCCAAGGAAATATTTCAAGGATGATTTTTTAACAAAACTGTCTTAAGCCGATTTTCCACTTGCAGCATATTAAGTCTGCAAACATCAAAGCAGTCATTTTCACTTAATAAACATCAGCACAATATAACATTTAGCCAGGTAAATTAAACACTGTACCTGGCAATTCCTAAACCAAAGTTAGTTGAAAACGACCAACTATTTAATGTACTTACTCTGAGCCGGACACATCCTCTCCGTGATCCTCTCATCATTTTGTCCTTCGACTGAAAAAGAAATGAAAAGAAGAAAAAAAACAAAAACATTAGAACTTTATTTTGTGACAGAAAATGAAAAGAGCTCTTCAGAAAATGTTTCTCCTGGTCATCCCTTGTTTCTCACTGTAAGAGGCATGACAACCTCTAAATAAAGTGTATGAAATAGAAGATTATTCTTCTTTAAAACATGCTGTTTAAGAACCTCAACAGGGACTGGTTTTCAATCAGTTAAAGCAAACCTAATCAGACTTATGTTCCCCTGATTTATGTAGGGCTAAAGGAACAAATTGGCGTGAATTTTAACACTTTAATATAAGAATTTCAAATAGTTATGTGTATAACGAGCATTATAAAACTAATAACATAACATTCTGCAGGTCAGCTTACTCTACAAGGGGCTTCTGTATCCATGTTCTCATTTAACGGTGGAATACGGTCAGAATAAGGAAAACAAAATACAGAAAGGCGAGATATAAGGAATGTTCCACTGAAGATTGCAGGACTGTTAAATAGTACGTTTTACTGATCAAGACACAAGCATACTGAATTCTTGACATTATAGTGACTATTAAAAAGTCAGACTACTAATTATCAAAAATCATTTCACACATTACATCAAACACTCATGCATGTACAGTCTTTCCACCATAGTAAATCTCATACAAAGGTGTCACCTTTCTATTCCCACACAACCATAGCATTGACAGTTATGCCAGCAGTGACGCCAGTGAAATTTAACTCCAGCTCTAGTGCACAAGCTCCTATTCATTTTCCCAGGAAAACGCAGTACGGAAAATAGCCGTTATTGGCAGGGGCTGGCTAGGCTGGGGGGCAGGGAGGCAATTGCCCCCAAGGCCGCCCCAAATCCTTTTAAAACCGGCCGATGCAGGGCCGGTCCTAATGCTGCAGCCGCCTGAGCGCTCTGTTAAGAGCCTCTGGCGGCTGCAGCACAGCTTCTCACCTCCCCTTCACTGTAGCGTGGCCGAGCTCTTCTCTGGTCCGCGGTGCCCGGCCGGAATGATAGGAAGATGCACACTGAGTTTGCTCCTTCTATCACTCCGGCTGGGCACAGCGGACCGGAGAGGAGCTCGGCCACGCTACAGGGAAGGGGAGGTGGGGGAGAAAGAAGCCGAGGGGGAGGTGGGGGAGGAAGAAGCCGAGGGGAGGAGAAGCAGGAGGGAGGAAGAAGAAGAGGGGGAGGGAGGAGGAGAAGAAAGAGGAGGGGAGGAAGAGAGGGAGGAGAGGAAGAGAGGGGAGGGGGAGGGAAGAAGAGGGGAGGAGGGGGGAGGAGGGAGGGAAAGAAGACAGGGGGAGGAAGAAGAACACAGGGAGGAGGAAGAAGAACACAGGAGGAGGAAGAAGAACACAGGGAGGAGGAAGAAGAACACAGGGAGGAGGAAGAAGAACACAGGGAGGAGGAAGAAGAACACAGGGAGGAGGAAGAAGAACGGAGGGAGGAGGAAGAAGAACACAGGGAGGAGGAAGAAGAACACAGGGAGGAGGAAGAAGAACACAGGGAGGAGGAAGAAGAACACAGGGAGGAGGAAGAAGAACACAGGGAAGGGGGTAAGACTAAGGGGCAGGGGAGAGCTCTTAGGGACAGCTCTATAGGACAGGGGACAAGACAGAGCTCTTTTACACTATGCGCACACACACACACAATGCAACCCTTACACACACAGAGAAACACACAATGTAACCCTTACACACAAAGACAATGCATCCTTTGCACACATACACAGACACACACAATGCAAACCCTTACATACACATGCAAACACACACACTGCTTTTCTTACATACACACAGAAACACAATGCATCTCTTACACTCAATGCACACACATACAGACACACACCTTGCATCCCTTATGCATACACAGATTCACACAATGCATCCCTTACACAACCAGAAACACACAATACATCCCTTATACACAAATACACACTGCTACCACTTCACACAAACTGGTATCCCTATACACTACATACCAAAAGCACACATATTAGATCCTCTACAATAACACATAACACATCCCCTACACACTCCACTCCCTGTGAGCGAATTCATGGGTGGGTGGAACATATAAGTGGACTTATGAGTGGGCCTTATGGGCATACTCACCGTCAGGCCCTGGGGCTCAGACCTTGAGCTGTGTAAGGGGCCCCCCAAAAATGGAGCTGCTTCCAATTCTCCCAGAACATTGAATTTTGTAACCACAGTTGCAAACAGCCTCCAGAGATCCTGTTCTACACCAGACCAGTGGAGCCAAACTGCAGCCCATCATCATCCTCATCTGGTTGTAAGTAGGCAATCTAGTATATTATTAGTGACACTAATCTATAATTTACCTCACATTAAAGGGACACTATAGCTTAATGAAGTGGTTCTGGTGTCTATAGCTGGTCCCTGCAGGTTTTTTAATGTAAACACACACTGTGTGCAGCACTGGCGTTAGTTCATATGGCAGATCATATGGGTGGGGCATTGTGATGTCACATGGGGGGGCGGCAAATTTTTCTTTTGTCTAGGGCGGCAAAAATCCTTGCACCGGCTCTGATCCTGGGCAGGTGCACCAGTCTACTGGTGACCCACAGGAGGGGAGTGCACTAATTGCACTGCACTCTCCTCCTGCCCAGACCTGTCTTTACCACAGTGCAAGTGCCCTCTGCCCCTAATTTACAGTGGCTCACACTCACAACAAGCAGTGCCTGGAGCCCTTTGCAGAGACGGGAACAAAGAGGTTCTGTGGCAGCTGGCCGTCCTGCAAGCATTACATTAAACAGCTGTTCCCCATGCAGCCACAGGTGGTGCTGTGCTGGGAGAATGTGATTACTCTTCACTTCCTCCCAGCCTACAGAGCAGCGCATGGGAGAGAGAGAGGAGGAGGCATGACTTAATCTTACAACAAATCCAGTAAGCAAATCTTTATAAATTTGGGGGATCAGCTCTGTTTCCACAGTTTATTGGTGTTTACTCTGATGTCTGTATTAATATTGAGGGATTTCTAAGTAGTAACATCAGTATGTGTCAGCAGGGCCAGACGTTGGGGTGTGCAAGCTGTGCGGTCACGCAGGGTGCCATGACAACAGAGGCGCCCGGCGGCCAACACAGCTCACAAGTTGGGTACACCAGCATATTCAATTTAAACGATTCGCTGGTGGTCCACTGGTGCGCACCAGCAGTAGGTGCAGTCAGATTATATCCTCTCCCTCGTGGTTCCGGCGCTCAGTTAGTGAGTCAGAGCACAGGCTCAGAGATTCTCAGCCTGCGCTCTGACAACATTGAAAGTCAGAGCCGTGAAGGAGCGGGTATGGCAAAGAGCTACTGATTAGCATAACATCAATATCCATTATAAAACCAGGAAAAGGTGGGCATGGATGAACTGATTTGGTGGTGCAATGGGCCACTTGACTGGTTTTGCCCCCCAGGACTAAGGCTGCCAGCCCTCCCCTGGTTATGGGTGTGTGTTTTTTTAAATAACTCTATATCTTTAGGGTAAAATTCACCTATTTCTCCTACTGGCTTTACAATGGCTTGGGTGGGCACACAGTTTGACAATGTTGCAATAGGCAAACCAGACACTAACAGGAAATTGGCCTGATCAATTCTTCCTGATAAGACATATGGACAGGTTCAAGCAAGCAAAAGTGTCATTTAACTAATGCAAGCACGATTGTGAAGCAGCAAGCATTGTCAGACTGCTATGTATGCCACTATAGTGCATTTAAAAGGTGAATATTAAAACATGGTAAATATATTAAAGAACAAAAAAATAGAAATAAGGTACATTTCACAAGCTCAAGCTAAGATTTAAAAGGGACAAAAATTTACACAGTGTAAATTGGTAGAGAAGTGAGATGGGGGACACAATTAAAATTAAAGGGACACTATAGTGACCCAAACTACTTTAACATTATGAAGCAGTTTTGGTATAGATCATTGTGGCAGAACCAGCCTCGCCACTGTCCACTGGAGGAGCCTGGTTGCTCGCCTGCTCCCTTTAGACTATGGCCCGGCATTTAAAACCTTTTATTTTCCCTGCAGAAAGGTTTATTCGTGCCTTTCTGCCAGGGTGTTCGGTAGATTCAATCTACCGAACGATCGACCACCTGGGAACTGGAGTGTGCCGTCAATTGACCGCCCAGAAGCTGCAGTTAACCGCAGCTTAATTGACTAACGCTGGGTGGCCTTTGTTTGCCGAACACGTGGCAGCGACCATTTTAACTCCCCAACGGCCAGCGGTGTTCAGCGCCCAAACTAAGGAACTGGAAACGGACACTTATTTGCGCGAACACGGCTGAGCCGCCAGCCTCCTTACCTCTGCATTCGGTAGTGGAACCGAATGACTGTTCATTCGGTAGTTTAACCGTATGAACAGCATCACCCCAGATAGCCATGGGTGTAAGCTGATTGTATGCTTTTCCTGTTCGGCTGTTTCCAGTGTTTGTGTGTTTCCTGTTCGGGAGTTGGAGGATTCGTGTAGTTTGCAGTTCGGGAGATTGGTGCTTGCAGTAGCTGTCTGTGCATCTGAAAGGGGAATATCGCCTAAACGGTTTCTAACCTCTTGTGTGCAAAAAGGGCCGTTACAATCATGCCTATGCATTATTACTGAGTGCGGAGTTAAATCACTTTGTTTATGCAGCCTTTTGTTTATGGTGCAAAATTACTTGCTCCATGACAATTCTAAAAGCAGAAGAAGTGGTCTTGGAGGCTGGAGTAAGCCTTTAAAATTAGATCTCTCTTTACAGGAAGTGCATAGGGAGACTAAGTCACATGCAGGGGGGTGTGGCTAAAGTTGTATAAACAAAGTGATTTAACTCCTAAGTGGCAGAGAATTGAGCAGTGACCACTTCACTAAGCTAAAGATGTTAGAAGAAAAAAACAATTATTTTTAAAAAATTTTTTTTTAAATACTTCTGTTGCACATCTGTAGAATATCAATGTCCCAAGATGCTCCGGCACCTACACTGCAATGCCGTATGAGCATGTGCATACTCTGCCTTTCCTTCCATAGTGCCAGTTTATCAATGTAAATAAAGCTGAACCTGTAACTTACAGGTTACGTGGTTCACAAGTTCATGTTGGTATAGATTTTATCTATGTTAAATTGATTAAATATAAATATACTGAGCCTATTAAGGTGTATTTACATGAATATTGCTTTCTCCTCCCCATACATGCCAAGTGAAACTACCCACAACCAAAATAACAGCAGGGCATCCAGTTCTTATTTTATGGGTGCATGCTGTCATGGGATGCAATCACATGGGGATTCAGCAATTGTGTGGACAGTCATCGGCAAAGCATGTAGTTTTAGTCTATCCTACGATGCCTGTGGCAAGTAAGGTGGGCAAAAAAAAAACCAGTCTAACCATGTGCTTGCAGCTAGCACCGATTAAAGGACCACTAAAGTGCCAGGAAAACACTAGTTTTCCCGGCACTATAGTGCCCTGAGGGTGCCCCCACCCTCAGGGACCCCCTCCCGCCGGGCTCTGGGGAGAGGAAGGGGTTAAAATCTTACCTTTCTCCAGCGCTGGGCGGGGAGCTCTCCTCCTCCTCCTCTCCTTCATAGCGACGTCATCGGCTGAATGCGCATGCGCGCCAGGAGCCGCGCGCGCATTCAGCCAGTTCATAGGAAAGCATTTACAATGCTTTCCTATGGACGCTGGCGTCTTCTGACTGTGATTTTCACAGTGAGAAGCACGCAAGCGCCTCTAGCGGCTGTCAATGAGACAGCTACTAGAGGCTGGATTAACCATATTATAAACATAGCAGTTTCTCTGAAACTGCTATGTTTATTTAAAAAAGGGTTAACCCTAGCTGGACCTGGCACCCAGACCACTTCATTAAGCTGAAGTGGTCTGAGTGCCTATAGTGGTCCATTAAATGTTTCCACATTAGCCTGGAAATAAAATAAGTAAACACTTGCGGGTGAAAAGTTCACCTCTGTCTATGGCTTGAATATTTAACCTACATCCAAATCACTAAACCTCTTCCCTCAATATGCAGTTCAAAAGGTAAAAAAAAATCCTTTAAAGAAAGTTGTGTGTCAGCATATTATTAGGATACTTAAAGGGACATTATAGTCACCTGAACAACTACAGCTTAATGTAGTTGTTCAGGTGAGATCTATAGCTCCCTGCAGGCAATCTAATGTAAACACTGTATTTTCAGAGAAAATTCAGTGTTTACATTGATTGATAGGAATACCTCCAGTGGCCGTCACTCAGACTGCCACCAGAGAGACTTCCTATCATGTACGGCCCTAAAAAGGCCATGTACACGTCAGACGTATTAAAATACGTCTGATGTGTGCAGGAAAGAGAAGGCACTGTGTGCGCGCCTTCTCTCTCCTGCCTGTCAGCAGAGGAGAGGGGGCAGGAAAAGACGGCGAGCTGAGCTGTCAGCTCAGCTCGCGGCCGCTGGAAATGACAGTATAGCATTCAAATCTATGGATGAACCTGCAAGACCCTCCATAGACAGAGCCAATTCCCCACAGTCGTCACAGGTGATTTCCATCTGGATTGAGCCTATAGCTCCTGCCCAGAGTCTAAGAAAGTCAGGCGGAGAAAATATACAGACTGACCGATACAGTGAAATTTCACCACAGTCAAAATTAGTATTTTATAGAGGTCGTATCTTTCTATCTTTCATTTTAAGCAAAGCGGGGTAGACAGTGATCAATGATAGAAGGGATCCTATAAACTACTGTTATTTTCGGTACTATAGGTGCCCTTTAAGACTGCCCTCTCGGACACGAAAGGAAGTTTTTTTGCTTTGATCTTGCGGTTCAACTAGAGCGTGCAGGGGTGCATGCACAGCATATCTATGCTTCCCTCCCTTGTTTTGGGAAAGAGAGCCTAGCAGTATTGTTACGAACATCCGTTCGAGGAGTCGTATTTGTATAGCACCAACATATTCTGTAGAGCTTTACAGTTATAGTGGTGAAGAATTCGATTTATGAGATCAGATCTTATTAACTGGAACAGGGGGTTGAACTAAACATTCCATAAACTCCTGCTGGACAGGACTTTATGAAATATAGGCAAACGTTTGTCTATTAGCTGCTTCTGCTTGCAGTGCATAAGCAGAAGAGGGAGGAATTTTAAAGCAAATATATTTTTCCTCCTTTAAAATGCATTAGCTATTCAACATATGTGAAAATGGTTGTTACAGCAAGGCCTAAAGTGTTCCTTTAAAGTTTATTATTAATGAAGTGTCCCTTCTGCATGGTAAATGTTCCTAAAAATACCAGTGTGATAATGTTCAACATATAGAGCTTCAACTGAGTAACTACCCACTACTACTGATATACAACCACCTGCCACCAGCCTTCTGTCTAAAACACTCAAACAAACTGGGAATAATACAAATTATATTGTCATTCAGAAACACAAATCTCCCCAGATAAAAAAAAAAAAAAAAATAGGATTCAAGAAATTCCATACAATGGCGCCGCTTTCTCAATGTATGATGAAACAACTGTTGGGGTTGTGTAATAGAGACTACACAGTATTACATCATTTGTAACAAGCTATGTGATTCTGTTTTTACAGCAAGTCTGCTCGGATAGATATTGCAAGGTAACCACATACAGAAAATGATAAAGGAGTATGACTAAACAACTCCCACCTATGTCAGCAGCAGTTATCCAGGTCCTCATATTAATAATCCAGGCTTCAAAAACCAGCTGACACTGGAGACACCATATTAGTTGTTCGCAATGAACTTGGAGGCTCCAGGATTCAAATAAGTAATTTTAAAATGAAGCGTTTATTTTTTTAAAATGTAAGTAAAACACCCAAAAGTAGAGTGTTTAAATAAATACTATGTTTTAAAAGTACTTATTTAAATCCTAATTTATGTATTTTAAGCAACTTAAATCTTGCCAGGTACTGTCTCGCTAACCTCATATTTTTCGTAGGTTTCTGAGTTTAGTGATCTACACAGCAAAATTGCTTCATTAAGCTAAAGTTGTTTCAGTGACCACAGTCTCCCCTTAAGTCTGGCTACTGGCGTGTTAAGTGGCAGGGCAATTCGGGAACCTTTCAGAGAACTTACTGATACCCAGATAAGTTATATAATGGAAAAACCCATTTACAAAAAGACCAAAAAAGTAAAAATTCAAAAAAAAAAAAAAAAAAATCTATACAAAATTAAAACTCAAAACACATTGTTTTATTGCTGTGAGATACAGTTATTTGCAGCATGTAGGAGAGTGCTTTCTTATACACAGACATATAGAGACTTGCTATGAGGTGTATGTTTTGCCATTTGTCTGAGGGCTACCATAAAGCATAACTGGGGGCCAGCAGAGCCCCCACCCCCCATGTTCACATAGTCGGTTGAGACATTTAGAGACATGCTATGAGGTATGTTTTGTCATTTGTCTGAGGGCTACCATAAAGCATAATTGGGGGCCAGCAGAGCCCCCCCATGTTCACAGAGTGGGTTGAGACATATAGGGACATGCTATGGAGGTGTATGTTTTGTCATTTGTCTGAGGGCTACCATAAAGCATAGTTGGGGCCAGCAGAGCCCCCCAATGTTCACAGAGGGGGTTGAGACATATAAAGACTTACTATGAGGTGTATGTTTTGTCTGAGGGCTACCATAAACCATAGTTGGGCCAGCAGAGCCCCCCATGTTCACAGAGGGGGTTGAGACATATAAAGTCTTGCTATGAGGTGTATGTTTTGTCTGAGGGCTACCATAAACCATAGTTGGGCCAGCAGAGCCCCCCATGTTCACAGAGAGGGTGGAGACATATAAAGTCTTACTATGAGGTGTATGTTTTGTCTGAGGGCTACCATAAACCATAGTTGGGCCAACAGAGCCCCCCAATGTTCACAGAGGGGGTTGAACCCCCTCCCAGCAGCATTCCTGGCTGACATGTCCCATGACTGTGGACCAGCACAGGCCCCACTCACTGGGCAGCAGACAGGCGTATCCGCGTTCTGATTGGCTGCTTTGCAGCAACCGAGCGTGCTGATTGGATAACTCCGGCTGAAGCTAGCGCTGATTGGCTGCACACGCGCAGACTGGAAGTCGCCAGAACAAAAGCTGTGCTGATTGGGCTCCGGGCTGGGGAGGCTCCGCGCCCCTCCCCGCCTGGCGACTAAACCAGCGCGGAACGCAGGCCGTAAAGCAGGTGCTGGCGGTCCTCACCGTGTAGTAGGAGAGCAGGCCGGCGTTGTAATCCAACACAAACCAGCGGTACTGCCAGCCCTTCATCACGTTCGTCCATTTACTCAGCGGACCCTCCATGATGGACGCCATCTTGGGGACGGGGAACTGGTGCCGTGCGTCGCACGTCATCAGGGAGGGGGGCGGGGAGGGAGGAGGAAAGCGTGTAAGGAGGGAGGGGGCGGGTCCGTGACGTCACTGCTTGGACCAACGCGTTGCTAGGAAAGATGCTGCACTAGCATAGCAACCAGGAGTCTCTCTCCATCACTCAGTGAGCAGGGTGCATGGCTCACTCACACCAGAAAAAAATATATAGTAAAACAAAATATCTAATTACATTGTAGGGATCTTAATTAAACGTGTAGGCAAAGAGCAAATTTTAGTTGAACATATACATACATATATAATATATATATATTTTTTCTTCTTCTTTAATTAGTTTTTCCCCAAAACTTTTCTGGCTCAAATTTTGCATTTCACAGTATAGTGCAAAACCCTGTTGGTTGTCAGCTCACCACAATTCACTCTTTACTGAATAAAATCTACATCGGGGTGCTCAAAAGATAGATCCCCAGATGTTTTAAAACTACAGCCTCCCTGATGCTTTGTCATTCTAAAGGCATTCCAAAGACATGCAAAGCATCATGGGAGTTGTAGTTCTACAACATCTGGGGATCTACCTTTTTGGCACTCGTGGTCCTCAGTGCATAAGACACTACTTACTCTCTCAATGCAACTGTACATTTGTACAAATTCATGTGTGATTGTAAACAAATAAATAACTTGCAGATGTATGAAAAAATATGAGTCTAAAAACGTAAACTGGAGTGTTTTGCAAAAAAAAAGGTTGATAATGTTCCTGTATTTTATACTGTATTTATGTGAGTCTGACATTCTGTAGTTCCCATAAGATTTTGGAAGAAAATTAGTGTTATTTCACAGTAAATTGACTCTTTTGGACAGAACCTGAAGCTTTCATGCAGTGTGATATCACAGTGCATCCTCCCCTCCTATTAAAGATACTTGTTTTGATCAGTTAACACAGTGTCTTTAAACCCTTAAGGACCAAACTTCTGGAATAAAAGGGAATGATGACATGTCACACATGTCATGTGTCCTTAAGGGGTTAATTGTTATGATTATTCCTACATTGTGAGTTCTATTTATATTCACAGCAACCATTCTAATTGCACTGGCATTCAGCTTGTCACTAGAGATAATTGGCACAAAATCTATGTTGAGGTGTCATTACACCTATTCTTTCTCAGCCTACAATCACAGGGTTAATAAGAACTGTGCAGGAGTTGTGCAGTCATTTTAGGTTAAACAATAATAAACAGTATTTTTCCCCTGCTTTCTTTCTGAGCAAGCCAGATGTCGAGGACCACGTTTGCTAACATTCCCACTCAACCAAAAGGCTGGCTGAGCATCATGGGCGACGTAGTCCTTACAAGTTGTGGAGCTAGAGGCTCTTGCAGTCTCAGGTGAGCACTCTCTCCATCCTTTGCAATCACTACCAACACGTAGTCTGCCCTGATTGGTTGCCTGGGGGAATATTTCCGACCAATCAGACTGAGCCAGCTGTGAGGACCAGTTTGAGAGATACAGTTTCTCATCACAGCCAGCAGCACAACTTGTCAGGAGCATCACCTGTGCCTGTCTGCAACCAGGGAGCCATTCAGCACTACAGGTGATTTAATCATCCATTGGTTTCTGTCCATGCATCTCTTGATGCCATTCCCCTGTATCTATTTCACCTTCTCCCCTGCAAATCTTGTACTCTCTCCCCTGTATCTATATCACCTTATCCCCTGTATCTATTGCAGCTTCTTCCCTGTATCTATATCATCTTATCCCCTGTATCTCTTGCAGCTTCTTCCCTGTAACTCTTGTACTCTCATCTACACCTCTATAAGCTTATTCCTTCACACTCCTGAAGCCTCTGTTCAGCTTTTCCCTGTACAATTTAGAGCCTCTCCCCCTGTACATGTTTAAGGTTTTCCCCTGTACCTCTTGTAAAGTCTTTACTGAACCTTTTGCAGCTTATCTTCTATAACTTTTGCACTTTCCCCTTTACCTTTTGCAGCATCTCTCCTGTATCTCTTTAAGCTTATCCTTGTTCCTCTTGTTGCCTCTTTCCTGTACCTATCTCAGCTTCTCCTCTGCACCTCCTGCAACTTCTCCACCTACTGCAACCTCTTCATTGTACTTCTTTCAGCTTCTCCCCTGAACCTCTTACAAATGCTCTTCTATAATGTTTGCACTCTTCCCCCTGTGCCTATTGTCACCTCTTTCCTGTACCTATCTCAGCATCTGCACTGCACCTCTTCCAAATTCACCTTCCTAGATAGTTAAAATTTAGATTTATTGTATAAACCCCTTTGAGAATAATGCTTTGGTTTTACTCACTGAAAAGCGAACTGTAGTTAATTGAAAACCTAATGGCAAAACATGTATTTTCCTCAAATGATTTTTAAGCCTTAATTCTGATCTTTACATAATAAATAGAGGGGTTACCCTTTTAACCCCTAAAGCACTTCAGAAAGCTTTAATCATTCGATTTGGCCACAGGTACAAAGTGTTGCATCACACCGCATCTCTTCAATTTACATGTATGCATCATTTCTGGGCATACCAGATGCTGTCTTCTTCTTCCTCAAGCACTTCCTGCTCATGAACCTCATACACACAACAAATTGGACATATATTTACTTTAACATATTTGTCCGTTTGAGTTGCTTCTGAATTTTTATGTAGTTCTTGCATTTTGCCGCCTGCCTGTATAAAGCATTGTGGTTAATTCACTAAACTAATAATTATGACATATTGACAAAGGAATTGCAAATGTTCCACTGAAATAGACTAATTTGGAAAAGTTTTCCAGTTTCGTATTTCCGCCAGCTCAGTTATTTTTGTTTTCATATCACTTGTTGGTTCATCATAACTCCCAATTGTGCTGTGTGCAAAACATTTCAAACTTTTATCACACCAATTTCCTGCATCTTCAATATGTACCTTGCAGCTCATCTTTCCATGTATCTTGCAGACTTTATTCACACACTTAATGTGTTGCTCCAAGCACCTTGACCTTCAGTGATTTGAAGTGGTCATGGTGTCTGGAGCCTGTATGTGCAATGTTTCCCTGTGAAAGAGCTATACTGAGTTTAACCCTTTTGCTGCCGTAGGTATATCTCCACCTCGGGCAGCGTCATTGGGGTGCATTCAGCCAGCCAAGAACAAGAGGAGGATCATACTGAGGGGAGAACTTGGCCTTGATAATGGAACGGAGGTAAATTTTAGTTTTGGAAGATTTTCTGTTTTTTGTTGTTTTTTTTTTAAATTGGGGGACAGGAAGGCTTACTCTAACCAAAAACAGTTTTTTGGAGGGGTAAATATGTAAAAACAGTGTTTTATTAAACAGTGTTATTTGGTTGGAGTAGCGTTTTAAGGTTACATAGCAAACTGGGATTTATGGAGAACTGAAAAGAAATAGCAAAAAATAAACTAAAATAACCAAATCTGAAATAGTTTCCAAGCTCAGCCACTTTTGGCCTAACATTGGCAATTCACTTGTACTCAGATTACTGTCTTTCTGTATAATATCTGTAACACTTTTAAGAAGTTTTAGGGTTGCACCGTTCCTTCCTCACTCCATTAATCTGTCCCCTAGTCTCTTTAAAAAACAAAATCCCTAAACCTATTCAAGAAGGGTATATCAATTAAACGTAAAGAATTACTTTAATGTTAGGAATACAAAAATATATTCACAACACTAATGTGTTCCTCTGCCCTGCGTCCCTCTTCCCAGCGATGTTAAAGGTTAAATAACCCTCTATTCACAAAGCTGATTTCAGTGCCAATCCCCCTTTGCACTGGGTCTCGCTCCACCTCCTCCGAAGTCAGTTGATGGGGAGACCGAATGCGCATGCGCAGCAAGCGCTACACGCACATTAGGCCATCTTCATGGGAAAGCATTGTCTCAATGCTTCCCCATGAGGTCTTCCCTGACACTGGATGTCCTCTTGCAGAGTGTGAGGACGTCCAGTGTTGTTTAACGGAGTCAAATTCGGTGAAACTCTAAAAAGCACCTCTAGACAGCCACTTAAGGCAATCTTAGTACTGCAATGTATACATTACAATTTCTCTAAAATTACAATGTTTTACATTGCAGGACTAAGGGTGACAGGGACAGTGAGACAATGAGATGAAGTTGTCTGGGTGCCTGTAGTGTACTTCTCCCTCCCCTTATCTTCCTAACCCATTTGATTCTTCTCCTGTAACTGTGTGATTAAAAAAAAAAAAAAACTTAATTGTAAGCTATTCTAGCAACCTACTATTCTTTGCATGAAATACATTTTACCCTTACAGCTTGTCTTATTTTACCCCATTCTCCTTAAAATGTAAGCTCGTTTGAACAGGGCCCTCAGCAACTTCAGTTACCAACTTGTCTCGTTGCATCTAGTTGTTTGTTAGTGTGCATGTTGTACAGCACTGTGGAATATGTTGGAGCTTTATAAATAAAAAATTTTAACATCACAAGTAATTATCTTTTTCCTTAGGTGTCCTGTAGCTCACTATCCGGACATGAAGCTGTTCTTGCTGTTGACAAATATATTTTTGTCTGTGTATGCAGAGACCATTGTTTATTTTCGTGAACAGTTTGAGGATGATGGTAATATGTCTTTGATTATACTATTCACTGCTCATCTCTGCAATCCACACCGATCAGCCACAACATTAAAACCACTGACAGGTGGTATAT
Source organism: Pelobates cultripes (assembly GCA_933207985.1). Taxonomy (NCBI): domain Eukaryota; kingdom Metazoa; phylum Chordata; class Amphibia; order Anura; family Pelobatidae; genus Pelobates; species Pelobates cultripes. The sequence goes on along the minus strand of OW240919.1, from coordinate 20,396,746 downwards.
AGTTACAATGGCACCTGTCAAGGGGTGGGATATATTAGGCAGCAAGTGAACAGGCAGTTCTTAAATTTCAGGAAAAAGCAGGAAAAGGGGCAAGTAAAAAGATCTGAGTAACTTTGACATGGACCATTTAGTGATGGCTAGACAACTGGGTCAGAACATTTTCAAAACGGCTTGCCTTGTGGATTGTTCCAGACTTTTACCTACCACAAGTGGTACAAGGAAGGACAACCAGTTAACCGGCGTCAGGGTCATGGGCGCCCAAGGCTCATTGATGCACATGGGAAGCAAAGACTAGCTCATCCGGTCTGATAACACAGGAGAGCTACTGTAGTTAAAATTGCTGACAAACATAATGCTGGCCATGAGAGAAATGTGTCAGAACACACGGTGCATGGCAGTTTGCTGTGTATAGAGCTGTGTAGCTGTCCACTACCGAAGGTGCCTTCAGTGGGGATGTGAGTATCAGAACTGGACCATGGAGCACTGGAAGAAGGTTGCATAGACTGATCAATCACATTTTCTTTTGGATCTGGTGGATGGCCAGGTGCGTGTGCATTGTTTACCTGGGGAAGAGATGGCAGCAGGATAGACTATGGCAAGAAGGCAGGCTTGCATAGGCAGTGTTATACTCTGGGCAATGTTCTGCTGGGAAACCTTGAGTCCTGGCATTTATGTGGATGTTACTTTGACAAGTACCACCAACCCAGAGATTGTTGCAGACCACGTACAACACTTCCTGGCAGTGGCCTCTTTAAGCTGGATAATGAGCCCTGCCACACTACACAAAATCTTTAGGAATGGTTTGACGAACATGACAAAGAATTCAAGTGTTACCTAATTCCGCAGATCTTAAACTGAATGAGCATCTGTGGGATGTGTTGGAACAACAAATCCAATCCATGGAAGCCCCACCTCACAACTTGCAAGTCTGAAAGGTTCTGCTGCTAATATCTTGATGCCAGATGCCACAGGACACCTTCCGAGGTCTTGTTTTGTCCATGCTTCAACACATCGGTGTAATGATACTCACCTGGTCCTTGGGCTGATCAGTTATATAACCATTTGCCTGAATCCCAGTAAAGAAAATTCTGCTTGCATTCAGAGTTCTTAAAGACACACAGGGGACATTTCTGTCACAGCTTGGTTCACGTCAGTCTGGCGTCCCCCTTCACACACTTTACGGGGCCACAGGCATAACATGGACCAATCAAATCACATATAACAGCATTTAAACTTCTCTGGACCTATTTACTGTGTACTAGCATGGTTTCTGTTCTCAGTAGGTATATGCATGGGCAAAAGATTCGGTTCGGCACTTCTGAAATTCGGGACTTCGGCACTTCGGTTCGGTTCGGTACTTACAAAATTCGGGACTTTGGCAATTCGGAATTTGGCACTTCAGCAATTCCCTAAGCCTAACCCTAACCCTACCCCAAACCTAACCCCACCCCTACCCTAACGTAACCCCACCCCTACCCTAACCTAAGCCTACCCCTAACCTTAACCCTACCCCTAACCCCAACCCTAACCTTACCCCTAACCCTACCCCTAACCTGACCCCAACCCTGCCCCTACACCCAACCTTATCCCTAACCCTTCCACTACCCCTAACCTATCCCCTAACCCTACTAGGGTTAGGGGTAGGGTTAGGTTAGGTGTAGGATTAGTGGTAGGGTTAAGTGTAGAAGTAGGAGTAGGGTCAGGGTTAGATTTCTGTCATCATTCTCTTAATTCCCGAATGTCCGAAATTTGTCCAAATTTAAATTCGAACCGAAGCGAATTGTACATGTCTAGTTCTCAGTACCCTTTAGTGCATTCCTTGTTACATTGTGATATTTCTGGAATTGACCTTGGCTTAGTTCTTGACTCTGGCCAGTTTTCATTCACGCTGTCTCTCTGCCTTAAATAGGCTTCTACTTGACAACTTCTCCTCTCTATTGTACCTTTAGCTCGACCAGTCTTAGGACTGTTAATACATCTATTCTATCCAGTCTGTTATTGTTATTCTAGGCTCTGCGTATTATGGTACTTCCCCGTGACATCAGAGCTGTTTTGGCATCCCAAGGGGGACCTACATGATATTATGAAGGTGGTATTATTGTAGTGGCTGATCAGGGTTTATCTTTAAGCACATAGTTACTTATGCTTCCTGTGCATCCCACCATAAGACTTATTCTATACCCTGGTCTCATGGAAGGAGTTTTAACTCCCTAGGCAAAAAATCAGTTAGAATCTGAAAACGGTGTGGAACTGCCTATGTTATTTTGATAAGTTCCCCCAATGTCTCTTGAACAATGCATGACATTTTGAATGTTTTGCTTTAACAGAAATAGTTTTGGGGAATACCAAACTATTTTTCTTTTTCTTAGCTATGCTGCCAATACCTTCATTATTTCAACCTACATTAACCTATGTTTGTTTTACCTTTTATTGCGGTAATAGCTGTTTTTCATGTAATTGACATGTTTACTAAATGTACATTCATTTACAGAAGAATGGGTGAAACGATGGGTGCAGTCTAAAAGTAGACCTGATTACGGTATATTCCAACTTACCTCAGGGAAATACTTTGGCGATCCAGAGAAGGATAAAGGTAGGTCGCAAAACGCAATCATATTTATGAAAAGGTGTATCAAAATATCAAGAAATATCAAGAAAAGAAAAAAAAATACCCATATGTACAAATGGTAGGAGACAAGACAAATTGTATGTACAGAACACGAACAAGCTTACAGTCTACGGATTTAGTTACACATAAGGTAAAGGTAATGTGCATATAAATCAACTTATGTTGCAACTTATTTATACAAAATAAGAAATATTTGCACAGAAAGTTATTTGCAATCTCTTGACAAGATAACACACATCTTTTTCTATTTATTATATTGCAAGTTATATGTTGTCTTCGGGTTCCCTATTTTAAGGCTGGGTGGGTGTTTGCAGAGCTTACTAATCAATGTGTCATGATAATATTGATTTTGATGCAGGATGCTGTCCTCCTGTAACTGTTAGCAGCGCTCACCAATTTTTGTGTCATTTTGATGGGAAATCTGACGCAGAACTGAGCTATGACCTCATGCATCCTTCAATTACAAGATTCCAGTGTTTATTCCAGCGTAAAGGCACTCGTGCATGACACAGACCTATATACAGGCCTTAAACCTACATAAGCCCCTTTTGAGCTCAGACACATTGCCATGTTGTGGTTTCTGTGTGATTCCAGTAGTGCTGGCATTCTCTGTCTGATATTCTGTTTTTTGATTCAGCTTGTCCTGACATTCCTGCTCTCTGTTATTCCTGACCTAGCCTGGCATTTCCTATATGTGTATCCCTGTATTACCTAGACCTTGGCTTGTTCTCTTGCCGTTTCACCTTCTATGGGCTTGGCATTAAGCTTGGCCACTCTAAGGACCTGTAACACGCTGCGGTCCTTTTACTTTGTCTGTTTGAACATTACTGGTCCAAACTCTGCGTGTTGGGAATATCCTTTAGCTTGACATCTGTTGTACACAGCAGTGGAATATGTTGACACTCGATAGATATTAATAATGGGAGTAAGACATAACCTATCAGGAATTAATTAAAATGGTAGTCTAAGCTCCATAACCACTATAGCGCCTGTCCTGTGTTTTGACAGAATTCATTGGCTAAGATTGACAGCTTACACTCGAATATGAATGAATGGATATAGCTTCTGAAGAAGGGAAAATTCAGCTTTATAAAGCATGTGAGGAGGACACTTACTCCAGGGTCAAAGGAATTAACTCAATCATGTCGCACTAGGTTCCATGAAAATCGCTTAAGGCAAAGTTGCGGAGCACTGCATCTGTGGTCAGCAGGGAATAGACGGAAGGCATCAAAATGGTGGCTCAACTGAGACACTTAATTACTCCTTTGGGAAATCCAGTTGAGAAGTTTAAAATTCACTCTTTATTTCTTGAATAAGATATGTGACTAGAAGGTTCAAAGTGTAAAGAGCTACAAACCCATAGCTTCATAAGTTTCGCACAAATTGCTCAAATTTAATCAGAGGAGCTACATTTATAGGAAGGTAATCAAAGGGATAGCTAAACTTCCTCTTTAGGTATGTCAGAGAAGAGGGACCCTGGTAAGTGTCAAACCATTCAAAAACAGTATAACATTTATGTGGGGGATGGTCCTCTTTTCTGACATATATAAAGAGCAATGTAGTGGTTATGGTGCCTAGATTCGCCCTCTAAATAAAACTTAGACTCATGTGGTTATGACAACTCTTGTGAAATTTATGTAAGATATTAAGTACAAACGGCTTGTGAGTGATGGTGATGAAATCTGATTTAAAATGGCTCTGCAGGGGGCGGAGCCTGGAAGCGAGACGGGCCAGACGCCATTTCTGCGGGCTCCGACATCCACGGACCTAATCTGGCGAAAATCAGCCCACAAACCTGCCATCCAGCCACACGACCACCGGCATAATACGGGGGAGATCCCCCGGAATCGATCGATGCCCTTCAGGTACACCCCGAAGCAGGCAAAGCCTAAACTACGAGCCCGGGCCTACCTCCCATCAGCCCACCACGGCCTGGATTACCTATCAGGCGGGGACTTCCTAGAGGACGCGTGGGACACATCGCGGCACAGCTCCGACCAAGGAACCTCAGGGATGGGGCGCAGATCCCAGAAACCACCACCAGGTATAGATCAGCCTGATATAGGCATTATGCTTCAGAGGCAAACACCCGCCAAAATGGCAGCCGCACAAGGCCCTGACTCCCCACAAGAGTCTGCCTCAGGGGAGCAAAGCACTCACGGGGTTACATGGCTACAACCCACACCCCAGCAGGGTACCACCGAACCAGCCACCAAACAGGACCTACAGCATATGCAAAACATGCTGCAGGAAATACAAAGCCTACTAGCTGCAGATCTACCTACCCTTAAAACCAGCATGCAACAAATCACTGAAAAGGTAGTGCACACTGAGAGAGAAGTGCAGGGGATTCAAAGAGAAATCACCTCGCTGCAAGACTCCCTCTTACAACTACAACACAATCAACAAAACTTAGAGGTACAACTAGCAGCCCAAGAAGACAAACACAGACGCAACAACATTAAAATCCGAGGAATCCCTGGCACAGTCTCCAAAGAGGACCTACCTTACTATGTGAGACGGCTCACGCAAGCTATACTTCCCCCTGCGGTGGCAAGGAAACTCACCCTTGCCGGCATATACCGACTACCCACCCCGACAAAAGCATCTACTCCCCTTGCAGGAGACGTCATAGTCCGCTGCACCCTTCCCCAAGATAGGGGACACATAATGTCAGCACTCAAGGGCAAGACGCCACTCAACTTCGAGGAGTCTCAATTGACTTTTTTCCAGGACTTAACCAGAGCCACTCTCCAATGGCGAAGGACCCTTAGCGACTTCACCAGCCAGTTACGCTCCGCGGGCATACCATATCGGTGGGGAAACCCACGCCACCTCCTGGTTACACATCAAGGAAACACGTACAGAATTGCTACAGGTCCCGACGCTGCCGCACTACTACCAAAACTGGGTCTGCCATCCAAGAACACCCAGAACACCACCCCGGCCTGGGATCCGGGGACGATCGAGCCGTTTATCCCGAGGACGCGGAGAATGGACACTCACGCCACATGACGGGAGTGGGGGGAGAAGTCTCCTACCCCGCCCCGCTCAAGGGCTAAAAATTGCAAATTTTCTTTTCTTTAAAAGTTTTTTCTCCTATTCCTTTTCATCCTCTGCCACTTAAGCTATGTTGATATCTCACTAGTCACTATGACGCTCTAAGAACCCATATGACGCGCTGAAAGCCTATCAGAGTTGGCGCTGGCACACCAGTGCACTAAAGTAATATGCACTACCAGACAGAACACAACTCCCCCCCCGACAGCCCCTAGGTTAGGGTTAATACCCCTCGAGAGTAACTCGTACGGACCAAGGACAAGGCCTCCTGACAAGATACTCTCACGACTACCCGACTGACACCACAGACCACTAGGTAACAACACAGATAGACTTAGCATTCTGAATCTAACAATAAAAAAGGTTTTAAGCATTATGCATAATAAATCTGGAGTACACAGTTCACAACCTGGATAGGGTGGCCTAGGTGATTTGGAGGGGTCAACAGCTGGCAGCTTTCCTGTCCTACCTCCACCCATTTGCAAACAAAACTGTACTCATGGGATTGCTCGAAGGGGGAGTGGACTGGATAGTTGGCGAACTACTCTCCAAATGGCCAAATCCGGCTAGAAAGCCGTAGGTACCGATCTCCATACAGGTGTCCACTTGGAGGGACAATCTGAACTGACAGCATTAGCCAAAATTGCTCCAGAAGCATAGTTTAATCCCAGTCTGTGAGAACCAAGGGACACATACACCTAAGATAAAAGGCGACTAGGCAGTGTGAATTTCAAAGCAAAGCCTACCCGGGGCTTAGACAGGCACTATCATATCGATCAGTCAGATAATACCCAGACGCAAGTCTAAACTTAACAGGAATCTCGCATGGTGGCCATTACGCACACTAGCCCTTGCTCCCTAACCTGAAGGTCTCCTTCCGAACATAATCTCTCACACGCCCGTTGGCACAGTGCTAGACCATTAACCACCCTGCTCATACAAATATAAAAATGTGCAAAGTTATTCCTGCCATACAAATGTATTTATATGTCTACCAAACTCCTGGCGATAGCTGTTGTGGCATCGCTAGAAAACTGTTACTTACCTAACCTATGCACGAAAAATAAAGAATTTAAAATGGCTCTGCAAAGATTGTGCTTAATTTAATTCTGTTCTTCCAGGTATACAGACTATACAGGATTGGAAGTTTTATGGAATTTCTGCTCGATTTGAACCCTTCAGTAACGAGGGACAGACACTGGTGATTCAATACACTGTGAAGCACGAACAGGGAATTGACTGTGGCGGAGGCTATGTGAAATTATTCCCCGCTGACCTAAACCAACTACAGCTGAACAGGGAATCTCCATACTATATCATGTTTGGTAAGTCCTCACAATTCCTTAGAATTAACAGCAAATATTATCTATTGACATTGCTTTATTAAAGGGCCCCCCTCACTTCACTGGAAATTACATAATTGAATAAATCATTGAAAATCACCTATAACATATGGTAATCTTTTTTTCGTGTGTCGCTTTGTTTTCTATCAAATGTAGAATTAAAAACATCACAATCAAGTTTGGTACAGGCACACCAAGGGCACGTATTGGAGAAGGTGAAATAGAACCACTTTGGGTTATGTTTATGTGTAAAAATTGCTGGGTTCTGAAAAGTAGTACAAATATGTAAAAGAGGAGTGGACCAATGAAATGTGCCTGTTGGTTCCACTGGTTTCCATGGTGATTGCCCCCCTGTTTAGTACCTTAGACCACCTTTCAGAACAGGAGTTTTTACACATAACCCCCTGTGTTCTCACATACATAAGGTGTTTCAGTGTTTAAAGATGGTGGAGCGCCAGACCCAGAAATTGAATTCTCCCTATACAGTAAAAAACAAACAAACAAACAGTGCAATTCTCCAACCTGCCAAAATTATTTAATTTCAGCTTTTTAATATTTCCCCATTCTCTCTTCATATGTTTCTGTATTGTTTTTCAGGGCCTGACATTTGTGGGACAATCCATGAGAAGGTGCACGTAATCTTTAATTACAAGGGAAAAAATCATCTCATTAAGAAGAATATAACGTGCAAGGTACGCTTAATCTGGCACGTCTTTACCCCGCCCCCCCAGAATTTTAGCTATTTTTCTTCTATTAAATATTACTTTAGTTCATATTTATGCACGTGTTTGTATTGTTAAACATAACTGAACTTAGCATACTAAGCCATACCATTGTTAAAATACAAGCTAGTTACTAAATCAAATACAAACAGGGTTTCTTATTGAAGTGATATTTGTCTGTAATGCAAAGTGAATTTCAAGCTGTATTGGCCTTAAATTGTAAATTCACGTTGAATACCCAAAAATTAGAACTTTACTAGTTAACCCTGAAAATGTCACATTTTTGTTGTAGTGATAACAAGGCCAAACTTTTGAAACAATTTCCCCCCAAATAAAGTGCTATGTGGGCATGCTATGGAAAGTGAAAAAAGTGATAGTTAAACATATGTACTGTGCATCGCACACTATTAGAAAGTATTTGATTAATCAACACCTGCTACTATTCGTCTATTTTCTGCTGCGCTATCCAGGTTTTGGATCTGATCCCCTTAAATTGTTAAAATGATTAATTTTATAATAAAAATAAAATGGCAATGTATAAAATAACACTATAGTGTCATTATAGTGATATTTACAATAACTACAATTATGTGTTTCAGGGTTGGATTTACCAGTAGACAGCTGTCTGCATAAGCTGGTCTACTAGGTCACATACCATAACTATAAATGTGCATTTATTTTAATTGTTTTTTAGATATTTTGATCTACTTTTGATCCCTTAATAAATCATTGATCCTCTAGGCCGGGTGATTTGAAATGTTGGGAGGTATGTAATGTCACAGTCATGACTTGATAAGTTGTTGCACTGTCATTACAGTGCTGCTCTAACTTTGCTCGATATTTAAGACACTCCATTTTGGCACAGTACATTGTTATTTAATATTATATAAAATTAGATCAGCTATGTTTTTTGTTTTGTTTGTTTGTTTGATGAATAGAAATGCTCCATAAGATGGTGGAGTTTTCAATAAATATTCTCCTTTTACTAAAACGAATCCTCAATACACACCATAATAAAAGTGAGCATGACGACAGTTACATTGAACCATGGCTTAGAATATTGGCGTAAATGTGCAATACTCCTCTAAATGTGCACTTGTCTCTGCCATTGTCTTCCCTCTCTCAGCACGATGAACTAACCCACTTGTACACCCTGATATTGCGTCCAAACAACACATACGAAGTGAAGATTGACAATGAAAGGGTGGAGAATGGAAGCCTCGATGATGACTGGGATTTCCTGCTGCCCAAAAAAATCCAAGATCTCAATGCAACAAAACCCCTGGACTGGGACGAGCGAGTGCAAATTGTGGATCCTGATGACAGGAGACCTGATGTAGGGAAAACAAACACATACATTAAAAAAAAAAAAAAAAAACATCAAAATTGTGGGCTTTATTTTAGTGAAGGCTAAATTGCAAATTATAGGCATGAAGCTGGGTGGGACACTTTTTCAAACTCGGCTATTTTCGCCTAAAGTTTGTAATTCTAATTTCAGTTAATCACAATTCAAAGTTTAACAGATTAAACCCTTAAATGTTTCTTTGCAAAACCAGATCAAGAACAATTCTCCCACTCAAATTTGTCCTAAAATTTGCAATTTCTTCATCAATGGTCCACAATTTCCAGTTTAGTGAATAAGCCCCATAGTAAATATGTAAACAGATATCAGGCACACTGAGTGGACTATACTATGGATACTCGCAATAGCTGTTTAAAATATACAGAAAACAAGACACGTTGAATGATAACGGCAGTGACTTAAATGAGAGTTGTGCGTATCTCTAGTGCATATACCTCTCTCGTTTTTGCAGTAAGATCCGGGCTTTGCTGATGTTGTTATGAAAGGCACGCTGAAGTTCTTAGCAACAATAAGAAAGAAGTATATGCACCAGAGAAATGCACAAACCTCTAACTGCAGCTACCAGACCACCACTGACCAAGGCCCCCTCACAGGTCCATATCAGATGGGGGCCTCAATTAATATGAGTGTAGGGGCTGTGCAGGGAATAAAGATGGTAGACAGGAGAAAACAAAAGTAGTGAAACCTAATTGCGTATTTAATGGGATTATAGTGCTATAGGGTTGGCGAAATGTCCGAAATTCAGGTTGAGTAAAAAGGACTATATGTAAGCCATGCTCAGTTCTTATTGTAGATGCATGTTCTCAAGTTTGGACCCATTTGGCATTTTTTTCTCTATATTATTTTTTCCTGTGTTCCGTTGCAGGACTGGGAAGAAACGGAATTCATGCCAGATCCAGATTCAAGGCAGCCAGTCGATTGGGATTCAAGCATGGATGGAGAATGGGAGCCTCCTACTATTCCAAACCCAAAATACAAGGTGCGCTCAAGAAGACAGACACAGAATATGAGGTTATGCACCAATTTCTTGCTTACTGTGCTACAAGCATGTGACTAGCATTGGACCCTAGTTCGAGTAGATATTCTTAGTCACCTGTAGAAGCACTTATTCACAACCTTGGTATCGAACCATGTGGACTCTTTCAAGTAGAAAAATCAATCCACGTGGTAATGGTCAGTGCAGGGGAGTCTAGAGTGTTCTCAAATCACTAAACCATCTCACTCTGTAAAGGGTCATTCGGAATGCTAAATTTGGACATTGCTCACACTCAGGGCCAGATTAAGAGCCCAGTGGGCCTGGTGCTGACAATTATTACAGAATCTTATCGACTAATAACACTAAAACACTCCCAAGCGTCATGTATCTGATGGAGATGGTGCTGGAGGGAAAGAAAACAGCAGCTATAAGAAAACAAATACGTTATACTAATCTAATCTCTCTAATTTATGTTTTCATCTTTCAAATAAATCCATAACCCCTAACACAGTGTCCAGTCAAGCAGGAAGTCAATGGGCATGATAAAAGGGTTTGCCACTGACACAAATTACGTAGCCTGCCAAAAGGGGCGAACATGCCCAAAAAGAGGCATGCCTGCCCAAATAATTTTTCCAATCATGCAAGCTGGCCAACTAGAAATACTGTGCAGACAGCACCCTGAGCTTGGCATAAATGCGTCTAATGATGTGCTTGCTCAATGCTTTCTAAGGACTGTCCCCTAGCACTCGCTGGTCCACTAGTCTCCTTACCTTCTTACTAGCAGGCAGAAGCTCCTGGTATATAGTCTGGGACAGAGAAAAGGTGGATGTAGTGAGTGTAGAAGAAAGGGAACATGCCACATTGTTAGAGAGACCAAAGTCAGCATTACCTTAAGCGATTTCATTGTCAGCCAGTCCACACAAGTTTTGTTCCAATCCCTCCTAAGTTTCTATACTTAAGCAAGAGTATGTGAAAAGTAGTTAGGGTTGCCACCTTTCTTGGAAAAACATACTGGCCTTACTAATTTGCATAATTAATTATGTATGGGTGACATCACATGATATAAATCACAAGGAGTGACATAAAAGAAAATGCTGTAAAATCACCCAAAAACTACTTGGTTTGATTCTGCTGTATATATGGATTTCTCCTAGTGTCCCAGAGGGCACCCCATGTTTCCAGTGCCCTCATGACTCAGTGTCCCCATGTGTTGATTACCCCAGGTCTCAGTGATCCATGTCTCCTTGTGTCCTCCAGTATTCCCATGTGTCTATGTCCCCATGTTTTCCAGGGTCCCCATGTCACTAGGAACACAGGGAGACCTGGGGACACTGGGAGACTAGGGAACACTGGCTGGGACACATGGGAACACTGGGAAAATAGGGGACACTTGAAGACATAGGGACACAGGCATTAGGGACACTGGCTGGGGGCAATGGGGACATTGAGACATGGGGGAACTGGGAGACATGGGGACACTGAGACACCAGGGACACATACACTAGGGACACTGGCTGGGAGACATGGGGACATTGAGACACTTGGGGGCACTGGGAGACATAGGGGCACGAGAAGACATGGGGACACTGAGACACTGGGAGACTAGGGGGCACTGGGAGACATGGGGACACTGAGACACCAGGGACACTGGCAGGGAGACAGGGGGATACTGTGTCCCCATGTGTTTCTGTGTCCCCAAGTGTCTGTGTCATATTGTCTCCCAATGTCCCTTAGTGTCTCAGTGTATATCTCCTTGCAGCCTTTCCCCCCCATCCCTCACTTCCCTGAGCTGTAGGGTGGGAGTTGGTGTCTGGACTCTCTGTAGCTGCTCCCCTGTGGATCAGTGAGTAGAGATAAGCAGGTAGGGTTATGTTGGGACTTCCTATCCCAGCCTCTCTCCACACACAGTGACCCCTACTGGCCAGTGCTGGTATTGCATCATAATCTCTTGTTTATACTGAGAAAAAATACCTGCATTTGTATTTCCAGTATGACTGCAATATCGGCACCTGCCAGGCAGCCTCAATTACTGGCTGTGCCAATAAATTACCAGCCAGGTGGAAACCCTAAGAGTAGTGTGTAAAAAAAAAATATATATATATTTTTTTTAATCAATGGGCCTATTCCATGGGCCTGGGCCTGGAGCTGCAGCTCCACCAGCCCCTAAATTAATCTGGCCCTGCTCACACTATTAAACCATGTCAAAATTTAGCAGTCAAAGATCTGAATGAGCTTAAGTATGGCCCAGATTTCAGAATAACTGAAGTCAGAACCAGAATTGTTAAAATCCAGGCCCAGATTGAAAAATCTAAAGTATCTGCTTGCAGGCTGTGCTAGCTGGGAGGGGCAATAAAAGTAATAGTTATAAAATAAAATATATATATATACTTACCATCAGAATCTTTTTTTCTTCTACATCTTTTCTTCAACCCCCAAAAAAGAACAAAATAAAATGTACAATAGTGCGACAAAACTACTGAAAAACAAACAAAAAAAAAACACCTGATTCACAAAAATGTGGCCGGCAAAAATCAAAAACCTGACGCAACAAAAAAAAAATAAAATAGATCCATCTTCGCCTTACGAGGCCTCTGCGCAGAATGAGCTTCAAGGCAGGCAAAACCTTTATATGACATTTATAAAGGTTTTCCCACTCTTTGAATACTCATTAGAGCGTTGTGATTGGTTGGCTAAAATCTCTTTTTTTTAACATTGTTTTACTAGCGTTGCCAGCAGGCAGAAATTATTTCAAATTATCATTCGCTTTCCAAAAGCAAGTGAACTAAAATTTGCGAATAATTCAAATCTGATTTTTTTTTAAATCAATGCTTTAGTAAATATGAGAATTGCCATTCCTGTTGGAATTTGGCCGTTTCTACAAGGGTTTGTTCAATTGGACAAAATCTGATGTTTAGTGAATTATCCTGTAAGCCTGCTTGTTGATGATAATTGTGTTTTGCCTGGTTGCAGGCTAAACAAAACCACAAGACATCCAGGTCCAATAGAGAAGAGACGAGTGAGCAAAATCAATAACAACTGAAGATTAAGAAGCAGAGTGATAACAAGTATCAGAGTGCAGTAACTGAGCAATAACTCTGAGTCATTCTGGAATTTAAATAGAGAATAAGGCACCAGGACCTACCTACTGAGCACCAAACATGCAAATTTGTATTTCACCTTTGCGATATATTCAGGCAGAATCTTTCACTTTTACTTCTTCAACAGGATTAGATCAATGATAGGGACTTTGTGAGTCTAGGACGATGTGACAGATCATGTGGACTACAACAGAGAACATGACTGTGTGCATTGTTTAAACACTCACCTGCTGCTATTGACTTAGACCCAGGGCAGGAGACAGGATAGTGTAGTATCGGCAGCAGAAATACCCACTGTGCCACCATGTGAAAGAAATGTTCCTAATGACAAATTATTTTGTATTATCCAGGGAATATGGACGCCACGAATAATAGACAACCCTAATTACAAGGGGGAATGGGTTCGGCCAGAGACAGATAACCCAGATTTTGTTCCAGATCCGACTATTTATATATATCGCAACATCGGTGTAATCGGCTTAGACTTATGGCAGGTGAGTTCTCACCAGACAGTTAAAACACTAAATCACTTGAAAAAGGATGTCAAAAAGAAGCAAACTAATTTGAGATTGTTGGCTTTGCATCAGGAGTAGAAAATACAGACAAATGGATCAGCGCTATTTGACCAAACCAAAAAAATGGAAAATATTAAATAGGTAGACAGAACACCTTTAATTGTAAGACTCCCTCTTTGCCCTACACACAAAATACAATGGTAAAAAGGATAAGGAAAGGAGGTTTGCGTCAAAACAATGTGACTCTGATACAGGTAGGTAGGGATGTGCATGGGCAAAAAATTTGTTTCAGTTCGACACTTCCGAAATTCGGGACTTCAGGAATTCGCCAATTCGACACTTCAGTTCGGTTCGGCATTTCTGAAATTCGGCACTTCGGTTCGGCACTTCTTAAATTCGGGACTTCAGCAATTCAGCACTTCGGGAATTCAGGGCTTTGGCAATTCCCTAACCCTACTCCTACCCCTAACTCTAAGCCTATCCCTAACCTCAACCCTACCCCTAACCTAACCCGAACCCTAACCCTACTAAGGTTAGGGGTTAGGTTAAGGGTAGGGCTAAGGCTAAGGTTAGGATTAGATTCCTGTCAGCATTCCCTTAATTTTCCCTTCCTCTCCTATTTTGCCACTTTTCAGAAATCCGAAGCACTTAAGCACTTCCGAAATAGGGCACTTCCGACATTTGGCACTTTGGCAATTCTGGACTTCGGCAATTCTGTTGGGTTTGGCATTTCAGAAATTCAGCACTTCAGCACTTCGGAATGTAGTAAATATATAAAACAGAATGAGGGAAATATAATAATAAAAAACTATGACTATTGATATAGAAATGTCCAGTATAGATTTCTTCCGCTGGGATGCCAAATCGGAAGAATTCTTGGAATCCATATAAAAAGAGAGACCAATAGTGTAATATATTGCAGAAAGTGGTGTATGATAAAAAGTCTATATGGTCCTACTCACTTTTTTTAACCAGCTTTAACCAGCTCTAGTATGATAGAGTACGGTGGTACAATCCCCACTTATAGGATACGTGAACGGTTGGTGGTTGTCTCAATGATATGAAGACCATAAAAAATAATTTTAAAAAATTATAAAATGGAACAACAATAGTGCTCACTATTTTAAAAACACCAGGCGTGTAGAAATATAAGAGGGTACTCACATTTGGTTGAGCAGATGAATGCTCAATGAGTAGTGCGTGAGTGGTATAATTCCCACCTTGGATTCTTTAGAGTAGTCCTCACTGGAATAAATAAAATCAGATGCCAGGCAGTAGAGAAGTAAAAGTATAAAATAATAAAAGAGTAAAATGGCACACTCATGGTATAAAAGTAGCCAAAATACCTTTATTAACAATATTAAAATATCCACAATGCATTTCACCTTTAAGTGGAGATATCCCCACTTGATAACGCCTTAAAGGTGAAACAGTTGTTTCTTCTGGCAAGTTTATATTTGTGTTCTTTTGGAATCTATACTGGACATTTCTATATTAATATTCATTTTTTAAAATTATTATTCTCATTATCATTCTGTTTTATATATTTACTACATCCCGTTTTATCAGCTTTTTGTGTTGCCTACCTGTATCAGAGTCATATTGTTTTGGCGCAACCTCCTTTTTCTATCCTTTTTACCGTTGCATCAGGAGTATCTGAAAAGTATTTCTAAAACTTTACTGGACCACTAAACATCACAATGCAGTGAACTGGAAACTAAATTAAAAAATTGAGCCTAAAATATCCAAGCTGTGATTAGAGCTGAGTTGGTGAATGTTTCAAGCTGCTGGTTGCCTACATGTTGTAGTTTGGTTATCTGTTCACTGTGTACTGTGTTTACTGGTTAAATGCCAGTGTGACTACACTCTATGTATGAAACAGCAGCAGCGACAATAAACCACTATATCACATTACCTTGTACCATTGGGAAGGATGTAATTGGGACTGTGATGGGTGGACCTCTAGGGTCATGCCTAATGCGGCTTGCATCGCTGGTGGGTTTAATTGGAAAATGGGAAGTCCGGTGTGAATGTACATCGAGCTGACTGGTCAACGAGCTGGCCTGTCTTACTCAGGACTGCACCTGCGGAAGTTTGTTCATAAAGATATCTGGACTTTATCGCCTATTGGCAATTATTGATATGACTGGTACGGATCACAGCATAGAGCAAAAGGGGGAAAGTACTCGTCCTAAAAATTACCCTTCATTTGATTTAAATAGTTCCTATGAGTGACAGCGCCTATAAGGTTAATGGCTTTGCCAGCATAAACACAGTGCCAGGTTGTTGTATAAAAACTAGAATGCAGTACTTATAGGGGAAAGATAATAGCAACATTCAAGGCAAACACATTGAAACAGGGGCAAGGAAAGGCAGAGCCAAGGTAGTCCAAAGGTCAAGCAAAGAACAGCTGAGAAATGATATCTCAACTATTACAGTTTGAATTGGGCATCTGTTAGAGGCCATACCTACTTTGACATGTCTGTATTCCACCCTATTGGTGTGTAGGCTGTCAGAGGTCTTGGGCTGCCATGGGAGCTCATTAAGGCTGTCATGCACCATAGAACGAACGTGAACGTCTCCCTGGCCTCTTATGTTGCCCGTGAGACGTGATGCGGATCGTGTCCCGACTCCTGAATTCGCGCATGTGTGCGTTTGATACTTGCAACTCGGTGGTGCATTTGGAGAAAGTTGTAACACACTGGACATGTTCTGGTGACTTATTGAAAACAAAAACCATGTATTTAATTTTCACACAACCTGACTGAGAAAATATATATGTTTATAACATAAACACTACTGTCACGATGATTTATTGAGATATGGACACAAGCTTCAAGTTACTGTGAGTTTTATTGCTATGGAGCTCTGTGATACACTCATACACACTGCTTTTACTGTTTAACAGAACAATAAACACAATAATCTCTGGAATTTTGAAAGGATGAAAAAAATCTAATACTCTGCCATAACCACTTAAACACTTTAAATCTTTTACTTCCTACAGGTGAAATCCGGTACAATATTTGATAACTTTCTTATCACAAATAATGAAACATTTGCTGAGATTGTTGGAAATGAGACATGGGGAGAGACAAAGGTAAGAGATTGTAAAATCATACATTTTCTGTGTGATTTCATCCACTCGCTGCTGCTCCCCTCTTCTAACAAGTATATTTGTATTTGAGTAGAGTAGGCATCTGGCGTGTGGCCAGGCACGTGCCCACCCTACCAAATGAAATTGCCTAAAATGCAGGTCAGTCTTTGTGCCCCCTTCTGGGACGAACTATGGTGGCCACCTTACTGCCTTAGGCTTGTGCTGGCAATGCTTAGGGCCAGATAATCATGATTTTATCATGGGCATTTATGGGTATAAGAATTGCATCACAAGAGTCTGCCCCCAAAAAATACCTATGTAAATGATGAACAGATTTATTCTAACCGTTTTTTACTGTTTTCTACTTACAGGATCCAGAAAGGGAAATGAAAGAAATACAGGATGAGGAGAGAGACTCGAAAGATGAGAAAAAGCAGAGGTTGAAAAGGTTACACAAGGAGTTTGAAATGTTGGAAAAAATGGAAAAAGACAAAACCTTTGATGCAGAGAAATATACGCTAAAAGATATGATAAATAGGATTCAAGGGAAAGATGAAGAAAAAACAAAAAAAATTGAGGAGGCGAAACCGAAGGAAAAACAGGAAGTGCAACAGATAGAGGGAAAGAAACAGGAAGAAGATACAAAACAAGCAGAGAGTGAAAAATGGGAAGTGTGTGAAAAACAGGAAGAGTGTGAAGAAAGGGAAAAGGATAAAAACCAGGAACAAGATGGAAATCAGGAAGAGGAGAAAAAACGGGATCAGAATGTTAAACAGGAAGAGAGTGTAAAACAGGAAGAAACTGAACAGAAACCAGAGACACTAAAAGACAAAAAACAGGAAGAGAGTGTAAAACAGGAACCAGAGACACAGAAAGACAAAAAACAGGAAGAGAGTGTAAAACAGGAACCAGAGACACTAAAAGACAAAAAACAGGAAGAGAGTGTAAAACAGGAACCAGAGACACAGAAATACAATAAAGAGGAAGAGAGTGTAGAACAGGAACCAGAGACACAGAAAGACAAAAAACAGGAAGAGAGTGTAAAACAGGAACCAGAGACACTAAAAGACAAAAAACAGGAAGAGAGTGTAAACCAGGAACCAGAGACACAGAAAGACAAAAAACAGGAAGAGAGTGTAAAACAGGAACCAGAGACACAGAAAGACAAAAAACAGGAAGAGAGTGTAAAACAGGAACCAGAGACACAGAAAGACAAAAAACAGGATGGCGGAGACTGGCAAAGGGAATTTGATGAGAAACAGGACACAAAATCTGAATCTAAAGATGAACTGTAAAACTCTACAACACAACTTCAAATGTTTGACTTTACAAATGTTTGTGGACTAATGTTCCCCAGAATTCTTAGTCAGCTAGCAAACGGTGCTGGAAGTCATAGTTTTACAACACAAGGGGGAGTGCAATAATGTTTTAATTTGGAGATTTTTTCATTCCTATGACAGAAACTGCTCCTGCCTGTATAGAATGCCATAGAGCGTATGTTTCAAGATAAAAGTAATTTGATACCAATTACTCATTATGCAGCAGAAAATCACAGAGGAACATTAGAAGTTTTTCTTAATGGAGTGAGGTTCCGAATAACATCGTAATGCATTTTCCCAAGGACGTCCATACGATGGCCAGCTCTAGAAGATATTACATGAACTTGTCAAGAACTATGAAGATCTTACAAAAGATGTATTCTTATAAACATGCCTGTTGTTTTATTGGCACATAGTATGTAAATATATTCACTGGTTTTGGGGGTATCTACTTACAACCTGTTATACTGTCTGCACTCTGAAAGGTTTGGAGCATTTTTACATGTTACGTTTTTATCACGCTGTGTTAAACTTCACAAAATTCCAAAGCTTATAGATGCTCAATATTAGTGCCTTATTGTTTGTTGTTTTTAGATATAATATTATTTATGCAATAATATTAATTAGTAACAGGGGCATCCCTTTTATACTGTAATTTATTGGAATGTAAAATTAGCCATCAACTGCCCTGAGTTAAAAAATGTGTGTGCCCAGAATTACAGGGATGATTTTTGGGACCGACTGATACTTTGTTTGAAGATACTTTGAAGTAACACAAGTTCCAAGCATTTATAGTATATTGTTGTGTTACCTTAGCACTGCCAATATTTGCAAACTACAATTCAGTAGTCCAAAAATTGCGATTCACCGCTTTAATGTCTTCTTTAACCTTTGTTGCCTTATTCAGCAGTAATGCATTTACTATCCTTCTTTAACCCCTTAAGGACCAAACTTCTGGAATAAAAGGGAATCGTGACATGTCACACATGTCGTGTCCTTAAGGGATACTCTGAGCACCAAAACAACTTCACTTAATGAGGTTCTTTTGGTGCATCAACCCTGTCATTTCTGCCCCGTAATGTAAAACATTGCCGTTTTGTTGGCAATTACAACGGCTACTCTAAATTATTTTAGCCTGTATGTAGCAGTTTGTTTTTAATTCCCTCTTTAGTAGGCAAACTCTAATGTTATGATGAGATAAAGGACTAATTATCAAGCAGTGAAAGTAGCAACGTTGTAAGAAATTTGCAACTTGGCTTTATTGGAGATTTGTGCTATTTCAGAATAACATTTTCAAGTTACTTTTATGCCAAAAAAAATCTGCTGTTTAGCGAATACTCTACAGTGTCATTCTAAAATAGTTTTTTTCCCTCAATACACAGATCTCTCTTTCCAACATCAAAGTTTTGTACGTAGTCAAACTATTTAGAATGTCCTGCAAGTCCTTCTTCTAAGGCCTCTCCTAGCTCATTGGCTGAGAGTGTCAGCTGGTCGCTCATAGCCAATGAGCTTAGTCCTGCACTGCTAGACTTAGCTCAGACAGAGAGCTCCCAGCAAGCGGACTAGATAAATGTGAGGGGGTGGTGGGTAGGGGGGGATAGTGCACTGTTGTGTGTCAATTATATAACTTAAACACAACCTATCTCAACAGAAGAAGCTGTAGAATTCACAGCAGTGAACTAAAGCAAGTTGGTTCCCTATACCTAGATGATATTTGCCATTATATGGGTCCAGAATTATGAGTTTGGTGTTTGGTTTTTACAAATATGTAGTAATTATAATTTAAAAAAAAATAAAATCTAAGTAATTTGGATGTTATAATGCTGCAACTCACAAGGGCACTTTATGATACAAATCATATAATTGAACATAATGCAATGAATTCTATTAAATAAACAAATAATAAAAAGAAGTGTACTTAAACAAATGGACTTTGTGCGATTTTGTGTGCCCGCAACAGGTGATACATCTGTGACGTTCTCCGAGAAAGCTAAACCGGCAGGTCTATGTAGTGAGTAAATAGCAGTGAAATTATTATCTAGTATTTAGTTATATGTAAGGTGTAAGGTAAGGTAAGGTTAAATGAACACTCCTACTCCTTTACAACTTTAGCTAACTGAAGATGTCATGAGGACAAGAGTGCCCCCCGATGCCCCTTAACTTCAGGGGATAACCATTAGCTCTCTCTGTGATTGGCTGACACTCTCAGCCTATCACTGGCTACACAGCAAATGTTCCTCAACCTGTGGAGGCCCGGAGGAAGGAGGTGAAGGTGCAGAGATGTTGGATGGCAGAGGACCAATTTCAATGTTAAACCATGTTAAACAATGTTAAAAACTGTTTAGTCCCTCAATGTGAGATGGGGCTCAGACACTCTTGCCACTAGAACAACTTCAATGAGTGGACGTTATTATGGGGTGGGAGGGTTTATTAACATTTAGGGGTTTCATTTTTTTAAATTTCATGCCTACATTTGGAAAGTTAGCTACAATTCAATGTGTTGTGAATAAACCTCATTATGTGGTTATAAATATAGCTTACTTGTTTTCCTATCAGGCTCTTTTAACCTAAAATTTTAAATACATTTTGAACACCTAACAAAGGAAAAAACTATTTGTGACTATAACGGAGTTGGCAGAATGTTTCCATGTCAGTCATTTTTGTTCAATGGCATCGATCATTAAACTCAGGATTATAGAGATAGGAAAAATTGCAAAATTTAAAATACCCAGTAGAAGACTTTTTACAATTCAGCATTTGTCTCTAAATTTCGCAATTCAATTTTAAATTCACTACAATGTTCAGTTTATATGGCTATTTGTGATAGTGTGAATAGTCGTTGATTTAGGAGAATTCAAATTGAATTTCAAATTTTAAACCTTTGTAGCCCAAATGCAGAAAAAACAAACAAAAGAGAACAAAACATGTCTAGTTAGCTATCTTTTCAGTTTGACTGTTTTAACTTAAATTTGAAATTGAGTTAGAATTTTCAATAAATTCCCAGCAATTCACATTTTAGTGAGTAACCTTATTTATTTTTTCTTTTTTTTTTGCAGTGCATTGCATAAACCATACCTTGAATAGTAGTTTGTGGTAGAGAGGTTCTAATGCATAACATAGTATGGGGAGAAAACACTGAGTAACTGCACCAATTTCTAATTTTATACACGCTGTAAACGTGGGCCTAGGTCCTGCTGTAGGTGATAGAGCTTGTCTTGTGTGTTTAGAGATGTAGTTCGCCTATTCGGTCCTAGCGCCTTTGTCCCGTATTGCTAAATAGGAGGTAGTATGTTAGTAGTTACGGCACACGCAAGTTTAGAGAGATTTGTAGTGAGAGTGCCATGAGAGGTCAGGTTGTGTATTATCAGAGGTGCTTAGGGTGATTGGGTGTAGCTTCTCATTATTGTAGCTATGCACGCTGGTGGTTGTACTCAATGCCTTGAGTGAAGGTACTCCTAACCAAGGGAGTTGGGGGGGGGGGAGGTGTAGGAAGAGTGTGCGTGTCGCCCTTCTATAAATTTGGTGGACTACCTGGTCCAGGGTTAGTTTGTTCATCTATGTGTGGTTATTGCCATGTTGTGACCATAGAGGAAGGGTTATGCTGGACATGTAGTGTCGTACATTTTAAGATGAATAATAATGATGAGTTAAAACGAGGAAAATAACAACAAAAAAACATCATGTAAGCCAACTCAACAGAAAAGTTGAGCTAAAACAGTTGCAGTATTTAAACTTGCTAAGGTGATGACTGGATCTGGAATAGGCTTCCCTCCTTGGGTTCTTGTGCCTTGCTGTCAGCCAGTCCCCTGAGGCTGCCTTGGTTCCGTGGCCTGGGAGCTCCTGGCCCTTGGGACAAATGGTGCGACGTGTTCCAGGTCCCAGTTGGCAGTAGTGGATCTCAGGGGAGGATTAGCGGTCGGGAGCTCCAGTCCCAGTGTCTCTAAGCGTGTGGGTGCCTCCTCCATACCGTGTGTTGGGTTCCGTTCCGGTGCACGACCAGGGATCCGTTTGTCCTCCATCTGTAAGTGATGCTTGCCGATCTCAGGCCTCTGGTGAGAGAGCTGAAAGTTTTACGCCACATGAGGGTGGCTTTCGTGAGGTCTTGGAAGAAAGTCAAGATAGCGCCCTCAAAGGCCAGAGGTGTTTTACCTTTTAGCACGGACATGATCTGTATCTTGTCATGGACCGTTAGGCACCTGAGTATCACATCTTGGGTAACATATGAAGGCGCCTTTGCTGATGTGGGTAGGCGGTATATCTCTTCGGTGGCTATTTTCTTTACTGTAGCATGAGGTAAGATTGTGGCCAGTAAGCGTCTTGTATAGTGCAACAGTTCGTCGGAATGCCCCTTATTTTTATGTTTGTGCGCCAGTGACGTTCCTCCATGGCTGTCAGCTGTGCTGTCGTGGCTCTTTGTTGTGCCCAGACTTGCTGCACTGAGTCTTGGAGCAAGGCTAGGTGAGACTGTATGTCTGTGATGTCTTTTTCGGATGCTTGCACCCTGTCTGTGATGGCTTTCACATCCTTCTTAATGGGAGTGAGTTCTGCCGCCAAGATTTTATGGACGTCCGACAGTAGTATTTTCAGGTCGTGCCTGGAGGTTGGAGTCATATCTGCTTGAGGTTCAGGCTGGGATTGGCGCTCTAATTGAGTGTCCAAGTAGGTCTCATGCTCCGGTTGCTCTGGATAGTGAGTGTGAATCATGGGGCGCAGGGTTTTCGCCTGAGTGGTTTTAGGCTGTGCAGGCCGTTGGAGCATAACCCCAATATCCCTGCTGTCTGCCGCTGGTTGTGGTTGCTGTGAGTGGTGGCCCATGGCTGGCATGTGGGCAGGCTGATCTGACCTAGTTGGGGAGGCACCTTCCCACGTTTGTCTCGCCGCTTTACTACTGAATATTGCCTCCAGGCCTAGAAGTGTCAGCGTGGGGTAGGCCCCGATTTTCCCCCTCCGCTGGGTGGAAGCCTCAAAGAATGGCATCTATCGCCTCAGGAGGAGTTAAGGAGTCTTGCTGGCAACTCTTTGGAGCTTGATTGGCATAGGGTAGTGAGATTTTCCTTGGATAGTAGGTTTTGCAGAGGAGCATGCAAGAATGGCATCTGTTCAGGTTGATGGCCAAACTCGGCCCCCTTTTTAGTGAGTAACTTTAGTGGAGTGGTGTTGAAATTTTTCTTTTTTAATTTAGTGCAAATCTTGTATTCAGTTGATTCACCGGTCGTGGGATATCAAGTCTGTCTATGTCTGCCCTCTAAAAATAATCGAAAGTAACAATAAAGGAAAAAATAAGAATGGAGTCGAAATGTAAGATAAAGCTAAATTGTACTTATAGAATATCAGATTCAGTGTGTAACAACTTCCCACGTGACCGGTTGTATTGTAGAATATTAGTACAGGAAGTATTGACAAAAAATGTCTTCCCCCAAACCTGCCAAACACAAGAAACCCCAAACTGTGTTTCATTTATTTAATATATCCATATTCTTTGCTCTAGTATCTCTGTGTTTATTTCCAGTTTATTATTGTTTGGAGAAGTATAGTATATATTTCTAATTTATTTATTTAAACTTATACTATTCATGTCAACGTTCATTCCTTTTTAATGTTGGTACATTTTTAAAATGTACTTTATTTTAACGGAGAAGTACATTAAACCCTTTACACCCAGTACACGTGTCCCACTAAAAAAGTTCATTTCCTTTACTCACAGACCATAACATGACATCTCATTTCTAGGCATTGTCACAATGTACATTGTGCATGAGAACAAGAACAATAAAGAGATTAAGCACAGCCTGCAGAGCTAAGAGCACCCCAAAATCTAACTCCCCATTTGTGTACTGGGTTAATGTATCTTCCCACTGGTTACTTGTGGGGCATTAACAGACTATTACCTCTACTCACATTCCTTGTATCTCACTCAACTCACCCTCCTGTCCTTCCACTCTCAAGCTTCCCCTCTCTCTCTCCCCAGCTTTCCCTCTCATACTCCCCTCTCTCCCCAGCTTTCCCTCTCATACTCCTCTCTCTCCCCAGCTTTCACTCTCATACTCCTCTCTCTCTCCCCCCAGCTTTCTCTCTCATATTCTCTCCCTAGCTTTCCCTCTCATATTCCTCTCCCTCTCCACGACTTTCCCTCTCATACTCCTCTCTCTCTCCCCCCAGCTTTCCCTCTCATACTCCTCTCTCTCTCCCCAGCTTTCCCTCTCATACTCCTCTCTCTCTCCCCAGCTTTCCCTCTCATACTCCTCTCTCTCCCCAGCTTTCCCTCTCATATTCCTCTCCACAGCTTTCCCTCTCCTCTCCTCTCTCTCCCAGCTTTCCCTCTCATACTCCTCTCTCTCTCTCCCCAGCTTTCCCTCTCATATTCCTCTCCCTCTCCCCAGCTTTCCCTCTCATACTCCTCTCTCTCTCCAGCTTTCCCTCTCATACTCCTCTCTCTTTCCCCAGCTTTCCCTGTCATATTCCTCTGTCCCCAGCTTCTTCTCTCATACTCTCTCTCTCCCCAGCTCCCCCTCTCATACTCCTCTCTCTCCCCAGCTTTCCCTGTCATATTCCTCTCTCTCCCCTGCTTTCCCTCTCATACTCCTCTCCCCAGCTTCCCCTCTCATATTCCTCTCTCCCCAGCTTTACCTCTCATAGTCCTCTCCCTCTCCCTAGCTTTCCCTCTCATACTCCTCTCTCCCCAGCTTCCCCTCTCATACTCCTCTCTCTCTGACAGCTTTCCCTGTCATATTCCTCTCTCTCCCCTGCTTTCCCTCTCATACTCCTCTCCCTCTCCCCAGATTTCCCTCTCATACTCCTCTCTCCCCAGCTTCCCCTCTCATATTCCTCTCTCTCCCCAGTTTTCCCTCTCATACTCCTCATTCTCTTCCCAGCTTTCCCTCTCATACTCCTCTCTCTCTCTCCAGCTTTCCCTCTCCTTCTCCTCTCTCTCTCCCGGCTTTCCCTCTCATATTCCTCTTTCTCTCTCTCTCCCCCCACCAGCTTTCCTCTCATGCTCCTCTCTCCCCAGCTTTCCCTCTCCTTACTCCCTCTCTCTCTCCCCAGCTTTCCCTCTCAGCCTCCCCTCTCTCTCTCTCCCCAGCTTTCCCTCTCCTTACTCCCTCTCTCCCCAGCTTTCCCTCCTCGCCTCCTCTCTCTCTCCCGGCTTTTCCCTCTCATATTCTCTTTCTCTCTCTCTTCCCAGCTTTCCCTGTCATACTCCTCTCTCTCTCCCCACCAGCTTTCCCTCTCATCTCCCCCTCTCTCCTCTCCCCACCAGCTTTCCCTCTCATCTCCCTCTCTCTCTCTCTCTCGGCTTTCCTCTCATGCTCCTCTCTCTCTCCCCCCCCAGCTTTCCCTCTCATACTCCTCTCTCTCCCCAGCTTTCCCTCTCATACTCCCCTCTCTCTCTCCCCAGCTTTCCCTCTCATACTCCCCTCTCTCTCTCCCCAGCTTTCCCTCTCATACTCCTCTCTTTCTCCCCGGCTTTCACTCTCATATTCCTCTCTCTCTCTCCAGCTTTCCCTCTCATACTCCTCTCTCTCCCCAGCTTTCCCTCTCATACTCCTCTCTC
>OW240919.1:20231454-20370972 GCA_933207985.1 Pelobates cultripes | reverse complement strand
ATAATACTGAGTGTGAGTGAGACACCCTGTCAGAGCCCGGCTTATAATACTGAGTGTGAGTGAGAGACCCCGGCTTATAATACTGAGTGTGAGTGAGACACCCTGTCAGAGCCCGGTTTATAATACTGAGTGTGAGTGAGACACCCTGTCAGAGCCCGGCTTATAATACTGAGTGTGAGTGAGAGACCCCGGCTTATAATACTGAGTGTGAGTGAGACACCCTGTCAGAGCCCGGTTTATAATACTGAGTGTGAGTGACAGACCCTGTCAGAGCCCGGTTTATAATACTGAGTGTGAGTGAGAGACCCTGTCAGAGCCCGGCTTATAATACTGAGTGTGAGTGAGAGACCCCGGCTTATAATACTGAGTGTGAGTGAGACACCCTGTCAGAGCCCGGTTTATAATACTGAGTGTGAGTGAGACACCCTGTCAGAGCCCGGCTTATAATACTGAGTGTGAGTGGGGGTCCCCGGCTTATAATACTGAGTGTGGGTGAGACACCCTGTCAGGCCGCTTTTATAATACTGAGTGTGAGTGGGGGCCCCGGCTTATAATACTGAGTGTGAGTGGGGGCCCTGTGTCAGAGAGCCGGCTTATAATACTGAGGTGTGGAGTGAGACTACCTAATCAGAGCCAGCATAATACTGAGTGTGAGTGAGACACCCTGTCAGAGCCCGGTTTATAATACTGAGTGTGAGTGAGAGACCCCGGCTTATAATACTGAGTGTGAGTGAGACACCCTGTCAGAGCCCGGTTTATAATACTGAGTGTGAGTGAGACACCCTGTCAGAGCCCGGCTTATAATACTGAGTGTGAGTGAGAGACCCCGGCTTATAATACTGAGTGTGAGTGAGACACCCTGTCAGAGCCCGGTTTATAATACTGAGTGTGAGTGACAGACCCTGTCAGAGCCCGGTTTATAATACTGAGTGTGAGTGAGAGACCCTGTCAGAGCCCGGCTTATAATACTGAGTGTGAGTGAGAGACCCCGGCTTATAATACTGAGTGTGAGTGAGACACCCTGTCAGAGCCCGGTTTATAATACTGAGTGTGAGTGAGAGACCCTGTCAGAGCCCGGTTTATAATACTGAGTGTGAGTGAGAGACCCTGTCAGAGCCCGGCTTATAATACTGAGTGTGAGTGAGAGACCCTGTCAGAGCCCGGCTTATAATACTGAGTGTGAGTGAGAGACCCTGTCAGAGCGGTTTATAATACTGAGTGTGAGTGAGAGACCCCGGCTTATACTACCTCGAGTGTGAGGAGAGATCCTGTCAGAGCCCGGGCTTATAATACTGAGTGTGAGTGAGACACCCTGTCAGAGCCCGGCTTATAATAATTGAGTGTGAGTGAGAGACCCCTGTCAGGAGCCCGGGCTCTATAATACTGAGGTGAGGAGGAGACCCCGGCTTATAATACTGAGTGTGAGTGAGAGACCCTGTCAGAGCCCGGTTTATAATACTGAGTGTGAGTGAGAGACCCTGTCAGAGCCCGGCTTATAATACTGAGTGTGAGTGAGAGACCCTGTCAGAGCCCGGTTTATAATACTGAGTGTGAGTGAGAGACCCTGTCAGAGCCCGGCTTATAATACTGAGTGTGAGTGAGAGACCCTGTCAGAGCCCGCTTTATAATACTGAGTGTGAGTGAGAGACCCTGTCAGAGCCCGGCTTATAATACTTAGGGTGAGTGAGAGACCCTGTCAGAGCCCGGCTTATAATACTGAGTGTGAGTGAGAGACCCTGTCAGAGCCCGGCTTATAATACTGAGTGTGAGTGAGAGACCCTGTCAGAGCCCGGCTTATAATACTGAGTGTGAGTGAGAGACCCTGTCAGAGCCCGGCTTATAATACTGAGTGTGAGTGAGAGACCCTGTCAGAGCCCGGCTTATAATACTGAGTGTGAGTGAGACACCCTGTCAGAGCCCGGTTTATAAAACTGAGTGTGAGTGAGAGACCCTGTCAGTGCGGTTTATAATACTGAGTGTGAGTGAGAGACCCTGTCAGAGCCCGGCTTATAATACTGAGTGTGAGTGAGAGACCCTGTCAGAGCCCGGCTTATAATACTGAGTGTGAGTGAGACACCCTGTCAGAGCCCGGTTTATAAAACTGAGTGTGAGTGAGAGACCCTGTCAGTGCGGTTTATAATACTGAGTGTGAGTGAGAGACCCTGTCAGAGCCCGGCTACTGAGTGTGAGTGAGAGACCCTGTCAGAGCCCGCTTTATAATACTGAGTGTGAGTGAGAGACCCTGTCAGAGCCCGGCTTATAATACTTAGGGTGAGTGAGAGACCCTGTCAGAGCCCGGCTTATAATACTGAGTGTGAGTGAGAGACCCTGTCAGAGCCCGGCTTATAATACTGAGTGTGAGTGAGAGACCCCGGCTTATAATACTGAGTGTGAGTGAGACACCCTGTCAGAGCCCGGTTTATAATACTGAGTGTGAGTGAGACACCCTGTCAGAGCCCGGCTTATAATACTGAGTGTGAGTGAGAGACCCCGGCTTATAATACTGAGTGTGAGTGAGACACCCTGTCAGAGCCCGGTTTATAATACTGAGTGTGAGTGACACCCTGTCAGAGCCCGGCTTCAGAGCCCGGTTTATAAGTGTGAGTGAGAGACCCCGGCTTATAATACTGAGTGTGAGTGAGACACCCTGTCAGAGCCCGGTTTATAATACTGAGTGTGAGTGACAGACCCTGTCAGAGCCCGGTTTATAATACTGAGTGTGAGTGAGAGACCCTGTCAGAGCCCGGCTTATAATACTGAGTGTGAGTGAGAGACCCCGGCTTATAATACTGAGTGTGAGTGAGACACCCTGTCAGAGCCCGGTTTATAATACTGAGTGTGAGTGAGAGACCCTGTCAGAGCCCGGTTTATAATACTGAGTGTGAGTGAGAGACCCTGTCAGAGCCCGGCTTATAATACTGAGTGTGAGTGAGAGACCCTGTCAGAGCCCGGCTTATAATACTGAGTGTGAGTGAGAGACCCTGTCAGAGCGGTTTATAATACTGAGTGTGAGTGAGAGACCCTGTCAGAGCCCGGCACTGAATGGGATACAGTCATTATTACTGTCTCATTAACACATTGTACAGGGACTCTAATGAAAATCCTAATAACATTTACTTACACTTACTGTCATAGGTAACTAGGGCCTGTAATAAAAGCATTGTGGAGATGCATCACCTGAGTGACATTTAACTTGATCAGCACACTGTTATTGTGTCACCATGAATACTGAGACAGACTATCAGAATAAATGTGTAGATTATTTATTTTTATTTTTGCAACATGACATGCATTCAGCTTCACTGTATTAAGCTATGGGATTTCTACTCCCATCACTCACACGCTCAAGAAAATAGAAGTCCAGCTGCTGCTAAAGTGAATACTGTCAAGAATCCGAAGTGGATTTAAAAAACAAGGCCAACATTGTTGAATTGGAAAAATTCGCCATGTCATCAATACTTTCAGTTTGATTACTTTGGTCTAAAATTTGAAATGCAGTTTAGTAAATAAGCATGATAGTGTGATGTGTTTAGAGAGCAAAAAAAAAACATTTTAACTATATTAATGAACCTGAACAATTTGAAGAATGTTTTGTGGAAGTGAAAGTCCTTCGCATACAAGACAGTTTTAGGGAATGTACTAAGCAGTCACAAGTGGAAAATTGTTAAAATGAGCAGTGTGGGTGGTAAAAATTAATATTCTGTCTTATTTTTCTTATTACTGCTTTGCTCCCCCCCCCTCCCCCCTACAAAAAAATAGTTTGTGAATAAAACTGCAAATTACCATTTAACTTGACATTGGCAGGAATGCTAAAATAACTTTCTTTTGCAAATATATTTGAGATTAGGGAACCTGCAAATTAGTTAGAAAATTAGAATGCAAAAAAAGTAACAATTTTGCTCTACTTTTATGCAGGTTGGTGCTATTAGGGTTATTCAATAAAGTGAGAATTCAAAGTGAATTTTCACATTTAAGGCAAAACCATAAATAGCCAAACTGGAAAAATATTCGCTTAAATCGGTTATCCTTCCATTTTGGCAACTGTGACCTAAAATGTGAAATTAATGTGAATTAACTTTGAATTCTTTATACTGAATTAAAAGAGAAGCACATCACAATATTTATAGATCTAATCTAATCTAATCTATTTCTTGGTCTAAGCAGCCAAGCTGGAAACATTTCTAAATTGTACATGGTTTTTAACTTGCCAATTTTGTCTTTATTACTATTTGTAATTCACTACAATTCATTGTTTAGCAAATAAACCTCCCACTAGCCTATTCACGAAATCAAAACATGAATTCAAATCCGAATGGATAGATTGATTTACTAAAATAGCCAAACTGTGTCTCTATTCCATATTTTTAATCAATTTATTTAACATGAGCTATTTTAGTCTCAAATTGCAAATCTGAATTTTTAGTTTGGTACAACTCAGTGTTTAGCGAACAAGTCCCACAGTCGTATTTGTAGGTCATTGCATTGCTCAGTGGGTTAATTATAATTATAGTGTGTTTTCAGGGTGGAGCGGTAGTAGTACCTGTTTGAAATGTAATGGGCTCTGACTACAATGTGAGTGCTGCAGGTTTATATGTGACCTTGAATTGTGTTATGAGTGGTGGTGGTAATCCTAAATGCATGCCAGGAGGAAATGGAATGTACTGAGCAGTAACTATGCCACTATTAAAATATGTGCTATGTATTTGCGGACACTGGTTGAGCAGGTTGTTATTGATAATGTTTCGTGATGCTATTGCTTGCAGTTCTTTAGGTCTATGGGGTTTGTTCTCTAAACAGTGAATCGTATATAATTGACTTGCAAATGGCATATTTTGAACCAATATAATGGCATAAGAAAAGTTTCCAACTATGCTTTTTTTAAAAAAAAAATATATATTTTTTTTTAAACCCCAGCTTAACTGTCTTAACTTTTTTGTCCAATATCCTTATTTTATCTAATTTGTTAAAATAGTTTTGAAGTGGTCATGGGTTTCTTTGTGTCAATCAAAGGAATTCTCTCTCACCCCATAAAAGTTAGTCTTTTCAGATTGAGGTTTAATTTTACTAGTTTCTATACAAACACACTTTCATGATCATTTTATAATAGAGTATGAGGACTTGTCTATGTGTTGTAGCGTCTCAAACCTGAATTGAACAATTTAGGTGACAATAGCTGATTTTTAAAAATAAATAAAATATCCAACTCTTCTGTAGTCAAAGCTTAAAGGACCCACTATAGTTCCAGAAAAACAAACTAATTTTCCTGGCACTATTTTGTTCTTAGGTACCCTCCACCCACTGGGCTGAATTTTTTTTTTACATTTTTTTTTTTTTTTTTGCCGTGCATAGATATATAACAACAAGCAAGAGGTACCCCAACGGCAGTACTCACGCTGAATTTTAACGAGTATAACAGCGGGTATACTAGATTACTAGCACATTTTTGTTATTTAGGATGATAGACATGTAGACCTTTAAAGATAGAGGTGCAAATAGTGTGTATTCTTAGCTGTGCATAACAGGTTCAGCAGTATCCTGACAGTTTGGTGTGGTGCTTACTGGTTCATGCTTATACTCAGTAGTGTGGGACACGGTTAATGAGCCCACATGGGAGGGTAATATTGGTGGCCAGAGATGCATATAGCGGTATGTTTGCGTCGGGCAAATTATAGGGTTTGTCAGATTTGCATGAATTAAAGTGTGTGGTGAAGAGAGTGATGGATAGGGAGCTGAAGGCGCATTACAAGATTGGTCAGCGGGGTATAATGTGGAGACTTCTTTAGGGCTGTAAGTGAAAGGTATTACTTGAGCTTACATATATGTCTGGCTACTGGTTATTGCCTGGTAGCTTAGAGTAAAATGGTTATGGCAATTGACTTTCAACAGCTTATGTCAGTGTGGGTGTGCATCAGGTTCTGCATTTGGGTCAGGGTGGTGGTCGGAGCGAAGGTAGCCACAGCCCTTCATCGGATGCCACTGGTGTGCTTTGTTAGGTAGTCCATTCTCTGGCCCGTTGTGGTGTCACTCCGCTCTCTCCCGCTGTTCTGTGTCCAGTGCCAGTCCCCTTTCGGGTCAAGCCCGTTCAGTAGCTGTGCTGTGTGGCCGGGGCTTATCTGTAAGTGCCGTCTATGCAGGTGGGTGGCCACACAGATGTGACGTGTAGTGGAGTATCTGCTTCCAGCTCGCTCATGGGGTACAGCCGCGCCACTGTTGGCCTGACGTCACCCCATCTTCAGTTTAATACAGTGCTTATGGTTCCCTTTGGAAGTCCGCTTCTGCTGTGTAGAGCCGTGGTGTCTCGCAGGTGTGTTTTCTCCCCTGCCCCGGGACCGTGTGTGGGCTGGTGCTCGTAGGCCACAAGCCTGGGAACCATTGTGGCCCAGTGTCGGCTCTTTCGGGGTAGTGCGGAGAGTCGCTTCATTGTTCTCCGCGGGTGTGGCCTGTACCTCGGTAGTATGACCCCTGTTGCCCTCAGCCCGGGAGGGTCTTGGATGCTGGAGACTGTAGCGTGGGGTTTAGGTTTGCCCTGAGGAGGGTCCCCAGCCGCCCGACTGCTGTCGGCTCTATCTCGTTGAGGCCGTGGGTGGTGAGGTCTCTCTGGGTGTAAGAGCACCTGCAGTCTGGCCCAGAAGTGATTAAATATTGCTTTGATGGGGTCTCTACCTTAGTCCCCTGTGTCTGTTTCATCGTCATAACACCGGCTGTTGTCCGGCACTGTCAGGACCTGAGAGTCCGCCATCTTGGAGGCCGGGACTCCAGATTGTTTCGGAGAGTTGCTGAGCCTGTCGTTTGGTGTGGGGTCTGGTACCCTCCGCCTGGCAGGGACCGGGATATCCCCCACCGGTCCATAGGGGGGGTGCGCTTTTCGTGGTAGCTTGTGGCATTTAGCATTAGGCGGGAAGGCGGCTGTCCTTCCCCCGTGTCCCCATCAGTAGGCCCCGGTCTGCAGCTGCTGTTCCTGGTCACACTGGGTGACTAGTATGGTGTTGGCATGTTCAGGACTGCTTCCCCGTTCCAGTGGGCCGGTTTGTTAGCAAGTCGCCTTGAGTTATTTGCAGGTTTAGGGAGCTGCGGAAGCTCATGCAGAGTGCGTCTATTCAGGTTGCTGGTTCGGCTCCGCCCCCCTGGGCTGAAGGGGTTTTAACCTTAATCCAGCGCCGGGCTCCCACGGCACTGGTGACCTCTCCTCCCCCCTCTGACGCCAGCTCCCGAGTGGAGCCGATTGTGCATGCATGCGCATATATTTTGAAACTGCAATTTCCTATTTGTACTGATAGCTCTATAACTTTCCAAAAAAGCATGTAAACACTGGGTGTTTTTTAAACTCAGCACAAATTTTTTAAATCTATTTTATCAGTTTTTTTCAATAGCTTTTGTCGATAAGTAAAAAGAAGAAAAAATTCAAGTAAAAGTAAAAAACGTATTTTTTAAAAAAAATTTTTTTACCATTTTTTATTTTTTAAGTAAATTATATGACATGATACAAATAATGGTATGTAAAGAAAGTCTTTTTTTGTCCTGAAAAAACAATATATAACTTAAAGAACCACTATAGTGCCAGGAAAACAAACTCGTTTTCCTGGCACTATAGTATTAATAGGTCCCCCCACCCTCATGGTTCCCCTCCCGCCTGGCTGTAGAATGAGGAAGGAGTTAAACACTTACCTTTCTCCAGCGCCGGGCTCCCTCGGCGCTGTGGACTCACCTCCCTCTTCTGCTGAGTCCACATGCGTGGCATGAGCCGCGTGCGCATTCAGTCAGTCCATTCTCAATGATTTCCTATGGACGCAAGCGTCTTTTCACTGTGAAAAACATAGTGAGAAGCGCCTCTAGCAGCTATCAATGAGACAGCAACTAGAGGCTGGTTTAACCCATATGTAAACATAGCAGTTTCTCTGAAACTATGTTTACAGCAGGCAGGGTTAACCCTAGATTAGGCTTCCCCAAACTCCGACCCTCCAGATGTTCCTGAACTACAACTCCTTTGATTCTCAGCCCATCTATTTAATTCATAGAATCATGAGAGTTGTAGTTCAGCAACATCTGGAGGGCCGGAGTTTGGGGAATCCTGCCCTTGATGGACCTGGCACCCAGACCACTTCATTGAGCTGAAGTGGTCTGGGTGCCTATAGTGGTCCTTTAAATGAGAGAGAGGAAAATTTCAGCTAAACACCACAAGTGTTAAAACAGTTCTGGTCCTTAATGTACAACATGGCCAAAACAGTCCGGCCCTGAAGGGGTTAATAATTAAGTTTTGTAAGTCAGGTGCTCTGGGGAATTGCTTCCTCTTGAGGTCAGCTGCATTGAGCTAACAAAACCAGGAAGTAACATTACCTGTTGTCTGCTTGACAGCCAAGTGGATGTTACCAGGTTCATTTATAAACGTATCAATTTCTATTTAAATCTGCACTCTTTGCAAAATGAAAAAAAGAGGCGCACTCTTCACATACAAAGCTTTTCAGCAAACTGAAGTTATTTAGGGGTCTGGAGTGAGCCTTTAAAGCAAATGAAAAGTCCTTTTAAAGGCCACATGTGGCCTGCATTCTTATGGCATTGTGGTTCTGTATATTCATGTCAGCATTTTTACACCTTGCATTTAAGGTATTTGAAGACTTCTTTTTTTTTCCTTTCGTTTTCATGTAGCTATTTTTCTTGGCCTTGAGTTTGGTATTCTAGTAAAACAGTGATTGACTCGGTTTGAGAATAAAGGAGTGTGCCTTTTTATTGTGGGAGGGTTGCAAGATGTTTACCCGAGTTTAATATAAAATATTCATGTGTCTACTGTTACCATTTTGGTAACGTGGCTCCTGGGATTTGTTGCAAGACTCTGCAGTAAGTAAATGCTGTTGTTAATAGTTTCTTCTTCACCGCACACGGCATATCACATATCTACCATTTGTCATTGCGTCTGAATGTTTGTATGGTACAAAACATTTTTAATGCAAAGAATTTTGTGATATAAAAGCACATTTAAAAAAAAAAAAAAAAAAAATTGAAGGAGAAATTAGATCACCTGCTCATTGAAGGACCACTATAGTGCCCTGAGAGTGCCCCCACCCTCATGGCCCCCCTCCCGTCAGGGAAGTGGGAGGAAGGGGGTTAAATTCTTACCTTTCTATAGCGCTGGGCTCCCTTGGCGCTGGGGACTCTCCTCCTCCTACGGACGTCATTGGCTGAATGAACAGCAAAAGTCGCGCGTGCATTCAGTCAGTCCATAGGAAAGCATTCTCAATGCTTTCCTATGGACGCTGGCGTCTTCTCACTGTGAAAATCACAGTGAGAAGCGTGGAAGCGCCTCTAGCGGCTTTCAGTGAGACAGCCACTAGAGGCTGGATTAACCCTAATGTAAACATTGCAGTTTCTCTGAAACTGCTATGTTTACAGCTGCAGGGTTAACCCTAGAGGGACCTGGCACACAGACAACTTCATTGAGCTGAAGTGGTCTGGGTGCCTATAGTGGTCCTTTAATCCACCTGTGTTTATACTAAAGTGTTGTTTTTTGTTTTTAGAAAGCACCAACATAATCTACGGCGATGTTCAATATGTGAACAAACAAACTAGTAGTTGCAACAAGATACGTTGTTTGTATGAAAGCAATAGGTAGTGAAGGCTCTGCTAAAAAAAGAGCTTACAGTCTGATGAATGGGTTGTAATTACTAGTCTTGGGCATTAATGCATTTCAGGTGGTCAAAATTGATCATATTCCTTTTAATCTGTGCTCGAACTAATATCGATCTATCTGGTATATTTGCTTCCATAGTGCCTCTTGAGTTTATCGTCACTGAGGTAAACAACCAGGATGTAACAGCCAAGGTGAATTTTATAAAAGTACCAATTTCAACTGAAAGTTTTCATTTTTGTAAAATGAGTAAAAGGGACACAGTTCAGGCTAAATGCTTTAGGGGTCCACAGTTTTTTATATATATATATATATATATATATATATATATATATTTATATTCACATGCAAGTATAAAAACTTATATATTTTTTTTGAACATTTAAAAAAAAAGTTTTTATACTTGCATGTGATTGTAAACATGCCCACTATGACTGTATAGAAGCTGCAACTAAAATACAACAACAAAAAAAAGATTGTCTATTGCTGGAATTCTGGCTTGTACTGTAGATTAAAACAATTGTTACAGCAGAGGTATGCTGTGATGTTGCCAGGTGAGATTACAGTAGTATTTTAAAAATGTTGTTATATAAATGTACATTGGAATCTGGGAGACTGTCTGGGTAATTTTTGTTTGGTTTATCCATTATTGCTGAATGCCCTTTCATATATTGCTGGAGAAGTTGGAGTCTAAATGCAGAGCCTATTTTTTGTGTTTTGGTAGATTAAAAAAAAAAAAAAAAAAAGTAAGTTGATTCCAAATGGTCTTTGGATAACCGTCCCTTTTAAAGGGTTACCACAACACTTTGGGGAGGGGAGGATGACTTTTTTTTTTCTATCCAAAATGCTGTAATAGTTGGTATTAATTACGTCTCCAGGTAAGGAGGAGGAAAAATAAATAAATAAATAAACATGAGCAATAGTGATGGTATAGGAAGGTAGGTGGGGCGACAAATGGCCCTGCCTGCAAGCTAGAAGCTCTATACGTCCATTGCAAGCGCGCTGACAACGGTCGTGTTTTATGCACAGAATTGTCCTTAGGCAGCCTGGAGCAGAGCCGGGCCCAAAAGCAAGTGTGCTGGAGCTTTAACTAGCCCCTGGTGCACAGGTGCAGACTTCTCTGTTTGTCCAGTGTTTTTTTTTTTTTTATAATTCTTTATTTTTGTTGCGCATTTGTTTAACATAGTCGCTTGAGATGCCACAACAGCTGTCTCAGGCTTCAAACAGAAAACATGAATAAACATTTGGCATTGAAATACTTTGCACAATTTTAAATTAGGAAAGTAAGTTCCCACGTTACATCCTTCTAATTAGAATTATCGCTAGATCGCCATAGTCTCCTGTTTGGAGGAAGAAGTTGTATGGATATAGTGTAATCTGTACATCCAGTATGTGTGTAGGGTTCTGAGTAGCTATTCCTCCTCCCATGTTAGTGATTTGAAATATGTACTATGGCGATAAATAATTTTGCCCCACTCCTTGTTAGTGTGGCTCAGTTTGGGGGTCCCAGGTTCTGGCTCGCTTGGTGTGGGTGTACTTAATGTCAACCCTGGGTCTTCCCATGTGTTTAAGTGGTATTCGTGCGGTATCAAGTGGTTAGTGGCCCCTAACCAGGGAGGCCGCGGGGGGGCGGAATATACCAGCGGCCTATAGTTGGCCCTAACCTAAGAGTGTTTTGCCGTGTAGTGTGCTACTCGTCGTGGCTATAGCGGTGTGCCGTATTTTGCCATTACGTGGATTATATAATCCTGGGAAACATAGTGTGCCTTACAGTGGTGCCTAGGTGCCAAGCCTTAAACAATTGAGAAAAATCAAGTCGAAAACCAGTGAAAGTCAAATTATAGCGAAACAATAATTATAGCGGTAGAGGCTTCGTAGTTGAAGCGCGTTTATGGGTTGAGAGACAGTCAGTGGTGTCAGGTGGTTGCCTCAGGGGCTCCTCTTCCCCTCGGTAGAAAAGGGACAGTCCTGTTGGGGTCCCACATATGGGAGCTGGCGGGTACTTCTGTGTGGTCAGATCCTTGTGGTAGTCCCAGTGCCCTAATGAAAGAGTCCACCTCCTGAGTGGAGTTGAGGTGTAGAGTGGTGCCGTTGTGGTCCACCGATAGTGTTTTTGGTGCAGTCCAGCGGTATACTAACTTGGCGTCTTGGAGGCGGCGGGTCATAGGGCGCAGGGTTCTTCTCCATTGGAGTGTGGATCGTGTCAGGTCCTGATAGAAGGTAAGACTCGCGGTTTCAAAGTCCAATGGTGTTTTGCCTTTTAGGGCAGCGAAGATGGCATTTCTGTCTGTTTGGGTATGGCACCGTACGATCACATCTTTGGTTGCTTGGGGGGGTGCCTGTGGCGATTTCCGGATGCGAAATATCCCTGCTATATTTAATTTTTTGGCCTGTGCGTGTGGCATTATGGTGGCGGCCAGACGTCTAAAGTAGTGTGGTAGTTCCGCCTGACTTATTTCTTCAGGGATACCCCTGATTTTCACATTGCTCTTACGGCTTCTCTCTTCTGCTGCATCCAGCTTGTTGATCAGGGTTGTGTGTGATGCTTTTAGTTGGTGCACTGTTTCTTTTAGGCTTCTCATTTCGTTTTGAACATCTATAATGTCTTCTTCAGTGGTCTTCACTCGGTCTGTGACCGCCTGCACCTCCGTTTTCATTAAAGCCATGTCTGCTGCGGACATTTGTTTCAGCTCCATGAGGAGGTTTTTAATGTCTAATTTTGTGGCAGGTGTCAGTGCATCAGGGTCAGTTTGGGCTGAGGGATGTTCTAGGGTGTCCCCCAGGGCAAGTTCCGAGCACGTGGAGCCTGTGTCTGGGTCGGGTGTGGCCGCCATTTTCGGTGCCGCTGTGCGCTGGAGCATGGTGCTAATGTCTTGGGTATCTTTGCACGCACCTGTAGCTATCCGCTGGGATTTTCGTCCCATGTTTATCGGGTCGGTGTCTGTGTGCTCCGTGGGCGGTATGGCAGTGGAGAAGACCGCGTTGTGGAGCGCCGTCTCAAAGGCCCTGTAGTCTGGATAGGCCTTGGATGTGCGGCGTACTTTCCGTCCCGTCTGGCGGTATAAAAAGGGCATCGATCAGGTGAGTGCTTTGCCCCTCTGTCCTGGCCGTCGGTTGATAGGATTATAAGGGCTGTGAGAGGTTTGTTTGTCGGTAATTAGCCGCGTTTTTGCCGGAGCTCGCTACACATGCGACCGCTCCGTTCCGTGGTTAAGCTCCGCCCCCTTGTCAGTGTTTTAAGCTGTTCCCTACACTTTAACCTTACTTGCACTGTATTCTATAAGGTTGTATTTGCTCACGTGCAGGTTTTAAATTGCCTTTCGCTGCTGCTAATTTTGTTGCTTGGTGATATTATTTTTTTCTCTTGTTGGTAGTTTACTTAGTGATATTGAGAAAATCTCTCGTGGTGGACCTTTTACACATTTACTCTTCTCGGTTTATTTACATTTAAACCAGTGTGAAGTCACTGTGCTAACAGCCTTTATTTAACTTTATCACCAATTAAATTGTATACAGGGCATTCAGAAATTATTCAGACCCTTCCCTTTTCAGTACTTATGTCAATGTTATAGGTCAGTTTTTCTTTTTAACACATTTGCAATGTTTTCAAAAATATGTTTTTTGCTTTGTGTTTAATAGGGTATTGAGTGTAGATTGATATGGGGGAAAAACAACAATTGTAGCAAGAGGCAGCAATGTAAATGTGGGAGAAAATGAAGGGGTCTGAATACTTTTCTGAATGCACTGTATAAATAGAGCAGGGTGTTTTATCTACTTTTTGAGGAAAAAATGTTTTTAAAAGATATTTCTTTGTTTGCGGTGCTTTTACATATTTTTTCCACATCTGCCCATTATTTGCAATAGCCATTACCCCCATTTTTGTTCAGTCGATAGCTAGGGCATCTGATCCTTTCTCAAGCTCTTCTTCAGAACCCTAGTTTTGAACTCACCTGCCTGGCTGCATCATGTACAGTACCTGAGTGGTATATCTATCAATCAGATTTAGCCTATTGACTAAATAGACATAGTCAGTCGTGATGTAATGCTTGTCAGCTCACTCTTTAGTGCAGGCTTCTCCAAACTCTGGCCCTCCAGATGTTGCTGAACTACAACTCCCATGATTCTCAGCCTATCTATTTCATTCATAGAATCATGGGAGTTTTAGTTAAGCAACATCTGGAGGGCCGGAGTTTGGGTTAGCCTGCTTTAGTGACTAAACAAGCTGCAAATGTCAAGCCTTAGTAGATGAGAAATTTGAATTTAAGAATTCACCTTTATTTTTTTTTATGGAATGTATTCATGGTTATTTACTGAAGTGTGCATTTAAATTATAGCCCAATTTAGTGAAAATGAAAAGAGAGCGGTTTCCCCAATTTGTCTGTTTTTGCCCAAAATGTAAAATTTGCTTGGAATTCCCGACTAGTCATAGTCTAGTGATAAACACTGACTGAATAAATTCCCTGCTTCACCTGACATTCACTCTTCGCTTTGGGTACATTGTGTGTAATATACCTGCTTCCCCCTCCTTTGCCCGTATGTCCAAATCTTTTTTTTCTTTTTTATAAAAATTCTATTTTTTATTTTTTTTTATTGTAATTTATTTGTTATTGTTGCAGTTATTTGTACTGCACTGCAGTGTGTGTTGCTGCTTTCTAAATAATTCAGTGCATGGTAAAATAATTCACTGGCCACTTAATGGTATGTAAAGGGTTAAGATGTATGTGATTTATTTATAGTCCTGTATTGAATTTGGCACCCCTTTCCCCTGCCCCGGGCACACAGGAAAGCTGTCTATAGTCATTTCTTGGGTTACATGCTGGGGAAGCTGATTGTGCTGGTTCAGCTGATGAGGTTTCCAAAGATAAACTTCATACCAGGGACTGGAAGGACTGGAATATCCAGGCCTGATAGTTTCACTCTGTGAAGAGCTTGCAGTGATTGTGGAATGCTGATCTACGTATAGGAAGCTCATGTTCTGGAATTGTCTGTCTTATGGATGCCTATACCAGAACGAAAATGGTATATGCTGCGTTGAACTGTTTACATTGCTTGATCTCAAGTCATATTTTTTACAATCTGTTTTTTGAGGGGTTTTTTTTGGAAGAGGCTTACAAGGTTTACTGTTGTCCAAGAGATTGAAGTATTGTTGCAGCTCTATCACCTTTTTTTTATTGCACAATTTGGGCAAATTATTGTAATTTTTTTTTTGTTTTTTTTGTTTGCTTTCTAATTTGCAGCTTTCTAACATCTGAATAAAAGACTAGATTGGCAGAAGGTTTGTAGCCAACACTTGTCCTTATCTGCCAATTACAGTATCCGTCATGCTGGACCCCTCCCAACTCCAGCTTAAATAACCGCCAAAGTTTCAATTTGATGGGCATAATATTTTTGCTTCTTTCAAGTGTGTACATTCTCATTCTATTCTGTTACTAAATAGTATTTTTTAGTTTTTTTTTTTTTTAGTTTAAAAAATTTTTTTTTTCCTTTCTTTAGATATTTAAAAAGTTTATAAAAATTTGCATGAGGGTGATGGAGGAGTACAGAAAGAAAAAGGGGGAGTAGATCAGAAACAAGGGAACAAATCAAACAGATGGCAGGCATCACATATCCTCATATAAACACTATATGGTAGGCAATGTACTGACAGTAATGATGAGAACACTAGTAAATATGTGTTGTATTGCGCAAACTTGATAGAATGTTTGGCACATATTTGAGTTGTTACTTCGAGAACATGTGGCTAGGGGAGCAGACACATAATCCAGGAAATCATTCATGTCCTTCACGGATTAAACAGGTTGTCATTTTGATCCATATCTGATCTCCATTTATCCAAATCACACCAGCCACCTGGAACACCCGATTTAGTGTATGAATGGCAGTAAAATTAATATGAACTATAGTCATTATTAAGTGTTCTTGCATAGAAAGACCACTTAAGGTTATCTCACATATATATTCTTATTATAGCCAAATTTACCACCCTAACTCCTCCCACAGTTTTTACACTACATAGACAGTAATATACCGAAACGTGTGGATTGTTCCCGATTGGTGTGCTATTACTTTGTGGAACTTTTCGCCGAATGGGTCACAGAATATCGTCGTTTTTGTGGTGAAATTGGTCCCGTAGGAATGAATGGCAACATTTTCAAAACTGGAGTAGGGGCTGGCAAAAGCTGAAAAATCAGGACATGGTTTCTAAACTGCCACCACTCCCTCATTTTCAAGCCCACCTACACAAATCTTATATCAAAACTTTCAGCTATCCCTGCTGCCATTAAACATGTCCACAGCTAAGCCATAGTCATGATAGTTTTCACAGTATGACCATTTGTTTGCAACTCACGCCGTCCATTGACATTCATTGAAACTCCACTCTAGCCACCTCAAATGTGAAGGGCAGTATCTAAACTGTGACTGTGCCTTTATTTTTAATATTTCAGAGACTTACTATGCAGCATAATGTAGGTCTGGGATTTGTGATTTTCACAATATAAAGCTCTTCGCTGTAGGATTTATAGTTTTTAAAATACCACCGTTTGAAGATAGCAACCGCCAGTGAAGTAAGCAATTTGGAGCAGTTTGTTTTTAACCGCTCTTCTCTGCCCTGTTTGAAATCTATTAATTCCTGTTGGCAGTTGGTGGAATGTTCGACGGATTTGAAAGCTCTTCTCTGCCCTATTTGAAATCTATTAGTTCCTGTTGGCAGTTGGTGGAATGTTCGAGGGATTTGAAAGTTCTTCTCTGCCCTTGCTGTAGAGTGAGTGAACCAAACTCCAACCTCGGTTAGATGATGGAGGAAACATTTTCTGTAGTCTAGTCAGCACCATGTACCAGCTATAAAATATTTTTCTATCCTGCTCCAAGTGCATTGTAGAACGAGTTATCCCTTTATGCACTGTAAAAATATGGTGCCATAACCTCGTTAGCAGCTAGAAACCTCATAGCGACAAATTGGAAAAGCACGATATGCCCACCCAGGTCGCAATTAAAGGATAAATTGCAACAATATTATATTTATGAAAAAATGTCCCTAAGCTCCCCCTCCCAAGCCCTCAGGTTTCGAGAAACCTGGTGCAAGTGGACCCAGATGACAAACCAGCAAGCAATGTGAGGCGACATTCTGGGTTCCATTACTGACCTCTAGACCCCGAAAGGATTGATCAACAATCTTGGGAAATGTTCCACCAAGCAGAATACACTTTGTCCCCTTGTCCTGTTTTTCCCGTCTCCTTCCTCATACCCATCCCTTCCCTAGTTTACTACTACACCCTTCTGTCTATGCTATACACAGATGCATGCGGGACCATCTCGCAACCACTTGCAGATATATGGTATGCCAACTGGCAAGTTAGTGAACTATAACCTTATGATGACTATGTTAGACTGTATTAACTACCTACTTATGTTGTAAGCAAGCTGCGACTTGCACTATTA
This sequence comes from Pelobates cultripes, assembly GCA_933207985.1. Lineage (NCBI taxonomy): Eukaryota > Metazoa > Chordata > Amphibia > Anura > Pelobatidae > Pelobates > Pelobates cultripes. Next base: position 20,353,913 of record OW240919.1, on the reverse strand, counting down.
ATATGTTATGGTATGTGTACATGCGACTGTGTACGGTGTTTTGCCCACTTGTTGTAAAACCAATAAAATACAATTTGAAAAAATATGGTGCCACTGGTCGATAGATTTGAAAATTTTGGTCATTTTCCCAAGATGGAGCTAAACTGTTGTGAAACGTGGAGGCTGGGGATTTCAACAATTTATAACAAATGGAGATCACTTTACTGTATTTCTCCAACTCAAATAAATTGCATGTACCTTGATATAGAAGGTTGGAAGTTGCTTGTTTGTTTTAGAGTGTGAAACAAGTATATCCGTTATTAAATTTATTTATTTTTAATTTAGCTGTGGTGGACTTTCCAGGTAGGATAGCCCTGTGAGCTGCTGTTTTTTTTTTTTCGTCTTCTTAGAAATCTTGAATTAAATCCCTTCAGGGCACCATAAAGCATGTCTGGGCTAAAAAGCTTATCATTATACTCCTGTTATGCTGCTAGATGTAAACAGTGCAGTCAGCAAGTTCCCTGTGATAAGGGATCCAAAGACTGATCCCCTTTAGTCTATAACAATTCAGGATATATGGATGGAGCCACTCCGTAAATCACTAATGAACATTGCATTAGAGTACATTAGATCAGTGGTTTTCAAAAGGTTGTGTGTTTAGGCAAGTCCCTGTTCTGTTCCTATGGAGATACTAATATACCCTGGAGCATTGATGTGCCTTGGGGACTAGATTAGGACTGTAGTGTATAGTAGGGATCGACCGATATTGATTTTTCTTTTGAGAGCCGATACCGCTAATCTGTGAACTTTCAGGCCGATAACTTACCGATACCGATATTATGCACTTTTTACCATTTTGAAAAAATAAACTATTTCTACACAAATCTACTGTTAACTGAACATGTTTATTTTCTTTGGTTTTTACTATATGTATTGGAGCTAATGTGTACTGTGGTCGTTGCTGCCTCCCAGGAGTGATGGGAGTGAGCTGTGTATCACACAGCTAGGTTACAATACTGCCGCCCATCCCATGTGTTCCCTATTAAGGGTTAATAAGTATATAGGGGTGTATATAAAAAAAATTGCGAATGCGCATTCATCCAATGACGTCAGAAGAAAGAGGAGAGTCCCCGGCGCTGGAGAAAGGTAAGTGTTTAACCCCCTTCCTCCCCCTTCAGCCCGGCGGGAGTGGGACCCTGAGGGTAGAGGCACCTTTAGGGCACTATAGTGCCAGGAAAACGAGTATGTTTGTTTTCCTGGCACTATAGTGGTCCTTTAAGGAGAGAGCGCAAGTAACTTTTTTTTTTTTCTCCTCTTTGGTTTTTACTATATGTATTGGAGCTGACGTTTACTGTGGTCGTTGCTGCCGCCCGGGAGTGATGTGAGTTAGCGCAGGACTTTTCTTTTTGAACATGCTTATTTTTTTTATTGCAAATCTTTTTTTTTTTTTTATTAAGGTAAATGCACAAAATATACATGCTAGTCAGAATTTTATGTTTTCAAGAATGTGTGTGTAGTGGATGCAGTGAGAGAATTTGATCTCCTCATAGAGATGCAGTGCATCAATGCATCTCTATGGGGAACGTTCAGCATCTCCATGCACACCGTGGAGACACTGACTGCAAGTGCTGCACATTGTGCTGCACTGGACTCGGAAGCACCTCTACTGGCCATCTGAGTGACTGCCACTAAAAGTGTTACTAGGCACCAATGTAAACACTGACCTTTCTCTGTTTACACTAAAACACTTACAGGGCCAAGCTATAGACACCAGAACCAGTGCATTAAGCAACAGTGGTTCTGGTGACTACATTGTCCCTTTAATCGGTACAGTTCTCCAAATCAGTTCCGTTTCTATTTCAGCAATTGTAGCCAAAAATGTGAAATTCACTTTGAATTCCTGACAATTCACAACTCAGTGAATCACCCGGTGGGTTTTAAATTAAATCTGGAGAAGGTTAGGGTATTTCCATACTTTTCTCTGTATCCATTCCCTTTCTGTAACAGGCATTGATGTAATGTTCTTCTGGATTAGCAGATTGTTTTCTTAGAGAAGGACTGTTCTTGTTTTATATTGTCCTATGACTTCTCCTAACCATCCATTGTCATGCTGAAACAATCGGATCATTGTAACTGTTACTCATTAAAAAAAACAAACAAGTTTTCTGAGTTATGAAGAACCTTTAACCATTGATTTGTAACCAGCTGTTGATGTGTGGGGATTTGTGTTTTCTATACTGTAGTTTCTAGATGACAATTTTTAGTGGAACAACTGCTTTCTGTATGCAAAGTAAGCTGCTCTTGGCAGTAACTCGATCATATGTTCTGGCTCAGACTCCTGTGGCAGTACACATCATGGGTTTTGGGCCAACATGTACTGAGTATTTCCCTATGAAAGCTTTAAAGTTGTTGACTTTTGAGGTCCACAAGTTTTATAAAAAGACATCACCAGTTTTACAAATTTACTTGCTAATATGTTTAACAAAACGCTCAATCGCAGCAAAACTGTAATTGGAATATTTTAATAAGCCCATGGATTTACTGTCTTCCACTGTTATAATGGAGGTCAAAGAGCATTTATATTTATTTGGGGGCTTGCTCATGAATTAATTTGAGAGCTGCCCAGCTAAAATGTGTGTGTGTATAGTATGAGTCTGATTCTTTTTATAGTTTACTGTTGTCTAAGTGGTTTAATTTATCTTCCAATCTTGTTATTAATGTGTCTCTATATATCATATCATATATATCGTATATTGAAGACCCCTAATGACTACATTGCCACGTGGGATGCGATGGCCTGGGGGTGTAGCAGAGGTAAGCTATGCTTACCTGATGCTGTCCCCGTGGATGCCGCCATCTTGGATCTTCACCTCCTGACATTTGATTCGTCATGTCCGTGTTATGCTCTCGCAGATGTGCATGGGTACAACACTGATGCCTATGTATGACTCTGGAATGTCAATAGATATTTTCTGTCGATGACCATGACAATGTCTTTTTCCCCACAGTCTTATTTTGGTAGCTATGTCTTCTGTCAAGGTAGAAATTGAAAATAGGAAGGGACTACTATGTCTTATGTCCAATGTCTACCTTGACAGCAGGTATAGCTACTATGTGTTATGAAATCTTTTTACTGTGTTAACATTTCTTAAAGATTTTATTAAATATTTCCTCAAAAAAGTTTTTTTTTTTTCTGAGTGACAAAGTACAAACCTTTTTATTTATTTTTTTAAATTTATTTATTTATTTATTTTTTAATTCTTTATTTTTGAACGTGCATGAGATTACAATACCTCCTGCATTGCCACAACAGCAAATGCGAGGATTTGCAGTACATTCAATGATACATGTAGGTTGACATTGAGAACTGTTAGAGACAATACTTTGCATCATTTGAGAGAACAGCACGAAATTTTATATTTAAAGTATGGTGACTAGTTAAACATAACACTTGTTTGTCTGGGCAGAGAGTGTCTTAGTGACGAGTCGTGTTAGGCAAGTTAGTAAGAACGATTAAGCCTCACAACACTGGTGGAGGAAAAACATGAGTAACCAAAGTGATGTAGTGGAGTAATATAGTGGCACCTTGTTAAGTTATATATATCCCGCAGGCTAGACAGGCTAGACAGTAAAAGTCTGGAGTGACTAGTGAAGGGAAGTAGCTAAATTTGGTTATATACCTGATGATGGCAATTTAAGCAAGGTAGGAGTATATACCCCTTGCGACTGCATGGTTTTGTTTGGTTATGGTCTGAGCATTTTAGGAGTTCTGGCAGTGGGCTCCCTTTTTTTTTTTTTTTTTTTTTTTCCGTTTCCCTTTCCCTTTCCTTTCGCACAATTTTAGCTTATAAACAGCATTGAGGTTGTACGTAAATTGGGCAGTGGCATGAGAAATGCACAGTGTTATACGTATAGTTATGCCAATCATCAGCCTGGCTATCCCGTTTTGTCATTAGAATATAGCGCAAAGATAAGTTTAAAGGTAAGCTCAGACAGGTTTAGTAAAATGAGAGTAGTAATCTGGCTATACATGCTGCTTGAAACAATTGAGCTTGTGTTCCTATTACTATTTGTGGTCAGACATTGCAAGCAGTCAATATTGATATAAGATGGCTAGTCCTGTCCCACTGCCTGGCTACGGGCCAGCAGAGCCTATGAGGCATCCAAACAGGGTGGGGGCACGTAATGAGACTAGTACAATTGTACATTAATAGTTACGCAGGAGTTAACTTGAGGTAACCATGAGATATAAGGTATGAACCAGTGATCACAGGCTAAGCTAAGATGTCTGTGCAATATTCAGACGTTTTGCGTGCTAAACATAAATTATAGCATGGCTCAGTGGTGAAATTTAGGTACTCGCCGTAGAACCAAAAAAAACAATTAACATAAACCAAGAACAATAATAACCATTGGGTGGCTAGTCGTTTCAACATATGGGTACCGCAAGCATTGTATGCGTGCTCTGAGCGTCCTTGAGAGCTTTGTAGCCGATGCCAAGAGCTTAACTGCCAGAGTCAACCAAAATGCAAGCAGCCCAGCGTTTTATGGCAACTGGTATATGATCTACGTAGTAACAAAACAAAGCAAAAAAAAATTAAAATAAATAAAGTTCCGCAAAGTTCAGTAGCCATTCTTCAGATGCCTAGAGAAAGTGGGGTTTTGCTTCGGTCTTCGTCAGACCTCCCAGGAGACTTTTCCACTTGGAATGCGCCGCTCTGTGTGTCGGTAGTGCGTGGGTGCAGTCCAGGTAATGAGCAGATCAGCCGATGCCCCGGGGTGGGAGGCTGGAGGTGGGTGGATGCTGAAGATTTATGTGGTCACTGAGGCGTAGGTGACCGGCGTGGTGCTCCGCGGTCTGAATGGGGCACTGTTTGCTGGGTCCCAGCTGTGAGTCGGGGTGGCGGGGGCACAAGGTCCCGCTTGTAGGCGTGAGTCCAGTGATGGATCTAGGGTGTGCAGAAGGGCCTCTGCGTCTTGCATACTGTAAATTTGGTGTGTTGTTTCGCCTTGTTGTACCTGGAGCAAGTGTGAGGGCCGCCAGCGATACGGTATGTTGTTGCGCCGGAGTGTGGAGGTGAGAGGCCGCATTGACCTGCGCCACGCCAGAGTTCCACTGGATAGGTCGGCGTAAAAGGTTAGTTTAGCGTTTTCAAATTGTATGGGGGTTTTACCCCGGATGGCTGTGAGAACCGTCGATTTGTCAGTCCCATTTTTAAATGTAAGTATAGTGTCCCTTGTGGCCATGTCTGGGGCCCCAGCGGGCTTTGGGATCCGGAAGAGATCCGTGGGCATGACGGCCCTGGCTTGGTCCGTGGGCAGAATGGTGGCAAGCAGGCGTTTGATCGTGTGCGGTAGGTCAGCCTCTGGCAACCCCTCTGGGAGTCCCCTGACCTTAATGTTAAGTCTCCGTCTTGCGTCTTCTTGGGCTGCGAAGCGCCGTTCATACAGCATAGTTTGGTTGCGCAGGTCCCGTATGTCGCTTTGCAGTGAGGCGATAGTGTGCTGCTGTTCTTGGGATGATTCCTCTAGTACAGTGATGCGGCCTGTCAGGCCCTTCAGCTCTCCCCTTAGTGCAGTGACATCCGCGAGGATGTTCTTTTGTAGGTCTGCTAGCAGGGTCTTTAATACCCCGGTTGTTACCAGTTCGGCGTCTGTGTCCTTCCTAGGTTTGTTGGGTTTTGCCCTCGGCATTGGGTCTGGGGCTAGGAGGCATTCGTCGTCAGCTCCCTCTGAGCAGTCGTCGGAGAAATCCGAGCAGCCTCCGTGGAGCGCCGCCATATTGGATCCGCTCGGGCCGCGTGCTTGTCGCCACATATCCCCTATTGTGAGTCCTGGGGCTGGTTTGTCCGGCAACAGTTTCTTGTGTTTGCGTCCCATTAGTGCTTAAGGGGTGCCCGCTTGTAGTCAGTGGTTATTGGGGGTCGTATCAGCCGTTTTTTTAAATTCTTTATTTTATTCGTGCATAGATTTAACAAGCAGTTTTGCACTGCCACGACAGCTGGTGCAAACATAAATGAAACATGTGGTGACAGTAATGTGGCATAAGAAACATTGCACTTTTTTTTATATAAACTAACAGAATTATGCTTAATAAGAGTTCGCCATGCTTAATGAGATTTAGTTATGTTTAGTAGGATTTAGTATTGCATAACATGCCTATTCTATGCTGTCACTTAGCGTTAAGATAAGGCTTATGCTAAACATACTATTCTAAGTTGTAAGTCCACGTTTATCATGTATTAGTTTAACAGTTGTTAACCAAGGTTAAGTGGCAGGAGCCTGGCTTGGAATCTGGGCCGTGCCGTCGAGCTACCAAGTGTCTTGTCAGACTTGTGTGCTTGCTGCACGGTGAGTGTCTGGGCTTTAGGGTGTTGCTAGCGGCAGCTCTGTCCCATGAGGTGCGTTAGGCAGTGGCTAGAGTCCAGCACTGTGCCCTTGTGGGGATTCCCCTTTCAGCCGATACCCACTGGGTGTTCCGTTGTGTTCATCCTGGGGTTGTCTTGCCCGGGGATGGCCCGCTTGCTTAGTGGGGTGATGGTGGTAATGCTGTCGCGTATAGACAGTTGCCCCCTCGGTGCTCTCGGTCCGGTCGATCGCGGGTTAATTTTTTGCCGGTCGGTCATCAAACCTGCCGGGGTGTAATTTTTATCGCTGTCAACTCTGCTAGTCCCTCTGTGTCGGGTTGCGCTTTGCTGGACAGCTGTTGCTGGGACCGCTTGTTGGTAAGCAGGTCGGGTACTCTTGTGGGTTCCGTGCTCGAGTTTGAGGTTGCGTGTATTGCCGCGCGGGGGGTTCCACCACAGGCAACGACGGGTCGCCGGGCGGATCCACGCCGCCGCCGCTATCACCGCCAGTCTGAAGGGTCGTCTCCTGGGCTGAAACTTCTCCCACAGGTATGAACAGAGCCTGTTGAAGAACTCCGTTATGTGCTTGGGTGGCTTGGGAGGCGAGTGCTTCTTCCTGCGATGTATCTGCGCCGCCATCTTAACTGGGCCCTGTCGTCCCTGTTTGGGCGCGAGTTTGTCGCTTGTGCTTAAAGGGGAGCTGTAGCCGGTGTGCTGGTGCCGTGATAACCCCCAACGGCGGGGGGGGGGAAACAGGAGCCCCGTCTGCCTCCTCGTGCTCCAGCAGTGCAGGTAGCAGGGAGACCGGCCGTATCTCCCCAGCCTCTCCTACAAGCAGGCCCCGAAGAAGCTCTGGGTTTTGACCGCCGGTCTAGTGGTGAGGTGCCATAAGGAGTGTCTCCTGTGATTGTATTGTAATTCCAGCCGGGTCAGTGCTTAATTTCTTGGGTGGAAAGTCGTTATTTTTATTCGTTTAGTTTTTCTTTTCAGGAGCTCACTTCATGTGCGACTTGTCTGCATGGCGGTCAGGCCCCGCCCCCGTATCAGCCGTTTTTAAGTTTATTTTCTCCGTTTTGTCCTCGGAGCTCCTGAGTCTTGCGTCTGCTTGCCTCTGCTGTCAGGCTCCGCCTCTTTTAAATTTATTTATGTATACTTTTGGACCCTTTGTAAATAACCTTCCTAGGGCTGGATTTAATTGTGACAGTTGCACTACAAACAAGCAAAAAAAAAAAAGTTATTTTAAGTTTTGATCTTCATCACTGTTTGCCAACATGCTATTTTATATTCTATGAAACTTGCTGGAAAAAGGCAAAGGTGCCAGACCATTGTACTTGTGTGTACATTTTTAACCTACAACCAATATTTTATGTGAGGGGTTTGATTCCTGCTTGGAGTTTTAACTCCAAACTTCTGCCCTTCTCACTAACTGGCTAAATCACCTGATGTAGCGTTAAATGGGGAACAGAGAGGTATTCTAGCATGGAACTTATTGCTGGATTTAGTGAGAGTTTCCACTGGTTTTGAGAGGAGGAAAGAAAAATGTTGTGGCATAGTAGGAATGCAGAGTATGTCACAAAATACATTTGTAACTTGTTTCAATAATTGTGAAGTTGTTATTTCAGGTTTGTGTGTATGAGACGTATAGTCCACCGCACTTCTAACCAAGAGGAGTGTATTCTCGTGGTATAGTTTGATAGAGAGGTATGGTAGCAGCTGAGTGATCTTTTAATGACTTGGTCCTTACAGGTGCGTACCTCCCATCATTTCCCACCACAGACTGATTTCTAAAAACATTTATTGTAGATTAAATACACATTACTGGGAGTATTATTGCTTTTGGACCTCTGTTAAACACTCCGACACAGCAACCATATGGAACTCCTAGAAATAGGGACTGTCCCTCCTTAATAGGGAAACCTGGGAGGTATGCGGGTGGTGGGTTTCGCAATGATATTGTACTTACTGGTCTCTTTGTCTCCTCTAATCTTGCTGATTCACAGTACCAAACAGGGAGAAAGCAATCTCCAGTCATGAGACAATGCAGTCCGCTTCTGTACTTTGTGAATGTGACGGCAGATAAGAACTATTCGGCCCATCTAGTCTTCCCAATTTTCTAAATACTTTCATTAGTTCCTGGCCCTATCTTATAGTTGGGATAGGCATAAGGCTATCCTATGCATGCTTAAACTCCCTCACTGTGTTAACCTCTGCCACTTCAGCTGGAAGGCTATTCCATGTGTCCACTACCCTTTCTGTAAAGTAATACTTCCTGATATTATTTTTAAACCTTTGTCCCTCTAATTTAAGACTGTCCTCATTTTGTGGTATTTTTTTTTCTTTTCACTTGCTTGCTGAAGTGTTTTAGGGGTGTTTAGGAGATACACCTTTCTCCTGTTTTTTCTTAGTGCTAATTTAATGACGAGGTACTTTTAATCCCTTAAGGACACATGACGGAAATATTCTGTCATGATTCCCTTTTATTCCAGAAGTTGTGTCTTTAAGGGGTTAAATGAACACTCTAGCATTAGGAAAACAAACTTGTGTTGGTCTCACTGAAATGGGGAAAAAAATGATTTAGTAGCCAAGCTATAGGTAAACATTAAAGGGTTTATTTTCTAAAATGGGAATTTAAAGTGAATTTTAAATTTAAGGTCAAAATGGAAATAAACTGTGCTTTCAGTTTGGCTAGTCGGGCTTTTTATTTCAATTAGCTTTGTATGCTGTGATGGGGAAAGGATTGCATCAAAACAGAACCAGTAGGCATATCTCCCAAAAAAGTGTGCACATGTTTAATATGGGATTTAGTGCACCAGTTGACCAGATTTATAAAGTGGACAGAGGACCGGAACATTTTTTTGCTTAATTTTTGTCGGATTAATTTTCTGGAAGATATTGCAAGCATCGAGTAGCTAGCTGTTGTTTAACGGGATATGGTTCATTGCATAACTGTGCTGGCCTGGTTCGGCATTTCGTTCTCAGTATCGGTACATGTGCCAAGACCTAATTATTTGAAATCCATGGTCATATGGCTTTTGCTGGCAGAGTTTTTAAAAGACTCATAAATGGAATCATAATTTCAAATAATGAAATAGTTTGAAGAAGGAAAAAAGCAAACACATATATGTGTGGAATGTAGCCTTTATCTGTGTTATTAATGTAATAATTTGGAAATGATTAATCACGCTCCCCACTCTCCCTACATGTTTGGAGAGCATTAATAATGGATATTTGTTCTGGAATGTTCACATTAAGGATTGGTTATTAAGCTGTATAATTGAAAATCATAGCAATAACCTTACTTACCGACATGGTGTGTGTGTGTGTGTATGTATAAGACTATTCTAAAACACCCTTTTTCGGTTTACTGCTTGTGTATTTTATAAGTATACTTTATGTAGTGGTTATAGATTTAAAACCCTAATGATTTTAACTTGCGCTTAACTACTTCAATACCATAATCGAGTATCAACGTTTGTTTATTTTTCTTGTATTTTGCAATAGATGACAAATAGTCCATAAAGCCTCCAACACCCTCATGGATACGCTAGTTATGATTACAAGCCTGTAAGGAAATGTCACTGATATAATACCTGTAACGTTGCTGAAAATGTACTCTCGCCCACTGCTTCCAAACAGTACAGGAAGTTTCAGCAGGTCATATCAGACTGAGAGTCGGAGAGGTGAAGGAGTGAATGGACTCTACCATTTCACTGTCATCATTGCCTTAGAATTCCAGAGACTGATAAATGTTGCTGTAGCAGTTTTTTAGATCCCTTTATTTTAGAAATATGTAAAGTGTAGCTAGCTAGGTTCAGGCATAGGCAATCATTAGTGGATTATAAGTATAAACAGTAGGTCCACTCGATAAGTCGGGCGCGGGTGTGCAGGCTTCGAGGCGTTCAGCGTGGCAGCGACCATGTTGGAGAGTAGGCCTGTAGCTGCAGGTATGTGCTGGGTAGGGATGGAGCAGGCAATCAGTCCACTTAGCATGACAGAGGGGACCGTGATAACCCCCGCCGGTCCCGAGCCTGGACTAAGAGATGTGGACCAGAACATCAGCTTAGTGTTCTACAAGAGTACGAGTGTTCGCTCTGCCAGATGCTGTAGGATTCAGCAGGGTAAACCGTGCTTTTTCAGGCTTAGGCTGAGGAGCTCCAGCCATGTGCGTCTTGCTCTGTTGGCTTTTTAAAGTGATTTTATAGTGCAAGGAAAACAAAGCATGTTTTCTTGGCACTATAGAATCCTACAGTTCCCTCCCCGCCCCCTTCCTGTGGCACTGATGGGGTTAAAACCCCTTAAATCACTTACCTGAATCCAGCTCTGATGTCCCTCGGCGCTGGGTCGGGTTCCGTCCACGCTCCTTTCCAGCCAACATCCGTGATCGCATTTGGATTTCCCCATAAGAAAGCATTATTCAATGCTTTCCTATGTGGGGAAAAATCTGATGCTGGAGGGCCTCACGCAGAGCATGAGGACATCCAGCGTCAGATAACTAACCAAAGGTCCGTTTCAAACCAGGAAGCTCTATAGTGCCTGTCTAGTAGACAGCCACTAGAGGTGGAGTTAACCCTGGATAATTATTAATAATTATTGCAGTTTCTCAATTTTTTTTTTGCAGGGTTAAGGGACATGGGACATTGCACCCAGGCCACTTTCATGAGCTGAACTGGTCTGGGTGCCTACAATGTCCCTCTAAGTTTGTCTGCAAAGCCATCTTTAAACAAAATTCCTGTGTTTTATGATCGGTTTGCAGGTGATAGTCGAAAAATTTGAATATCGTGCAAAAGTTCATTTATTTCAGTAATGCAATGTAAAAGTTGAAACTAATATCAGATAGACACATTACATGCAAAGCAAGATAGTTCAAGCCGTGATTTGTCATAAGTGCGATGATTATGGCTTACAGCTCATGAAAACCCCAAATCCACAATCTCCGTAAATTAGAATATTGTGAAAGGTGCAATATTCTAGGCTCACAGTGTCCCACTCTAATCGGCTAAGTACACCATAACACCTGCAAAGGATTTCTGAGCCTTTAAATTGTCTCTCAGTCTGGTTCAGTAGGAATCACAATCATGTGGAAGACTGCTGACCTGACAGTTGTGCAGAAAACCATCATTGAGAGGATTGTCAGGAAAAGGCCATTCAAAAGTGTTGGGGACTTTCACAAGGAGTGGACTGAGGCTGGAGTCAGTGCATCGAGGGCCACCACACACAGACGGATCCTGGACATGGGCTTCAGCTGTTGTATTCCTCTTGTCAAGCCGCTCCTGAACAACAAATGTCAGAAGCATCTTACCTTGGCTAAAGAAAAACAGACCTGGTCTGTTGCTCAGTGGTCCAAAATCCTCTTTTCTGATTAGAGCAACTTTTGCATCTCATTTGGAAACGAAGGACCCAGTCTGAAGGAAAAATGGAGAGGCACACACTGATGCTTGAAGTCCAGTGTGAAGTTTCCACAGTCTGTGTTGATTTGGGGAGTCATGTGATCTGCTGGTGTTGGTCCACTGTGCTTCATTAAGTCCAGGGTCAATGCAGCCGTCTACCAGGAGATTTTGGAGCACTTCATGCTTCCTTCCGCAAATGAGCTTTATGGGGATCCTGACTTCATTTTCCAGCAGGACTTGGCACTTGCCCACACTGCCAAAAGCACCAAAGCCTGGTTCAATGACCGTGGGATTACTGTGCTTGATTGGCCAGCAAACTCACCTGACTTGAACCCCATAGACAAGCTATGGGGCATCGCCAAGAGAAAGATGAGACATGAGACCGAACAATGCAGAAGAGCTGAAGGCTGCTATTGCAGCATCCTGGTCTTCCATAACACCTCAGCAGTGCCACAGGCTGATAGCTTCCATGCCACGCCGCATTGAGGCAGTAATTGCTGCAAAAGGGGCCCAAACCAAGTAATGAGTCCATATGCATGCTTATACTTTTCAGAGGTCCGATATTGTTCTATGTACACTCCTTGTTTTATTGATTGCATGTAATATTCTAATTTACTGAGATTGTGGATTTGGGGTTTTCATGAGCTGTAAGCCATAATCATCGCATTTATGACAAACACAGCTTGAACTATCTTGCTTTGCATATAATGCGTCTATCTCATATATTAGTTCCCCTTTTATGTTGCATTACTGAAATAAATGAACTTTTGCACGATATTCAAATTTTTGGAGTATCACCTGTATATGCTAGCTAGGAATCCCTTGCTTTACATTCAAAAAAATGCTCCGCAGTGAAAAGGTTAAAGGAAAACATACATTTTTACACACTTTCAGAATCTGGCCATTATCCGACCCAAGATCACTGTAACTTACCCAGCTGCTAAGCATTCACAGAGCAGTGACATCACCTGTTGTCACCCTGTGCTGTGCACAGCCAGACAACTGGATCACAACGCAATCTGTTTAATTGTAATTGTAGACATCACCTCCATTCATGCTTAGGTAGACTTTTTGCGATAGTTTTGGACGGGTGGGCTGAATTAAGTCTTTTAATACGCACACAGACAAATCGATTGTCCAGGATTTACCTGTGGATTCTTATTCTATCATTACAAATCTAATCTTAAAGGACCACTCTAGGCACCCAGACCACTTCAGCTTAATGAAGTGGTCTGGGTGCCAGGTCCAGCTAGGGTTAACCCATTTTTTAATAAACATAGCAGTTTCAGAGAAACTGCTATGTTTATGAATGGGTTAAGCCTTCCCCCATTCCCTCTAGCGGCTGTCTCATTGACAGCCGCTAGAGGCGCTTGCGTGCTTCTCACTGTGATTTTCACAGTGAGAGCACGCCAGCGTCCATAGGAAAGCATTGATAATGCTTTCCTATGCGACCGGCTGAATGCGCGCGCAGCTCAGCCGACGGGGAGGAGAGGAGGAGGATTGCTCCCCGCCCAGTGCTGGAAAAATGTAACTTTTTAACCATTTCCCCCTTCCAGAGCCGGGTGGGAGGGGACCCTGAGGGTGGGGGTACCCTCAGGGCACTATAGTGCCAGGAAAACGAGTATGCTTTCCTGGCACTATAGTGGTCCTTTAAGGCTAAAGTCTCTGGGTGCTGGGGCGGACAGTGCCCACAGACTATATTCCCTATAACCAGTTCAATGAACTGTAGTGGTTATGGTGCTTAGAGTGCCCTTTTAAGAACCACTACTGCACTTGGTACATTCCATTATTTCAGATCACTTAGTCCTTTTTAAAAATATAAAAAATGTAAAAATAATTATTTTTAATACTCCCACGTCTGGGTGTGTCTGTGCTCTAAGGGCTTTGGCAGGAAAAAAAAGAATGAAACTATTCCCTTATCCCAGAAAATGGAATGTGAGAATTAAGCAGCTGTCATCTAAATAAAGAAACAATATAGAGTCAAGGATGAGATTGACAGCAATGTATTTTAATATAATTTATCTTGTGGGCCACTCAAAGCACAGAGTCTTTAGCTGTGATTAGATTAAAACTGGGCCTCTCTGGTCCCTCTGCTCTGGTTTAGCTTTAAAAAAAAAAAAAGCCTTAGCCTGTCCAGTTCTGTATTGTGTGATGGTGCTGGGAGATGGTCAAATCATATACAGCACCCTAGGAGACTGCTTCATAACCACTACAGCTCATTGTAGTGGTTATGGTGCTTATTGTGACTGTTTAACCTCATTTCTACAACATTTATTTCTTTGTTATGGATAAATTGTGGCAAGTGTTTGAAAAATTGGGTCAACATAAGCAAGCACATATTACATGTAGCACAATACAGCTATTTTATGAATAGATTGGATTTCAACTCTATTTATTTATAGAGTTCAAATAATATAAATTGTTTTCACATTCTAGTAAGGTTTCCAAAATCTGTAATAGAATCACATGTTCCATCTAACATCACTGCTTCACAGGATTTACTCAGACCAAAGCCCCCACTTTTATATAATATCAAAATGTTTTTGTTGCATTTCCGAGTGCTACTGCTACCACCTTTCCCTGATACCATGGGCAAGCTCGGATTTTTTTTTTACCAGTGTGTTGTAAGTGCGCAAGTGAGCTCAGCATCATAAAATGACACATAATGTCCACAGAGCTTTTCGAGAAACAGCTTACAAGACAAATGGAAATATCCTGGCAGTGATCCCTGTAGGGAAAATGCCTTAGTCAGCAGTGTTTATTTTTTCGTTTTTGCTCACTGATCTTTCCTCTTCAGGTTTCCTGGTGGAAGCACAGATTGTGGCTCTGCTTTTGTAGTCTATTTGTTTCCCTGCCAGTTACAGGAAATCTGGCATTGGTTGTTTGATAAAGTTCCCATGTAACTCCTGACACAGTGTGTTATTTGCTTGTTCTGTGAGCTAATGCAGTAGCTAGTGGCACTACAGCTACTTTGGCCTACCCCATGTTATTCAGCCATATTGGGCTGCCTGGGCATTGTATGCAACTACTAACTGTTTTCCCATTATTATTCTCTAGTCAGAGGGTAGATTATGTGTACAGTGAAAGCATATTTTAATCTTACAGACAAAAACATATGGATTTCTCAAGGTGTATGTATTAAAGGAACATTCCATTAAAAAGTAACAGTTTAGTAGCTGCAGACCCCCGAAAATATGCATGTTTTGGAGGTATGTGAAATATTGGCTTGCAAAAGCTGCAGATCTAGTTTCTGCAGCTACCGTAAGCCCTCCTCTTCTTCCCCAGCACAGACTCTCTGTGGCTGTCCAATCAGAGTTCGCAATGCAGCTCACTTTGCATGGCATGTACTGTGGTCAATTCCCTGCTTCTTAAAGGAACCCTATAGTGTTGGGCATATAAACCTGTATTCCTAAAGCTACATTGCTCCTATCTCTATTTATATTAGTGCACCTACTAATGTGCAATAAAATGAGATTAAAGGTTTTGCTAACCTTTTCACCAGTGTCGAGACTGCCTCTGTGCTACTGTCGCTCCACCTCCCACAACGTAATTAGAATGATCTCCTGGAGGGACAGGGGAGAGATCTGGCCAGGAGGAAAGAAAGCTGGGGACATAATGCTTACCCAATACCCAGAGTCTATTTGCTTTATGTGCAGTCCTAGATTACAATTTCAGTTCCCCTTCCCACATGCTTTTTTTAAACTTTTAACGCAGTTCCTTGGTGAGATCGAACTTTATTTTTACCATAAAATATAATTTCGATTTTTGTTGATAGTTGATATCGCCTAAGTTAAAAAGGTTAAAACATGTGCCTTAATGCCAAAAATGAATTTTTAAAGTAATAAACCAACCTGACAGATTCCCTGCATCACCAGTTTGCAGTAGGTAGACTGTGCTGGTCAGCCAGTGTATTATAGGTATGCTTGGTAGTGCAGAGTGCATGTATCTCTTTGTACATATGCTGTACGGTCACATTTGTCTCGGGGTATCTACTGCAAAGGGCTAGAGGAGGCATTTCATGGGGCCGGAAACATGAGATATGCATGGCATTGACACTGATGATACCATTGGATAATAGGGTTATTTTAAACTTTTTTTTTTTTTTTTTTTAGTTTTGATTATTGCTCACTCTGCTATAAGACCTTGCCACAGTATAACAATCTGTAATGGTTTTTCCTGAGGAAGTACGTTTTATACGAAACTTATCGAATACTGTGTACGGAGAAGTTTATAATTCTGTGAGAACATGTGTGGCAATATACTGTTTTGCAGTAAAAGACTGGTATATTTGTAAATGAAAACAATAAAGAAGGTTTTAATGGATCAGCAACATATTGGCATCTGATTTGGGACATTATAGCTATATTCTTACATATAAGATGAGGCAATTGTCATCCCTGGAATTCCCTTTTCTTTGAGTTAAATAGAGCCTGCGAGTGACTGTGCCTATACATATTGTTGCTTTGTGTCCCATCCTTCCAAAAAAACCTTTAGTCAAAGCAAAAAGTAGATCTCTCAATTATATGGAAAATGTCTGTAACATCCCACCCATTCCTAGTGAGATTCTTTGTATGTTTGTGTGCAATCTGCAGTCAATTTTCCATTTATTTCAATAACTCCCTGATTGGCTAGCTATTCCAGCCGCTTCCTAGTTGCTACTGACCTTGAATCGACTTTGGTAAAGCTAGGCAAGAGTACTGTTTAGTATGAAAAGTTTAATTTTAATATATTGTTTAGATTATCTAGTTAAAAAAAAAAGTGTAAAACTCTGTTCTGGAATTTCATTGTAACTAAATATGGATTTATAAATAAATGATAAATGCTGTTCTTTTCTAATCTCTTCCAGGTTCCAAGTAACCATGCTGTGTATGAGAAATACTTTCGTCAGGTCAGTTTTCTTGTGGTGGGTGGGGGATTTGCTGAAAGAAAACAAATGATCACCTTTTAATATGTAATTTTAATATAGCAACATGTTCATTGTCAGAATAATGCTACTTGTATATTCAAAGGCTTCTGTAAGTTAAACCGTAGAAATAACTGTAGGTGCAGACATTTTATTCTTTATTAGGGGCCATACCATGCCTGCACTAAATATTGGTTGCTTCTCAAATTTTCCCCCATAGTTAAAATATCTTTCGATTTTCTTTAATAAGACCTTACTCTGATAAACCGTGATAGTAACATTACACATAATGATGTGGTGATCTGTTTACATTCAAAACTGTCTAGAACAAGCCAAATTTGTTTGCAAATATGTTTCCTCTGGGAAAATACACACAAACTAATTCCTTTAATGCACAGAACTTGCTTTGAGATTCGCTGCAGACAAGATCTGGCTGGTAAACGATTTCTCAAAACAAATGTAAACATTCAGAAAACATGAATTAATCATATTGGAATGTTACTTTAGAAGGATAAAACTGATTGTTCTTTGCAGAGTATGGGACTCTGCTTAATTTATTCCAAGATGCTTCAGAGAAAGAGTATCATAAGCAGTGTTGACATTGATCATGATGATTTGGTGTTTCTTGCTAAGCAATTCTCAAAAACAACACTATGATCAATCTGTTCAAAATGCAGAGTTGAGTAAAAAAAAAAAAAGTTTTTTTCTTTTTCTATAATTTGAAAGTAAATTAGATCTCAGGTGGTCTTAATGTTTAGTACTTTCTTACTTTGCTTTATTATATTGAATTTTTTACATTTTATTTATTGCTGTATTGAAATATTATATTTGGTTGGAAAAAATACATTTGCAAATACATTTTTGGCTTCTTCGTAGGTGGAGTCTGGCAACACTGGACGAGTTTTGGCTGCAGATGCTGCACAATTCCTAAAGAAATCCGGACTCGCAGATCTGATCTTGGGAAAGGTAAGCTATACCATCATTAATATGTTTTATATGGTACAGTTTTTGTGTGTGTTTGTGTCTGTCGCTAGTGGCCAAATCCATTGTATTTTATTGTCACATCAATCTTCAGACCATACTGCTTTCAGGATAGACAAAAAGATGGGAAGTCTTTGCTTACAGCATTGGACTAATGATGGAGTATTGGATTGGCCTACTCTACCAACAGCAGAGGCTTTCTATACGAACAAACATTCACTGTTCTGTCCTTCTTGTTTCTAAATGTAGCATTTATATTAAGAGCAAACTTCTCGCCATGTAGGCACTTTAGTTTATTTATTTTTTATATTTTTAACCCTGTGGCAGCCATGTAATGACCCTTTGAGAATTTACCAAACTACAGAGTCTGAGTAGCAGTCTGAGAAAAATAACCTCTGCTCCATAGTGAAACACAATAAATTAAATTCAATGGGCAGAGGGAGAACATCTAAACATTTGAGACTGGTGACCAATAAATAGCTCCTATCAACTACATCTGAATCACCAACTGGGGTGAAACTCTATTTGGATAATGGTTTTATTTTATTTATTTATTACTGGTATTTATAAAGTCCTATTGATATTGCTCCAAGAACTCTCTTCTCTTTGACTGTTGGCACCAAATCTACCATAAAGTATCTAACAGACTCATTTACTCCTTGTAACTCAAACCTTAGAGGAAGTGCTGGTTGAGCTAGCAGGAAAATAATATCTGTAAGTTTCCTGTAAACTCCTGTGCAACGACTCATTGAGAGGTGTGCAATGCTAGACTTTTTGTTCATTAAAAAATAAATCAAAAGTGCTGATGAAATGCACCGCGGCTTAGAAATAATTTATTTTGAAAGAGTTCCCTGAATGCCAATAAGAATTCATGGAACATCTTGCTTCTGCTAATAGACTCATTTTTTAAAGGAACACTCTAGACACCATGTGCACGTCATAGCAATAAATTTGTTATGGTATGATGAGGTTAAATCGTTAACGAGCAGTTTAACACCAAAATCTTCAGTCTGGTGGCTCTCCCTGGCAATTCCTTTTCTTTATTTGAGGCTTAAAACGGGAAGCCTCAGACTTGGTGCTACTGTCAGGCTAAGAGCATCAGATGATGCTCTCAGCTAATTACTAGCTCTTTATTCACAAAACAGAGTAAGAAACATTCATCAACTATTTAACTCCTTTGAGGTATGCTGTTCCCTGGGACCTCCTTGCAACAAGTTTATTGCGATAAAGTTGTACCGGAGTGTTCCTTTTAAACATTAAATTTTTATTTATTTTTTCAACCAAAGCAAGTGCTAGGATCTCTGTGAATTATATGTCCAGCCACATACTTCTGTTTCACCATATTGGGACTTTTCAGTAAGACATTCAGAAAGGCACTTGGTTTCTAGATATTTGCATGCATTACAGAGACACTATAGGTACCCAGACCATTTAATCTCATTGAAGTGGTCTTGGTGCAGTGTCCCTGCACTCTTAGCCCTTCAGAGGAACTGCAATGTTTACATTACAGGGTTAAGACAACCTTTAGTGGTTGTTCTTCTGACAACCACTAGAGGCGTTTCCTGCACTTAGTTTCCGGCATCTTTATATCCCCATAAGAAAGCATCGATTCAGTACTTTCCTATGGGGAAGGTGTAATGCCTGTGCGGCTTGTGCTCTGCATACACGTGCTGAAATTAAATCTCATATATAACAATCTGCACATGATTGTATCTACTTACCAGTTACTGTAACAAGAAAATCTATACTCCATTTAGTTAAAGATCTAGCATAGGTTTTAAACGTGTATTCCATGTGTATTCATCTTGCGCTGTATCCTCTCTCGAATCTGCCTCGCAATATTTTGCTCTTGGGATGAATTAGAAGGGATGAAGAAGTTATTACAATTTCATGCTAAAGTTAATTGAAATGCAATGCTCAAAATATGCATTATTTACGTGAGTACCAAAATTACATGTCATTAATATGACTTTTTTTTTTTTTTTGCTTATTCACTGTAACATTAGCGGACTGTTTAGCAATCATCAAAATTGTATTTAAAAGAAAAACATTTATTCTCCTTCCCACTCAAAAATGTCCATAAGTGAGACATCTATTTAACTGAAAATTAGACAGCATTATTCTTCCCAAATAAAATCTTTGTAACTCTCTACCTCTTCGATTTGTTTCTATTTGCACTGCAATTAGCACCCAAACTATATAGATTGAAAGCCTCTGCTCTCTCATGTGTATCTATGCATATATACATTTTTTGAGCAACATTTTGTTGATTTGGGGAATTATACTAGGTCATTGATTGCCTTATGTTATTGTCGGCACCACAGTAGATGTTACCGCTTAGTTAAACATGTTGTTTGCATTATGAGTACCTTGTATCACAAATTGCTGTGTGCATGGAAAGCTGCTCTGGACATTTTTAGTTTCCTGTAGGAATTTCGTGTTCCAGGAACTGACCCTAACACGTTTTGTCTTTCTGCACAGATTTGGGATTTGGCTGATAAGGAGAGCAAAGGATATCTAAACAAGCAGGTAAAATGATTTATTTTACAGTGAAATCCTTCTCAAGTGCTGTTCAGGGATAGCAAGAAATTGATTAGGCAAGAGAAGTGACTCATTTACTGGAATAAGGCTAAGTGTAATGCATGGTGCTGACTAGTTTAACAGAACATGCGTAAAATCACGCAGTAAGTCAGTGCTTGGCACTTCTTTGAGGTTGGACTCCATTAACTAAAGATCAGTGATGGGGATCATTTCCAGTGGATCTTTAGGTATCTGATCATTTTGTGTAAATACAGCCTCCCTTTTTTGCTCATAATTCCTGCATGTCATTAAAACAGAAGTAAATTGTTTTTATCCTGATAAAATTCTCTATAAGAATCTGGCTTTTGTTTTATTAAGTTGCTAATGCAAGGTAGGGTCAATTTTCCACTCTTACAAAAGCTTTTTAAGGCTAAACTGAAACGTTTTTTTAGCTTCCAAATAATTTTGCATCCTTTTTAATTTTTAAAGCGATACTCTAACCACGAAAACAACTTAAGCTTAATGAATCTGTAAGCGCTACGGAATCTGTTGGCGCTATATAAATGGCAATAATAATAATAAAGCCAATAGATGCTGCAATCTTACTGCTCAATTCTATGTCTGTATGTAAAATATATTTAGGTTTATTATTTAAAATTATAACTTATTAGTTATTATTGAAGT
This sequence comes from Pelobates cultripes, assembly GCA_933207985.1. Classification (NCBI taxonomy): domain Eukaryota; kingdom Metazoa; phylum Chordata; class Amphibia; order Anura; family Pelobatidae; genus Pelobates; species Pelobates cultripes. The sequence continues at coordinate 20,333,112 of OW240919.1, read as the reverse complement.
TCTTTCAATAGTCTCTTTAAACCTAGTGCAGTAGTGCTCATGCTCAAGATTAGGTTTAACGAAAAAGCATGAGATTTGAAACGAAATGTTATTAAAGGGACTCTCCAGGCAGACGATTTTATTTACCTGGTTCCAGCGCCGGTGGCCTCGTGAAGGCACGCCCCCTATTTCGTCAAAATGACAAAATAGGCGGGGGGGAGCAATCAGACGCTTCCATTTGGAAGCCTCATTGCTCCCGTGTGCGCATACGTGGCTTCGCTGCACATGCGCACATACTTCATAGGGCGGCATTCATGCCACCCTATGAAGTCCTGAGCTCACTACCGCAGATGCGAGCGGTGTGCGCGGTCACATGCTGAACTGACTGACAGCTCAGCTCATGGTCTTTGCCTGCCCCCTCTCCTCTGCTGACAGGCAGGAGAGAGAAGGCGCGCACACAGTGCCTTCTCTCTCCTGCACACGTCAGATGTATTTTACTACGTCTGACGTGTACATGGCCTTTTTAGGGCCATACATGATAGGAAGTCCCTCTGGTAGCTGTCTGAGTGATGGCCACCACAGGTATTCCTATCAATCAATGTAAACCCTGTATTTTCTCTGAAAATACAGGGTTGTAAACCCTGTATTTTCTCTGAAAATACAGGGTTTACATTAGATTGCCTGCAGGGAGCTATAGATCTCACCTGAACAACTACATTAAGCTGTAGTTGTTCAGGTGAATATAGTGTCCCTTTAACTAAAGCTTGAGTTGCTAGCTACTTAAAGTGAATTTCAAATTATAGGCCACAGTAGCTGCATTAAAAATAAATAAAAAATCACTTTGAATTAACAACAATTAACGTTTTAATGAATAACCTTTAATGCATTAATGTATATGGAGGGGGGAAAGCCACCTAAATGGTGGGTTTTCACTATAGGGTCAGAAATACATGTTTGTGTATCTGACCCTATAGTGATCCTTTAACTACATAAGAAAGGAAAATAAAATGTCTGGTCTCCGATATATTCATTCTTCCTGCTGTAAACCACCAAGTTAGACAAGCCTAAAAACAAACAAATGAAACATGCACAGAATCATGCAAACTCGGGATATATGGACTGTAATCTTGTCAAGATGACTAGGCAAGAAAGCTTAATATCATCTGATCCTGAAGCTTGTAGAGATACTACAATAAAAATATACAGCTGAGTTCAGCAAAATAGTGTCCCCAAACACCACCTCTCCAGGCCCAAGCCAAAATATAAACATGAGGGGCAGACAAGGCACAACAGGATACTAAACAGGCAACCCTCTCCAGGCCGGGAGGTCAGCCGTTTCTCCTGCCCACAGAACACACTTAGTCTAGATTCCAACACCTCAAGCGATGTTGCTGTCTGGGAAGGACAGGACACAATCACAAGGGTTGTAATTCTCTCTCAGTGCTTCCAAATCCCAGATATGTAACCAGCTTACCATGATCAACTGACCATAGCCCACTGATACTCGGCAAGTATCTTAGTAGCAATTTTAAAATTGGAAAAAGCAGAAAGTATCACAAGCTGCCTAACAATATTTAGGATAATATACACATTTTTAAGTAGATGTTGGTAATGTATCAATTGCATTTTCTTTAACCAATGAACCAATAATTTTTATTTATTTTTTTAGGAATTTTTTGCGGCCCTGCAGCTTGTGGCCTGTGCTCAGAATGGAATGGAAGTGTCCCTCAGTAGTCTTAAAGCAGTGGTGCCTCCGCCCAAATTTGTAAGAGAATATAGTTTTACTCCTCTTTCTCTTGGAGCCTCCCTTTCTTGGCTTATACTGGACTAGAAATACGCCTGTGGGCTTCTACAATGTGAGGTCCAAACCATCCAATTTCTTACCATGAGACCCTGCATGTTATGCTGGTGTATAAATCTTTGACAATTTTATAATAATGTCCCTTAGCATCTAGAAGGATTAACAAGATCAATTACTGCATGTTTGTTTTTATTTTAGCATGATAATGAAAGCCCGTTGCTGGTAGGACCTGCGGTTTCTGCAGACGTTCCATGGTCTGTTAAGGTGAGTCTTCATCCATTCAGCAAAGCTAATGACTGATGTGATAATGTCTTTGTTAGATTTATCATGTAACTCATGTGGTAAATAGCAGATTGCACTGTTTGCTGCTTGGTGTCCTAAATATCTCTGGATTAAATCTCCTGTATTGAATCAGATAGAGCCTCGAGTTCTTCAGCATGACACCCCCGATATTGTAGAATTATTCTGTCTAACTAGATGTTCAGGGATGTTTTGCCTTTTCCCTTACCAGAATAGACAACCTTGTCTGTTGTATGTTTCAGAGATTAAACCAAGTATCCGATATTAAAGGAAAAACATTTCCTTATTCTTTAAAAGAAAATAATTTTGAGTTTAGTGGATGCTTCCATGATCTCATGTGTTGAGGGTAGTGGATGCATGGAATAGCCTTCCAGCTGAAGTGGTAGAGGTTAACACAGTAAAGGAGTTTAAGCATGCGTGGGATAGGCGTAAGGCTATCCTAACTATAAGATAAGACTAGGGACTAATGAAAGTATTTAGAAAATTGGGCAGACTAGATGGGCCGAATGGTTCTTATCTGCCGTCACATTCTATGTTTCTATGTATGCATATGCAAGTTTTAAAAGACTTTTGCAGGATTTCATAGGATATTGGAAATCAGATGCCAGGTTGTGGAGAGTTTCTGTTGTGATGCAGATGAGTAAAATAAATCCATAAAAAGACCCAATAAAGGGATATTTTCAAATGAAATAGAAATATTAAAGGAACACTATAGTTACAAAAACAACTCTAGCATAATGAAGCAGTTTGGGGTATAGATCATGCCCCTGCAGTCTCTCTGTTCAATTCTCTGCAATTTAGGAGTTAGATCACTTTGTTTATGCACCCGAGTCACACCTCCCTGCATGTGACTTGCACAGCCTTCCTAAGCACCTCCTGTAAAGTAATCTAATATTTACACTTTCTTTAATGCAAATTCGGTTTCATTTAGAATTTCTTAACTCCTGCTCTGTTAATAGCGTGCTAGACTCTGCAGGAGCCTCTTATATGTGATTTAAAGTTCAATTTATAAAGCAAAGGTAAAAACTTTTAAAGTAAGTAACTTTTTCTGATTGAAAGTGAAACAATTTTTTTTTTTCAATGCATGCTGTGTCAATCACAGCCAGGGGAGGTGTGACTAGGGCTGCATAAACAGAAACAAAAGTGATTTAACTGCTATAAATGGCAGAGACTTGAGCATTGAGACTGTAGGAGTACAATCTATACACCTAAACTGCTTCGTTAAGTTGTTGTGGCGACTACAGTGTCCCTTTAATATTAGCTGTTACGTTTTTATTAGCTGTTACATTGTGTACTTATTAACATATGTTACTTATTTCATTTATTACATTTTAAAGACGGTCCCTTGACTATGTGAATATATTTAATCTGTGCATTGTGCTTATAAAATCACCAACAAATGTATGGATCAGAAATGTACATGTCGGAGGGGCCCTTTTTTTCTGAAATGATTTGCTAGTAATTTGTGGCTTGGACAATAAATAGATGGGGTTTTATTCTCTGTGTAATGTCAACAAGTTCTAGATTTGTGACTTACACTAATGGTAACTGAATAATTCAAAGGCTGCTTTACAAATAAATAAGTATTCAAATTTGTTCATATTATACAATAAGAAGTAAAATCTAGGACATTCATTTCTTTAAATAAATGTCCAACCAAAAGTGGACTTAAATTACATAGGGTTTTTATTTGAAATTCTGTGTCTTGTAGGAACATTTCCCTATTGGAAGCTTTCATATTGCCATCTTAAATCACTCCTGCCACTTGGATGATATATTGGAACCGACAAGGGTTAGATAGACATATTTGACAGTTACTAAAGAGTTATAAGTATCAGCATTTTTTCATTGCATAGCCATAGCTTTTGGCTGGGGAAAAATATGTTGTTAAAAGCATTCTAAAAGTTTTTTTTATATATATATATATATATATTTTATTTTTTGAGAGGGTTTCTATAGCAAGAGAGCGTGGAACTAAATTTTTTATTTATTTATTTTGGTGTAATGCAACAGGTGGAAGAAAAATCCAAATATGATGCAATCTTTGACAGTTTAATCCCTGCCAATGGGTTCCTGTCTGGAGACAAGGTCAAACCTGTGCTACTCAACTCCAAACTGTCTGTTGAGGTCCTGGGACGGGTAAGCATTGTATTAGTGTTACCCTGTCTGGCTGTAGATTTTCTGCCACCACCTCGCCTGTAACCAAATCCTTAACACTCAAAAAGTAGATATTTTTTATTTATTTTTTAAAGTATAAAGTCACGTGGTGGTTGATTAGAGCGGTGATTAGAGCACTCAGACTGGTTTATCCTTTAGTGTGATAGATGCAGAACGGACTTTGTTACAATTGTTCAGATAATGAGGTGCGAGGGTAGGCTGTTACGGTGTGTAAAACTGTTATTATCAAGACCCATGAATAATACAGGTACCATTTGCCCAAGCAGACCGAAGATATTTCTAGGACCCAGATAAGGAGCTGTGCAAATATATACTATTCAGGTTCAGCTACTTTCATATTAAATGTGAAATTCACTTTGATTTTTCAATTAAGTAAATAATTGAAATTGCCCTTTCTTACATTTAAAGACAGTGACTCTATATATAATGGTTTCGACCCTCCGAAAATATACTTGGGTGCCCATAGTCACTGTTATGGGATCACCTTTAATACGGGGTGCTTCTAAGCAACACATCCTAAAACTTTGCAATACATATTTTACATAAGTGTCCTTTGAAAAATGTGATCTATTTATACTTAGATATATTGACTAATCAATTTATTGGTATGTGTAATTATTTGTATATTAATGTACAGTTAGTGCATGGTCATGAAAAAAGCCATTTAAAGGACCACTATAGTGCCCAGAGGGTGCCCCCACCCTCAGGGTCCCCCTCCCGCCGGGCTCTGGGTAGAGGAAGGGGTTAAACACTTACCTTTCTCCAGCGCCAGGCAGGGAGCTTTCCTCTTCCTCTCCTTCTTCCTAGCGACGTCATCGGCTGAATGCGCAAGCGCAGCAGGAGCCACGCGCGCATTCAGCCAGTCTCATAGGAAAGCATTCATAATGCTTTCCTATGGACGCTGGTGTCTTCTCACTGTGATTTTCACAGTGAGAAGCACGCAAGCGCTTCTAGCAGCTGTCAATGAGACAGCCACTAGAGGCTTTAGAGGCTGGATTAACTCTCAGTGTAAACATAGCAGTTTCTCTGAAACTGCTATGTTTATTAGAAAAAAAAGGGGGTTAATCCTATCTGAACCTGGCACCCAGACCACTTCATTAAGCTGAAGTGGTCTGGGTGCCTATAGTGGTCCTTTAATTTTATGTTGACACTTTTTTAGAAACAAATCTAACATGATATTCTGTCCAGGTCTGGGAGTTAAGTGACATCGACCGTGATGGATTATTGGACCGCGATGAGTTTGCAGTTGTAAGTAAATGTTAATCCTACTGAGTTTGCAAATTAAATTGCTACAGTATCATCATTGTATAGCAGCCTATGTGTAGATGAGTTGTCTGTAGGTATTCTGTTTCGAAGTATACATTCTATGTTTTTGTTTATTTGCTTTTTAACGCATAGTGTACACCTCCCTTTCATTTTATATTGCAAACTTTTTTTATGTTTGTCTTTTGTGTCGCTACTTTTCCAGTAATTGTATTGCTACTCTGGCTAAGCCAAAAACAGTGCCTCAGCCAATCACCATACTCGAGGATTGGACCTTGGATAATATGCAAGCACAGAGTTGCAGTGGTTATAGTGCTTTGACTGTGCCTGTAAACAGAGAAAAAAACATTTGGCACTGGTTTTTCTGAATTTTTGAAAAATATATTGATTTGTTACAGTTGCCTTGAACATCTTATTTTCACATTTATAGCATTTTGAAGCTTGGGCTTTGTTTAGGGGTAAAAATAATTTTGTAGGCCATAGTGGTAAAATGTACAAAAAAGGTGGTGTTAACCTGTATTCAAAAATAAAACCATTATAGAATAAAATATTCTTAGATTTGTAGCTGCTACCACACTGAATTTGTAAACCTCCAAAAATACACAAATGTTAAATCTCAATAAAAACACTGGAGCCTCTATATACCCTTTATAGTGCAACAAATTTGCAAATATGTGCTTAGTGCAATACGTCAATTACAACACTTAACTGTCATAAATCGCCATCTGTGACCTTTCTTTAAAAAGGAAATATACCTTAGTATATATATTAGAAAAAGGTTTCTTATATGGAACATTCACATGGTCCAAAGCTAATGAACCTAGCTCTGTTGTGTATAGCCTTTTAGGTCTGTAATAAGTGCAGGAACTCAATGATATTACCGAAAACCTGACATGACCCGACGCGACCTAACCCGGAAACAAGGCCTGGAACACAATGCAACCAGCCTTCCAGGTTAAGGCCTCTGTTCCCTTCTCCTACAGAGAGGGAAATGTCACCCAAAGAACTGACCTAAAGGCTATACACAACAGAGCTAGGTTGATTAGCTCTTGACCATGTCAATGTGCCATATAAGAATTTATTTTCTTATATATATATATATATATATATATATATATATATATATATATATATATATATATATATATATATATATATATATATATATATATATATATATGTAGTTAACACAATGCTAAACAAAAATCTGCACACCAGTCAAGCCATAAGACTTGCTTTTCCCCATACATTAAAGTTTTACACATTTGTTCACCATTTCTGTTAAGTGTTTTAATTGATGTATTGCACTAAGCACATATTTGTTGCACTTTAAAGGTATATAGGGCTCCACTGTTTTTTGTTTTTTTTTGTTTGTTTGTTTTTTTGACAGTGGTAAAATGACTAAACCTCCATATATCATAAACTAAAATTGTGTGTGTGTGTGTATGTATATGTGTGTATATATATATATATATATATATATATATATATATATATATATATATATATATATATATATATATATATATATATATATATATATATATACACATATATATATATATATACATATATATATATATACACAAATATTTTATATCATATTTTTATATATATTTTTTTTTTTTTTTTTTTTTTTTTTTTTTTTTTTAGGCAATGTTTTTGGTTTACTCTGCCCTTGAAAAGGAGCCGGTTCCCATGTCCTTGCCTCCAGCTCTGGTGCCCCCATCGAAGAGAAAACCAATTCAATCTGCAGCATCACCTCCAATCATTCCTCCACTTCCGATGCCACCTTCCAAAGAGCCGCGTCACTCGTTGCCACCAGTTGGAATCCTGCCAACTAAAGCCCCAGCGGCGCAGGTAGAGTACAATTAAATAATATTTGTAGCTGCCTGTTTTAGAGTGTACTGTGATTATAGTTCACTCGTTGTGTTTAGCTTTATCATTTTCAAAACTCTGACAGTGTTATTCCATAACTAAGAATTGCTGGAAATGTAAAATGAATTAAAACATTTAGCAAAATGCATGCAGACATTGGATGCATCCACTTCCACTTGGGTGGCATCACTTTATGGCAATTGCAATAAAGTGTTGCTTTAATAATTTGTATCCTTTTTTGAAATGTATTGCCTTCAAATGGCCAAGTCATGAAGAAATGTTTCAAAATTTTACAGCAGATTACATCTAATGATTTCCTATGATCTTTTTACGTTTAGTGGGTTGTGTCAAACACCGAAAAAACTAAATATGACGACATTTTCCAAAAACTAGACAAAGATATGGATGGCTTGGTTTCTGGAGTGGAAGTGCGAGAGATCTTCCTGAAAACAGGTTTGCCTTCAGGATTACTTGCCCATATCTGGTAAGTTGCCTTATTTGTTTCATGGTGACTGTATATGCCAAATATTGTTTTACAAAAAGTCACTGGTTTATACTTTTTTATGATGTAGAAATCAGAATGTTCCATAAAATTATGAGATTAGCCAATACTATTTTTACGTTTGCAGACGTCAAAACAAGACTTTATGGCAGATCTTGCAAGATAGATGTCCACTAATATTTTACAATGAATTTCAATACTCATTACTCAAGAAAATGACCATAATCTCAGCTGTCAATGACTGGGCTTAAAAGTCAAATGCTTAACGGAGACTGCTGTAAAAATTCTCTAAAGGAGAACAGTGACGTCAACAACATCTTAATATAATGATTCTTTCATTAAGTTTTTAAAGGAAATGATTGTTAAATGAAGTATTTGTGTAAAAAAAAAAAAAGTGAGAGAAACTCGCCCTAACTTTACTATATGACAGGATCTTTCAGCCATATACGTACACCTCGGGTCAGACAGGGTTTAAATATGACCGTTATTGGGTCTGATGATGTCACTGTGCGGGGAGTGAAGCCAGGAAGACCATAGAGAGTATATAAAGGTTTTCAAACACTGTCTGGCCCAAGGTGTACGTATATGGCTGAATGATCCTGTAATGTACTAAAGGTAGGGATGAGATTTTCTTTTCTTTTTTTCTTACACATAAATTCAATTTTTATTTTTTATTTTATTGTATTTTATTGCGTTTTGCATACAAATGTATACATCCTCATCAATGTATGAAAGGAAAAAAGGATAAAGTATAATGACTATTACATACGATAAACTATAAGTGCTGAAACATTAATCTTGTAAAGAATATCTGCTTATAATTCCCCTATAACCTGTCTGAGAGACTTATGGACACCGGTAAGTCATTCGTTAGGCCACAGCAGAACTAGTCACTTGTAATAAGCAGGCATGTAGGAGCAGTCTAGCAAGCCTCCCTCACCATCTGAATCTAGAGTGTGTTCTTAGTTGGCTTGTTTCGGGTCAGCAAAGTGCCTTCCCTTGGGTCTTTGTGCATCTCATCTTGGGTTCTCCTTGATGTTTCTACTTCTGCATGTTAGACTTTAAATTTTAGACTCTGCATTACCGTCTCAGGATCTTCGTCCGAGGGGAATGTAATAATCTTGTCTCCTAGTTGGATTTGCAAGACACCGTCTGCTTCCCATCGGTAACGGAACGAGTGGTCCCTCAGCGTCTTGGCCACTGGAGCCAGTTTATGCTTCTCCACTAGTGTAGCAAACAGGATGTCACTGAAGAGTGACACAGACATTCCCTCAAACTTTGTCTCTCAGTATTCTGGAATGAACCATAATTGCTGTTCCCACTATGATGTCTCTGGTGGCAATGATTGTATCTCTGGGGGCTGCAACAGCTTTGCGTACACGGAAGGCGGTAAGTATCATGGATGGGTCCAATCCTCCCTTTAGGCCCATGGAGGCTATCAGCTTTTGGGAGTAGTGCTTCCCCAGTTACCTCTTCTGGTATGCCTCTCAGGCGGATGTTGCAACGCCTATGCCAGGCTTTCATCGAGACCACCGGGTAAGGGTCTCCAGGTGGGTCTCAGTGTTTTTTATTCGAGCGGCTTGTGCTTGTTCCCTCTCCTCTGAGCTTCTGTAGGAGAACGCCTACCTCCTGTTGTGTCTACTGGAGGTCTGCTTTCCACAGTAGCGGTGGAACTGCCGCCGGTGCACCTGCACCGGGCCCCACATGCCTATGGGGCACATGAGGTGGCCCAAGCATTTAGGGCCACCAGATGGGCCCTGTATCTTCAGGGGCCCGGTGAGCGCTGCGGCCGTGTAGTAGCGCGACCGAGCACCTTTAAAATTGCCAGCCGCACCGCAAGTACTGCTGGGAGGAACGGACTGCCAATCACTTCCTCCCAGCTCACTCCGCGCGGGATGGAGGCAGTGAAGAGGTAGAGCCTGCCGACTCCCATCAGCCCCAGCCACCCTCCTGCAACGAAAAGGTAAACAGGAGGGTGGCTGAAAAATTACGTATGTATGTATGCATGCATGTCTGTCTGTCTGTCAGTCTGTATGCATGTCTGTTGTCTGTCTGTCAGTTTGTATGTATGTATGCATGTCTGTTGTCTGTCTGTATGTATGTATGTATGCATGCATGTCTGTATGCCTGTCTGTCTGTCTGTCTGTCTGTCTGTCTGTCTGTCTGTCTGTCTGTCTGTCTGTCTGTCTGCATGCATGTCTGTATGCATGTCTGTTGTCTCTGTCAGTCTATATGTATGTATGTATGCATGCATGTCTGTATGCCTGTCTTTCTGTCTGTATGCATGTCTGTTGTCTGTCTGTCAGTCTGTATGTGTGTATATATGTTTGTCTGTTTCAGTATGTGTGTGTCTGTCCTTTTGTATCAGTGTGTGTATTCCTGTGGGTGTGATTTGGAGGCTTCCACTGGCTGTTAAGTCGGTAGTATAACGGGTTAATCTCGGGATGGATGCGGAGCTCCACTAAAACACGTCTGCACGGTTGTATGGTCAGACACGCCCCCCCACATAAACTTCATTTAATACAGAATTCATTTCCTTTTAAAACTTGAAATGTTCATTATCCTTTAATTAACCCCTTAAGGACCAAACTTCTGGAATAAAAGGGAATCATGACATGTCACACATGTCATGTGTCCTTATGGGGTTAAAGGGCATCTTTTATTTTTTTCACTTTTTTTTCTTCTCTTTAATCTTGACTTTAATTAGTTTCAGCACTCTTCACTTCTCTGCAGTAAATCTGTACTGTAGAGAAGTGAAGGCGGCATCTTCCATATATATTGGCTGTCATACCTTAGTTTCTGAAACTAAGCAAGCAACTGAATCCTAGTTAGATGAAGATCCCCCAAAAATGAAGCAGACTCTCTTGATATGCACCCCATCTTTGATAGCCATCTATTAACCTCGTAAATCTCTTAAGCAGCAATTTATCAAATCTATATTGGTGTTAAAAACACAAGAAATGGGTCCTTTAGGATAATAGTGTGTTTGGTTTGGTATAGAAGTAGTTTCCTATAAACACAGTAGTATTTGAGAGTTTTGCAGACAAAGTGACCAAATTCTTAATAGATTGCTGACTTACAGAATTGCTACAATAACGTTGATTCCTGCCAATAGACCGCAAGATTTCATGTAAAGATACTGAATGATTGCATCTCTGTGGCTAACCACTGGATTAACTGTATCTGATCTAGACCATTTTGTTTTGTGACATATGCCGTTCTACCGATGGCTACTTTACATGCATAGTTATTAGATACATTATAATTAAATGTGCACGTATTGCTACCTAAATACTGGGGTGTCATGCACAAAAACATTGTCTGATGAGATGCCTTGATTTATTTTTTTACATTTTCTATAATAGATTTTCTTTTCTTTTGTTTAGTGTTATCATACAGCTCTGTATCAGGAAACTGATTTTTTTTTTTTTTTTTTTAAATCCACAAATACCACTTGTGCAAGCATTGGTATACATAATAATCAACTCATGGGTTTTATTTTCTAACAGTGTTGGTGGCGTGCCAAACACCAAATTAAATAAATACAAATATCACTCAAGAACCTTAAATTTATAATGCCATCATTATAGCATGGATCCCCCTACCACCCTGAATGCTGTTTTTAAGCTGCAGTTTTTTAAAACCGTGATTTAATATCTGCAACCAGCCAACCACTTTAAGTAATGCATTGGTCCTGAAATTTCATAGTGATTAACTTTTAAACCATGTACTACGTGACTAGTATTATTTGCACACTGTGCTAGATAAGTTGTATATCTAAAAAGTTAAATCTATTTAATTATTAGTGTTTGCAACATTGTAAAGCCTACAAATATTATGGCGCTCCTAGACACTTGTGGATGGTGTCTTGCAACTCCTAGTGTGCTTCCATGTGCTAAGAATTATGTGATGCTGTCCCCATTTTTACTTTAAAGAGATTTGTTGTGGTGACATTTAGGCATAGCTAATTTGAGCCTGGTTTATAATGTTTGAGTGATTGTTGCACTGATACTAAATCATGCAAACGCAGTAAATGCGCTAAAAAATAGATGACATAAAAATGTAAAGACAATTCCAAACCACCCATATTTCTAAAATAATCTAAACTTAAAGGGAAACGATAGTCACCAGAATTACGCTAGCTTATTGCATTTGTTCTGGTGAGTGTAATCATTCCCTTCAGGCTTTTTGCAGTAAACACTGTCTTTTCAGAGAAAATGCAGTGTTTACATTAAAGCTTAGGGATACATTCACTGGCCACTCCTCAGATGGCTGCTAGAGGTGCTTCCTGTGGCATTGCTGCACAGTGTGACTGGCATTCATTGTCTCCAACCTCTGCATGGAGACTCTGAAGTTCCTCATAGAGATTAATTGATTCAATACATCTCTATGAGGAGATGCTGATTGGCCAGAGCTGTCTTTGGCTTGTGCTGGCTCTGCCACTGATCTGCCTCCTTGACAATCTCAGCCAATCCAATGCTTTCCTATGGGAAAGCATTGTGCTTGATTCTGATCACCACTTCTGATGTCAGGCAGGTCGGGGCAGAGCCAGCACCAGCAGATTGCAATAAAGGTACTATATTTAGGGGGGCTAATGGGGCTAGATTGTGTTTTTACCTCAATTACCTCTAACTTTTTATTGTGTTTTTAACCCTATAGTGTTTCTTTAATTAAAAAATAGTCCTAAAAGGTATAGGATGTATTCAGGCAGCTTCACAACTTTTTGTTGGACTCTTACACCAAACACAATAAAAAGTAAATAGGTATACCTATAATGGTACTGTATACCTTACCGCAATATTATTGCCACACATACTCAAAAGAAAAAAATGAACTTCAGTATAGTTATAAATACTAAATATGGGAAAAAGAGGAACCTTTAGTAGATGATCCAAAAACACATTAAAAAAACACATAAAAATAGATAAAACACTAGTAAAATATTCTTTAGATGAATTATGATAAATATAGTAGAAAAATACCAGCACCTATGTCATCTTCCACAATCCATCACCAGTATAGGTGTAAGCTATTGAGGCAGATGGAGAGAGAGAGAGAGAGAGAAAAAAAAAAGTATGTCATAAAAAATGACAAAATCATAATTTGAACCATATGGAATTAGAATATTGAACTTTTTTGTTTATTAATGCTATTGTTTGTAGTTTTATAGTCTAATAACGATTTCCTATCAATTTGCTGTACTCCCTTTACTGCGTTATTTAAAAGGTCATTCTCATATCCTGTAGTTTTAAAACCCTGCATGATTCTATAGTCCTGGTTAGCAAATGTGTCCATATTCGTACAGTTCCTTCGTAAATGGATTGATTATTTGGCCAGTTTGCTAGTTAAGGACTATAGTGACAGCTTGTGGTTTCTATATAACGATTTACATTCAACGATTTTAAAAAAGGTTTTAGTTTTAATTATATCATCTTCTATATAAATAGTAAAATCTAAAATATCTACCTGAACTTTACTATAGTTAAAAATAAGTCCTATGGGAGTCCTACCCCCCAAACACTGGAATTAACATAATTTTAAAATCCATAAGGATATCTCTACCACCTTTCCATATAAAAATCAGATAATCTATATACCTTTTACAGAGCACCAAATTTAATCCCCAGCTCCTTGTTGGGTCCATATAGTGTAACTCCCAAAATGCCATAAATTGGCATAGCTGGGTGCAAACCTGGTGCCCATAGCTGTCCCACACATCTGGAGGTAAAAAGTGTCCTGGAAACAAAAATAATTTATTATATACAATGAGTTCTGTGGTCTCAAAGACAAAATTTATTTGTTCCTTTTTTATTGTTATTGCTTACTAAAGATAAAATTGTCAGTTCATCGTTTTTGTATTTGTGGTGTATCTGAATACATAAATATGGCTTCCTTTTGGTTCTGTGCAGGGCTCTGTGTGACACAAAAGACTGCGGGAAACTCACTAAGGAGCAGTTTGCTTTAGCCTTCCATTTCATCAGTCATAAATTAGTGACGGGAGTTGACCCCCCTCATGTTCTAACTCCTGAAATGATCCCCCCATCTGAGAGACTGGCTGCAGCTACGGTGAGAATGTAACCCATTTAATTCAAGCAGTTTTATTGAATTCAAAAAAATATGACAAATGCATTGTACTTCATAGGTCTTATTGCTTATGATTTTTGAGAATCCTTGGGCATCAGTTTCAGGTGACTGCTACTGGGACATAGATATGTGGCAAATGGATGCATTTTGAACTGCATTTTACCCGAAAATCATAATCCCTAATTTTTATTATATCTCATGTAATTGCTTTGGAATGCTGTGGAGTGTGTGTCATATCTAAAAAGAGGCATTCATCTTCGGGGTGAAAATATAATTTTGCCCCTTTGTGAAGTAATGGTATGACTACACCTTGAATATGCTGTGCAATTTTGGGCACCTGTTCTAAAGAGCAATATTATGGAACTAGAAGTGCAGAGGCTAGCTATAGAATTATCTCATCTGTTGCCAATTTTGTTTCAAATTGTTAACATCTGCTGCATTTTTATTTATTTTTTAAAAATATTAAATTATTATAGTTAATATTGAGGCGATTGTAAAATCATATCATTGATGTAGAATAATTTTTTGTTTCAGGTAAATAGCACTGTTAGGAACATAATTTTTAAAGGCTCTATATGTACATAGAATATCACGATATTAATTTTAGCTTGCATAGCATGAATCATAAACATAGTTTAACACCACCCTTGCTAAACCTCAATATTAAACGGAGCTATCTATGCTTTGAAAAATATTGACGGTGACAAAGTGCTTAAAAACAACCTTGAACAATTTTGCTAAGCTGATAAGCCTTTTATGTTATGCATTTAGTGATAAGGCCCACTATGGCATTTACTAAACCATGGTGTGTGTGGAATGAAAAAAACAAATGTGGTTTTCCGTTTACCACACTTCATTTTTTTAGTAAATAAACACCAGTTTGTATTAGAGCTTCTCTGTATTACTCAATTTTTCACACTCAAAGGAAATAGCTTATTAGTTTGCATTCACAAATTCAGACGCCAGTTATTTAAATTGCGCATGGTTCTGTCAGATATACATGGTGCTCTGACCAAAGATGGATTAATCTCGCAGAACAAGTGTAAGCGCTGAGAAAAGTTATTTGTTTGTATTTATACATTATGAGATAAACATAAAGGCTATAATACATGTAAACCTATTTTAAATAATAAAATAATGAAAATGTTCATTTTAACTGCATTTGTCATTGGCTTTCCAGAACCAGTATGCATCTATTTTATGAAGCAATAATGCTGTGTATCAGATGCTCTGTTCAAGCTGTAATGAACGGTCACAGTTGATAGGTTTATTGGCTGCCTCTAAGAATGTATTTTTATCTTTAATTTTACTCTCTTGCTTCTACAACTTGTCAATTTTACTAATCTCAATGGCAGCCTGAGGGTAAATATGTTGTTTTGTTCTGTTGCTGCACTAACATACTGTCCTGTTTTTTTTTTTGGTTTTTTTTTTGCTGTTTTTGCTATGTTCTAGCTTTCTGGATTATTTATTTCCATCTGCCTCACTCTGCTTTCAGCCTCGCTCTTATATTGCTAACTTTCATCTCCCTGGTTCTGGCTTCACAAGGTTAGACATTTTCTGTGTCCTCCTGTTTGGTCTCATTTATTTCACATAGTTAAGTAGTAATGTTGGTTGAACTAAAGACTTCAGCCTTTCACACTTCCCTGTTTCTACTGCTGATCCAAGAGAAAAAAAAAATCCCAATTTGAAACAATTTTTGATAGTTCCACAAAAAGAGGAAATATTTCTTCTCAACTCCAAAATTGCAGTCCTATTTCTCTTTGGATCAACACGCTATTTACCATACCTCATTTATCATAGCCGTGAATCCAGTTTTCAAAAAATATCCCAATTTCTTCCACGAGTGATTGTTAAATGTCTGTTCCGTGTAATGTCCCACATTGTTTTCATTCTCCTGTTACTGGGAGCCTCATATTCAAATTGGAATTAAACTGTAATAGTGTATACCAGGCTTCCCCAAACTCAGCTCCTCCACATTTTGCTGAACTAAAACTCCCATGATTCTCAGCCTATCTATTTCATTCACAGAATCATGGGAGTTGTAGTTCAGCAGTAGTGGAGGGCTGGAATTTGGGGAAGCCTGATGTATACCTTCCTTCATAGAACACAATCTATACATAATACCTACATCTATTATCTTTGAAATAAGGTAAATTTACATCTTACTAGGATACCTTACTTGTGTTGGGTGAAGGTGTGATTAGAGTGGCAGCTTATTCCAGGTCAGGTCACCATCTCTGGTGGCAGCCAGTGCCAGGTCAGGTCACCATCTCTGGTGCCAGCCAGTGCCAGGTCAGATCATCATCTCTGGTGGCAGCCAGTGCCAGGTCAGATCATCATCTCTGGTGGCAGCCAGTGCCAGGTCAGATAACCATCTCTGGTGGCAGCCAGTGCCAGGTCAGATCACCATCTCTGGTGGCAGCCAGTGCCAGGTCAGATCACCATCTCTGGTGGCAGCCAGTGCCAGGTCAGATAACCATCTCTGGTGGCAGCCAGTGCCAGGTCAGATCACCATCTCTGGTGGCAGCCAGTGCCAGGTCAGATCACCATCTCTGGTGGCAGCCAGTGCCAGGTCAGATCACCATCTCTGGTGGCAGCCAGTGCCAGGTCAGGTCACCATCTCTGGTGGCAGCCAGTGCCAGGTCAGGTCACCATCTCTGGTGGCAGCCAGTGCCAGGTTAGGTCACCATCTCTAGTGGTAGGTCAGGTCACCATCTCTAGTGGCAGCCAGTGCCAGGTCAGGTTTCCATCTCCAGTGGCAGCACTTGCCAGCTCAGGTTCCCATCTCCAGTGGCAGCACTTGCCAGCTCAGGTTCCCATCTCCAGTGGCAGCACTTGCCAGCTCAGGTTCCCATCTCCAGTGGCAATCAGATCACCTATTTAAAAGACCTAGTGGCCCACTCTTAGAGTATTTAGCCTTGATCAAAATGGTGATCTATATGGAGTATATATGCTTTTGAGTTTCACAGAGTATTGTTCATTACTTCCTTCTTTGCCCTGGAATAGGCCAGATATTCAATTCAATTTATAATGTAGAACTATTTCCAAGATTTGTGATGGCAAGCTCCAGGTCCTTTCTAACTTGACAATACATTTAAGCATTCTTTGAAATGGCTAAGGAAAACAGATCCTTTCACAAACTCTTTAGATGGGGAAAAAAAATCATGTCACTAAATTATTTAAAAATAATAAATCTGGTGCTATCTATTTGATACAAACAACCCCATAGCTACCTGACTATAGTTTGACACGGTTTGTTTTGTGAGTTGTGTTACTGTTATGTGATCTGCCCGTACATTTATTTATGTGTGCATCCTTCCTTATGATATTTTACCATTATCTCTATTCACATACTTTCCACTAAGTGGCGCCAGGGGTCATCTCTCTGCCAGTGCTTGCTGTGTAAATTGCAGCTTGAGCTTCCATAGACATCTATCATCCCAAAGATGGCCTGTTATTAAGAATGGAGTCATGCAGCTTTTTACATCTATTTATGTTTAATAAGGGCAACTGCAGGTTTGCATTTTTATTCGTTTCCCTAACACATTGCCAGAACTATTGATGCATTGACTAGCACATGTAAAGGTTCTTTTTTCCCCCTGTAGATTTCAATTCCAGTAGTTACAATGAATCCTTTGAATGAAATTATAGTGTCTACATGTATGCATGCATGAAGAAAGAAAAAATATATATAATTTTAAGTATGGCCAATACTACAGCATTCTTAAAGGGACACTTAAACTACTTTAACCCCTGCAGTCTCACTGATCAATTCTTTGCCATTTAGGAATTAAATCACTTTGTTTATACAGCCCTACTCAACCTCCCCACCTGTGAATCATACTGCCAGTTTGAAAACATTTTCTAGCAGGCTATTAAGAGAGCTGGAGATTAGTTATTTTAATGTAAACAACCTGTGTAATAAAGAAAGTTTAAACATTAGCTCTCTCTTTACAAGTGTTTAGGAAGGCAGTGCAAAACACAACAATGGGAGGTGCGGCTAGAGCTGTACGAACAAAATTATTTAACTCCTAAATGGCAGAGAATTGAGCAATGAGACTGCGGGGGCTGGATCTATACACTAAAACTGCTTCATTAGGCTAAAGTTGTTTTGGTGCCTATAATGTCCCTTTAGCTTTATGTCAATACATGAATACTGTATGAACTTCTTCTCTCATCATTTCTTTGTTACATTTTTAAAATAGACAGACACTTTTTTTTTTTGGCAAACCAGAACATCCCCCACAGTCAGCTGTTGTGAATTGTATTCTCTGTGTTTCCTAAAAATGAGTCAATGCATTATTTTATAGAGGGGAGCTCTGTCCAATTGGTCTCTGGGCTATTGTTGACTACAGTGAATTTTCATTGTTTGGAGGGTTTTACATTTTGTGCATATATTCAGTCTTGGTATCACAACACATCTCACTGCACAGTTTGGTACAGGTCTCTGACTATCTGCAGTTAGTCGCAAACTGCAACCACACTTTGCAGCTGCTCTCATTAGCGCAGATAAAGACCGTGTACCTGACTGACCCCGGCATTTTGCCAACCATACCGGTAAAAATAAATAAAATAAAGAATTTTAGAAATCTATTTATTGTCCAATTACTGCTTGAGCCATGGTTGGAGCCACAAGAGAAGCAACTTTGTGACATTTTTTATAGGGTTGATCAAAGTAGGATTTCCCTTGGGATTAAGTGGCCCACCTGGCTTTTTGTTTGGTGGCCACATTCCTATTGCATGATTTGAACAGAGACATGGGCCACTAGCTACGTCCCCTTGCTTGTTGTGTCTGTGCAAAGATTATGCTGAGTTACTGTTCACTTTTGTAGTGGGTTTAGCAAATGCTTTTGTAAGTTAAATAAAATGGTGGTCTGTATCGCTAAGGTGTTAAAAGCCACCACTATTACAGAGGAAGCAGTGGTACTGTATTTTGACACCCCTTGTACGCTCTCATTATATCGGTCATATTTCATCATTGCTCAATCTACCTTATTTACCTGCCACACCTCCAAATCACACTGCATACTTCAAAAGTTTAGCACAAAAAAAAGTTGCAAGAGAGTACCGAGAACTGACAAAAGCAAAATTAGACTGCCGTTCGGTGACTGTCGGTGCCTAGAGGGATATCCGCTATACCTCACTGACAATGCCTAACAAGGGTGAAACGATCGTCTGGGGTTGCTGTATTTCTCGTGCAGAGATCCTGCCTGCATTTTGGGTGTGTTCCGCCATTTTAGGTGGAATCAGTCTGACATGCAAATGGCCCTGGTTCTTTTGTAATGGCACAAAATGAGCTAAAACCAGCTTTGAGATCTGAGTGGGGACACACGAAGAGCAGGCTAGAAGAGCTGTTGTTCGTTCTCCATGTTCTCTTGCAACTTTTTTTTTTTTTTTTTTGACACTGCATAGTCCATTCTCCAATAAATAGTTGGACTCCAGTGTCCAAGAATTAATGCGTTCACAATTTACACTTTTCAACTTGGTTCCATCTTAAATTGACCCAAGTCAACTGTCTGCAGTATCCTTTTGTGCTTTTTACCCTGCCATGTTTATTGGTAATTTCAGAGAAGCTTTATGTCCTATGAAAATCAGTGGGCATTTGACAGACTGCATAGAAAATTCACATTTTAAATTCCCTATTTATTGATCTATTTAGTTACCACTATACTCTCCACTGTAGGAATATAATAATATAATATAAACAGTGCGTTTAAAAAAGTATTCTCATAGTTTTAGTTCTGTTTTTAGTGTTTTTGTTGCAGCTTCATGCTATAATTGTTTAAATTTTTTTCTTTATAATGACAAAGCAAAAAAACCTGATTTTTGACACCATTGCAAATGTATTAAGCAAAATTAAACAAAACAAACAAACAAAACAACCTGAAATACTACATTGGTATAACTATTTAGACTCTAAACACTATTCTACCAATCTGCTTCCCTAAAATTTCACTTACCTTTTGTGTCACTTTACCCCACTCCCTCTAGAATGTAAGCTCACTGAGCAGGGCCCTGAACTCCTCTGTAACCAGACAAGTTTGACGCACAGAAATAATTACATGTTTGATAGGCCACCCATTGTAAAGGGCTACGGAATGTGTTGGCGCTATATAAATATAACAACAACACCACCACCACAGTATTTGGTTGAAGCACCTCAAGTCTTTTTGGATATTTATCTCCTCTCAAGCTGTCAGGTCGGATGCCTGTGGACAGCCCATTTTCAGGTATGTCCACATCATCAGACAGTCTGAGAGTCCTTCAGGTGCTTTTTTTTTTTGTGTGTGTGCAAATTCTAAGCGGGCTTTCATGTATCTGATAGTGAGAGAGGTTTCTGTCTGGCAAGTTTGCTATAAAGACTGTTGGAGTGTCGCAGGATGGTTGCTCTTCCGCGCAAGTTCCTCCCGTCTCCACGTGTGTATGGAGCTCACCCAGAGTGACCTTTGGGTTTCTGATCACCTCTCTTACCAAGGCTATTCTCCCTTTTTTTCCACCACTTCTTTCTCATCTGTGTTCGTTTCTTGTGCAACCCATGCCATTTAATCATGTTTACTGTGCTGCATTGATTAATTTGTTAGTGCCATACAGATTAAACTGTGTTCTGACCAATTTCTTACCTTACAGGTCCCAGCTGCTCCCAGTCCTGTTGCTGATTTCTCTGCTATCAAAGAACTGGACCATTTAAATAATGAGATAGTGGATTTACAAAAGTGAGTAATAAATAGGTGTTTGCATTTGACATCTCCTTCCTTAAAACTATTATTTTTTTTTGAAATATATATTGAACTTAAAAGTTTACCTATATCATAGCATCTGTGAGTGTTATTTTGTAATATCTCTTGTCAGTGCTTTGCTCTAAGCGAGTTTTAAAAATAAAAATGAATTGGCTATAGTCAGAACTTCAGTTTTTAGATCGCTACCATCTGCTATTTAGTGAATAAACATCAGAGATTCACATTGTTTTTGGTGTTTTTGTTTTTTTAATTTTATTGTTTATTTTGTTTGAGGTTTGTAATTTTAAAATTAGCAGCTAAATTTACTAAGCATGCGACTAGCCTCTGTTGAATTAATTTACACTTCTTTGAAGACACACGGTATTGACCATCATGCATCGCATGGTGGCTCCCAACTGTAACAGAGTTCAGTCTGCAGATCTATTTCCCTATTGTAAGTGCCTCAAAACCACTAAGCCAGGTATATAGCAGGGTTAAGCCTTTTGGTTATCCCTGTAAACAGCTACACTTAATATTTGTAGTTATAAACCATCTCTCACAGTGAAAGTCAATCAGGTGTCTCCAATACAAAAAAGTAATTAAAAATAAAATGCCAAGATAGGCAGGTTAGTGGCCTATCCTCTCCATCCACACCCCAGGGGGTGGATAGTAAAATTAAATGGTGCCCAGCAGAAGCCCATTAAATAACAGGATTAACCCTTACAGGGTTGGTTCTCTCTCGGGGCCCTTTTGGCCCATAATATATTTTATTTAGGGAGACTGGGTATTTGTTGGCACTTATGGCGGCCTTTTATTTATCGAAACTGGGCATCTCCTAGATCCTATTTAATATTGCTTTCCACAAATATTTATTTTTACAGAGAGACCAGATTATCGGTCAGTGAGGCCTAATGTCTGATCTCACAAGGAGCATATTTTATGCCAGTAAAAGGCTTTGTTGAAACCAATGAAATCACGTCATTTAGTGGATACCAAATGGCACAGTGGTTTCCAATGGAACACTTGCACCTTGGCAAAAACCAGGAAATAGCTATTTTTGTGTAACCTTGCTGCGACACAAAAAAAAAAGCCCATCAGGCTCTAGTATATCTAGCTGTAAGATTGTAAGCTCTGTGACGAGAGCTCAAAGAGACTTAATTTGTTTACCTTGCGGTCTTTGAGCTTCATCTCCTTTCTTTTTTGTTGTTGTTTATTGTTGAGCTTATAAACCAAATCCAAATATTTTGCTTTTATTGATATGCATCAGTCCTATTGCTGGATGTTGCTGGAATAGGAGTAAATCACTGAAGAGGGAAAATTGGTATCAAATTTCCTACGTTATGAAAAGGCAGTGAGAAAGTTAACTGGTAGTGTATCCATTCTGTGCAGCTTGCAAAGATCTCACCCTTCTGGAATATAAATGGTTAACAGGCAGATTCTATTTCCGTACTTGGCCCCTTGGGGTGTGAAGTAGCCATTAGCTACAGCACATCTATTGTGGTGTTTTTAGTTCCTGCATCTCTTGCTATGTATTTCTTATGATAGAATTCTATTATGGCAATTTTAGTTATAGATGTTTTCCATTCTAATCTGAAAACACCTTCCATAATTTGTTTTTATTTTATATTTTTTTTGTATTTACGGTTTGGGTAATTGTCTTTCTGTTCTGAGACTGTAACTCCCACTAGGATTAAAAGCTTTCGAAGAAGCCAAGATTGTCTTCATCTCTTCTCCTTTTATCGACCTTCACTGCTTTGCGTTCTCATTTTCCTATTTTCTTTTTTACTTCATTTCAACCTCTTTATCTTGCGCATACACATTATAAAGGTGGGGGGAAGAAAAATCATGAACATCGATCATGTTGCGTGCAGTTCGGGACTGTTTAAAGTCCCCGCAGCGTTCTGCTAATCATCGGTGAGTGTTTTAGGATTCCAGGCTGCTATGTTCGTTCGGGCTATGTGACAGCATAGTGTTTAAATGCAGACTTGTAGTTAGGCCCTTTGGGTCTGCAGGAAGCTGCCATCTAGGTGATGCTGTCAACGGACTATGAAGATCGGCCCTTGCATTGTCTGCAGATCAGCTGTTAACATAAAGTCTTCATATTTAATTTTCTATTTACATATGAATGTGCAGTGTACAGCTTAGCTTCTGTTCATACTTATGTTTTGAATTGAAATCTTGACAAATCTAGACTTTAGAAAGCCTGTCATATATTGGATGGGGAAAACGCCAAGATCCATAATTGAATTGCAAACCTCAAACCAAAACAGGTGATTTAAAAAATAAATACATTAAAAAAAAAAAAAAAAATAGAAAATAATAAAAAAAAATTCCCCTTTAACACGGCTATAAATGTAATTAGTGTTTTGTTTATTTTTCATTTTATTCATTTTATAACATGCCATTTGATGTTGCTGTGCTAGTAAGGTGATCTTGTAACAAGCTCACTGACAGGAATATTGGTCTGTAGGTCATATGAAGGTCACTATATTACTGCAATTCTTTTGCCTTCTGCTCAGTTGGAGTATTGTTTTGCTGTGTTTATAAAACACCAGTATACATTGCAAATCTATACAGTGCATATCTAGCATACAAGAGGAAACCTGACTGCTCAAATTTTTCTGGTTCTGTATCTTTTTGGCATTGTGTGATATATAGTAAATTGTTCATCTACAACGCAGCATGAATACTTTAAAGTTTGCATGCCTGACCTTGCTGAGGAAGAAATGATGGACTTGCATTTATTGTTTTGATGTCAAATATAGCCATTATTATGATGATTACAGGATTTAAGAGGGCTTTTCATAAAACCTAGAAATGGGGGCGTCATATAGACAGAGACTTTCATTTTAGTAGTGTGTCCAAGAGCAGGGCTGTTCTGAGAAATTTTAGGTGACTTACTAATAACAAGTCATGCAATTAGAATGTAACATACAACATAAATTAATTTTAATAATAAATTGTTTAGAACACAGATTTACACAGACTGCTTTCTGAAGACATTTATTGTAGTTTAGACACATTACTGTATTATTACTGTGAAGCTCTGTTATACGCCAACCAATATGGAGCTACAAAGAGGGACATTAGAATAGAAAATGACAGAGGAATTAGAGCTCAAAATATGGACTGTTCCTCCTTAATAGGAACACGTGGGAGATACTGTCATTGCTGGCTTTCTCTCCTGTCAGTTCTGCTCAAATCTCCTCCAGTTTAATTAAACCACACAGGTATTTAAATCACAGGTAATTAATATCCATTTTATTTCCTGGCCAACGATGCACCATCACTGAGTGGGGCTTTAACCCATTAGTGACGCTACCATGTAAATGGCCAGGAAAAGAAAATTCTGGTAAGTACAGTGGCGTACATACCACGGTTGCAGCTGCAACCGAGCCAGTCACTCCAAGGGGCCCTGCGGACCCCTGCGACCGGGTACCAGCTGCCACGTTATGCGGCCACCCGATGAGTATGGATTGTCAGGGGGTCCGGTCAACGCTTGGCGCTTTAACAGCGAGATCACTGCTGGGAGGAAGTGACTGCCCCGGTCACTCCTCCTAGCATACAGAGAGCCCACGCAGGAGGAAGGAGGGAGTCAGAGTGTCAACTCTGACTCCCATCAGGCTGAGCCACCACTGGACCCCAGGGAAATTCACAAAAGGTAGGAAACATTTTGTATGTGTGTATATGTGTCTGTGTGTCTCTGTATGTGTGTGTGTGTGTGTATGTGTCTGGGGGGGGATTGTATGTATGTGAGTGTGTCTCTGTATGTGTGTCTCTGTATGTGTGTCTCTGTATGTGTGTGTATGTGTGTCTGTCTCTGTATGTATGTATGTATGAATGTGTGTGTCTGTGTGTCTCTGTATGTATGTGTCTGCGTGTCTGTGTCTCTGTATGTGTCTGTCGGGGGTGTTTGTGTCTGTATGTATGTGTCGGGGGGGGGGCCCACGGTCAGGAGATAGAGGATCATGGGGATGGGGGGGGGAGTAGGGGGCTCACGGATCAGTTTCGCACCGGGGCCCTGTGGATTGTGTGTACGCCACTGGGTAAGTATATGATTCAGAATTTACCTGCATAGCGCCTGTAAACTGTGGTTATTGGATATGGATGGAGTGACCCTTAATTAACTTGTCAACTGGTGCAATGCTTAGCTATATGACCCGTATGCAACTTATACAATTTGGTATAATCATGTTCTATTCTAGATTCAATTTTTAGTGTAAAATAGCGTAGCAGGCGGCAAATTTGCAGTTATAGAATTTTTTCCAATTTGCTTATTTGGCCTAAAAATTGCAGCTCCCGTGGTGATTTTCACTAATTCCTGGTGTTGTAGCTAAATCTCTGGGAAAAGATAATGGGTAATAAAGACAAATGAAGATGTATCTGTTAAGAAAGAGTAACTATTATAAAAGCTGTATTTAGAATTGTACTTTCCTCCAGGGGCCCGCGAGGTTTAGATGTGTGCTGGTTTAGGGCATTATTAGATGTCTGTAATTGAATATGGCAGGTTTGAGCTTTGGCTGAGTTAAGTGTACAGCATCGCTGCTTGTGGTTCTCCCCTCCCAGCACAAATAACACAGCATTTTGCATTTGCTGAATTCCCCCTTAGCAACAGTGATCTCAGCATAGACACATTACATCCATTGATTTATTTGTCCCCTCCTCCTGCAATCCTCATTCTGTCTCTGAACGCTTTTCCACAATGAAGCATCGGTTTTAGCATTTCCAGGGCCTGCAATATATGATCTTGTCCACTTTCGGGGGTCTCTATAATGTACCTGAAGTGGGACTCTGGATTAGGGGGCTGGATTAACATGCCTGCTGTTACGAATGTCTTCAGATATTCTTGTATGGTTTGCTGGTCTTCCAGGGAGAAGAGCAATGTGGAACAGGAGCTGAACGAGAAGGAGGAAGCTGTGAAACAGAGGACGGGTGAGATTCAGGTGAGGAAATACAAAGGCCACCAACCTTGGCAATTTCATCAGCTATTAAGTGCAATTGAGAATAGCCTGTTTTATTCACTGAGGGGGAGGTGAGGAAGGTTGAAATAGATTTAAATATATTGTTATAAATTGTTGTTTTTTTTGTTTTGTTTTTTTTAAATCCCGCAGCCTTTATATCTTAAGTCTGTATGTTAAGTGAACATTCAATATTGAACAGTGTCTCCAATTGTTTCTGGAAGTGCCTGCAATATTAAAAGGGTGTGTAGTGCTTGATGTGTGACACAGACTGATTCTGCTGGTCAGAATGCACTTTTTTCTTTAAATCTTTGATATTGTTTCTTTATTTTTTGAGGAAGGCTACCCCTTGGTGCTAGAAGACTTGTCAAAGAGATGATTGTTATCTGGTAGTGGTGTAATCTAGTTTTCTAGATCACTGATTCTCAATCAGGTCTAAAAAAAAATTCCTACGCAACCCTTCCTTGAGAAGGTAATTTGTATTCATTTAAATTCCAAATGAAACGTGTAGAAACTAATATTTAAGTTAATCCCATATTGGAGATCAAGCCTGATTAAAGGTAGTAAAGAATATGTTTAAATATGAAATAATGTGAATACTGTGTAAGTAAGGAGGTGTGTATGAACTATTAATCTGAAGTTTAAAAGTAAAAACAAAATTAAAATATACACATTACAGTTGCATACAGAGGACACTGACTCCTATACCTTTACGCGCTGAGGACACTGACACAGACATGTATAGCTTTGGGACAATAGTGGGGTGATAGGGGTTGTAGTGGGGGGACAGTGAATATAGTGGGGGATAAGGGTTGTAGTGGGAGGGAAAGGGGCAATATCAGGGTACAGGGGCTCTAAAGGAAGGATAGGGGTTGTAGTGGGGTATTGGCTTTGTTTCAAAAAACAAACCCTAATCTTAATCTTATCCCCCATTCCATCCCCCCGCCCCCCCCAGGCTTACTTTGGGCCAGTGAGGGGGAATCTTGGTGGTCCTCTGGGAGAAGCAGCATGTCTGTACCCCTCAATGGGAGTTCAGCGATACACTCATGCTGTCTGCACCTCCAGTGGGAGCTCTGTGATTCAGAAATATGACATGTGCATGAGTGTGAGTTATATTGCTGTGACCCCCCTCTCCACACACAGAACCACCAAACATGTATGAACACCTTGACACACAGATACACACTGACACACAGATAAACATATTAAAACACACAGTTGCACACTGGCACATACACTCAGATACACAAACTTACACACATTGACATACACAGTGACACATGTATGAACACCTTAAAAAAAAAAAAAAACTGGCGCATACACACACTGATACACTGATCTGATACACACATTGAAACAAACAGATGCAAATATATATTTACCCATATACCTTTTAGTGTACTTTCCCATCTAAAACTAGTGCAGCCCATATAGCATTAGCCTGATTAGTGCGCTCACTAGTAACTTAAAGCAGGACCGAGGGACTGCAAATCCCATCCTCCCTCGTGACATTTTATGGTTTGATGACATTTGGAAGTCAGAGCAGTTGGAGGGCCAAGGTGGGCCAGTAAGAATTAAAAACTGTGCTTTCCTTTTAATTGTGCTTCTCTGCTGCACAGTGTGAGCCACATGAATATTTATATCCCAGCATGCTTTATTTTTAATATACTGTGGCTAATGTGCATGGTGGATGTTTGATTTAAATTGGCATTCATACTTTCTGTCTATGTACGAATGGCTTTCATTATCTACCTACAGTCCATCCATCTAAAAATATCTCTATCTCTGTATCTATATCAAGTTACTGAATGTTCAGTACATAATGGGTTTGGGTAAGCACAATATAGAACATTCTTTGCTCAATAGTGGAGCTGCTGGAATGATGTATGTTTATAGGAAATTAATTTGAAAAAAATCAGCCAGTGCAGAAAATATACAAGTTTAATTTTGTAGTGGTTTTGGTACGTGAAGTATTAGGGTAACGTGTCCCGTTTTTTCAAACCGTTTTTGAACAGTTTTGGGGCATAACGGGGTTTCCAGCCACCCCAAGCTCCTTTTAAAACACTAGTCTCCTGTACAAAATAGGGGGATATGTTCACAACATATGGCCCTACTATGCTATGCCTACATAATTACATACTCGTCAGATACAATATCCGCGTCATTAGCAATATAAAGCTATTTCCATACCAGAACTGTAGTCGTTTAGTCGATACTAGGTTTAGAGTCTCTCCACTCTGCAGTTTCCAGCAGATATTGGACAGACAGCGTGAGAATCAGCCTTACTAATATACAGACCTGGTACAGGGCCCTCAGCAGAGACCGATTCTGGTCCCTTCCAGGTAAAACGCTCACTGTACTGTCTGGTGGTGGCATTCAAAGCTGAGATGAACTCTCAAGGTTCTCCCGAGCCTTTAGATGGAGAACCCTCTCCACCGTGTAGGAATATTAACGTAAATGGTGTCAAGCCTATTACATACTTGGACTGTACAAAGAAATTCTTCTTTATGTTAGAATTTAACAAAACTTCATGAAATTTAATTTTATTTTTTTGTGCGTGACATACAATTTTGCTTTTGTGTTCTGCTCTGTCTTTGCATGTTACCCTGTGCAAAGCCGAGAATAAAGTTATTAGTATTTTCGTAGTGATCATGTATACATCACCCACATTTATTTCTCGATCACAAAAAAAATCCCTTAAAGTTAAAGCATCATCGCCAATAATTTCAGCCATGCACAGTATAACCTTTTATTTAATAACAATGTAGTAGTTATACCTCCAAAGAAAACATGCCTACATTTAATTACACATTTTTTTCGTCAGAGGTGTATGTAAAAATCACATCTCTGACTTTGCAAGTCCTTCCCTTTTCCCCAGCCCAGACTTTCTATAGCTGTCCAATCACAAACTTCTCAATGCAGCTCAATGAGAAGTCCTTGCATGTGTTGCTAATGGGTGACTAATCCTAAACGCTTTCTCTGCCACGAATTCCAGTGAGACATCTTCCAGACCCATCTGGCACAGGGAGCTTGAGTTAAGGAAATTGTTTTTCTTCACATTACTATCTTCCAATAAGCATTTAGGGCTCAATTCTTTTTAAAAAAAACATATTTTTCACGGTTATCAACATGTTATTTCCTCTCTTTCTGGCAACATCCCCCTTTGATATATTGATTCTTTGTAACATAACCGCTTCTACTCCATTTATTATTATTATTATTATTGCTCAGTGTATTATTATTATTATTGCTTAATGTACTTGATTATGCTGCCTAGAATCACTGGGAACTGTCTGTCGAATTTATGTCAAAGTGTTTAGTAGAGGTTTGATCGAAATTGCCCCTTCCTCCACCATATGGATAATGCAGAATTCACAAATTAACACTTATCAATGTCAATTTAGTTCAACCTGAATTGGTTGACACCTTTGAGTTAGAACAGCACGCTTTGCAAATACCAGCTGTGTCCATGTAGGGTGAAATTGACATTCATAGTGTGGGCATTTAAATTCTGTGTAATCAATGTAGGTGAAAAGGTCTCCGGGTGCTGTGGAGAGCCCCAGATTTTGACAAACCTCTCCTGAACGGGTTGCCATAGCATCTGGGAAGAATGCATGGAGATTCATGGCAACATAAACACGCCTTTTAACTGTAGTAATACACAAACTTATAATATGCCACTTAATTGTAATAATATATAAAGCTGTATTGACACTCCAGTTACCTGTAATAGTACACTAAGCTGTTATAACAAACTGAACTGTAGTGATTGTTACTTGGCGAATGCTTTAACATTCTTTGGCTACTATAATTTATCTACTGCTCTCATTGTCTGGCTCTGCCCTCCATGTGCCGATTTTTAAGCAGTTTAACACAAGGTATGGTTCTTGTCTTCCCAAAGCCCTGGCCTCCCTGGAGGTGTAGCTAAGATAGTTTGAACACTTACTGGTAGCCATACCAATTCATACTAGCAATAGGTGCAGTGGAAGGCTGAAAACAGTCAGCTGACATTGTCTGCCAATCACAGTCCCCTCTAATGCTTTATTCGACCAAGCAGCAATGGGCTGCTGGACATTCTTGTTTAGCATTAAAATATTATAAAATGGTTATTGATGAAAGGTAGGACAGCACCAGGGGACTCCAGATACTAAAATTACTTCAATGATGAAGCTGTTATGGCGCCTACGTTGTCCCTTTAAGTAGGTTCTTAACATGAGTTACAAGTTATCTTGTTTGATGTTGGATACACTGTATCCGCAGGCAATTTAGATGTTCCTTCCATTCATTTGTGCTGCTGCTGCTGTGATTTTCAACTCCTTAGGCAATCATGATTCTAACAGGAAATTATTCTGCTTTTTAGGATCTACAAGATGAAGTGGAGCGAGAGAGCGCTAATTTGCAGAAACTGCAGGCACACAAGCAGGAAGTGCAAGAGGTCCTGGAAGGATTGGATGAGCAGAAAGCAAAACTCGAGCAACAGCTCCAGGATCTAAGACTGAAATGTGAAGAGGAGAACCGTCAGGTATAAAAGGGTTTCCTGCGCGGGTTAATTACCTTTTCATGAGCTACCTTTAACATAGATCCAGTGTAAGTGAATGGGTGACATCACACATCCGTTCTAGGAGCATACTGAGCATGTGTAGGGCCTATATTCAGATTGGGCGGCTTCCACAAAACCTCTAGCCTCCAGCGAACATTCATCGTTGACCATATACAGAACAGTTTGTTTTATTATTTATTTTTTATTTTTTACAATTAACTTTGCAGAGATTACCTAGTGTGGTTCTGACCTTATTGTCCAGGTAGACAAGACACCTCTGACTGACATTTCATCTGGACACATAGCTTTTCTCTTCCGCCATGTCATAGTGCACTGCATCAACAAAAGTTCTGTCTTTTTGTGGGTTTAAACCTTGTGATATCTATGTTGTCAATGAGCAGATTGCCTCCCTGAAAATGGAGATCGACAACCAAGAGACACAGATTTCATCGTACGAGGATGAGTTAATCAAGACAAGAGATCAGTTGAGCCGTCTTCAAGAGGAGACTGCACAGCTAGAGGAGAACCTAAAGAATGAGAAGGAGCGACTGGAGCCCCTCGAACAAGAACTGCAGGAATCCCAGCTGGAGATACATGTAGTAAGTCATAACCAGACTTCCCAACAGTTGAAATGCTACCTATAGTTCCGGGTTTTTACTGCTTCTATTTTAATTTTTTATTTAGTTCCTACATTTAAGCTTTTTTGGGGGGAGGTATAATTTTAAGCCACATACTTTGAATAATTTGTCAACCTGTCCTTGCACACATTAATTTTGAAATCTTCACTCTGTTTTGATTGTACATTACAATTCCATACATTGTTTAAGGTGTTGTATACAACAGATTCTGTACACACGTCAATAGACACGGAAAACCTCTAGGTCTTCTACTGTTACTAATACTAATCTAAATGTTTGCCTCAAAATGTTTTTCTTTTTTCTGTACTGCAAAAGACTGCACACTTGGCTCCCAAGAGATTTCTGCAAGGTCTAATCTATTTTTTTCGGTGTTTGCTTATAAAATAGAACTTTCTGTTCTCTCAGTGGATAAAACCTCAGCAGGTATTTTCTGATGATTCTTATGTCATATGTGTAGATCCAGGGGAAACTTCAAGAATTGGAGGATGAAAACACAGAGAATCACGTTGGTGATCACCTGAGCTGGCGCAACCATCTAAATCTGCCACTCGTGAATGGCACTGCAGATAATGCCAGCCTGAGCAATAGCAGCAGCGAACCTACAAACCTATACGAGAGTGCTGGGGAAGAGAGTCCAGCCCAGCAAGAACACCAAAGCCATGACTCGCCTGTAAGTGCTTGCAGAACACACTGATATAGCCATACAAGAAAGGGACACTCTAGGCATTAAAACAACTTTAGTTTTATGAAGGCGTTTTGGTGTATAGATCATTCCCCCTGCTCAGTCTCACTGCTCAATTTTCTCTTGTTTTGGGAGTGAAATTACTTTTGTTTCTGTTTATGCACACCTGGCTCACAAAGTCTGCATGAAAAAAATGGTTTGCTTTAGAAATGTATATTCCTTGCTCTGTAAAATGAACTTTACTCACACACAGGAGGCTCCTGCAGGGTCTAGAACGCTGTGAACAGAGCAGGATATAAGAAATTATAAAATAAATAGACTGTGCAATAAAGGAAGTGTAAACATTAGATCTGTATTTACAGGAAGTGTTTAGGAAGGCTGTCCAGGTCACATGAAGGAAGGTGTGACTAGGACTGCATAAATAAAATCATTTAACTCCTAAATGGCAGAGAATTGAGCAGTGAGACTGAAGGGGCATGGTCTATACACGGAAACTGTTTTATTAAGCTAAAGTTGTTTAGTGCATATAGCGTCCCTATAATTTCTTATTCAACATGTTCAAATTTAATAACATGCATATTTAGTGGGGGTACTGGAAAATAGTCACATTTACTGCTTTTCTTTAATAGCTTCATGTTTTGGGATCAGTGTGAAACAATATTAAATTCAGTCACTTTGAAATTAAGTTGACTTTATAATCTGATTCATTCAGTTTTATAAACATTTGTTTAGCAGATTCATTATAACCCTTACTATGTAATATTTTCTTTTAATGGTAACAAATAAGATGGATTGATGTTATTTTAAGTGTTCGACCTTCCACCTTACAAGTAATTGCTTGTTCATTTATTTCTCTTCATGTTGGTGAGATCGAGGTATCGAGATTGTATGTACTTTTTGTTTTGTTTTTTTCACTTGTGCATTCATCCATAAATGAATCGATTAGTCTAAAACAAAAACCTTTCAATAAATTTTTAATGAATGAAACCTTTTACTTGCTTCTTGACCTGTGTTTACAAATCCCTGCTTTTTGTCCAAATGAATAGTTTTATAGAAAAAGAATTGAAAAGGAAATTTGTTTTTTATGAATCATTCAGTTAAGTGAATTAATTCATTTGTGAATGAACATAAGTCTAAGTTTTTTTGAGTTTTATGTTCCCTGGGGTTCCTTCCTTGAATCCATAAGCAATCCAAAAGGTCTATTTATTTGCACTTTATTGGTAACCTTACATACATGGTTGCTATTTTGCTTCTTTTAATAGAGGCTCTGCAAACCTATGCACTCTGCAGAGTCAATAGTCTAGTGAAAGAAACCATGAACCATGCATATTCTTTAACTCCTGAATGTGAGCTATATTCCGCTTAATATAAATGTAATCCCTTAAACTGTTCCTTTCTATGTTGTAGGTGAGGCGCAGCCCAGAGATAACACAAAACTCCGGCAGTGATGTGGAGGACAAAGAGAAAAAAACAAATGTTCCTCCCATTTCTGATAAAGTATGTTGATGTACAATACGATTTTATACTTTGAGGTAGAGTTATGCTGAACTGGAGACAAGATGAACCTTATTCAACAAAAGAAATTAGATACTATATTTGAGTCACACAAATTTAGTTTTTTAGTGATAAATGGCCCCCACAACTCTATCACAATTAGGCAACTTTTTTCCTAAATTCCTAAGTTTGATTTTCATTTCACTACAATTCAGTGTAAAGTAAATAACTCTTCACACGTGAGCCTCCAAACTCCTCCCTGGGTATTTTTATAAAACACATCTAAACAAAACAATAACTTTTGAGCAAACATGTGGAATTTAGGCTACTAATGTTTTATTACTTGCCTATTTTAGCTATATTTTGCAGATCACTTGTCTGTTTCCTGTATTTTGAGTAAGTCCCCAGTGAACCTTGTTTCTGTGCTTACAGGTTACATTTTCAGTGGATCCTTTCGATGCCAACCAGAATACGTCATTGCCCCCTTCAGTACAAGAGTCAGGCCTGGATTTCTTCCAGAGTGATCCTTTTGTTGACAGTAAGTCACCCAGGTTATTTATATTAAATATGTAAATCACATGGCAAACATGTTAAGAACATGCTTTTAAAAGGAAAATAGATCTAATGACTGAAAGGAAAGCACATGGGAATACATCTGTTAGTTGATGTGAGACTCCTAAAACCCTTGGAGATTTGCAGTAAATGTGGGACATTATATATATATATATATATATATATATATATATATATATTTGTATTTGTTTATATTTATTTTTATTTCTTGATATTACTGCTTCTCTATATGATCCACCCTGGACTACCCATTCTATTCTAACCTATAACCAGATGACACAAAAAAACGGGTACTGAGAGCCTTTTATCGATATCAAGAAAAAGACCCGTTAGGGTTGAAATGTTGATTGCATTACAGATGTAACCAGTTTATTTTTTGTGTGTGTTTATTTTTTTTATTTTTTTTGTTCCATTAAACTACAGTTTTTTTTCACAAGACCCTGTGAGTGAACCCTGTGTTGTGTCCTATGTATAACCCTGTTTATGAATAAATTTCCAGATGATGGTTTGTACTGGCCCCGAATATATTTGTATAATGTTATCATATCCCCTCTTTTTCCAAACTAAAGTGATTTAAATTGTTTAACCTTTCTTCAGAACTAAAATGCTCCATTCCTTTATCAATTTTGTAGCTCGTCTTTTTCTAGTGCCATGATATCTTTCTATAGAACAGGTGCCCAAAATTGCACAGCATATTCAAGGTGTGGTCTTACCAGCGATTTATAAAAAGGCAAAATTATATTTAAATCCAGAGAATTTATGCCCCTATTTATACATGACAAAACCTTACTGGCCTTAGCAACTGCAGATTGACATTGCATATTGCTGCCTAATTTGTTGTCTATAGCAATTCCAAAATCCTTCTCGTGTGTGGTTATCCCTAATTCACTACCATTTCGGGTGTAAGTTGCTTGTGCATCCTTGACCCCGAAGTGCATAACTTTGCATTTCTCTACATAAAATTTCATCTGCCATTTTAGTGCCCAGTCCCCAAATCTACCTAAATCCCTCTGCAGCAAAGCAATATCCTGCTCACATTTTATTACTTTACAAAGTTTTATGTCATCTGCAAACACTGAAACATGGCTTTTAATGTCTATTCCAGATCATTTATAAATATTTTAAATAGAAGCGGTCCCAAAACAGAACCCTGAGGGACACCACTTACCACTTTTGTCTAGCCTGAAAATTTACCATTAATGACAACTCGTTATACTCTATCCTTAAAGGACCACTATAGTGCCAGGAAAACATGCTCGTTTTCCTGGCTCTATATGTCCTTGGGTCCTCCTCTCGCCGGCCTCTAGGGGGAGGAAGGGGTTAATCCCTTACCTTTTTTCCAGCGCCGGGCTCCCTTGGCGCTGAGGACTCTTCTCCTCCTTTCCTGTCATGGGCTGAATGCGCATGCACGGCACTCGTGGGTGAATACTGTCAGGCCCCGGAGCTTTATTTACATTAATTGTCTTTAACTGCTGTAGCACCTTGTCTTGAGTCATCCAATCACAAGTTATCTGCAAGTTTTTTGCAGCAATCATTTGCATATCTCTTGCCATAGGATCCTGATTAATATATACTGAAGAAAAAGTTTAACATTTCTGCATTTTCCTGATCTTCATTAACGAACAGACCATCTCTGTTTCCAGTGTACCTACACTTTCATTTTTAGTTTTTTTTTTTTAGAATTGATGTACCTGGAAAAAAAAAATTGGGGTTGGTTTTTGTAAAATCTGGATGGAACTACAACGTTAATGTTGAATCCTCTTAATTTCTTCTTGTCTTCAGTTGATTGATATATTGAGATATAGATATATATATACACACACACGTCTTTTGTATATATAGTCTTGGGCCAAATTTGCTCGCCACATTAATATACGTCTATATTAATGAAAAGTACTAATACACAATCTGACTTACGGTTTCTTCAGGTTTATTCTTAGTTACTGATACATAATAAAACAACAAAGGATGTTACAGGATAATGGATGTTCAACAGCAGATGGTAATTGCTGGACTCCTGCCGGGAGAGTTACATCCTTACATCTTTACATAGAGAGAGAGAGAGCCAAGAGCCAAGAGAGACCTCGTGTCTCTTTGTTCAGTTACTATATAGAAGTGCCCATACTGACGTCAGAGCATAACTCTAGCCATATAAGGACAAAACCCCCAACTTGCATTTCCAGAGCTCTCCTACAAAGAAAGCCATGTGACTTAGACCATCTGTTACTTATGTCAATCCACACATCCATATATAATCAATAGAAACATAGAATATGCAATATTCTTCAGTTTTGCTTTCTTTGGCTATCAATTTTTCAGTTTCTAGTTTAGCTACTTTAATTGCCTTTTTGCAAGCATTATTGTCTTCCTTATATCTTCTATAGGATGCATCTGCTTTGTCCACTTTAAATGCTTTAAATGGCCTTTTCATATTTTTAGTCTCTTGTTTTACTTCTCTTCTAGGCCACATTGGTTTCAATTTGTTTATTTTATATTTATTACCCAATGGTACATACTGAGAAATGTACCTTTCTAATATTTGTTTGAATAGTTTCCATTTATCATCAGTGGTTTTTTTTTTTTTCACTAATCTTATTGAAATTGGCTTTTTAAAAATTATACGTTTTAGTATACCCCACGTGCTTTTGCTTTTTTGAGTTTATTTCAAAGATTACCATATTGTGATAACTATTTCCCAAATGCTCCCCTACTGAATGTTGGTCAAAAGATCAACATGGTTTGTTATAACGAGATCCAAACAAGCAGTTGGTGCTTGTGCCAGTTGTGACATGAAGGTTTCATTTAACACATTCAAAAACCTGATTCCCCTTGCTGAAGTACTAGTCACTCTTCCAATTTATGTCTGGGTAATTAAAATCTCCAATAATTGTCACCTCGATTTGTACACACGTGTACACACACACGTAATATGTTAAGAACCTGCTTTTAAAAGGAATATATCTAATGACTGAAAGGAAAGCACATGGGAATGCATCTGTTGATCTGTTTTATGAGTCTCACACCAGGTCCCAGCACTCGATGCTCCTGGCCTTTCTCTGCTCCGGTGCTGTCGCCAACCAAATTGTATACGATCCCAGTAGAGAGCACTCAGGAGTCTTTAAAGTAAATTGCAACTGTTGCATTATTGAGCAATAACAGGAATACACACCGTACAGGTCAACGTTTCAGGCTATAAATACTTTTTATTTATATATATATATATATATATATATATATATATATATATATATATATATATATATATATATATATATATATATATATATATATATATACACATTTTACATATATATTTAACTATTCATTTTACATAATTATTTGATTTTATTAATTATAATTTTGAGGGAGCTGCCTGACAACCCAGGCAGACAGTCCAGAGAATTTAATTGGCAAACCCTATATTTACCCCCGTAACTGTTCAAAACACCATAAAACATTTATAAGGGGTGTATTGTTATACTCAGGAGACTTAATTGAACACAAATATGAGTGTTTTTAAAAGTAAAACTTATCACAACGATGATATCACCAGTAAAAGTGCAGTTTTTGTTTAAAAAAAAAAAAAAAAAAAAATGCAAAAAAATAATGAAAACACTAACTTTGGCCAGCATTCCTAATTAAGTGGCTACTACAAAAGACTGGACATACCCCATTTTGAATACCCTGGGTTGTCTACATTTGCAAATGGTATGCCCTGATGGAGTTTACATACCTGGGCTACCATATGGTCTCAAAAGGCAACACAGGCCCAGCAAACTGAAATGGGCAAGCCCTATATTGACCCTGTAACTTTCCAAAACACCATAATACCTGTACATGGGGGGTATTGTTATACACGGGAGACTTCGCTGAACACAAATATTAGCGTTTCAAAACAGTAAAACGTATCACAGCGATGATATTGTCCGCGAAAGTGAAGTTTTGGGCATTTTCCACACACAAACGGCACTTTCACTGATATTGTTGTGATACGTTTTACTGTTTTGAAACACTCTCCAGAGTATAACAGGTTTGATCTTCCATTTTTTCACATTGAAATTTGCCAGATTGGTTATATTGCCTTTGGGAGTGTATGGTAGCCCAGGAATGAGAATTACCCCCATGATGGCATACCATTTGAAGAAAAAGAAGACAACCTAAGGTATTGCAAATGGGGTATTCAGTCTTTTTTAGTAGCCACTTGGTCACAAACACTGGCCAAAATTAGCATTTATAATAGTTTTTTGCATTTTTAACACACAAATATAAATGCTAACTTTGGCCAGTGTTTGTGACTAAGTGGCTACTAAAAAAGGCTGGACATACCCCATATTGAATACCCTGAGTGGTCTACTATAAAAAAAATAAATGTACATGTGAGGTGTGATTCAGAGAGAGCCCTATAACTTGCAAAAAAAAAAAAAAAGAGCATGTTAACATTAGGTATTTCTAAACTCAGGACAAAATTTAGAAACTATTTAGCACGGGTCTTATTTGGCAGTTGTAAATGCGTAACAGATTTTGAGGGTCAAAACTAGAAAAGGTGTTTGTTTTAAAAAAAAATGTCCTCATATTTTATAAAAAAATTACATTTTTTTTATAGTAAATTATGATATGATAAAAAAAAATGCTATCTTTAGAAAGACCATTTAATAGCAAGACAAACGGTATATAATATGTGGGGGTACAGTAAATGAGTAAGCGGAAATTACAGCTAAACACAAACACCGCAGAAAGACAGCCCTGGTCCTTAACGGTGAGAACGTTGAAAAATGTCTGGTCACTAAGGGGTTAATGATGTATATTGCAATAAAATAAAGTTTGCACAAAGTCTAACATAGGAATCAGACATTGCTACTAATCAGAAACATCCAAGCAAGCTAATCAATTCTCCAGCTGAATGTATTGAGAGCTCAGTGATTTTTATTTAGGTGTTCTCAGCCAGTTCCTGGTTTCTGTTGAAATCGGTGGAGGCAGATTTTTGTCCCTGGGAAGAGCATGTTAAAGTGTCCTAGATATCTGGCTATCATTCAGTTAAACACTAAACGAAGGGATTTAATAGGGACACTGAACTTAAAGGATTACTCCAAGTAACCATTTTGCCTGTAGTTTGTATGTCCAGCGTTTCACTTTGAATCGCTGCACGTACAGAGTTTAATCTTATTGCTGTCGAAGGTGCCGGTCTGTAGTGGTCAGGATAACTTAGAGTAACACTTTAAAATAAATAACCCCCCAGTTTTTAACAACGCTGCTCAAAAGTATCACACTCAAGTTCTACAGCAAATTAGGAACAGTTAGGAAAGCAGTATTCGTCAAAAATAAATTTAATAATAAAATTGAATCTATATTTGGATCAAATTTTCTTATAGTCAATTAAAACAAAGGATGTCGAACTGTCATGCTACAGTTTGCAGAGAATAATGGGAGGTATAGTCTATCTGGAGTCTGTTGTACATCCCTGAACCCAAGAAATTTAATTTTATGTCTTCCTTTATCTGAACTCCACTCTGTATGGTCTATAGCGTTTTAAACACATTGTGTTCTGCAGACCATATGTTTCTTGTGTTTAGTTTGTGTATGCTTTTAGTAATATTTATTTTGGGAGTGAAGAATGGAATGCCTTTTACAAATCTTGCAGTAATTCATCTAAGGCACCATGATGCATGATGAGGCACCAAACGTCTCGTGACCAGCTATGGCGGTATAATTTATGGAGGTATAATTTACATTACCTCAGCTAACTCTTGTCTCACGCTGATGTATTACATAATATTTATTGCATCCAGTCCAAAGTATTAATGAAGGAGTTTGAGTGTTTAAAATGATAACATTTTGTAGTGTTTGCACAAAAACACCCTGCCTCGCCAGTCAGTCCCACCCCATGGAAAAATTTGATTAATTATCGTAATCACATGATCAGCTGACTTGTCAAAAAAGGTCATAATTCTTTAAATAGTAAATGTGTGTGCAAGGGGCACACCTCTGGGATTCTAAGGGTTTAAGGGGTTTTAGACCTTACGAGTATTCACAGTAACATTCTTGTGGTCTCTGGATCCCACATATTATTATTTTTTTTTTTATAGTTTTTATTGAAAAGGTTTGTTTGTTTTTTTCATAAAAGACAATACAATACAACAATTACATACAAATGGTAGGAAACATTACTTCCATTTGAAGAATATATCCGTGGAAATTTTCTTTACGCATTTTACGAACCAAAAACAAGACAATACATTTAACTTGCATATCTACATATACAAGACAATGCAGCAGAGGAGAAAATACATATCGAGTAAGACTGTATATCTTATATTATCCAAAGTATATATAGCCAATCTAACAATGTTTCCCTTTAAATTTGTAAGGAATTTAATTTTGACACATTTTATTTGCAGAAAACTCTATTTTTTATTTTTTATTTTTTTTTTAATTCTTTATTTTTGTAGTGCCTAAGTTTAGTACAATCGCTTGGGAAGTACCCCAAAGGCAATCTTCCAGCGCATTATAAAACAGTTAAACATAGAGGTACAGGATTGATCTTGCACATTTTTATAAGGTTTAGTTATGCGGTATACAGTATCGATTGTCATTACTTAAGCATGTTCATAACATAAAATAAAATCTTTGCTTAACTTCTGCTCCTGGAATAAAATTAAGATGCTGTGTCTAGTGTAACGGTGACTATACCAGCAAACTAGTGTGGTTGATTCGGTTTTGTGAGTCGCTTAATTGAATCTTTTTTTTTTTTTTGTATTAAACTGGATTAAGATGCTATGGAGCGAATGTTACCTTTCCGATGTAACAGATTATGTGAGGGCTAGATTACCCTATGCTGACTACGATGTAAAGCAAAACATTGCCCTATTTTATGGTACATCAGAAAAAAGGTAAATTGCATACATTTGCACACATTTGCCAGCTTTAGGCATAGTCATGTGGAGATAACTTGGATTCAAACTTAAAAGTATTGAGTAGATCAGGTTATTGGTAAATGTAGGTCGCATTAGCCAGCGTTGTGGGTACAGGAGGTAAATTTACATGTCTGACCTAGGTTAGTAACCTGTGCTAGTGTGTCTGGCTTGTGAGGCAAATGCTCATTAGTGCATGCATGGTAAGCAGGCTAGACTGCGGATCTAGGTATATACACTAAGGCTACATTAACATATGAAGAAGTGAGATGCCTAGAGTTACAGTAGGCTGACTAAGCGTGTAAAACATATCCGATTAAAGCAAATAAAGGGTACTGGCAGGTTGCACAGTGCGTTAGTCAATGGAGGGGGAAATCACCGGCTTTTGAGTGCGTTTTACGGCTCTCAGTGTCCAGTGCAGCCGGCGGCCGTCCGCCTCAGGTATTCGGTCCAGTGTTTGTTTCAGCCGATGCCCCGTTTAGAGATGGTCTGATTGCAGGCTGATGGCTTCTCCAGGGTAGCCGACCCCCCTGTCTCCTGGTCGGTGTTGCGGCCTGTTCTATGGGTTCTCCTGTGCGGCAGCATGTCATACTGGGCATAGGTCTCTGGAGCCACTGTAGGGCGAGTGGGTCGGGTGCACCGGCGGATTTCGAATTGGTGCGTGGGGGCGTTGGTGCCGGTGACCAGGCAATCTTGCACCGTTTCCCGCTGTGGTGGCCTTCTGCTCCGGCTCTGTCTGGGGGCCGTTCTGGCTCTAGGGGGGTTTACTCCCAGCTGGCGGCGGAGTGCCGGGCGGATCCATCCCGCTACTGCTCTCATCACCTGCTTGAAGGTCAGTCTCCGTGTATTAAGCTGTGTCCAGAGGCTGGTTCGGAGCCGGTCAAAAAACTCCCGTGTATGCTTGGGAGGCTCAGTGAGTGGGCGCGTAATTGTAGGCTGCTTCTGTGCCGCCATCTTGTTTGGGCCTTGCTCTCTCCGTTTTGCTTTAGACATCGTCGCTTGGTCAGGCAATATTGTGGGGGTAGTCGCCCCCAGCGAGGACCGGGATATCCCCCGCCGGTCCAGAGGGGGGGTAGCAGGGCTGTGTGGAAATCTCGCTCGTGAGTGTGTCCTGTGCCGGGTGAGCGGCCGCCTCTCCCGGACCTCAGGCTTTGCTCTGCCGAAGGCCGCATGGTCGTCGCGGGTTTCTCTGCATCGCATCGGGACCGGACCGGTACCATTCTATGTCTCATGGTGTCTTGGCTCGGTCCCCGGGCACTGTTTGTTGCCATCGTGGATAGGTCGCTCTGTGGTAGCCAGTTTATGCTCTTTATTACAGGAGCTCTTAGACTGTGCGACCGGCCATCTTGGCTGTCAGGCCCCGCCCCCCGAAAACTCTATTTTTTAATCCGCTCCCAACACTTCGTTCAAACAGTTACTTTTTTACTTGATTTTTGTTTGTTCAACATCAGTTCCATTTTAATCTGAAACTTAAGCTGGGCTATCATTTTTCCAACTTCTCGCAATCACAATTTTGGCAGCTAAAAAAAGATGAATAAGAATCATTTTCAACTCATACGCCATTGCCGGCCAGTTTAGATGAAGCAGGACGACCTCTGGAGAGCCTCAACTCAAGGTTCAGATCTGCGGACACAAACCTTTGGATATTAGACCACAAGTTGTTCAATTTGTTACACTCCCACCAAATATGCTTAAAAGTACCTGTAGCTATGCCGCATCTCCAACATAAATGGTTTGTTGTGGGGTACATTTTATTCAATTTATTTGGTACTATGTACCATCTATTAAGAACCTTAAAATGGGTTTCTAATAAATTTAGCGAGTGTATATTCTTCGAGACTTCTATCAGTGAAGAACCCCAGTACTTGATATTTATATATATGTTTAGTTCTTCTTTCCAAGCAGCTATAGCTATTGGTATTTGTTCTTTATTACACATTTTACTTAATAGCAAAGCTTTGGAGAGCGGTTTATTTATTTTATCTGAATTAAATAATATATTTACCATGTTGTTTAAACTAGATTTTGGTACAATTAAATGAGTCGTCAAAAAGCTTTTAAGTCTCAAAAAATTAAACAGCTCTTTTGATGGTAAGCTGTATTCCTGTATTAATTGAACAAAGGTTTTAATTGTTCCTTCTACGAATAGCTGAGACATCCGTACAATTCCTGCCTGTTTCCAATTGTTAAGGTTTATGTCTGCAACTTGTTGTTTTTATTATCTTCTATTTGCATCCTGTAAATGTGTAAAATTGTAGCTGCTCTATAATTATTTGATATTAAAGGATAGGCTAATCCTCCTCTTCCTAATTTTTGTATTGGTGTTGAGTGACTCAGTTTTGGTTTCTTACCTTTCCAAATATATTGGGTGAAACCTTTCTGTATCAGCTCCAACCAATAATTAGAAATATATAATGGCAGCATTTGGAACATATAGTTCCATTTTGGGATAACCTGA
Organism: Pelobates cultripes; assembly: GCA_933207985.1. Lineage (NCBI taxonomy): Eukaryota > Metazoa > Chordata > Amphibia > Anura > Pelobatidae > Pelobates > Pelobates cultripes. The sequence continues at coordinate 20,290,160 of OW240919.1, read as the reverse complement.
ATTAACCACGTTTATTCTTCCCCAGGAAGATATTTCTAAATTCCTTCGATATTTTTTTTTTTAAAACCATTTATTAAGATTTTGTAATAAATCTAAAAAATTTCCCACATTTTAACCACCTTTCTTTCTTTTTCCCCATCTTCCTTGATTTGCAGGTGATCCGTTTAAAGATGATCCGTTTGGAAAAATAGGTCAGTAGATTTTCATTTTCTTGCCTCTCTCCCTCGTTGTGACATGTTAGTCATTTTATCTAAATAGTGAAATGAAACCGGGCCAGTCACGAGCTGAAGATCTCTGTACTAGAATAGGTAGGGTTGCCTGTAGAAAGATACCCAGTGTGAAAGGATAATGTTAGCTAGAGCTGAATGACTCACACTACTCATAGATAAGATAAAAGATTTAGCATTTACAGGCTTTTTCCTCTTTGCAGCCACCTAGCTGTGTTTGCTACTTTTGATCTGTAAAACATTCTAATGTGTGATACATTTTTTCGACTCTTAGATTATATTAAAGTGATAATAGCACCGCTGGGTAAAAGAACACTATAGCGTTAAGAATACAAACCTGTATTCCTGATGCTATAGTACCCGTCCATAGTTATATACATGTTCTCCAGGGGGCAGTAAAAATTGCTAAAATAAATGTGACTTATACCAGTGCAGAGGATCTGGAGGATCAACCTCTGTTTCCTGCAACGTCATCAAGGACGTCCTCAAGAGGCAAGACCACTCCAATGCTCCTTATCAAAAAGCACTGGGGACCTGATAGACATGCACTGTGTGCCGAGTATGCATCCAAGCTTCCCTGTAACGTACCTATGAGCTTCAGCGTCATGTGACTGTGTTACACTCTGTCAGTACAGCTGAAGTGCCGCTAGTCAGTATCCGGAAGACAGCCACTAGAGGTGGATTAAACCCTATAATGTAAACATTGCAGTTTCTAAATAATAAACTGCCATGTTTTACATTTCAGCATTAAAAGGATGAGATGACTTTTGTGCCCCTTTAAATCTCTTTTACAGAATTTTTTTTCAAAGTGAGATTTAAGGTTACAATCTACTGATCTGTGTCCATGCTGTATAGGCCATTGCACGTTAATCTTGGCACCCTGATGTTTCAGAACTGCATTCGCCTTGATGCATGGCTAAGCATGATTAAAAATGAAGTGTAGGAAATCTTGGATGCTGCCAAGATTAACCAATGCAGGAGCACAGTGTCCCTTTAAATCTGTATAATATCCAAGATAAATGAATCAAAAAAGTAGTTAAAAACCAGGTTGTAAAACTCACCAAAAAATATACAAAAATATCACACCCAATATATATGTCCACTGAAAGTGTAAAATATCCCACAAACACTGCAGATGTGGGTATATTTTCAATCACAGTAATCAAGAAAAACAAAGTAAGAATTAATCAGTAAATTTCTATCTGCGTTTGCAAGTACGATGACAGATTATTTTTAAGCCAACTAATTCTTTGTGTTTCTAGTATGTTTCTAGTATGTAGCTTGACATTATTTCTTGATGTGAAGTGATTAGTCTGTTAACATTTAAGAATATTGTGCTGATTGAAACCATTTACATATGTCATTGTATCTACACTTTCGTGCTGTTGAATATTTTAGCACTTTCACAAATAAAGTGTTATTCTAATCGTTGATTATATTCAATGCTTAGAAATTGGGCTAGTTTTTTTTTTCTCTGCTTTTTACACATTTTTCAGACCCATTTGGTGGCGATCCTTTCAAAGACTCCGATCCTTTTGCTTCCGATGACTTTTTCAAACCGTCTTCAGCAGATCCTTTCACGTCCTCCAAAGGAGACCCTTTCACGTCCTCCAGAGCAGATCCTTTCACCAGTACAGCATCTCCTTTCACCAGTACAGCATCACCGAGCAGCTTTCCCTCAGTGCGTTGTTGTTTTTGTTGTTGTTTTTTTTGTTGTTTTTTTTGTTGCTTTTGTTGCTTTTTGTTGTTGTTTTTTTTGTTGTTTTTTTTGTTTTTAGATGCACTTAATATCTGCTGCTGCTGTTATTCCAAATACACTATTGGGAATGTTGTGTATAGTTTATGCAATCTTTTAGTCTTCCAATAGTTTCCAAGTTTTTTTTTTTGTCAATCTTTTTTTATTTAAGACATTGAGGAGAATCCAAAAATACAGTAAGGAGGTAGAACACGTAATCACAGGCATATAATAGTCTCTCTTGGTTCGGAAAATGAGTGAAGAAACACAAGAAAAACCAAAAACCTCTTGACTGTCGGTCATATTTTTAAGACTTAAAGTTAACAGGCTTGGTACACTTATCACTGCTGTAATCATGTAGTAGTAACAGAGAGCATGTTAACATGCCAGTAGATCAAAAGTAAAACGCTAGATATCAAGCTAGCATGTTGGCCTGTCGAGTGGCAGAAGGCATGACATGCTAAGTTAGCTGACAGTGTGAGCTGTATCTGTAGTGCCAGTGGGTTGTTAGTAATAATTGAGAACCTAATAGGCTAAGGCGTAGAACATGAAATATAAAACAATAAATTTAAATCTTGAATGCAGGGTTATACATTGAGTGTCCAGATATTATGAGCGGCTCTGAAAAATCACCCGCCAGGTTCATCCAAGGCCACTACTGGGCCACAGTTGAAGGGCAGCTCCACTTCAGGCATGTTGCTCCCACCTGCCTTCAGGCCATATTGCTGCCAAGTAAATATGAGTCCGCAATAAGGCAGAATACCCCAGTCTCGGATCCGAGCCGAGCAACTTGCTAGCATTTCGGATCTGGACTGCCCGTATGGGTGGGACCAGTCTGATATGCTTCAGATATGTTCTCTCTGTAATGGCACAAGATGAGCTAAAACCAGCTTGAGTTCTGAGCGGGGACCCACTGAAGGGCAGGCTATTTTAGCTGCTGTCCGTTCTCAGAATACTCTTGCGACCCATTTTTTGATATACCATTTGTCTACTATGTAGAAGGTGAAACTTATTTAAAACCAGTTTGGTTTACCCCTCTTCTGGAACAAGGCTGTAATTTGTCTCTTGTAATAAGGTACAGAAAGATCATGGCTTACTGCCATACCATTCAGGATTGACTTGACCAGTGTGTAAACCTCATTCACAATTTGTGTTCAGGAGCAGCTATTTACATTGACATTCTGGAACACTTTTTACTGTCTTTAGATCTTGTCCTTTTCGTAGGGTGTTAGCCTCTGGTGCCCTAGTACTGTAAAATAAAAATGTATAAAAGGGTATCTATTTCTTAAGCATCTTTGGGGCCATGAGGAAGTTTTTTAGATGCACTTAATATCTTTCCAGATGCACTATTTTATTTAGTGACGAGCATGATCTTCTATCTTCCATGAATTTCCAACTTTGTCCTGTAAATTGGATGTTATAACCCCACTAAATGGTTTGCATTTTATTGAGTTTGGAATGCCAGGAATATATACGTTCCGTGCACTTAACTGGTGTCTTGTAGTGGATCCTTGTCTGTGAACGTCTTTTAACAAATCTTATCTTTTTAGGGAGCTGTTGTAAAAAAGAATGACCCATTTGCTCCTGGTGGAATTGTGGTCTCCCCAGCCAATGATTCCGGTGAGTTGATGTAACATTTTATTTTTGCCGCTTCCTGCTATGGATTCTGGCAGGGTTATTTGCTAAACTGTGAATTGTCAGGAATTCTAAATCAATCTCGTACCTGAACTTGAAACATTGCTCCAGTTTTTCTTTTCTGATTTTTAAATTTGAGATTCAGTTAGGCTATTCTGGCCTTAAATTTAAAACTTACTTTGAATTCCTGACAATTTTCACTTTAGTAAATTAAGCAGTTTGCTAATGGCTGGTCCAAAAGCAGATGGTATCACAGCTCTGCATCCTAGAGTGTTGCTTTTGTTTCTACACTGTGCGAGCATTTTATTGTCTGACCTTATACATCCCTTGTCCTACCCTTCTTTACTGTGTTTCAGTGACCGAGGATCCATTTGCATCTGTGTTTGGTAATGAGACCTTGGAAAGTGGATTTGCCGACTTTAGCACATTGTCAAAGGTGAGAAATCATATTGGATTCTTTAATCTGCTTCGCTGTCTCTTCTAAATATCTCAACCAATAGGACAAAGATAGGAACAATTATTAGAAAAAAATGAAGGCTTGTAAGATGCTGATCTGACAACCTGATTATAATTAGGAAAGATGAAAAACCTAAATCATCTGTAGTTAGTGTGATACCCTCTGGTTGGTGACTGTGGGAACACTGGTGAGTATTTTAGGATAATGCTTGGAGGGAGTCGGTGTATTTTTTTGTATTTGTGACCACTTCAGCTTAATGAGGTGGTCTGGGTGCCTGGTCCAGCTAGGCTTAACCCATTTTTTCATAAACATAGCAGTTTCAGTGAAACTATGTTTATGAATGGGTTAAGCCTTCCCCTATTTCCTCTAACGGCTGTCTCATTGACAGGCGCTTGCGTGCTTTAGTGAGAGCACACCAGCGTCCATAGGAAAGCATTATGAATGCTTTCCTATGTGACCGGTTGAATGCGCGCGCAGCTCTTGCCGCGCGTGCGCATTCAGCTGACAGGGAGGAGAAGAGGAGGATCGGAGGAGGAGAGCTCTCCGCCCAGCGTTGTAAAAAGGTAAGTTTTAACCCCTTTCCAGAGCCGGGCGGGAGGGGGACCCTGAGGGTGGGGGCACCCTCAGGGCACTATAGTGCCAGGAAAACGAGTGTTTTCCTGGCACTATAGTGGTCCTTTAATGATGTCATAAAACATTGGTGAAATGGTACATGCTTCAAAAAGCGCTAACAATGTATAAAAATGATCCAGAGGAAAGTGATCCACCTCCAATCCCAGTATAATAAGGTGGTGGTAAAAAAAAAAAAATTTTGAAAAAAAGAGAAAATTCTATAACATCCTAACATGTTGTTGCAGGTTAAGGGTTACTCCAAGCATCATAACCACTACAGCCTACTGTAGTAAATATGCCAGCGGTACCATAGCCCGGTTTCCCGGAAATGGGGCAAGCCATTTAGCAATGATCCATACTCTTACCTGGTTGTCTGCAGGGCTCCAAGGTTCCTATCTCCACTGCTGATGCGCTTCCAACTTCTGCAGCTTTCATGATCCAGTGTCATCTGACTGCTCTCAACCAATGAATGGCACACTGTGCAGAATGTGTTTAGCAGATCATTTGCGTGGACATGTGATATAACTGTTTAAGTGACATGAGAAAATGTCTACTAAAATACTTCGCTCCCATTTGTATAGATCTAACTTCTGGTGAAGTGAATACAATACAGTCCTTGATTGTTGAAGTATCCTAGGTTTTCACATTAACCCCAGCATTAAGCCTTCTCTGTGCTTTTCATGTTAATTGTACAGGTGACTAGCAGTACAGATGCGTTTGATGCCACTATAACCAGCACAGACAAGGAAGTGGTTTTAAGTAAGAATTTGTTTCCTGATGAATCATCACAGCTTGAAGATGTCCCCCCAGCACTGCCCCCCAAAACTGGAACCCCCACGCGACCATGCCCACCTCCTCCAGGTGTGTACAGCATGCAAGATATCTGGCAAGATTTAAAACTCTTGTGACAAATTACTTTGAGTCAAATATGGATTTGGCTAGGTTATATACAGCCATGATTATGACAAATTATGCTTTATAATCATCTGGCATCTAGAATTTGGATGAATGACAATTATTTGTGGAAAAACATTCCCTACAAATACATTTATTTGTATATATAATACCTTGTTGGAAGTGCACTCACAGGACTTGAAAAAAGTCCCTAGTGGACTGAAACATCGACACTATGTAATCAACTTTTGAAGCTTGAATAAATGGCACATTTTTGGCAACAGTATCGAGTCCTAGAAGTGCACTTCCAACAAGGTATTTTATATTTTGAGGTTGGAGTGGCACCTAGGCAATAAACAAGACTGGGAGCAGGACTGCGGGACCCAGTGTGAATTTTATTTATATATATATATATATATATATATATATATATATATATATATATATTTTATAATCCTATGACTATGATAAAATGTAATCTTTCTCTAGAACATATATAATACCTAATCCCGTTAAAGAATTAAGACAAGCTTTTTGTGACTTATCTCAATAAACGAAGTTGGTTCACGAATTATGTTTCCTGGTAATTTTCTTTTTGCTCACTTTTATTACAGGCCTACTGCTTTATCGGTTCCGGCACACCATAACCGACTGGTGCTAACTTATGGATGTTATGATTATATTATGCTAAGATTTCTCTGTTCGGCCATATTGCCCCGACTACAAATATGAAGGCTTGGCCTGTAGTTGTGGGAGGGGCTTGGTTCCCCTTTAAAAGGGCTGGCAATCCACTCCCACCTTACCGTTGCTGGTCTGGCTAGTCAACCCTCCCACCACTCCCTCTATTTATAAGACCCTCTAAGGTGGGCCCACTTTTATTACAGGCCTACTGCTTTGTCGGTTCTGGCACACCACAACCGACTGGTGCTAACTTATGGATGTTATGATTATTTTATGCTAAGATTTCTCTGTTCGGCCATATTGCCCCGACTACAAATATATAAATATATATATATATATATATATATATATTTCCTTCATTATCACAGAAATAGAAAGTAAAACCTTGTGCAAATAATGTAACTATTCCAAAAAATGTAAAAATTGAATGTCTACAATTTAAAAATACATTTATTTATTTTTATTGTAGTTCATACAGCGAAAAAGTGTCCGAGGAATGCACATCACATTTCCTCAATGTAGAAAATTAGCACGCATATCCTTTTTGGAGACTGTAAGGGCTATTTGCGGAAATTGTAAACAATTGACCACTAAATTGCAGATTTGCTGAAGGAATAGTTGAGATGTAGAATTTCCCATGTGGTTTAGCGGAAAACGCTGTGTATAGTATTAAAATGAACGTTTGATTTCTAAGTTGTTTCTTGTCGTTTTATAATGTTTAGAAAGGAGGCCTTCTTCTCGATCTGCTGAATCGTCCGACTCCTTAAGACACAGCGATTCCTTCAAGCAATTTAACAGCTTATTCAGTGATTCCGATGTTGATCCGTTCACTTTTAGCAAAGGCACAGAGAAAGCCAAAAGCGTCCGTTTCAACACTGTAAGTACCAACTCAAGTACAACCCAGAGCCAATCAGGACTCTAACGTCTTCTCCTGAAGCAGCAGTGTGCGTATCTGGATATTAGGGGATGGTTATGGTGTGATGGGTTTTCTGTTTTGTAAAATTTGTAACATTTTATGGTGATTTACTATCTCTTGTATTGTTATTTTAAAAAGATTTCAAGTAAAAGTTGTCAATTATATCTTTGTTGATTTCCATTCCTTATGTTGGTTTTGCAAATAGCAATCTAAAACTTTTATTTTTATTTTTTATTTTTAAGTTTGCCTTGCCTTCAATGCTTTGAAGTGTATGTGCTTTATAAATGTAGATGCACACGTCTTGCACAGTGACATGATGGCTAGGATATAATTTCATCTTTTAATAGAACGTATGTAGATTACATTTCTTTATTCTCTGTCACCACAGAAGTAGAAATTACAATCTTGTGCAAAACATGAAACATTACCAAAAATTAAAGCAGTCAAATAATGCATTGCCAGTCCTGAAAGAACACACCATGAATGGATGATAATATACTTGAAAGCAACAGTGCTAGGTACAAGGAAATGAGAAAACACTGAACACTTACCTGTAAATACAGCTTATTATTAATTTCAGGTTCAGTTTGGGAGCAGATTTAATTTAAATCAGGCTTACTTATGAAAAATACAATCTATGGGAGATATCTGTACTATTCCAGCATAGAAGGAATTAATCTTAATTATTTCACCAAAGAGGAGTATTCTTTAAAACTGGCATAACATAGTGCCAGCATGACCTTTGTGTAAAACTGCACTCAGAACTCAGAACTTTTACAGCATTCTTAAACCCATATAGAGAGATACTCACATCAGCCATGGGTTACGAATCACATTCTACTCAAAGAGCATAAATATGAAGCCTTTGTTACAGCCAGCATAAGTGACCATTTATGTTAGGAATATTTATACAGGGTTGTTTTCTCACACGTGACGTCCACCGGTGCCTTTCCCCTACCAGGTAACGGTCACAGGTGCCTTGCCGTACCAGGTTAAAGTGTCAGGTAGTTCGTGGTGGAGTCCATTTTATGAAATTTAAAAGAGGTACATAAATCCCACAATTCATTAAACCTTCACAACACAATTTAATGTTTTCAGCCTTTAAAAGTGTGATTCCCAAAGTATCAATGTGTTGCCTATGTTTTCTGTTTTTTGGGGGGGGGTTATGAAGATAAATTCTGCCTTGGGAAACATTGCTCTAAAAGCATGAATGCACTTACCCATATAATAGATTGATTGAAATGGCCATGATGTAACCCTGCGTCAGCCTACGAGTAGCATCTTCTATGGTGCTTTGCTGGTAAATTCATCACCCATTGGATGTCCCTAGGGGAACTGCTACATGAGTCAAATTATGGTCAGATCTCTTTCCTACCATTGTGATATTCTGTTTAAGGTGCAGAAATGCCTCTGCATCATGATTCTGCTGCTATTTAAAGATTTCCTTCATGAAGCATCTTGTAAAAGGAATACTATTGCAACAAGACTTGATATTGTTAATGACATAAACACATACAGCTAGCTGGAGGGTAGAGACTGATGGAGACTATCTACAGAAAAACATGTTACATTTAAAACTGTAATAATGGGACCTTTAATTTACTGCACACAGTCTGTGGAGCAAGTCGGGCATGGGTACCATTATCTAGCGAGAAATACATAGCACGGTGAAGGACTCTAGATTGGAAATTATACAGTGGCTTTGAAGCCATACTAACTTTATTTTATTTTTTATTCTTTGTTTTTTGGGGTTTTTCTTTGTAAAGGACATTTTATAATGTAAGCAGTGCCTAGGTCTGCTGTACATATCCATGCTTAACGCTTAAAGGGACAGTAGGAAAAACAAGTGTATTTTAGAGGGGGGCTGGGGAGGAGAAACCACACACGTGGCCATAGTGAATATTGAGGTCAGGAATCAAAGAACCTGAAGCTGTATGTGCTGCTGACACATCCAGCCCTTGTTGCTTAGACAAGGGTGTATACTAAATGAAACCAGAAAGAAAAGAAAAACCATCTGTTCTGTCTCGATCTCTCACTATCCCTCTTGACTCGTGTCTATGATTGCCTCTCTGCTATCTATAACTAGATGAAACATAGAATGTGACAGCAGATAAGAACCATTCGGCCCATCTAGTCTGCCCGATGACAGCTCATTTTCTTAAACTTTACTTGTCTTTCCTTCCTAAAGATTTTTTACTCCCGTGTCTGTCTCCCTCCAAGTCAATGGCACTATCATCAGTTCTACCTTGCAGGCTCACTACCTAGGTGATCTTTGACACCAACTTCTACTTCACCCCTCATGTCCAGTCACTCACCTAATCCTGCTGCTTCATCTCAAAAACATAGTTCACAGCCTCCCCTATTTAACGCCAGATGCAGCTAATTGCTGGTCCATGCCGCTATCCTCTCTCACCTTTACTACTGCAATCCACATCTCAGTGATCTTATATGTCCCCAGCTTCACCTGTTACAGCCTATAACAGTGATGGCGAACCTATGGCACGTGTGCCACAGGTGGCACGCCAGGCCCTCTCTGTGGGCAGGCGGCCATAGGTCGTCGGGGGAAGGGGCTGCTGGCTGTTGGCAGCAACGCAGAGTAGGCACCTGTCTGCCCAAAATGGCAGATGCCTACTCTGCTTTCCTGTCGGGAGCACCCGGAAGCAGCTCTCCTGTCCTCCTGCAAGCAATCTGTGTGGAGCGTTGCCACGCATTACCATGGCATCGCTACAAACAGCATCGCATGGGAGGACAGGAGAGCTGCTTCCGAGACACATACAACCACCGGACCACCAGGGATGGCTGTGTACCCCCTTCTTTCACCAAAGGTAAGAAGGGGGGGGGGAATAAAGATTGAATTTATCCTTTTTTTTTTTTTTATGTATCTTTACCAGCTTGCACTCCTACCCCACACACAGCGCAGCACTCCCCACTCTCACACCACACCCCTCACACAATGCACTCCACACACACACACACACTGCACCCCTCAATGCAGTATGTGTGTGTGTATGTATTCAGCAGCCTGTGTGTGTATGTATTCAGCAGCCTGTGTGTGTATGTATTCAGCAGACACTGTGTGTGTATGTATTCAGCAGACACTGTGTGTGTATGTATTCAGCAGACACTGTGTGTGTATGTATTCAGCAGACACTGTGTGTATGTATTCAGCAGACACTGTGTGTGTGTGTGTGTGTGTATGTATTCAGCAGACACTGTGTGTATGTATTAAGCAGACACTGTGTGTATGTATTCAGCAGACACTGTGTGTATGTATTCAGCAGACACTGTGTGTGTGTGTATGTATTCAGCAGACACTGTGTGTGTGTGTATGTATTCAGCAGACACTGTGTGTGTGTGTGTGTGTGTGTGTGTATGTATTCAGCAGACACTGTGTGTGTGTGTGTATGTATTCAGCAGACACTGTGTGTGTGTGTATGTATTCAGCAGACACTGTGTGTGTGTATGTATTCAGCAGACACTGTGTGTGTATGTATTCAGCAGACACTGTGTGTGTGTGTATGTACTCAGCAGACACTGTGTGTGTGTATGTATTCAGCAGACACTGTGTGTGTGTATGTATTCAGCAGACACTGTGTGTGTGTGTATGTATTCAGCAGACACTGTGTGTGTGTATGTATTCAGCAGACACTGTGTGTGTGTATGTATTCAGCAGACACTGTGTGTGTGTATGTATTCAGCAGACACTGTGTGTGTGTATGTATTCAGCAGACACTGTGTGTGTGTATGTATTCAGCAGACACTGTGTGTGTGTATGTACTCAGCAGACACTGTGTGTATGTATTCAGCAGACACTGTGTGTGTGTATGTATTCAGCAGACACTGTGTGTGTGTGTATGTATTCAGCAGACACTGTGTGTGTGTATGTATTCAGCAGACACTGTGTGTGTGTGTGTGTGTGTGTATGTACTCAGCAGACACTGTGTGTGTGTATGTATTCAGCAGACACTGTGTGTGTGTATGTATTCAGCAGACACTGTGTGTGTGTGTATGTATTCAGCAGACACTGTGTGTGTGTATGTATTCAGCAGACACTGTGTGTGTGTATGTATTCAGCAGACACTGTGTGTGTGTGTATGTACTCAGCAGACACTGTGTGTGTGTATGTATTCAGCAGACACTGTGTGTGTGTGTGTATTCAGCAGACACTGTGTGTGTGTGTATGTATTCAGCAGACACTGTGTGTGTGTATGTATTCAGCAGACACTGTGTGTGTATGTATTCAGCAGACAGTGTGTGTGTGTATGTATTCAGCAGACACATAGATACATATAATTTATTTGTTTTAATATGCTTGTCTTTTACCCTTTAACCTATTATTTTATTTTTTTCCTTTTATGTTTTATTTGTTGATTGTTGGGGCAATCTATGTGCTTGCGCTCACCTATAATATTAACAATCCGTTTATAAGATCACATGTTAATCTTGAAGGCTGTAGAAGGACTGTGAGTGCCACTTTTTCAGTTTTCACATTTATCCATTTGCCAGCAAGGTAGGACTTCCCATGTACACTAAAAATTCTTGAATAACTTTTGTTTTGTATTCTTTACTTTATTGATTTAATGTTTTTATACGTTTCTAAGATTTCTCTCAGCTAGTGAATGTCTTTCTTGAAATCTGCAGTACCAGTCGGAGGATGATATGATCGAATGGGCGAAGAGGGAAAGTGAGAGAGAAGAGGAGCAGAGACTGTCGAGGCTGAAGCAGCAGGAACAGGAAGATATTGAGCTTGCAATAGCGCTCAGCAAGTCTGAAATTTCCGAAGCATGAGATACCAAAGGCTGCAGGAAGTCTGGTGTCATAACTAAATTGTCCGTTTCTGGGTTGGGGGGGAAACATTTAAGGTGGTTAAGTCTTCCTGTACTTAAAAGTATTTAAATGCCCTTTTAACCCTTGCCTTACTAGAGAGGGCAAATATAATATCATGGTCTCTTTGTCAGTAAACCGGTAACAAGTCCTACTGTGCTGTGAATGTGGCAGAGGAGTGATATTTGATATTTTGTACACCGTTGGTGCTTCCGAAGCCATCACCTGTGTTTTGCACTGAGTAATCAATGGCTGTGTGTTTTAAATAGAAATGCAGTTATGTGTCCTTATAATATCTTTGCTTTACAGAGATGATTTAGCAGTAATACGCTGTTATTCTTAAAAAGAAACCATGATAAAAAAAATGTTTACTTTTGCTAAGCTGTAGCATATGTTAACAGATTTCAAGTATAAAGGGTTATTGGTCCTGATTTAATTTCCCTTTGTCTAGTGTGAGCTGCTGGGTTCCCTGAGTATTCTACAGTCAGCAGTCTGTCAGTCTAACTGCTTGAATCACTGGCAATAGTCTGATATACCTGCCTAGATTAAGACACTGACCTGTGCTCACGGATTATAGGCTGAGGTTAAAGGAGGAATAAAACCCTAACATTGTTTAACTTAAAGGATACGACCATTACAACTTCACAAAGTAGCCCATAGTAATAAGTGCTACAGCATATAAAATCTATTTTTATAATGGTTTCTTTTTAAGCCTAATTCTTTAACTGTTGCCAGAGGGTTCAGCTCGCTCCTCTGTGTTGCTCTCACACGTGAAATTATGCTGGAGGAGATATTGGGATATTTTACTGGTTCAAGCAATGCAGTAAAGGAAAGATAATATTCTGAACTGGGCGCGCTGGTTATAAAACGTCTTTCACTCTTGGTGTCCAGAGGCGCAGTGCATGTTTCACTGATGCTGCTTAGAATTATTACTCATCCTTTATTCCCCACCTTGTTTTGTCCTGTCTCTTCTCTGGGAACTTGTGCCTTGTTTTTTCCCATTGACCTGCATACTCGAAAGTCGATGATGCTTCTGCGATATGTTACAACTTTGTTACAAGCTTACAGTCACTGTAGTATCTCAGGCATTTTATTAGTACTTTTAGTTTTTGTTGGTGCCAAAACTTCTGATTGGAGACTCTGAAACTAAGTGACGCTGCAAGCATGAACAAAAATCACAAATAATTTTCTTTTAATCTAGGCTGAGATGTCTTATTCCTTCAGACTCTGGACCATGAGCCAAAAGTGTCCACTCAGTGTGCACACTCAGCCAGCTGCTAATACCATACTTGCTTCTTAAATATCACAACATTTTGGGGTTGTGGGGGAGGTTTAAAATCTTAATAAGCAGAATTTTTTTTTTGGTTTGATAGTTTTTATTTTTCATCCAAAGTTTGATAACTAGAGGTCTTAACCACCAATATAATCGGATATATGCATTATATGTATATAAACTACTATTATGCTCTTATGTATTCTGATTTATAAGTATGTGTACCTTGTTTTATATGGCGCATATCCGACCGCTTAATTTATAACCTTCATGTTGGTCATTGTAAAAAATTTTGTCGCATGTGTATCCAAAAGGTAGATCTGAATTTGAGGTTTTACAATCACTGAACATCTAGCATTTGAAAACCCCAGTTTTACACAATCCACCACCCAATTTTGGTTTAATAACACAAAAAAAAAATCTTCCACTCTCTTTGTTCAGAAAATCTCAAGATCATTCTTTTTACCAAATCAAATAGGTAGGTGTCATACAGTAGAAGCCAAGCCAGATGTGAAAACTCAACATATGAATGTCTTTGCATCTGGCTACTGAATCTTGTGACTCTAATTGGGGAAGCCAATCAAAGCACAGCACAATTCATACAATTAAATATTTGTGTAACAGCATTACTGTCCTCAATAAGTTGAATCAACATGGACTTATAGTGGAATTCTGGAACCAATGTCGTTGCTGTTAATTAGTACTATGTTAGTTTGATTCATGCTGCCTACCAGAAAAGTTTAATGGAACTCAACAGGCTCAGAGCTATAAATGGATTCAGCTTAGTTTAATTCCAGATACCAGGCAATTCCCATTTTTGATTAGTAGAAGATTGTTTTAATCCCTTAAGGACACCTGTCATGATTCCCTTTTATTCCAGAAGTTGTGTCATTAAGGGGTTAAAAAGGGTCCGTCCCTGGCATTATTATTTCAGAAATTAACTCCTTGTGGAGAAATGAGCAATTATGACTGTCATTGGCCTCCTCTTGTATAACCTGTTAAACCAATCTGGTCAAAATTCTAAAAGTGGAAAAAACAACTAGCACACTCCATTGTTTCCCTTTGTCATTGCTCTACTTTTAGACATTTTCACCGCATTCACTCATTTGTTTTTTAACTTTTAGGTCTTTGCATTTAACCAAATACTAGTGTTCATTAATTATAATGGACACCTGGTTTATTAGGAATTAACTTGTCTTAAAGGTATCCTAATTGTGACATTTGTGTTAATCCCTACATAAGGGGAAACACTGACGTTGTTTTGTCATGGGATTATGGCAGAAGTGAATGGATCCGAGGCTGTTTGACAGTGATTGCTAACATTTCACTTGTTGTAGTCTAGATTTTCCATAATGGCTGGCCGATGACTTTACTGCAGAAGGGTTTTCGTAACTGGACTATTAACATAATATTGTTAAACAAGGTAGCCTCACACCGAAAAAACTGCAGATAAAGGTGTTTTTCAATCTTCTTTGTTTTAACTTAAGCTTTTTGGAAGAATGGGGTTAACTTATTAGACATACTTTAGATTGCAACTTTTTAACTTCCTTGCTTTCGGGAAGTTCCTCTGACTGTAGCTGTCTATTCTACAGCATTACTGTGACGTGTGAATAATAATCCTGAAGCACCACTTGCTGTGCACATTAAAACAGCACCACTACATTTTTCTCAGACGACATTATGACATTTGAAACCTCTGTAGCATTTGGAGCCCATTGCAGAGCCACTCTTTTCAAACTCTCATATTGAAATTGCACATTACCCTGAAGCAGGGAGATCTCCTACATTGAAAGCCTTGGGGGCAATTTGGTGACCCTTCTGTCAGTTATGACAATTACCAACTTAATCCTTCAGAATAGTAAGTAAGGAACCACCACTATTGCGATAAATTGTGGTTTTACACGTCATGAAGTGAAGAAGCTTTTACGATAGTGACTTGTGTTCTACATCTACAGTCCAGACCCCTTTATCGATACAATCAAGTCATTAACTTAAGCCACTGTCATTTTATTTTGGTGATTTTCTTTTTTTCTGTAATAAATTGTTATTTAATCTGTTTGGAGTATTTTGAGTAGAACATTGTATACATAGAATATGTACATATATCAGTATTCAGTCAGGCTGAGCAAAATGTATTTTGAGTCTAAATGACAATGCATTATGAACCTGTGTATGCTTTCTCATTAACATTTTACCCAATATGTGTTCCCTGAATTGTTTTGTGTTTGTAAATACGGAACAATTGTTTGAGTGTAAAGTTCTGGGGTCGTAGGTTTTTTTTCATGTTACAGAATATTTTTCTTTTTTTTTCTTTTTTTTGATACTCTGTACCCATATATGGATGAGTGTGATTTGTATTTTTATCCCGCTCACCCCCAATCCCAACAATAAATGCTATTTAAATGTATACTAATATTTTGCCAGATATAGATTTTTTTTCTTCATTATTATAAATAATCTGTGGACCAATATTATTAAATATGTATAAATATATATATATATCCCTATACAGGAATTTAATGGCCTTTTATCATATGTTCTACTGACGTACAGCGATTGTGTGCTGACATTTTACCCATAACCACTAAAACAGACACTTTGTTTTGTTTTTTTCCCTCGGTCCTGTTTATTGCAGTAATCACACGCCCCTGGTTGTGTGGTGCCAAATTCAATAGAACTGTGAGGTTTAGTGTAGGTTTTATTTAACGTTGCCTTATTTCGGTTTTGTTTTTTAATGTTTCTTTGCATTTAGACATTGTAATTATTAAAATAAAATGTAAGTACATAATAAAATATAAATTGATTGCGATTGTTTGGTTTATGATTACATCATGATCGAATGTGTATAATTACAATTTTCATGACCCATTTCTTGATCCGAATTCTAGGAGTAAGCATTTTTCACGATCCATACTTGACGGTTTATAACTTTCAGTGCTTTACGTACAGAGCTGCTGTAGGTCAGTTGCAAGTAATAGCTACTCAAACATGCGGTTACACATTGTATGCAATCATAGGTGTAAATATGAAAAATATTTAGATTTTTAGAATTCTATGTGCTCGTATACAACAGACATGCAATAAAGCAGTGCTTATGTGATATCTATACCAAACATGTGATTTATTGTCAATATGTCATAACCACGGTTTTATTTTAACTTTTATGTATAGACTGAGGTAGTGACAAGTTTTACCAGTTAGCGCCATTTTTTTTTCTGGCATGAATTATGCATTTCAACAGTTTAGTTTTTTATGACTTATTACTTTTGCTACTTTTCTGTTTATTTTTTTTTCCCCCCTCCTTTGTGCTGCTTTTTGTCTGGCAAATTCTTTTTAATATGTAAATCTTTATAAGCATCTTAGAATAGCTTACAACAGTATAGAATTTTATTATACCGCTTTTTTTTTTTTTAATCTATCATAGGGAGAAATGCAGGCAATTAACAGAATATGCACACAAAGAAAACTTTTAGAATACACAGAGAAGAACGGTTAACTTTAAATTAAATAGATTTTGAACCTTCATCATAAGGTTTTGATAAATCATCTCTGCTATTTGTCAATTGTTTATTTAAACTCTCCAAACTTTTTTTTGGTGCTTGTTTTCTGTTTTCCCAAGTGCAGCTGTTCTATACCTAGATATTAAACGGACAACATTTTCATTTTACTCTAAGTTTGCTCCTGGAGAGCAAAGTGTTAAAAAAGGACATGTCACGAAAACATTATGTCCAGTAGTGGCTGCTCACATTGTCATACAGATTTCCTATACAAACATATGTATTCTGTAAGTGACTTGGGAAAGGGCACAGATCTCTTAAAGGACCACTCTAGGCACCCAGACCACTTCAGCTTAATGAAGTGGTCTGGGTGCCAGGTCCTTCTAGGGTTAACCCATTTTTTCATAATTATAGCAGTTTCAGAGAAACTGCTATAATTATGAATGGGTTAAGCCTTCCCCCTAATCCTCTAGTGGCTGTCTCATTGACAGCCACTAGAAGCGCTTGCGTGCTTCTCACTGTGATTTTCACAGTGAGAGCACGCAAGCGTCCATAGGAAAGCATTGTAAATGCTTTCCTATGCGACGGGCTGAATGCGCGCGCAGCTCTTGCCGCGCGTGCGCATTCAGCCGGCGGGGCGGAACGGAGGCGGAGAGGAGGAGGAGAGCTCTCCGCCCAGCGCTGGAAAAAGGTAAGTTTAAACCCCTTTTCCCCTTCCAGAGCCGGGCGGGAGGGGGTCCCTGAGGGTGGGGGCACCCTCAGGGCACTATAGTGCCAGGAAAACGAGTATGTTTTCCTGGCACTATAGTGGTCCTTTAATAAAAAAAAAACCTCACATTTATCTCCTGTTGGTTATTTAAGTGTCATGCAGTAAATAAACACTAGGGGGCAGTGGCACTTCAGGCTTTGTGTTGCCCTAGCACCCACCAGTAACATCTACTTTATACAATGAGCAACAGGCTGCCCTGGGTCCGCAATCCAGAAAGCTGAGATTTAAGGTATAAAACCCATATAGGTGGGTTAAACATATGGTAAGACGGACTGCTCCTCTGCGGAGGCCCTATAAGTAAATTCCACTATATTCATGTTCTTGCGTAGAGGGAGCCAACTAAATCACTGTGGTTTAAAGTATACAGGTATTTAAAGAGGGGTTGATCTTCCCTGGCCAGATCGATTCTCTCCATTCATGTTTACATACCTGCTGATTGTCCTACCTAGAGTATTCTGATTTTTTTTCTTGGGTGCTTCTCCGATATGTCAAATCTTAATGTTTAAATGGGTTAAAATGTTCTGTTTTGTTGGAGGCTGACAGTCGATCAAATGCAAGAGTGCCACCAGTTGATCAACTAGGTGTTAAAAGGACATTCCAGTCTGTAGGTAAGCCACATTTCTAGAATATGATTTTTTTTGTGTGCAACTTGTAGATAATTCATTAAAAACAAAAAAAAAACACATTAAATCCGCAAGGGCAAGAGTCATTGTGAGAGTGTCTGTGTCAATCCACAGGAGTAACCGGGTTATTCACTATAAACCAAATTGTAAACTTAAAGGGTTAATCGAAGTACCATGACCACTTCAGTGATTTAAAGTGGTATTGGTGCCTGAAGTCTTATATGTGCAGCTTCTCGCTTCGAAACTCTGCACTTACAGCAGCGTCATTGAGGCGTTATCGGCCAGCTCAGAACTAGAGTTCTGGACTGGTTAACATCAATTCTGTGCCAGTTTCGATGTACAGAATGTCAGTCATTGGCGGAGAGTGGTCAGCTGGCACTCTCAGCCAATGAATGGTGACTTCTGACGCTATCCAGAAGCTCGAAGCACAACGCTGGCATCTGCAACTGATGGGGACCCAGGCAAGGACGCAAACCATTTATCAACCAGGAAACCGGGCCAGAGTACTCTGGCATCATAACCACTAAAGCATGCTGCCTGGTTAAAATCTACAAATTTGGTATAGTAACAGCTTGGTTATTTTAGCACCAATTCTGCAATTTGAACTGTCGTTTAGTAAATAACCCCAATGGCTTGTTGACAAAATGACTGTATGGGAGTTTTATTAGTAGAATTTCCCTTGAGAACATTTTTGTTTTCACACCGTCATCACACGTTATTGGTGTTTAAATACTCCGGAGGTTTAATTGGGTGGAGGTTTAATGTACAGTAAACTGATATAATGGACGTTTGCATTATTGGCTTGCCTCTCTGCTTCCTGCAAGTCCCATTCAGTCAGTGTTTGCAGACTATAATTGCACTTCAGGTCATACTGAATGGAAATGAATGATTCATTGTATACAGTGATATCAACACTGTCACACTTCTGTTGATTCACATTAAAATACACACACTGGTGTATCACTGTTACAGCTGTGATCTGAGATACAGCAGTATTCATATCAGGCCTGAAAATTCCTCTCACCTCTAACCTTTGGTGGCTAGAAAATCACCCTGGTGACTATGCCATGGACTTGTCAGTTGCAAATAACTTTTGCTGCCTGGCTAGTAGTGAAGGACTTAAAATTTCAAGCCCTGATATTGTACTCGTCATTAATAAAAGCCGGAGATTCCAAAAATGCTTGATGCAATGGCAGAGTGACTTGTTAATCCCATTTTTAACAGTGCCGAGACTCCCTCAGTGCTGCTCTTCTCTCTACTTGTCATCGAAAAGCATGGCTTCCTCCAGTGAAGATTTAATTCTCCTAACAGAGAAGCATCAGGGCCCTCATTTGTATCCAGTGCTTCTCCCAGGAAAGCATTGAATTCAGGGCTTTGCTATCAGCTGACACGTGACAAGAGTTTTACTTGTCAATATTTAGATAGCCACTAGAGGTGTGTTGCAACCTGCAAAGTAAACAGGGCACAAAAAATTACAAATTTAAACAAAAACAAAACCAGAGGTTAAATAAATTGCTGAAATAGGAACAGCATTGTTTAAATTATTTAGTGCCGGACTGTTGTAAAACAAGTTGACATACCCCCAAAGATAACGCGCATGTTTCTTTGCCTGAAAAACAGCTTGCAGAAGCCTTTGTAAGCCCTCCCCTCTCTCCCCAACAGACTTTCAGTCTGAGCTGTGAAATAAACCTGCCAGAGGTTTCTTGTTGCTAAACTTCTGTGCTATAGCCGCAAGTGTGCGAGATTGGAGCTTTCCTATGTGTCCCAGTGAGCTGTAGTACATGGGAAGACAGGTGCGAGCTAGCTACTTTGTGGCGTTATCAGAAGCGGAAGAAAACCTTTTTTTTTTTATCTGAGAGACAGGGAGGGGTTTCTGCCTCTAATTATAAAACTTTTATAAACTGTCACAAATATGATAAAACTTCAGACACATAAAGTACTGCAGCAAGCAGCTAAATGGACACCAAATATTTGTTTTGCTAAGAAAAAAAAATGTGCCTACAAAATACACAATTTTTATACATCATGCAGATGGTATTTGGAATTTAACTTAAAACACAAAGAATGTGGATCACTGCTTACTAATCACCCAGTCTATCTTAAGATTCAGTCCGGCTAATGCAGAGAACCTTGTGCAGTAATGTTCAGTATTTACAAACAAAAATAAATCTTACAGAAACAAATGAAGAAAAACAAGCTTAACTTAGTTAATTCCTTGCAATGCACAAATTGCTTGAAGATTTAGATTTTCATGCAACATAGCAAGAGGTAATACAGGGTACATTTTACTGTACTTTTTCTTTCTCATGGAGATAATGCATTAATAATAGAATATTAGAAAATATAAAATAAAATGAACATGTGTGTTATGTGGCTGTGAATGTCACTCTTTCAAGTTTATCCAGGATATACACTAATTGTGTAGTCACTAAGCTTACTGATGTCTAAACCAGACATGTGCAAATTATTTAGTTCCAAATGTACATTCGGACAAGTTTCGTGAAATTCGGATGCTTATGAGTGTCCGAAGTTTGAATTGCGAAAGTTACGGATTGCCGAAGTTCTAAAGTGTTTAGGATTTAAAAAAAAAGTGGCAAAACAAGTGGTTAGGGTTAGGGTCCGGATTGACGAAGTTCCGAACTGCTGAAGTGCCGAACCGAACGCCATTTGTCCAAATTGCCAAAGCATACAAAATGTTTTACTTACCCGAATTTCCAAACCAGATTTTTTGCCAGTGCACATCCCTAATCTAAACCAATCCCTGGCTTCCCACAACTTTCTAGAAATTAATTGGCGATCATGTACATACATATTGTGGCACATTGATGCTCACTCACTAGTTTATAACCCAAATAATTGCATATTTGGGCATAGACCATGTGATCCCAATTTGCTGATAAACCTTTCAATGACTGAGTGCAGATCAGAGCTGTGTTGCTCAATTGCTAGCTAATAGGCACTGATTTATTAATGGTTAAGACCCTGTCCTAGTATGGTATGCCCTGCTTATTTCACATATGTAGCTTTACCTAAGCCTGCATGCATTTAATGAATGGGACATTACATTTTAGTTTAGGATCTTTAAAGGCCGGCGTGTTATATCGGTCCTTAAGGGGTTACATAGTTGTCTAAAGAGAAAAAAAAAAACTGAAGTCCATTCTTTTATGCGGTTGATCCAAAAGAAGGCATACAAACCCTTTTGTAGCCATTTCCAATTATGCCATAAAAGGGAAAAGTTCCTTCCTGACTCCATATGGGCAATGCGATTTCTCCTTGGATCAGCAACCTGTTTACATGCATATCAATAATGTTCTTGAATATTCGGTTTATGAAAGGGGGGGAAAAAGCATCCAAGCCTTTTTTTTTTTTTTAATTTATCTGTAGAATCTGATAAAACAACCTCTATAGGCAGAGAGTTCCTCATCCTTCTTGTTCTTACTGTAATGAACCATTTCCTCTCCTGTAAGCATAAAGTCTTTCTTCCATTCTCAATGAGTGACCTTTTCTCTGTTGATTATTCCTGCTAATGAACAGGTTAGCACATAGCGGTTTGTACTGACCCTGAATATATTTGTTTTGAATATTTTTTTATTTTTAAGCACATTAGGAATTTAGGCATCAAACTGATTTATAATAAGGCAAATGATTGCCCACGCAGGGGCTGCAACATTGATCTAACACAGTATTCCTTTGGTTGCCTTCGCAGAGGCGGATTTGTTTTAAATGTTTCATTTGTATTTGGCGTTGCAAGTACAAGCAGGTAGTCATTCTTGTTTCATGGAAAGCTTATGGTTGCCTGCGCAGAGGCGTTTCAGATAAAACGTGCAGGTACATTAGGAACTAGGATTTGCAACAGATACTTGCTCTACTAATCCACATGACTTCGTTCAGGTTCATCTAGCTGTGTGTTGCTAAGGGTAGACAGGTAAACGGAGTCGTTACCAGAGAGGCATGGTGGTGATGGCGTGAAGGTCTAAGGCTAGTCTTGGGGCGTGGTTTCCCATTTCCCTTGGGGGCTTTGGTGGGTATTCAGCTTGTGTGTCTGTGGATGGTGCGTTGTTTGTGTTTTGTCTCTGTGCGTGGGGCGTGAACCGTGCGCCTAGGTGGTGATTGTCATCATTGTTTTAGGTTGCCCGGGCGGTCGTTATGATGCCCGAGGCCCTTTGTGGCTGCGTTGTTTATGTTCTGTGTTGGTGGTCTAGGGAGGCAGTTGTTGTCTAACGTATGTCTCTGATAGCTGCGGAACACGTGTATGTATGTGCATGTGTGGCTATGCTCCTTGTGGGCCGTGCCTCGGATTGCTGCCCTCTGGTGCTTATTGTCGCCTGCAATTGCGTTTGGGTTGCGTGTGGGGGTATATGGCTTGAGTGGGCTGGTCGTAGGGTGCAGTGGTGCCCCCTCCTCTGTGGTAGTGTGTGCTGACCCTGAATATATTTGTATAGAGCTATCATATCTTCTCTGGGTCGCCTTTTTAAAAAATATATATATATATATATTTATTTTTTTAAAGAAAACAAATGCAGTTTTTCTAGCTTTTTTCGCATAACCTAATATTTTCCATCCCTTTTGTTAATTTTGTAGCTCTTCTCTGCACCTTTTCTAGTTCTGCAATATTGTTCTTTATCACTGGTGCCATAAATTGCACTGCATACTCAAGGTGGGGTCTTATTGATTTATAAACAGGCAAAATTGTATTTTGATAATTAATACCCCTTTTTTTTTTGACTATTTTTATTTTTTCATTGTTTAAAGACAATACAATTACTACCTTTAAAAAGACCAATAAGGTAGGACAGTTAGATGCATTGTTGTCAGATAATACAGCGAGTTGAAAGTATCTAAACATAGAAATATAACCATAACTGTAACAGCAAGTACCCACCATGGCAACAAGAGTGGCATTAATACCCCTTTTTATACATAAAAGGATTTTACTATCTTTTGTAATGGCAGACTGGCATTGCATAATGTTGCCTAGTTTGTGATCTGCAATTGATTCCCAAGTCCTTTTCATTTAATGTTATCCATAGCTGAACCCAATTTAATGTTTAAATATGTGATTCCCAAACCAGTCCTCATGGCAGCTCTAGCAGTCCAGGATTTAGGGATTACACAGTTGTGTCTAAGGTGTTTTAAGTTAAACAAAACAAAACCGCAACCCTTAGACACAACTGGGTATTTCCTAAATCCTGGACTGCTAGGGGGTACCTTGATGACTGGTTTGGGAACCACTTGTATAAGTGGTTTGTGGCTTCCTTCCCAAAATGCATTTATATTTCTGTATTCAATTTCATCTGCCACTTGCCTGCCCAGTCTCCAAATCACTCTGTAGTGAAGTTATATCACATTCAGACTTTTTATTTTTATTTTTTTATTACTCCGCAAACACTGAAAGATGCCTTTCAATGCCCACTTCAAGATAATTTATAAATAGATTAGAGAAGTGGACCCAGAACAGAAACCTGAGGTACTTCACTTAATCACTTTTGTCCAATTAAAAAAAAATCTTACTGTACACCTACTCTATGAACGCTATCTTCAAGCCAGTGTTCTATCCAAGAACATAATTTTTCGTCTCTAAACCAACTAATTTCAGTTTTCCTAATGACCTTTTGTGTGGATCCATATCAACGGCCTTGGCAATATCCAAGCAGATCACATCTACTGGATCTCCCTGGTCTAGATTCATACTAATTTCTTCATAAAATGCAATTAAGTTGGTTTGGCATGCCCTGTCTCGAATATTATCCCTTAACAGCCATTCAAAAAAATTTCCTAAACACATATGTTGAGCTCACATTTTTTTAAAGGGACACCGTAGGCACTGTATCTGCTTCATCTCATTAAACTGGTTATAGTGTCTGGAGTCCTCAGGTACCATAATTTCTTTCAGCATTAAACCGTTTTTAAACTTTTAATGTTTTAATGCTAAACAAGAGTCCCCAGCAATCCATCCCCTCTGTGCTGCTTTGGCTAATAAGGAAGTATTAGCCTGGGCAGCAATAGGCAGCTGTAATTGGCTGAGAGTGTCAGCTGACTGCTTTTAGCCTGTCAGAGTTCCAACTGATGGTATGAATGGGTATGACAACAAGGAAGTGTGTAATCTCTGCCTTAGCTACACATACTGAAGGGGCCAGGACTGTGGGTGGCCAGGGACTCTTATTTTGTGGCATACTGCACGAACATGGTGCAACACTGAATGGAGGGACAGTGCCCAGGCACTATAACCAATTCAAAGAGATGAAATGCTTATAGTGACTACAGTGTCCCTTTAAATATAGACCCCACATCCTATTAACCAATAATATATTTGCTGTAAGGCTTTGTAACAGGGATTTGCAAATCTACAGACATACATTCTTCTTTAATACCTATTGAAGAAAAAAATATTCTTTAGAATTTCTGCTTTGTCCTGATCTTGATTAACTTGCCCATCTCACTTTCCAATCAACCAACACTTTCAATCTTAACCTTTATTTACTTAACTGTTACAAGTTTAGCCCATCTAATCATCATTTTGTAAGCCCAATTGGCATGCTTATATTCAGTCTTCTCTGATTTAAATATTTTGAATGTCCTTTTGTTATTTTTTCCATGATTTTACTGGCCCTTTCCTTATGTATATCCTTTTAAATTAAGCAGCAAGGGTTTTCTACTAGAAGGGATATGGGCCAGGCTGTAAATCTTCTATATACATATTATATTTTAATATACTATGTATACAATCAGTACATTTTGTGGGAATAAAAATTGATATGTTATACTTAATATATATATATTTAAACCAAAATCCATTGTATAACATTTATTTACTATGTATGTTTTTTTTTTTTCTGTAAATTTACTTTCACGCGTTCATTTTTGAGTGTATCTGTATTACTTTATATGTTTAATGTGAACATAAAGTTAAGATATATAAAATATGAAATCAGAGGCCCCAGAATATAATATTTCAGATGTAATTTACTAGCCCAGGAAATATGATAAATTGAGAATTATTACTCAAAAGAGTTGAATTACAAGGGTAATCAAACTATTTAGCAATTATGGTTATTTTGCCATAAAATCAGCAGTTATTATTTATTGACATTTATATAGCACCAATTTATTCCTCAGCAATATTATAAAGGGGCAAATTTAACAATAAATGAGACAATTACAACCTGTTAAAGGAAGAACAGGTTGATGAGGACCCTACTTAAGAGTTTACACTCTAGAGGAGGTAGGGGTATAATAGCAATAAAAAGGGATTGCCCTGTGCATGGCTTGTCTAAACACAGGTACAATATATTTAAATCATATGAGATAACCCAAAAAATTAATCACAGGTATTATAGAGAGCGATCGGGAAAAGGCTAAGCAAAATAACATTGGTAATGTGAAACCACATGACACTGCAAAGTTTTGTGGTTTTTTTTTGTTTGGTTTTTATATTTAATCTTTATTAGAACATTTTTCATTTAACATTTTGAAAAATATATCTGACATTGATTTTACTTTATAAAGACATACTTATAAAACATTGGCGACATTAAATAGATGCGTTTCGTGCATTCATTCTAAAAACATATAGTAGGGGGGCTGTGGATTGCTTATTTCCCAAGTTGCTTTTATATAAAAATAATACATTTTATATATTGTTATATGGGAGCTGCTCGTAGGGACTTACTGGCTGTAATGATTTATATTTATTCATTTAGAGCCAGCTTCTAAATTTACTATTACTCGGGGTATGTTTCTGTTGATTCCTCAAGAAATATTATTCCATTTTCCCATATTTTCTTATATAATGAGATCCTACCTGAATTTCTATAAAATACTTCTTCCATCTGCTTTTGATAATTAATCTGGTTATTTCTTTCTATCCATGATTCTGATGTTGGAACTTTCCAGTTTCTGGCTGTTATAAGTTCAGTTGCCATTATAATATGGATAAGTAATGTTTTTTGTTCAAGGTTACAATATGGAAAGTCTAAGTGGAATAAGAACGTGTGAGGTAATGTTGTCTGGTGTATACCTAACTGTATGAAAATGTTAGAAATCTGCCTTTTTATTTTTGAGAGTCTCGCATTTCCACCACATGTGGTAAAGTGTACCATCTTCATTGGATCATCTCCAAAATTTTTCTGAGTGACTATTTTTTAACTTTCTAATTCTATGTGGAGTGATATACCATTTGTGGGCAATTTAAAAAAAAAAAAAAAAAAAGTTCTCTTGTAAACCAAGACAATGAGTTATTTTCCTGATTCTAACAAATTTGTCTCTCCATTTATCCATGGAAAAGTTTTATTTATGTCTCTTTCCCGTTTGACTATACATTTAGGTTTATCTGTAACCTTTATGTTCTTAATTAAAAACAGTTTTAGTAATTAGTTTATTTTTATAATGATTATTTAAAAAGTCTTTAAATTCTGGATGTTCTTTAATATCCTGTTTGTTAATTAGACTATATATTCTAGCATAATTAAGCCACTCTTGGTTTGGGTGCCCGAATTGTTTTTGGATGTCTTTGAACATTTTTATTTTCCCCTGTATTAATTTTTGAATGTTATATTCTTTCCATTTTGATTAATATTATTAATATAGAGTTAAAGAACATCAATTGGTGCGGAAAGTATTAGTTTATTAAATATACCTAATGTCGTTTTGAATATTTTCAGGCACGTGACTGTATCATTTACTACTCTATTTGAGGATATGGACTCTTTGTAGTATTCAGAGCCGATCCAGGCCAGATTGAATAAAGATGTATTAAAATCTGTTTTTATTTCTATAGAACTGATAAGATTATCCTATTTCATATAATGTGTAAACATAATAAAATCATGTAATTCCATAATGTGTGGATATTTATGGGGTGATAAATATTAAAAATATTTTCATAAAAATTATCAAAACTTAATTTAATCATTTTTATTATATCAAAATTGATATATTGGGCACGGTTCCCCATGATTATTAATTTAAAGCTGAGGATTACCCACTATTTTAATTCTCATAGATCCTGGAGTACGTTTTATTAGAGGATTTTTATTTCACACATTAATCAAAAACTTTATAAAAATATAATTTATTGTGATATGTAACATGCATGGCAATAATCAGTGAATATATAGCAGTGATTTAACACAATTTATAGATAGTTAAATCTAGCAACATTATATATATTACAAATATATTCGGGCCAATACAAACCATTGTGTGGAAATCTATTCACAAACCGGACTTTACATAGGACACAAGGCCATGCGTTTAGACTGGAAGAAAGAAGATTTCGTCTTAGGCAAAGGAAAGGTTTTTTTACTGTAAGAACAATCAGGATGTGGAATTCTCTGCCTGAGGAAGTGGTTTTATCAGAGTCCATACAGATGTTCAAGCGGCTACTAGATGCATACTTGCAAGAACAGAATATTCAAGGATATAATCTTTCAATGTAGGGTAATAACTGCTTGATCCAAGGATAAATCTGACTGCCATTCTGGGGTCAAGAAGGAATTTTTTTCCTAGCTTGTTGCAAAATTGTGCTTCAAACTGGGTTTTTTTGTCTTCTTTTGGATCAACAGCAAAACACAAATGTGAGGTAGGCTGAACTTGATGGACGCAAGTCTCTTTTCAGCTATGTAACTATGTAACTATATACCGACATGTATGCAGTTTTCAACAGGCATTTACGACAGGACACTTCAATTTGAAATTTAGGTCGCTAAACATTCCTTAATACAGAACACAGCAGCACAGCGTAAAGCATTACAAACTTTGGCTGACTGTCAAATCACATTGAATTAACTCATTCACTGCTGGCTACAATTCTCATAGACAAGATATCCTTTTATATTGCAATTTTACAAATACAATATTTGTCATACTAGATCATTTGACCATTCCTATGTCCATCCAATAAGCATAAATCTAACCAGAATTTTTACCCTATGCAGAATTTTAACTTTCCTAATTAAGATTTACTATTTCTAAATTACATAAGCTGATATATCTGGATAATTGCCTGGTGTCATACCTGGTGTCCCGGTCCGTCCGTCCTCTCGTCTCGGGCGGTGTGGATCGCTGGCGGGCGTCGCGCGCCTCTGGGAGAGCGCCCGGGGATGTGCGCGCGCAGTAGGTAGCCAGCAGGGATATCGTGGACTCCAAATTTAAAGAGATAATGGCCTATTACCACTATCTATTTATACCTTCTTCAATTCTGTCATTGCCTATAAGCATTCACCTTGCCCTATATTAACCTCCTTCTGACATCACTTCCTTGCCCTGTCGTGGTTTATTCTAGCCCGAGAGTGCGTTCTTAGTAGTTGTCTTTTCTCTGGTTCCTGACTTCGGCTTGTTTATTGGTTATTCTTATTTCTGGCTCCCTGACCTTGGCTCTGTCTATTTCGTTTTCCCGTATCTTTGTATCCCTGACCTTGGCGCGTTTGACTATTCTTATCTCTCATTCCTACGTTAAGTCCGGCCACGTTAAGGTCCGGTAATACGTCTATCTGTGTTCGCCTTTATTGTTCTCTGGTTTGCGTGTTGGGGAGTATAACCTTGACATTACGACAGGGCCATGGACCCTGCAAACCTGGGCCAACAAATGGCTGCATATGAAAATAGAATGGAGGGGTTAGATCATAGAATGGATCAGTTTGCCCAAGCCTTGCAAACTATCCTCACCAGGACTGCGTGTCTTCAACCAGAGGTAGAGGACAGTAGTTCTCAAGGTGCTGTTGCTCCACCATCTGCGACTCATCCCACTCCAACTATTCGTCTAACTCCCCCTCCTCGTTATTCCGGGGATCCATCATTATGCAGGGGATTTTTGAACCAGGTGGGCGTACATTTTGAAGTAGCCCCTGATTCATTCCCTACTGATAGGTCCAAGATTGCATTCATTATGAACCTATTAGAAGGTAGAGCCCTGGCTTGGATAAATCCCTTATGGGAAAATAATGACGTGATTGTCTTTAATTTTGAATTGTTCCTCAGGACTCTCCGTAATGTATTCAATCCCCCAGGCAGAAAGAGACTAGCAGCCAGAGCCTTGTTAAAAATCAAACTAGGATCTAGAACAGTGGCAGATTATGCTATCGAATTTCGCACCTTGGCATCTGAATTGACTTGGAATAACAGTGCTCTAACAGCTGTGTTTTTTGAAGGCCTTAATGAGTCCTTACAGGAAGAAGTGGCAGCCAGGGATTTACCAGAACTCCTAGAAGACCGTATAAAGTATATGTCAGATATTGATATCCGGGTTAGACTGAAGCATCTTCATATAGATAGACAAAGAAGGGCTTTAGGAAGAATCACTCCTTGTCCTATGATAACTGGATTACACGCTTTGCCAGCCCCTGAATCTGATTCTGAACCCATGCAACTAGGTAATACAAGACTCTCTGAGGCTGAGAAGTCTTACAGAAGAAGAGAAGGGTTGTGCCTATACTGCGGTTGTAAGGGGCATTTGCGTAACAATTGCCCATCACGTCTGGGAAAACTCTACCACCTAAGCTCGTTCATGGGACCGGCCTTGGGTGTTATGTCTCTGTCCCCTAAAACAAATTCATACAGATGTGTTATTCCCTGTAACCCTATTCTGGGGAAGTGTTAGTCATCTCACTATGGCCCTCATTGACTCTGGATCTGCAGACAACTTTATTGACCAGACCTTCGCTACAGCTCTTTCTCTTCCTTTGGAGGAGAAAGAAACACCCTTGGCCTTTGAGGCCATAGATGGTAGACCCCTATGTTACGCATCAAACCAAGACTGTTATTTTATCAATAGGCGCTACCCATAAAGAGAAGTTGTCTTTCCAGGTCATTTCTTCCCCTTTTTGCCTTTTGGTTCTTGGTTTTCCATGGTTACAAAATCATAACCCTGTTATTGACTGGAGAGAAAGTCAAATTCTGTCTTGGAGTACTTCCTGTAATGTTTAAGTCAGGTTAAACCCCTTTGTTCTCTTAATGTTCCATCAGCTCTTCCACTTTCCACTAACGTACCGCCTCAGTACCAAGACCTGGTGAAGGTCTTTGATAAAATACAGGCAGACCATATTCCTCCACATAGGCCTTATGATTGTGCTATCAAACTCCTCCCTGGAACCATGCCCCCCAAGGAGAGGGTTTACCCTCTTTCTCAAAATGAAAATAAGGTTATGGAGGAATATGTACAAGAATCTCTAAGTAAGGGGTTTATCAGACGTTCCTCTTCCCCTGCAGGGGCTGGCTTCTTTTTTTGTGGCCAGAAAGGAGGGGGATTTGCGTCCCTGCATAGATTACAGGGGTCTGAATAAAATAACTCTAAAAAATACGTATCCTATACCGCTGATAACAGAGCTCTTTGACAGGCTTT
Source organism: Pelobates cultripes (assembly GCA_933207985.1). NCBI lineage: Eukaryota > Metazoa > Chordata > Amphibia > Anura > Pelobatidae > Pelobates > Pelobates cultripes. The sequence continues at coordinate 20,259,680 of OW240919.1, read as the reverse complement.
GTGGTTCTAAGGTCTTTACCAAATTAGACCTTAGAGGAGCCTACAATCTAGTTCGCATTAAAGAGGGAGACGAATGGATGACTGCATTTAATACTCAAAGTGGTCATTATGAGTATACGGTAATGCCCTTTGGTCTATGTAATGCGCCAGCAGTCTTCCAAGAATTTATCAATGATGTCTTACGAAATTATTTGCACACTTGCGCTATTGTGTATCTTGATGACATTCTTATTCATTCTCCTAATATTCAGATACATTACCAACAAGTTAGAAGTATATTACAGACCCTTCTTGCCAATGGCTTATATTGCAAACTTGAGAAATGTCTGTTTGATCAGACTTCTATTCCGTTTTTAGGGTATATAATTTCAAATGGACCCTAAAAAACTATCTTCTATTCTTGAATGGCCCTTACCCATTGGTTTGAAGTCCATACAGAGGTTCATTGGATTCGCTAACTATTATAGAAAATTTATAAAAGGCTTTTCCCAGATTCTAGCACCAATCACAGCTATGACCAAGAAGGGAGCTAATCATGTCAATTGGTCTGCGGAGGCCAAATCTTCTTTCACTCTCTTGAAGAAATCTTTTGTCTCAGCTCCCATCCTGGTACATCCAGACCCCTCTAGACCCTTCATCCTTGAGGTTGATGCCTCCGAGACCGGTGTGGGGGCTATCCTTTCCCAGAGGAAATCCCCTACCGCTCTGTTGCATCTTTGTGGATTCTTTTCTTGTAGACTGACACCTGCTGAAAAGAATTATGATATCGGTAATAGAGAATTATTAGCCATAGTATCAACCATCAAGGAATGGCGTCACTTACTTGAGGGATCTACGGTTCCTATCATGATTCTCACCGATCATAAGAATTTATACTATTTGAGTGACGCTAAGAGGCTTTCGCCCAGACAAGCCCACTGGGCTCTTTTTCTTTCCCGCTTTAATTATGTAATAATCTCCTATAGACCGGGTAATCGGAACACCAAAGCAGATTCTCTTTTCAGACAGTTTGCCACTCTTGATAAAGAGGAGGTCAGACCAGAATCCATTATACCTCCTGAGAAAATCATTGCTTTGACTAGAATCAGAGTCTCTTCCCCTCTTCTGCACAAGATCCAAAGGGTCCAAGATAGGGCACCTAGTGACAAGCCTGTTGATAAATTCTACGTGCCTCCAGAGCTAAGAGGGGAAGTATTCAGCCATTACCATGACAGTAAAATGGCTGGACATATGGGGATGGCTAACACCATTGATTTAATTACACGCCAGTATTGGTGGCCATCTCTTAGAAAGGAAGTTGAAGCTTACGTATCATCGTGTGACGTTTGTTCCCAATCTAAACCTTCCCATCAAGTACCATGTGGACTTCTTCATCCTCTTCCTTTGCCGTTCGTTCCTTGGTCTCATCTGTCTATGGATTTTATAGTACAGTTGCCACCATCTAAGGGTTTTAATGTCATTTTGGTTATAGTTGATCGTTTCTCTAAAATGGCGCATTTCATACCTTTGAGAAAATTGCCTTCTTCTGCTGAATTAGCCAGTATATTCACCAAGGAAATAATACGACTACACGGAATGCCAGACGTCATTGTGTCTGATAGGGGTTCACAATTTATTTCAACGTTTTGGAGGGGTTTTTGTAAAGACATGGGCATTGAACTCGCGTTCTCTTCAGCCTATCATCCTCAAACAAATGGTGCTGCTGAAAGGGCTAATCAGAGCCTTGAACAATATCTTCGTTGTTTTACGTCTCAACTCCAGGACAACTGGGCTGACCTTCTTCCTTGGGCTGAATTTGCAAGGAACAATGCTACGCACTCTGCTTCTGGTCACAGTCCCTTCTTTGTCATATATGGTCGTCATCCTAATCTTCTTCCGGCTTCGTTTTCTCACGAAGGAATGCCGGTGTTGGATGAACACTTATCCACTGTACATGACACTTGGAGAAAGGTTCATACCATCTTGGAGAAGACTATGCTTACTCAAAAAGCCTTTGCGTATAGGCACCGTAGGGTGGCACCTTCTTATGTTGCTGGTGATAGAGTTTGGTTATCCACGCGTAACCTGCGCTTACGCGTTCCCTCAATGAAGTTGGCTCCTAAGTTCATTGGTCCTTACAAGGTTTTGCGAAGGATCAATCCTGTTTCCTATGCTTTGGATTTGCCCAAAAACTTTCTTGCCCTTCTGGTGTTCCTCCAGTGGGCGTTCCTTCGGGGGGGGTTCTGTCATACCTGGTCTCCCGCGCCATCCCGGGCCCGCCGTCCGTCCTCTCGTCTCGGGCGGTGTGGATCGCTGGCGGGCGTCGCGTGCCTGTGCCTCTGGGGGCACGCGCGCATCTGGGAGAGCACCCGGGGACGTGCGCGCGCACTAGGAAGCCAGCAGGGATATCGTGGACTCCAAATTTAAAGAGACAGTGGCCTATTACCACTATCTATTTATACCTCCTTCAATTCTGTCCCTGCCTATCAGCATTCACCTTGCCCTATATTAACCTCCTTCTGACATCACTTCCTTGCCCTGTCTTGGTTTATTCTAGCCCAAGAGTGCGTTCTTATTAGTTGTCTTTTCTCTGGTTCCTGACTTCGGCTTTTTTATTGGTTATTCTTATTTCTGGTTCCCTGACCTTGGCTCTGTCTATTTCGTTTTCCCGTATCTCTGTATTCCTGACCTTGGCGTGTTTGACTATTCTTATCTCTCATTTCTATGTTAAGTCCGGCCACTTTAAGGTCCGGTAATACGTCTATCTGTGTTTGCCTTTATTGTTCTCTGGTTTGCGTGTTAGGGAGTATAACCTTGACACCTGGTATTCTATTTGTAAAGTTAAAAGTGATATAGAGTTCATTGGTCTACCTGCAGGAATGGAATTACGGATTCTATATATTAATGAATCATGACTCCTAAATGTTGGAATAACCAGCTTTTATCCAAGTATATTCTGCCTTTTAGTAAAATCAATTAATTTCAATTAATTTAATAAAACCAGTATAATTACCAGTTCTTGGTAGAATTTCTTTTTTTCAGGCTTAGAGATGTATCCCAAAAATGATGAATGGAGGTATGAGTATAGAGAATTGTGTGAAAATAGAAAAGTTTTCAGAGTTCTGAATTTTAAAGAATTTGAAAGTGTTAGATGGAAAAGATACAAAGAGTTAGGTGTGCCCAGCTTTGGCTCCAGATGTCAGATCTTAGATGATAGCCCTCAGATGTTAGGTGTGAGTCCATCACTGAGAGTGTCTTTCCTTTGTCCTTAAGTAAGGTGGGCATGTCTTCCCTACAGACTATCATCTAGATTTTGGTCAGTAGATGGCACAATTACATCACAGAAAATTCTTGTCAGGGGGTCCATTTACCTTTTTGTACAATGGGCTAACTGAATTTCGTGATGCGTTTGACGTCATCTTGGTTATATTTATGATACCTATTCATCAAAGACCTGTCAATCTTCAAAGACTTTTGGTTGGATTCAACCAGACTTGTGTCTGCAATTTTGGCTATACGGTAGCTTTCTGACACGTCCTAAACTCTTCTTCACCTCTCTATACATTTGAACTTTGTATCAGATCCTTAATTTTTGAAAAGTAAAATTAATTACTTAGTGTTATCTGTCATTGGTAATCCTGTGTCTAGTTTTCTTGTGTGAAACTGTGTGTAGCTTATAGTAATGTTACACATGTGATTTATACATGTCTATTACACATATTCCACTAATGTTGTTAGATAATGACATTTCTTTATATTATATCCATTCATTTTCTATATTATTAACTTAGTACTATTTATATATGATTAATATAATTATAGTTAGTTATATGTGGATAGTGTGTGTGTGTGTGTGTGTGTGTGTGTATATATATATATATATATATTTGTCTCTGGCTTGTTGCGTTCAACCCCCCTTGCTGCAGACATGTCTTATCTCTGCCAATATTTACATTAGTCGCATTCCTTAGCTCAGGCTTGAGTGAATAGTGTACAGAGAAAAAAAGCCAGTCTTTGCATTGTGATACAAAATGGAGTCATCTCTGTTTTAATGGTGACTTACAGTATACACTTTTAATTTCTGTCTTAACACAAAATGTCTGCCAGTATAAATATACGGACAATAATATCAGAAAAATGTATTCCGTATTTATCAACTCTTTTATTAAGTGTATTATATGAAACTCTGGGTATTTTCCCTGCCCAAATACATTTCATGAACAATTTTTGTAAACTGAATTAGTGTTGAAAGAGCTTCTCTTATTGGTATTGAACAGAATAAATAAGTTAGTTTTGGTATAACATATGCCAATACTGTGTTTAAATGGCCAAGCCAAGAGATTTCTAGCATCTTCTTTAAATGATAGTAATATTTTCTTACAATTATCCTCTATTTATTTTATCTAGATTTGATCCGATTCGGATACCTAGTCTATCTTCTTATTTTGGAAGTTCCAATTATACCTTTTTTTTTAAATATTCCAATTGTTCAGAAGGTATATTGAAAGTTATTTGGGTTTTATTCATATTTAATTTGTATCCAGAATATTTACTATACTCTGAAATTAGTTTTAATACATACGAGATGGATTTTTCTGGATTAGATAAAGTTAAGAGAACATCATCTGTTTTTATAAAGGGATTTTATCATTTTCAGAGGAAATATGTATGCCATCAATATTCTCATTCTGTCTAATTAGAGCTGCTAATGGTTCTATGGTTAGGACATACAGGAGCAGCGCCTGGTTCCATTCCAGATGCCAAAGTTGACATAAGCCAGTTTATACCTTTGTGCTCCCAGCTAGAGGAAACTGAGCTGCGTTCCTTACATCCCAACGCTGTTTAGGCTGCAATAGGTTGTAGTTCAAATAATGGTCAATTCCAATGTTCTGTAAAAAGGCAACAGACTCCTTAGTCTCTAAACTTTAAGAGTGTCCCATCTAAAATAATGAAAAGGGACCCAGCGGTATGGAATATTTAAATCTCTGAGAATTTGAGTCCGCAAATGGATTGTCACCACAACAATGTTGATCTGAATACATTAGCATTTAAAGACAACATGTGCAATTCAAATATATAAGTTGGTGAACATCAAACTATGGACATGACAGTCATTCTATCTATGTGGTCACAAACTGAATAATCACATCTCTTGAAGATGGTGCGTTGGGCAATTTAGCAATAAAATAGTAGCCCCCTCATCAATGGCTTCTGAAATACCAACCCTTATTATCAATATTATCAAACCTTAATGTTCTGGAGAAGACTCCAGTCTTCTTGGGCCAACAGTTTAGCAACAGCTCATCATGAACGTTGTGTAGCTTTAATTGAGTAGATAGGATAGAGGTCTGCTGGGCTCTTAAGTCGTTAGTCCTCTTCCAGGGCCTTCACTCTATCTGTTTAGGTATGAATGTCCTCCCTAATAACAGTGAAGTCTGCATGAAAAAGTTGCTTGATGTCTCGCAATAAAGATTTAATATCTTTTGTTGAGGCTGGTGTATCTTCATCTCAGTTGAAGATGTGTGGGGTAATCCTCCACTCTAGGACCTCTCCTCAACACAATGAGTGTATATTCCTCTGATGACAAAATGACAAACCCTCTTTGGGCCTTGAACTAAAAAATGCCCAATATCTCTGGATCATGCTGGAACAACCACATCTCTTTTTTTGCCATCTTCCCCATGTCAACCAAAGTGGATATAGCCGGATAAAATGTGACAAATTTGATAGATTTATTAGTTAGTTATAGTTTAATCTGCATTGCGTGGCTGCGTGCCCTAAAAAAAAATTCCAGGGAATTAAGACAATCAACATTTGGTTACAGACACTAGGTCTGGTGCTGTATACATAACCTTTGTTTGAAGTGTTTATTAACATGGGTGGTGAATTAGCCTTTCCACAGGAATGTCCAAGGTTATTGTGTTGTGTGATAGGAACAAAGAACCCCTGGGGATAATTGGCTCAACATAATTTGCATCCCACTTCTTATTATAAAGTGTGATTCTACAAGTTTCCAGCAAGAAGCGTGTGTCTTGTCTCTTTTCTGAGGTTTTGGTTGGAATCCGTTCAAGTTTGTCATGCTAAGGAACCATATTCATTGAAGTGTATTGCCAGTAGAACAAGCTAATTAGTATACTCGGTAACAGCCGGCACATGCAACCAAAGTATAGGGTTGCCCGTGACTCCGCTACCAAGCAAATGCTCTGTTGAGCAGTTAGTGATGCAGGGTAGGGAAAGAAACCCACGGGCGACAACAGGTCTGAGCTGGTACACTTTTAGTGCCAGAGATGCCTGAGTCATATCGTCACAGTAAGTATATCCACAGATTGCATGTAAAATCAGACTTATCTGTTAGCATCATTCATCAGAGTAACTTTTGGTATGTTATATTATGTAACCGCAAATCCTGGAAGTTTGATTAATGTCACATTTTTCCATCATTAATCATGGGATCCACACACACACAAGAGGACAAAGAGACACTTTGTATATTAGTTTGTAATTTTTTAATTGAGCATTTAAAATTTTAACATGCTAAGACTTCAGACAGACTTCTGCGGTTTAAATTTATATTTTCACACTATTTTCATTGCAGTGAAAATAGACAAATATTCCGACTATGGGCTATATGGTTCATTCACTAGATGAGTTGCGTATCAGCTCAGTTAAAATGTGATAATTATCCATTAAAATGTAAAATGATCACAAGCCATCTGCTAACATCCAATCAGTCCAAACACATCTGTGCAGAAATTTGATATATAGAAATAAATTTGTACATAGCACTGTTATTTCTCAGCAAGATCACTTAACTTTTACATAATCTCCAATGTTCTAAAAAGAATCTGGAATTATAGTGACCTGAAATGTTTAGGTTAAAAATTAGACATTCCTATATATTACTATAGCAGAGGTAGAATACACCCAAAGCTATTAAAAGAGCTTAGTGGTGTACTAGCAAAACCATTAACAGATTTATTTAACCAATCATTGTAGTAGTCCCAGAAGATTGGAAGTTAGCGAATGTTGTGCCCATTTACAAGAAAGGTAATAGGGAGGAGTCGGGCAACTATAGGCCAGTAAGCCTTACTTCAGTAGTGGGGAAAGTAATGGAAACCATGTTAAAGGATAGGATTGTTGAACATCTAAAAACACATGGATTTCAAGATCAGAGACAACATGGGTTTACTTCAGGGAGATCATGCCAAACTAATCTTACTGATTTTTTTTGATTGGGTAACTAAAATTATAGATCAGGGTGGTGCAGTAGACATTGCTTACCTAGATTTCAGTAAGGCTTTTGACACTGTTGCACATAGAAGGCTTATCAATAAACTGCAATCTTTACGTTTGGATTCCAATATTGTTGAATGGGTAAGGCAGTGGCTGAGTGACAGGCAACAGAGGATTGTAGTTAATGGAATATATTTGAAGCTTGGACTTGTCAGCAGTGGGGTACCTCAGGGATCTGTACTTGGACCCATTCTCTTTAATATTTTTATTAGTGAAATTGCAGAAGGTCTTGATGGTAAGGTATGTCTTTTTGCTGATGATACTAAGATATGTAACAGGGTTGATGTTCCAGGAGGGATAAGCCAAATGGCAAATGATTTAGGTAAACTAGAAAAATGGTCAGAATTGTGGCAACTGACATTTAATGTGGATAAGTGCAAGATAATGCATCTTGGACGTAAAAACCCAAGGGCAGAGTACAGAATATTTGATAGAGTCCTAACCTCAACATATGAGGAAAGGGATTTAGGGGTGATTATTTCTGATGACTTAAAGGTAGGCAGACAATGTAATAGAGCAGCAGGAAATGCTATCAGAATGCTTGGTTGTATAGGGAGAGGTATTAGCAGTAGAAAGAGGGAAGTGCTCATGCCATTGTACAGAACACTGGTGAGACCTCACTTGGAGTATTGTACACAGTACTGGAGACCGTATCTTCAGAAGGATATTGATACCTTAGAGAGGGTTCAGAGAAGGGCTACTAAACTGGTTCATGGATTGCGGGATAAAACTTACCAGGAAAGGTTAAAGGATCTTAACATGTACAGCTTGGAGGAAAGACGAGACAGGGGGGATATGATAGAAACATTTAAATATATAAAGGGAATCAACACAGTAAAGGAGGAGACTATATTTAAAAGAAGAAAAACTACCACAACAAGAGGACATAGTCTTAAATTAGAAGGACAAAGGTTTAAAAATAATATCAGGAAGTATTACTTTACTGAGAGGGTAGTGGATGCATGGAATAACCTTCCAGCTGAAGTGGTAGAGGTTAACACAGTAAAGGAGTTTAAGCATGCGTGGGATAGGCATAAGGCTAATGAAAGTATTTAGAAAATTGGGCAGACTAGATGGGCCGAATGGTTCTGATCTGCCGTCACATTCTATGTTTCTATGGATCATTTTTGCCAATCCACTATTGTTGCCAAAATATTGCAATGCGTTTCTGTAATTCACTAGACTAGAATTTAGTATTTATTAAATGAATCCCAAAGTATAATTTTATTTATAAAGTAAATTTTGCTGCATTCAGTTCTCATGTTCCAGGATTCGTGACTCTTGCTTTCGTTTAAACAAACAGGAAATTGGTGTCACATTGTCATGTTGTCTGTCTTCTGTATTGAAAACAATCACATGACACACGTTACATTCCTAATATATGTCCCCTCGCTATGCAAAAGAAGAAGCTGAATTTATAGGCTGTCACTTGGGACAGTATGATGTCATCAGTGTTGTAACCACATCAGACATTTTTAGTAAATATGAAATAAGACCGTTTTTAAGGATTTTAAGGAAGTTTTTTTTTTTTTTCATTTCTTAGTCAAACTTTTTTTTAAACTTTTTTTCTTCCTCCCTTAATTCACGTGTTTGTTTTAGTGCCCTCGGAATAAGGACAAATAATATTTTTAAAGATCACATACAACCTGATTCAGTTACTCACACATTTCCTCCATAGTTTAGCCGGCTCCACTGTGAGCTGAGAATGGTCCGAACTTCTGTCATTTCAAGTAATATAATTATTACAGCTCTCCTTAGAAATTTTATCCAACCTGCATGACATTGTTTGGGTGAGCATACTGGGTGCACGTTGGCCCTGATATAAATGCCAAAGAAGTTAGATGAAATTGACATTGACAATTGTTTTTTTAAATTTTTTTTATTGTATTGTACTGGATTAATTAAATGAAACAATTGTTCTATTGCTTACAATATTCCGTGTTTGCTGAGCAGTAGAATTATGGTGGACATTTTCTTGAAGAACATTGAGGAGTTATAAGAGTCTTGTTCGATTTAAGTTGACACACACCCTAATTGCACTCTCCCAGGTGGCTGAACAAACATTTCTGTAATTAGGAGGTAAGTAAAATAAATAAATAAAAAGCTTTATAAATCTATGCTGAGGGCATGACTTGCACAGAAGGATGTCTGTCCTTGTACGTGTTTCAATCCTATAACCTACTTGTCTACATTGTAAAACCACATTTGACACACGGCTGCTGTATGGTGGCATGTCAGTTTGTTGCAAGGTTTCCCCGAGCAGTGAAACAGTGATCCATCTGACCAAAGATACACAAATCGGTTTGTGTAAAGAAAACACATTACAGGAGATTTATATCACTGGCCAGCCTTTTACCGGGTTATTTACTAATGTGGACATTCAAACAGAATTCTAAGTGCATTTCAAATTTTAGGTCAAAGTTGCCAAATGAAAAACGTAGCTGACTAGTAGAATATTTTGAATTCAAAATTCTGCAAATTTCTGCAAATATTATAGGAACACTATATTGACAGGAAAAGAAACATGTATTCATGTCACTATAGTTCTGAAAGCACTATTTAGGATCCTGTCCCTCTGTAAGAAACATAATTACAGGGGGGCAGGGACCTAAATTCCAATGCTCCGCAGGTCTGTCGTAGATTGCTCCGCCTCCTTGGCTGAGATAATCAATGTTGAAGACCTCAGCCAATCCAATGCTTTCCCATAGGAAAACCATGGGAGGCTATTGCGCATGCGCAGTAAAAAGTCATGCTGCATCAATCCGCTTATATTCAATGCCTCTATGCAAAGCGTGGAGACATTGAACGTCGCAGCACTTACTCAGGGAGCACCTCCAGTAGCCATCTGAGTGACAGCCACTAGAGGAGTCCTGAGGCAATAATGTAATCACTTCCTTTTCTTTGAAAAGGCAGTGTTTACATTAACAAGCTTGCAGGGTCACACTATACATACTAGAATTACTACATTAATCTGTGGCTATAGTGTCTCTTTAATAATATTTTTTTTATTTATATAGCATATACCTATAGAGCATTATAGTTATACAGTGGAGGTATAACCAAAAGTGATTGACAGACAAAACAAATGATGACAGTGACAGATACAATGTTACATGGGCCCTGCTCATTTTTGATTATTCTGAATTTGAAATTTACTTTGAATTCACAATAAAGCACATTTAAGTCAGTATGTTTGTAAGTACCCCATCAATTTATGAAAAGACAGGAGGCTTCACATCTGCTTTACTTTCTTTATTCAAACCTCCTAGCAGCAAATAAATGGTTAACAAAACAGATATCTATAACAAAGGCTAGTGAACCTCCTCCCACTTCCTCTTCCTTTGCTTATTACCTCCAAGATGAGTCAATTCAAATTATACTGATACACACACATACATACATCGCAATCAGCCATACATCACACAGACATCCCACATAATTCCACACACAGTAGTAGAACACTGATGCACTCTGAACCACATAAGAGTTTTATTACTGTGGAGCTCTGTGATAAAATTAAGCACTCACTTTGATTTAATTTGATGTGAGTTGTATCTCTGAGGACTCTGTGATATGTTCATACACTGCATTTACACCCTGTTCCAAATTATTATGCAAATTCTATTTAAGTGTCACAAAGATTAAATATTTTGTTTTTCAGTTTAACTCATGGATGGCATTGTGTCTCAGGGCTCTTTTGATCACTAAAATCTCGGACACCTGTGATAATTAGATTCCCAGGTGAGCCCAATTTAAGGAAATACAATTTAAGGGTGTTCCACATTATTAAGCAGAGCACCATTTTCATGCAATATGGGGAAGAAAAAGGATCTCTCTGCTGCCAAAAAGAGTGAAATAGTTCAATGCCTTGGACGAGGTATGAAAACATTAGATATTTCACGAAAATATAAGCGTGATCATTGCACTAAAGAGATTTGTGTCTGATTCAGAGCACAGACGGGTTTGTGCAGATAAAGGCACATTGAGGAAGATTTCTGCCAGATACATGCATCGGATCAAGAGAGCAGCTGCTAAAATACCATTACATAGCAACAAACAGATATTTGAAGCTGCTGGTGCCTCTGGAGTCCCATGGACATCAAGGTGTAGAGTACTCTAGAGTCTTGCAACTGTGCATAAACTTCTACGACATCAAATGATGCCAGACGACGGAACCTATCACCAACTAGAATCTGTAAGAAGGTCCATACGTACGTTACTGCTAGATGATACGGCCAGGTCAATGTTATGGGGCAGGAGGACATATTACGAGAAGGCCAATAAAATGGACACTCTTCTGGCCAGAACACTTAGGCCTAGACAAGAGAGAACCCATATAACTGCCATAAAACACCCAGATGGCTCCATAAAAACGAATTCGAAGGACATTGCTGCAGTATTTGAGGATTTTTACAAACACCTGTACAACTCCCCGGAGGCCGCACAGCAGGATGGATACGGGGGAAGAAGTACCCCCCATACTTGGGTTTATGGAAGGCCTGGAGCTGCCCAAATTGTCAAGAGAGGCGATGAATAGCCTAGCGGCAGAGATAACGGAGGAAGACGTGGACAGAGCAATCTTGGGGCTGAACGGGAACAAGGTACCCGGGCCTGACTGGTTTGACGGGGTCTACTATAAAGCTTTCCGAGAGCAGCTCACACCAAGATTGCAGGACTGAGACAGACATCCACCCCGACTCAGAAATGTCATTGGCCACAATCTTATTATTGCCCAAGCCCGAAAAGGACCTGCTCCAACCGGAAAATTACAGACCCATATCTCTCATTAATCACGACTTGAAGATACTTGCCAAGATACAAGCAGACAGACTGAACCCTCGACTGAACTCTGTAATCAACGTGGACCAGGTTGGATTCATACCTGGCAGGCAGCTTTTTGAAAACACCAGAAGGAACATAGATCTAATTTGGAAACAGACGGTCACGGGGATACCTACACTGGTTTTCTCCATAGACGCCGATAGGGTCCGGTGGCCATATCTATTCACCCTCCTAGCACATATGGGCTTCCCAGAAGAATACATAGCACTAACCAAGGCGATGTACAACAACGTGAGAGCACAGGTCCGGATCACGGGAGCCCAGATGCGCCCGTTCCAACTACACAATGGCACTAGACAGGGGTGTCCACTCTCCCCCCTGCGGTTCGTGCTCACTCTAGAGCCATTCTTACAGGCGATCCGGAGACACCCGAATATCCGGGGGTTAATGGTAGGAGGCAGTGAGTTTAAAGTATCGGCATACGCGGATGACGTGATGTTGACCCTTATGAACCCGATGGACTCAATGAGAGCGCTGCAGGACACGATAAAGGAATATGGGGCAGTTTATGGGTACAAGGCAAATATCACCAAGTCTAGTGCCTTACCGATAGGGATGACGACGGATAACGTGGCATGGCTGCGTGACACGTACCGAGTGTGAATGGAAACGGACTCCCTAAAATATTTGGGAATACACCTGACAGCGGACCCAAACACGCTTCACTCTCCAAACTACATACTGATGTTCAGAACACTGATAAGGGATTTAGAAAAATGGACGGACAAACCCATTTCTTGGATAGGACGGATCCACTCTGTCCAGATGAATATTCTCCCACGCATCCTCTTCTTATTTCAGACGTTACCCATTCGCATTACGAAAACACAATTGGTACCTCTACAACGAGCAATAGGGAACTTTATTTGGAAGAACAAGAGACACAGGATTTCCAGGCAGGTACTGTACAGGAGGAAGGACCGAGGTGGGCTGGGCCTGCCAAATCTTTTTTTTTTTTTTTTTAATTCTTTATTTTTACTCAACAGACATAGCAAGTAAGCATCAACTTTTGGGCTTACGCAGAAGCCAATTTGAATATAATGTTTGTTATTGTCATGCAGTTCAAACAATACAATACATGTCCAATCTTGATGAAATCGTTAGGGCCTGTCGTCCATTAAAGGTTATTATATATGTAATATATTTCCCTATTGTTTCGGCTTGACAGGAGTAATCATGTGTGCATTAGTAATGTCGCTTGCGCAGAAGCAAACTTTGGTATTACATTTAAGTGTATAATATGTTCCATTTGAACCTTGTGGTATTTTTCTTGACATCTTTAACGTCAGTTTCCCATTGATAGTTTTATATTTTTCAGGCTTTTAGGTATATCAATAGGAGTCCTAGTCCAAGATCTGTATTATATTTCTAGGTCTCCCATTTCCTTCGTTACGTTGACCATGCCTGAAGAGGTCTATATACTAAATATATATTAAATCAGGAAAGGAATCTTCCCGTTAGGAGAGTAGAGAGAGAGAGAGCGACTGAGTAGATAGTACGAAAGAAAATAAAATAAGAGAATGGGTGCAGCATCCGGGAGGCAGCGAGAGAGAGGCTAGGGAGCGAGAACCGGGGGGACAAAGGTCACTTCCAGGACCCCTTATGCCATGTGTGATGATTTTATCCCCCGGCAGGTATTTCAAGGATTCTCTTTCCATCCTGATTCAGTAGGTCTGCTGTATCTGACTTATTTCATCTTCTTTCTGGCCAATTGGCATAGCGCTGGATTTTTACATGTTAGCCTTATACCCAGACAGTGCTCTGTAGTCTTTTATAACTTCCTGTAGAACCGACATAGATTCCAAGGGGTTCGTAATGATCAAAAGAACGTCATCCGTGTATGCTGAGACTGTAAACTTTGTCTCCTACCCGTACTCCTCAAATTCTTGGATGTTGTCTTATCGCTTGCATCAAGGGTTCCAGTGCTAGCACAAACAGGAGGGGGGAGAGTGGGCACCCTTGCCTGGTTCCATTGTAGAGTCGGAATGGTTTCATTGGGGCACCTGTGATCTGTACCTGTGCTCTTACTTTATGGTACATTGCTTTCGTGGTCGTTATAAATTCTTCTGGGAATCCCAGGTGGTTCAGTACCGTAAAGAGGAATTGCCACCTCACCCTATCGAAGGCCTTTTCCGCGTCGATGGAGACCACTAAAGTGGGGACCTCAGAGGCCACTTGTTTCCAGATTAGATCTATGTTCCTCCTGGTATTCTCGAACAACTGTCTGCCCTGAATGAAGCCTACTTGATCTGCGTGTATGAGTGAGTTTAGTAGTGGGTTCAATCTATCAGCTTGGATTTTTGCCAATATTTTCAGATCTTGGTTAATCAGCAATATAGGTCTGTAGTTTTCTGGTTGGAGCGTGTCTTTGTCGGGTTTGGGTATCAATATGATGATAGCTAGGATCATGTCTGGGTTTAGAAGTCCTCCCTGTTTCATGTAATCAAAAAGTCTCATCAGTTGAGGTGTACGTTCTTCCTTGAAGGTCTTATAACACGTACCATCAAATCCTTCAGGTCCTGGAGCCTTTCAAGCTTGATATGGCTCTATATACTTCCTCTTCAGTAATTTCAGCAGTCAGGCTACTTACCGCCTCTCTCCCAAGTTTGGTTATCCTGAGGTTATTTAGGTATCTGAAGATATGTTCTTCTTCGTGTCTGTCGAAAGTGTTTGTATCCGGTGTGTGGTTGTATAGTCTTTTGTAGAAGTCCTCAAAAACCTTTGCTATCTCATCTGGTCTTGATTTTGTCGTTCCATCTGGATGTTTGATGGCCGTGATGTGGGATCGTTCTTGTCTAGGTCGCAATGTTCGGGCGAGGAGTGAATCCATTTTATTGGATTTTTCGTAAAAAGTTTGTTTCGACCAGACCATGGATCGAGCTGTATCATCTAGCAGTAGCATTCGAATGTTCCTTCGTACCGCTTCCAGTTTCCTATAGGTCTCATTGTCAGTTGTCCTTTGGTGTTTCTGTTCAACAGTCCCTAGTTGACCCATCAGGGTGTCCAGGTGTAAGTGTTTCAATCTCTTCTTTCTAGTGGCTAATTTTATAAGGGTCCCCCTTATTACCGCTTTGTGGGCCGCCCATGTTGAACCTGCGCTGACGTCTGGGGTGTTGTTTGTGTCAAAATATTCCAATATTTCAGTCCGTATCCATTCTCTTAACTCCGGGTCCTGTAATAACGACGTGTTCAGTCTCCACATCCATGGCGAACCCACGCACAGATTGCCCAACGTAATGGACACATCAGCATTGTCCGACCATGATATATTACCAATCTTGGATCCTACAATTCTGGGCATGCCCGTCGTGTTAGTCAAGAAGAGATCTATCCTGGAGTACGTACCATGAGGTGCCGAATAATATGAGTAGTCTTTATCTCCCGGGTGGTGCACTCGCCATACATCCGTTAGGCCCGTGTCTACTATGAATTTTTTTAAACAATCGATCTTGTCCTCCTCTTCCCTGGGACCTCGGTGTTCCGTCTCTTGTGCTCCTGTCCACTGCCGGGCACGGGGCGGCGTTGAAGTCCCCTCCCACATAGGTCATGCCATGCGGGAGTGATGAGATTTTCTCCCGGAGCGTGTTCCAGAACGAGGGGTCCAGTTGGTTCGGAGCATACATGTTAATCAGGTGAATGGTATGCGAGTATAAAATGCCCGAGACGATAACGTATCGGCCTTCTGGGTCTGTTTCCTCGGCCGTCTTCCGAAATGGGCAACGGTTTCTGATTAGAATAGCCACTCCGTTGCGCTTACATTGCGATCTTGCTTCATGTGATCCCTTGAAGGTATGGTCTTTTAGGTTAACATTGGCTTGTTTTGATAGGTGGGTTTCCTGGATATATGCTATATCCGTCTTTAGTCTCTTTAATTCTTTGAACATAAGACGGCGCTTCTTAGGGGCATTGAGGCCCTTTACGTTCAGTGTTGTGATTTTAATCATCGCAACGTGTTTGTTTATCTCTGCTGTACAGGTCCAGGACCCGGGGTTTGTCAACGCGCGTCTCAGTACCAGGTCCGGTGTCTCCCCGAGGGCCCCCCCACTTCCACCTCTCCCCAAAGCCGCACCACATAGAGGAAAGATAGTAAAGAGGAGATAGTGAAGAAGAATTCATTCTAGTCAGAGGAATAAAAGGTAAAACACTGGTCTTACCCTTTGCCAGTGTCTTGTGGGGAGCACGTTCCCTTATCCCTTCCACGGTCAACGCAAGAAGGAACTTAGGATCCCTGGACTCCGTCACATATGCGCCTATTCAATTTGAGGTGACCTCTAATTTGTCTAATCCGTATAAATGTATGCATAGGGACTTCCCCCATCAGGTCCCCCCTTTCTGCCTTTCCCGACTATCAGTTTGAGGGTGTCCGGGGGTTCAGCATTCGATATCCCTTCTTCCCTCGCCCCCCACTATTCCGCTCCATGCCCCTGTCTTTCGCGGAGCGAGACCTGCCAGTCCCATATATATCTCTCAAGCTTTTGATCTATGGGGTTGTATTGCAAGTGCGTGGTGTCTCTCCCCAAGGTGTGTACATTTCCAATACCCCGTTCCCCCCCCCCGACTCTTAAGGTGTATGCATTAGGCAGGTACCCCTCTCCATATATCGACTGTGCGCTTCTGTTGTGTTATGTTTGTTTTTATCGTACCATTACATGACATTGTCAGTGAGGCTATATAGGAGAGGGTACAGCCGAATTATCCTAAGTCATGTCAGAGATTTCTCCTATGTAGGGAGCATTTGCAAGTGGGCTAATGTACGTCTTTCCAGGGGGTTAACTGAGCTAGATTACTTGTCTTGTATGTAAGGAATGTGTACAACCTCCTCCCCCTTATTTCTCTTTCTTTTTTGTTTATCTATCCATTATTATTTATACATAGAAAAAAAAGAAAATACATTTTCATTTTATTAATAAAAACTTTTTCTTTTTTTTCCCTTTCTCTTTTTTCCCCCCCCCTATTTTCCTTTTGTATGTATGTAGTGACGGGGTTCATAGAAATCTGGAGCATACCCCCTTATATAGGTAGCGGGAGAAGGGCCTCAGGGGAGAGCAATGCGGAGGGGAGGGAGGACAGAACCATAATGTGTCCGTATGTGCATTAAGTTTAGTAGTGACCCTCTGACTCATATGTACATCGGTGGGAAGGGAGTGGCCTCGGACCCCATCCCCCACTCCCGCCCCCCCAACACTCTTCCATATGCTATCTTCAACGACATTGTATACATCAATGCAGTGCTAGAGTTTCATTCAGTATCACAGTGTTCCTCAACAGAAGCATGGGGTAGTTATAAGTGGTCCAGAATACATCCCAGAGTGACTGCCTTATCCAGCCATCTTACCTATACAAACATGTCATGCCAAAAGCATGAGTTGGTGTTTGATGTATGTTAAGAGTTGTTGCTTTTTTTTGTAAACCTTGGGATGACATTTATTGTGGTCTTTGATCTTGCACCAGGCCTAGACCATAAAACATCTAGATAGCCATCACCAGAGCTGGACACAAGGAACTGCATAGAGTGGGCAATAAACTGCCAGACCAACCCCCTCTGATACCCCCAACCCCCCCTAGGGGTCTGCCCACTGAGCAACAATAGATATATTAATGAGGGTGTTGGACTATCCAGAGGTCAGTTATTCATTTTTCTTTTGTCAGAAACTTCTAGGAGACCTATACCATCTAACACTCCCACAAGAATTCTATATGGGGTAACTACATGTAAGGAATTTCTTGTGTTTTCTCCTATTTTATTTTATGTACTGTTTTGCAATTTATCTGTATGTCATTTATTTCTGTATTTTGTACTCAGCACTGTGAATCCTTTTTGTCAGATTAAATGTTTACTTAATCAGCTTGTGTCTCTGTTCTCTATGAGCTTCACTCTCCAGAGGAGAGCTCAGGTAAACACGTTACCAAAAAGGGTTAACTATATATGTTTTATCAGTAAAAGTAGAACTGTGATACTAGAATTCTCCTGTGTGTGGGGTAACCTAAGATGCCCGGGTTTAAAAGTCTTGGTGGTGGCAGTAAAGTGTGTACTAAGGGGTTTAGTGTAGAAGGGATTGCAGGGGTTAATTGAGTGGTTGCTGGGACTAGCAACAGGTAACCAGGGGTCTGGTGTCATTAACCCTGTCACTTTCACACTCTCCCCACTGTCTCGGCTGGGCCTATAGCCCACGCTCGTGACAAAACAATATATAACGTGTATAACATCAGCCGCCCCTTACCACCCCCCTTTTTGTTTTTTTTTGTTTGTTTTTTTTTGTTTGTTTTTTTTTAATTGTCAGAACGTGTGTAACTATGCAATAATGCTTGGGTAATTTGGGGGAAGGAGAGATCCCGGGTCTCTGAGAAGGCCTGAATGCAAGAGATCGTTCCCATTACCTTCCCCTTGCCCCTTTTTTGTCGAAGGCCATAATACAATTTGTCCCTTATGTGTCTTTAAGGTGGGGTGCCCGTTACGAATAAGGCCGGTCCTCCGTCACCGGGTTTGTCTGGGCATACACGCCCAAAAATAGGTGGCTATGGGTTATGCAGGGATTGAGTGGTTACGTACCCCTACCTCTCCATGTACCATACTAGAGTAGGAGTCCCGGGGCCCCTATAACCTGCATCTCAGTCAGGGACAGTTCTCCGGGGTAGATCCTTTAAAGAGCTCCTTCAAATCAGGTGTGGTATATCCCATACCCCTCCCAATGCAGTCCATGTAGGGGTCCACTCCCTCCCCAACGAGAGCCTCAGTTCCATGTTAAAGTAGGCTGCCGGTACAAAAAAATACAAGACTAAAGCGTAGCTGGAACTTAAACTTAAACTTAAGAGGGGGATAAGGTAGGGCGGGCTTCCAAATTTGCTCTCCGCGTACACAGGTCAGGAGGCGGATGTCGCCATGTTACCCGGGGGGGGAGATCCCTCAGTTCCCACCCAAAAAGATAACTTGTATAACCCAGGGAAAAGCACAACGAAAAAACAAAAGGTCCAGCCACTGTAGGTTGGAAAGAGAAAAGAGGTTGTAAGTGGCTTTGTGTGGTGTAATTATTATACGATACCCCCAGTGCTTCAGCGGTGGCCTCTAGCTCCGACATCTTGCCACTCCGTCTGCAGCTGTTGAAGTTCTGTTGGGTACATGGAAATATCTGGAAGTCGGGAGGGTGGTTGTAACCCGAGGCTTCTAAAGAATCGTTGAGGGTCACCTCCTGGCATCAGTATATGTGGCCGGTCTCCCCGGAATACCATTAGTTTGAAGGGGTATCCCCACGCATATTTCAGGCCTGCTTCTTGTAGGGCCTCCATAATAGGTCGCCACTCTCTTCGACGTTGAAGTGTCGACGGTGCCAGATCTTGCTTTAAGGATATAGTGGCCCCTGCGTGTCGTATCGGTCCATCGCGGCTTTTTATCATCAGTGCCTCCTTGGTGCAGTAGTAAAGAAAGCGGACAATTACGTCCCGCGGGGTATTAGTGTCGGCCTTCTGAGTTCTCAGGGCTCTATGCACCCTTTCCATGTGCCATTGCTCTTCCGGGAGGTTAGGAAGGAGAGGCTTTAGGGTGGAAAGCAGGATCTCTCTCAAATCTTCCTCTTTCTCCTCAGGATAATGCGGAGATTATTCCTCCGTGACCGGTTGGCCATATCCTCAAAGGTCAGGCCGGTTTCCACCAGGTGCGATGTCATTCGGTTCACCCGCTCTATGACCGCGTTATGGGCTAGCGTGGTGACTTCCATGCACTCTTCCAACATGGCTGTGCGTTTTCCCAGGGCTCCTATCTCTGCTTGGAGAACAGCAGTTGAGTTGACTATATGTCCTGCTAGGAAGACCCTGACTTCAGCCAGCTTGGCCAGCACAGTCTCCTGCTCATTGTATGGGGCCTCCTTGCCTGCCCTAGGCAATGTTTGCGGGGAGCTCCCGTCGCCATCTTGGCTTCCTGCTCAGCCATGCTTGTGTGTGGTGAAATGGTCGAGGATGGAGCCCCCAGTTTCGGTGATTTTTTTCCCCTGCTTCTTAGGGAGTCTCTTCTCCATGTTGGGGAGTCCCGTGGGGGATAGTTTATTGGGATTGAGGTCGCTTTTGATGGCTTTTGGCGCGGTTGTGGCGGAGCTCTACCAAGACACGTCCAGTCTCATCGACGGTCCGGCCACGCCCCCGCCAAATCTTTACTTTTATTACCTGGCAGCTCAACTGTCATAGGTGGTTATGTGACACTCTCCCCCAGATGAACCGAAATGGGTCAACGTAGAGGCTCTCATGGTGGGATCAGACCTCCCCCAGTTACGATGTGGGTGCTGAGGGAACACAGACCATTGATCAGGGTGACCTGCCCAGCAATATTGAAGGCACTATGTATACGGGATGTGACACACATCAAATATGGACTGGCCTCCTCACCGTCTCCTTTAATGCCTTTGTTCCGTAACAGAGCCTTCCCTCCAGGCATGGCAGCAAGAGAGTTCCGTACTCTAGAAAGGATAGGCCTCCAGAGGATACAACATGTTTCAGGGAGGAGAAATAGTACAGTTCGACCTTAAGCAACATCATCATTTAACACCCTCAGACTTCTTCAGATACGTGCAACTTAGGGACTACGCTAGCCAACCCCACATTAAAGCTGCAGCCTGCGGGCCAATGACCTTTTTTTTGAGAGACTGTGCGCAACAGGGAAGGCACCGAAAACACAGAGTGGGGGAGATTGTCCTACACCGACCAGTGGGAGCGGGATCTAGGCGAGGTTCTAGAGGGTATTGAATGGTAGGAAATCTGGGAGTCAAACAAAAATGCATCAATGTGTATGACACTTCAGGAGCAGTCGTGGAAAACCATGTTCCGGTGGTACACCACTCCAGTGAAGCTCTTTAGAATGCACAAAATAAGCACAGATGACTGTTGGAGGGGCTGCAGGACTAGAGGAACATATATACATATGTGGTGGGATTGTCCAATTATAAATAGATTCTGGAAATCAGTAGAGAACTTAGTGCAACAGATCTTCAATGGAAAACCACCTCTAGACCCTTGGGTATATCTGCTAAACAGACCTCTAGAGGGGTGGACCAGGAAGGAGCAGAAACTACTACACAAGATCACATTAAGCGCACGCAGAGCGATAGCAACAACGTGGCTGTTGCCGGAGGGACTGAAATTCATGGGAGTCATTTCCAGGATCAAGGATAGTAGACTGATGGATGATTTAACAGCTAGGGTGACAGGTACCACAGTAGTGTTCCAAAGAACATGGGATAACAGCCAACTGGGATAGGGAGGCAAGCAAGAGGAGTCCTGCATAGGGCTGGGAGCAGGATGGACAACTGCTCCAGACAGAGACAACAGGACCGCCGTGCAGGTACAGGTGTAGGAAGCCGAGTGACCCCGTCCTCTGCCGCGCGTGCCCTCGCCCCCTCATCTCTTTCTAAGTGTCTATCCTTTCCTTTTACTTTCTTTCCTTCTCTCCCATGCTTTACATAGGACCATGCGTATGTCGAGTACAAAAGGCTGACCTAAAAGGCTGGATAAGCACAATAGATATGGAACATAAGACAAAACAAGTGGAACAACGTTAGAAGTACGCAATGGTTATTGGTCTGTGTCATAATCAGTGTATTTCTCTTAAACATAAAAAATCCTTGGTGGACAGTAGAATTGAGCAGAGTTAAAAGATATCGTGTTGAATGATTTAATGTGTAACAAAGTTTGATATTCAAAATAGGCTTTTGCACAAGCCGTCATGCTAAAACATTTGTCTTACTGTTTCTGCCAAGATTTAAAAATAAAGAATAAAAAAAAAAAAAAAAATGTGCATAAACCTTCTATTCGGCCACCACTAACCAATGCTCACAAGCAGAAACGGCTGCATTGGGCAGAAAAATACATGAAGACTAATCTTCAAACAATCCTGTTCACTGATGAGTGCCGTGCAACCCTAGGTGGTCCAGATGGATGGAGTAGTGGATGGTTGGTGGATGGCTACCCTGTTCCAACAAGGCTGCGACGTCAGCAAGGCGGTGGTGGAGTCATGTTTTGGGCTGGAATCATGGGAAGAGAGCTGGTCGGCCCCTTTAGGGTCCCCGAAGGTGTAACAATGACCTCTGCAAAGTATATGGAGCTTCTGATTGACCACTTTCTTCCCTGGTACAGAAGGAAGAACTATGCTTTCCGTAATAAAATCATCTTCATGCATGACAATGCACCATCTCATGCTGCAAAGAATACCTCTGCATCAATGGCTGCTATGGGGATAAAAGGAGAGAAAGTCATGGTGTGGCCTCCATCCTCCCCTGACCTCAATCCTAATGAGAACATTTGGAGCATCCTCAAGCAAAAGATCTATGAGGGTGGGAGGCAGTTTACATCCAAACAGCAGCTCTGGGAGGTTATTCTGATATCTTGCAAACAAATTGAAGCAGAAACTGTCCAAAAACTCACAAGTTCAATGGATGCAAGACTTGTTAAAATGTAACGTGACCTGTTAAAATGTTTAAAAAGTTAAAATGTTGTTATAAGTTTGATTGAAATAGCTTTTGACTTCAGTAAATATTCTGCAAACACAACAAATGACAATTTTCAGTTCTTTACAACCTTTAAAGTGTTTTGAAACTTACTGTGCGTAATAATTTGGAACAGTGTATTGGAAGTTTTTATGTTTTAAAAAAAATACTGTTATCATTAGGAGGTTTGTTCAATAAAATTTGAATTGTACTCTTAATAGTTGATAACATGAGAAATATGCTGACTGTTATTTACATCAATTATTTAGGTAAATGAGAAAAATATCATTTGCATAAAAATTTGGAACAGGGTGTAATACTTTCATATTGCTGTGAGTTTTATTGCTGTTAAGCTGTGTGAAACATTCATAAACTCCTTACATACCTGAGTGTTTTATTGCTGTGGGGCTCTGTGATACGTTCAGCGATGCATTTACCGCGAGGCTAACAAGGCATTTGCCTTGGGCGGCACTTTCCAGGGGGCGGCAAAAAACGCCACCCCCAAATGCCCAGGCCTTGTTAGCCTTGTTTTATGGGGGCCCAAGAGCTGACTGGTTGGCCAGCTTTGGGCCCCCTCGGGGCGGGCAGCCAGTTGTTTTCCATTTGGGCGTCACGGGAGCGCTAATCTGTGAGCTCTTCCTGCTCTGCTCCCTTGCGCGCCGCTTAGTGATGCTGCGAGCTGAAATATGAAATCAGTCCGGCTCCCAGCATCACTAAGCGGCGTGCAAGGGAGCTTCCTCACTGCCTACTTTGCGAGCCTGCCTTCCTGCAAGCCCATCTGCTTTCCTGCCCAGCAGCCCCACTGGACCCAAGGTAAATAATCCACCCAGCTCTCCCAACAGTAAATTGGCTGGGTAGATTTTTAATTTAAAAAATTAGCAATAATTTGTGAGTGTTGGGGGAAATGTGTGTCTGTCAGTAAGTTTGTGTGTCTGTCAGTGTGGGTCTTTGAGTGTGTGTGTGTCTGTGAATGAATGTAAGTGTTTATATCTGTCAGTGTGTGTGTGTGTGTGTGTGTGTGTGTGTGTCAGTGAGTTTCTCTGTCAATGAATGTGTGTGGATGGGTGTGTCTGTTACTGTTCGTGTCTGTCAGTGAGTGTGTGCTTCTGTCAGTGTGTATTTAGCAATGAGCACACAATCTTTCAGGAAGCTCTCAAATTAGAGAGTACAAAAAAATAAGAAATCATAATTATAACTTATTCACCATCTTAATGCAGTTTATACAGGATGTGTATTTAGACAGAAACATGCTTTTTCATTAGACTACTTTTAGCACAGAGAGTCCCAGAAATGAGCAGTCCAAATCTCAAACGATAACCACTTTTTTTCTTTTTCCAGCACTCCAAGGGTTAAACTTTTATCTAGAAAAATACAAGGCTTAAATGCTAAAATGACAATATGTAGAGAGCCTCCACCATATGCACCCTATGTGGAGCTCTCACCTTATTCAGTTACACTTGTGTTGTGATCAGGGGTCAAGTCCTGGGGAAAAAAGTGTGGGAACTCACCCAAGATTCCCGCCTCCCCCCCCCCCCTTAAAAAAAAATAAAAAATTACACTCCTATGCATATAGTGCAGTGCAGGGTGTGTATAATGAATGTAGTGTGTTTGTAGTGAATGCAGTTTGAATATTAATTGTAGTGTATTTGTAGTGCGTGCAGAGTGTGTATAATGAATGCAGTGTGTTTTTAGTGAGTGCAGAGTGTGTATAATGAATGTAGTGTATTTGTAGTGTGAGTGCAGTGTGTATAATAAATGTAGTGTATTTGTAGTGAGTGCAGTGTGTATAATAAATGTAGTGTGTTTGTAGTGAGTGCAGTGTGTATAGTGAATGCAGTGTGTATAGTGAATGTAGTGTTTTGTAGTGAGTGCAGTGTGTATAATGAATGCAGAGTGTGTATAGTCAATGTAGTGTGTTTGTAGTGAGTGCAGAGTGTGTATAATGAATATAGTGTGTTTGTAGTAAGTGCAAATTGTGTATAATGAATTTAGTGTGTTTGTAGTGAGTGCAGAGTGTGTACAATGAATACAGTGTATGTAGTGTGTTTGTAGTGAATGCAGAGTGTGTATAGTGAATGTAGTGTGTAGTGAGTGCAGAATGTGTATAATGAATGCAGAGTGTGTATAGTGAATGCAGAGGGTGTATAGTGAATGTAGTGTGTTTGTAGTGAGTGTACAGTGAATGTAGTGTGTTTGTAGTGAGTGAAGAGTGTGTATAATGAATGCAGTATGTGCATGTGCTGGATGATGTGTGTGTGAGTGCTGGATGATGTGTGTGTGAGTGCTGGATGATGTGTGTGCGCTGGATGATGTGTGTGTGTGTGAGAGTGCTGGATGATGTGTGTGTGTGCGATGGATGATGGGTGTGTGAGTGCTGGATGGTGGGTGTGTGAGTGCTGGATGATGTGTGTGTGTGTGCTGCATGATGTGTGTGTGAGTGCTGGATGATGGGCGTGTGAGTGCTGGATGATGGGCATGTGAGTGCTGGATGATGTGTGTGTGTGCTGGATGATGTGTGTGTGTGCTGGATGATGTGTGTGTGTGCTGGATGATGTGTGTGTGTGCTGGATGATGTGTGTGCGAGTGCTGGATGATGTGTGTGTGTGTGTGTTGGATGATGTGTGTGTGTGTGTGCTGGATGATGTGTGTGTGTGTGTGTGTGTGCTGGATGGTGTGTGTGATGGGTGTTTGTGTGTGTGCTGGATGGTGTGTGTGTGTGCTGGATGATGTGTGTGTGTGTGTGCTGGATGATGGGTGTGTGAGTGCTGAATGATGTGTGTGAGTGCTGAATGATGTGTGTGTGAGTGCTGGATGATGTGTGTGTGAGTGCTGGATGATGTGTGTGTGTGTGCTGGATGATTGTGAGTGCTGGATGATTGTGAGTGCTGGATGATTGTGAGTGCTGGATGATTGTGAGTGCTGGATGATTGTGAGTGCTGGATGATTGTGAGTGCTGGATGATTGTGAGTGCTGGATGGATGTGTGCGAGTGCTGGATGTGTGTGTGTGTGCTGGGTGTGTGTGTGTGTGCTGGATGATGTGTGTGTGTGTGCTGGATGATGATGGGTGTGTGAGGTGCTGGATGATGGGTGTGTGAGTGCTGGATGATGGGTGTGTGTGTGCTGGATGATGATGGGTGTGTGAGTGCTGGATGATGGGTGTGTGAGTGCTGGATGATGGGTGTGTGAGTGCTGGATGATGGGTGTGTGTGCTGGATGATGGGTGTGTGAGTGCTGGATGATGGGTGTGTGTGCTGGATGATGGGTGTGTGAGTGCTGGATGATGTGTGTGGGGAGGGGGGGGAGCATTTTTAACTTTATGTGCTCCTGCGTATTTTTTTATTCCCCCCTCCCTGCTTCTTACCTTGTCAGGGAGGGGGAGATCGCCTGGTGGTCCGGTGGAGGGAACCAGCCGCTGCACAGAGGGGCCATCACACGCTGTGTTCCCTCTCCAGCTCTAACTCTCGCGAGACTCGCCTGTGCGGAGCGTTGCCATGGTAACAGCCGCGGGTCTCGCGAGAGTTACAGCTGGAGAGGGAACACAGCATGTGACGGCCCCTCTGTGCAGGTAGCAGGGCCGGTCCTGCAGGACAGGTAACGGGAACGGCGTTCCTGCTGTGGAAAAAGTGCAGGAACGCCGTTCCCATGCGTTCCTGCAGGACTCGAGCCCTGAAGTAGGTCAAGTAAGGACAGTATGTGAACCACGTCAGGGCCATGGGCGCACAAGCATCATTGATGCACGTTGGGAGTGAGTGCTACTGTGGCTCAAAATGCTGAAAAACTTAATGCTGCCAGGATAGAAAGGTGTCAGAACATATAGTACATTGCAGACCAGTCACAGGATAAAGGAATATAGGAGTGCCCATGATGTCCCCTGTCCACTGATGAAAGCACCTTCAATAGGGATGTGAGCGTCAGAAATGAACCATGGAGCAATGGAAGAAGGTTGTCTGGTCTGATAAATCACAGTTTCTTTCAGTTTTGGTGGATTACCTGAAGCATGAGCATTGCTCACCTGGTGAAGAGATGGCAGCAGGATGCACTGTGGGAAGAAGGCAGACCAGATGAGGAAATGTTATGCTCTGGGCAATATATCTGCTGGGAATCCTTGGGTCTTGGAATTCATGTGGATGTTTCTTTGACACATACCACCTACCTAGCCTCTTTTACTACTGCCAAACCGCAAATATTGTTCAGGAATGGTTTAAAGGTACATGACATGGCAGGTACATGACAAAGAGTTCAAGAAGTCCCCAAATATCCAACTAATTGAACATGTGTAGGACGTGCTGGAACTGCAAATCCGATACATGAAGGCCTCACCTTACAACTTGCATGACTTAAATGATCTGCTGCTAATGTCTTGGTTCCATATAAGACAGAACATGGCCAGAGTCCATGTATCAGAGGTGTTTTACCAGCACAAGAGGGACCTATATTAAATTACCGGCCCTGCTACCTGCACTGAGGGGGCCAGCACACGCTGTGTTCCCTCTCCAGCTATAACTCTCGCGAGACCCGCGGCTGTTACCATGGCAACGCTCCGCACAGGCGAGTCTCGCGAGAGTTAGAGCTGGAGAGGGAACACAGCGTGTGATGGCCCCTCTGTGCAGCGGCTGGCTCCCTCCAGCATACCACCGGACCACCAGGCGATCTCCCCCCTCCCTGACAAGGTAAGAAGCAGGGAGGGGGGAATAAAATAAAAATTATACATAAAGTAAAAAAATGCTACCCCCCCACACACACCCATCATCCAGCACTCACACACCCATCAGCCAGCACTCACACAACCATCATCCAGCACTCACACACCCATCATCCAGCACTCACACACCCATCATCCAGCACACACACACATCATCCAGCACTCACACACCCATCATCCAGCACACACACATCATCCAACACTCACACATCATCCAGCACTCACACACACATCATCCAGCACACACAAACACACCTATCATCCAGCACTCACACACCCATCATCCAGCACTCACACACCCATCATCCAGCACTCACACACACATCATCCAGCACTCACACACACATCATCCGGCACACACACATCATCCAGCAGTCACACACACATCATCTGGCACACACACACATCATCCAGCACTCACACACCCATCATCCAGCACACACACCCATCATCCAGCACACACACACCTATCATCCAGCACACACACACACACACACACACACATCATCCAGCACACACACACCTATCATCCAGCACACACACACACACACCTATCATCCAGCACTCACACACCCATCATCCAGCACACACACACCCATCATCCAGCACACACACACCCATCATCCAGCACTCACACACCCATCATCCAGCACTCACACACCCATCATCCAGCACACACACACCCATCATCCAGCACTCACACACCCATCATCCAGCACTCACACACCCATCATCCAGCACACACACCCATCATCCATCACTCACTCAAACACACATCATCCATCACTCACTCAAACACACATCATCCAGCACTCACTCACACACACATCATCCAGCACTCACACACACACACATCATCCAGCACTCACACACACACACATCATCCAGCACTCTCACAAACATCATCCAGCACTCACACACACATCATTCAGCACACACACAC